>QNUK01000059.1:1812500-2412500 GCA_013621035.1 Clarias magur
CGTCATAAACACACCCTCCTGGATGGACCGTCCTTCTTGGTAACATTCTCGGTAATGATATCCGAAATGAAATGCAGTTCACTGCTCAGGTCAGAAGTGAGGTCTGGTGAATGAATTAACCAGTAAGTATGGATGCAGTTTTGTCACCTGATGAGCCAAGAAGCTTCTGTTCACTTTAGAACTCGCCTGTTAGAGTGATTACAATCCGACCTTTCTTTTGGTCACGTTTATTTTCCCTCAGGACGGTCAACTTCGCTAGCATTTGCACTTCGTATTTAAAAGAGAGTGATGTAATATCTCACCTGCAAACAACTTTAGCTTTTCTTGCATCTGGTTTGTGGAAGATAATCTGACAGCTCAGCCAATTTTCTCCCAAAATAACTGGCTAGGTATAAAATATTTTTGGAAACAAAGCTGTTAAAGCTGGCATCCTGTTTGTTCTCCTTATATCGACACGTCTCATTTTAAACCCTCTGTGCCTTAATAGAAAAATCAAAACAAATAAAAATGTGTCACTGACTAATTACTATCTGCACTAATGTGTTTGTCACACTAACTCATGTGCCTAAGGGATTGTCTTTGTTCTTGACTAACTACGTATAATGCTGAATGTCTTCTTCATGTTTTACAGAAATATTATTAATTTTAGCTCACATTCAATGTACAATTATGTCATAACATTAAAACCCCTGCCTTTGGCTTTGGCTTTGTCCTTCTCTCGCTACAGACATGCCCTGTGTTCAGGCCCAGTACGGCCCCTCCCCTCCAGGGCCCAGCTACTCCGCCCAGTTCTATCCCGGCGAATACCACGGTAGCGAGCTTATGGCACCGGACTACGCTAAATGTGACCTGGGTGGAGGGGAGATCTCAGCAGCAGCAGCCACCACGTCACTGCCTAGTTTTAACGTCTTCGTCGAGGGCGGCTTCGAGCCTAAACCCTCGTGCTTGTATCAGATGTCTGCGACACAGCGGTCCACCATTAAGAAGGAAGATGACAGTTTTGCATCAGTCGAGGAAGCCATGGCCTCCGGCTCCATGTATTTCAAACAGTCTCCACCTTCGACTCCACCCACACCACTCCACCCTGGCCCGGCTGGCACCTCTTTCCTGTGGGAGGAGCCTCACGGTCTACCTCTGGTGCCCCAAGCATGCTCACGTTTCGCCCATTTCTATGACCAGACAGCACAATCCGTGCCCACTTCCAGCAGCTACGAGGCGCCCATGGGCTTGCAGATCAGGCCCGAGCGGTCTCCTTCGTCCTCTTCCTCGCACCCGCCGCCCGGCCTCGAACCGCACTCGCATGCACACTCACACGTGTACCCATTGAGCGTGGGCAAACCAGGAGCCCTGGGCTTCCGTTCGATTGGCATGGGGCCTTGCCCACAGTCACTCCTGACGGAGAGCTTGCCGTCGCCACCTGGACGTGCCACTTCTGGAGAGGGCACGTGCGCCGTGTGCGGCGACAACGCCGCCTGCCAGCACTATGGGGTTCGAACCTGCGAAGGCTGCAAGGGTTTCTTTAAGGTAAGGAGTGAAAATCACAAATCGCATATTACACATAAACAGACCTGCCATGCACAAGCCTTATAGAGGCTGGATCGGGTTACAGCACGCCCAGAGAGGTGGGGATTAGAGTGGATGAGATGGCTCAGGACAGTTGGATCAGAAGGTTTAAATCAGGACACAGGAACATTTTAGAGTTCCTCTAAACCTCTGAACCTGATCACACTCTCCGGTTAGAATACTAGATAAAGTCATCTGTCTTGTTTTGCACTATAGCTCATGCATTTCCTTGTGTAAAGAAACATCACACAATGCTCAAAGCATTAATAATCAGTTCATTCTAATAAATGAGTTCCATATTGTCATGTTATTGTATTGCTTCGTGCTTGCTGTCGGTTGACATGTTTTCGAATGCCCTGCATGTGTGTGGCGGTGTGTTTGCACTCCGGCGGTGGCCGGTGTTAATTGTGTATTCATTAACGCCCCATTCATGTTGCTCGTGGGGTGAATAGAGCTCTCGGCTGAAAAGTGGCGCATACACCCGACGCCCCTCTCTTCTCGAGTGTGAGGCTCAGGGTTAACACACTATTGTTACACACTCAGCAGGCTCCTTTAACCAAGGTTATAGCCTATTGTATTTAGAGAAGGATGTGTCGATGAGAGCAGGGTGTATGTTTTATGTGTATGTCTGTGTGTGACTGAATATGGATGTTCTTGGAGTAACAACAGAAACGCTACACATTAAAACAATACTTAAAAAGACCAGCCTTTTTAGGAATTACACAAGCTGAGTTGAGTTCCAGAAAAAAAAAAACGAAGCGTCCAGGGTTTCGGGTTGAAATGTGAAAAGTGTGTGTGCTGTGTTTGTATGTGTGTGTGTGTGGCTGAGTGCTCTCACAAATCGTCTGACCGGCGGTTGCCACGGCGCCTGTGAGGGTCGTCTCCCCCGGCGACCAGCGAGAGGTGTGACAGCGGCGCGCACTTAAAATACAGCAGCCTGGAGCTGTGTCCAATAACACACACACACACGCGCAGAGAGAAGACACATCAGTCGTAGGCAAAGGCACAAAACAGATGTATTCTATATTTCTCATGTAGGCAAAGACTATGAAGACAGGAAATAATGATTAACAGAAAGTTTAAAGGAGAATAAAACATAGAGAGAGGGAGAGAGAGAGAGGAGTTGAAGGATGACTTGAGAGAATGCTGGGCTGGAGATAATTGAATACAGCCTGTGGTCCTGCGCTGAGCTAATCTATCCCCGTTCAATTAGTTTCACAATTTATTTTTATTTAGTAATTAATAAAAGCAGGGGTTTCTGAGCCTCGGGCCTTCATGGCCATCTCTCTCTCTCTCTCTCTCTCTCTCTCATATACACACACGGAGGCAAGTCAGACAATTAGCATACACACACAAAGCATCTATTCAATTATATTCCCCAGTGCTTTAGCACATAATGCAAACATTAGTGAGGGAATTTTAATGCTGTCCATTATTTCCAATTTAATAATTAAAAAATAAAAAATGAAATAAAAAATAGTGACATCTGTTCACCTGTTAAAATGTACACATATACACCCATTTTGAACGTTCCTGCTTATTTTCCATAAATGCGGAGCATTGTGCCTAATGGATCGGCTGTGCACATTTGCCATCAAATTATTCCGGCGTTAATTATCGATGCATTGTTGGTTTCTGGGCATTTTCTGACCATTAATATGCACAGCTCATTGGACTAAATGCTCTTATTTCCATATGAATACACAACATTTTGTATTAAGTAATGGCACTGAATATTAGGAAAAACTCAGCTCTCTGTTTCACTCAGTCAACTTTTTCACAAGTTTTCGTGATACACCAAGTGAGTCATTCTGTGCCATGCGTGAGAGCCGTATTCAGAATACATGTAAATAATACAGATGCTGCAGAGACCAGTTCATTCAGAAAAAATGATAATGATACACCTCCGTAAGCCACAGCAGTGGAAGAACCCGACTCGGGGTTTGTGCGCGACTGGCCTGCGACTCTGCGTAGCTCAATTACGACCATGCAGGAGTGTTTGAGCGTTATTTAGTGTTGTAACGAAGGTGAGAGGGCAAGATTACAGACACATGTGGACACACGGGCTGGATGCACGAGACATGAGCGGAAACAACGTAGACACATGTTGTCGCGCTGGTCGGGAGCACATCTGCACATACACACACACACACACACACACACACACACACACACACACACACACACACGCTTAACCAATTAATGATGACCCAGTTCCACCTCTTGCTCTTGAACAAACACACATTTCTAATTGCTTGCTCAGAGCAGAGTGAGAGAGTAAAGGGAGAGAAATAATGTCTGATTAGGGGAGGAGGAAGGGAGGAGGGAACGATGCAGGAGTCCCTAAGGAGTTTGGATGGGCGACGAGGCCATTAGCACGTGTTAGATGTCATGAATCTGTATCCGCTTGGGCGTACCCGCCCCCAGGACCCTTCTGCACACTAGAGCACAGTGGACAAATGCAAATTTGGGGATTTATTGGGTGTTTTTTATACCGAGCATAATTTTACAGACTATATGTTTTATACATTAAGATATGCTGAACTGTTTTCAGCTACTTCTACAGTCCACAATGCAGTGCAACAATGAACATTTTAGTTCTTTAGTTCTTCCAACATACTATAGGATTAAGCTAATGTTGCGTTATCAGATTTCAGCGTGTGAAACCATTCACAGCTCTTAGGATAAAGTTTACAACAGGTCCTAGAAATGCCATAATCTGACTTGCTTGAACTAATCTTCACACCAGATCTGCTCTTTAGAGGTACCCTAAAAAAATAAAAGAACTCGAATTGTACAGTAATTCTGCAAACCAGTGTGTAATCCCATGAGCGCTATCTATTATAGATGTGTGTGTGTCTTAGAGAGTGGGTTTGTGCTCCAGGCAAGGCTTCAGACACCAATAGACAGTCCTGTCTCACTGCTGTTCTGTGTTGTGTCCTATTAATTTAAGGAAAATCAGAAAGATTGTATGGTGCAATAATTGCTTGACCTCTGTGTGTGCAGATAGATGGAGAGAGGGAGAAAGAGATAGACACATAGATAGGTAGTGACAGAGAGGAGGCTTTTCACCTGTTGAAGCAGAAGCTTCTGGTTTCATAGTTCATTACTGCAACCCTATATCGGAGGCTTTTCAGTGTCATGGTGTGAGTTTTCAGTGGAATTTCTGTGAAGAAGTCGAGGAGTGCTCAAGGAGAGCCATGAAAATCAGACTCGGTTTGATGTAAAAGGGGGTGTCTCCTGGAGCCTGGGGCAACAACAACAAACAAAAAAACTGTCTGTAGTGGGGTTGCCAGGTCATGTAAATTGCACAATATCATTAAAAAAAATCTGATGCACTGTTTACACAGATGCTTTTATCTGGTGGTGCGTGGTGGACCACAAGTGCGCAAGGGGTAACCTACAAGCACCTGAAAACCACAACAATCAGTGCAGCAATAAAAACGAACGCTCATAACTTGCAGCACTCTTATAAATAATTTCATTCACTAATTTAATTGTGCATATATTAATAAGCATGTATAAGCTACTGGTCTGTTCCTGTACCTGACTAGTGATTAGTCATGTGTTTTCATCTTTTTATTTCTTTATTTTGATCTCATTAAACGAACCAAATGTGTGCACTAAACGGATCCCCTCTGGAACCATCTGGTCCCAACCTGCTTCCTCGACATCCAGTCTCGAGCCACCACTGTGCAGTTTAAAATGTCTAAAATGCTCAAGAGAAGAGCTCGAGAGAAGTACACTCTCTGGAGAAAAAAAGTAAAAACAGTACTAAAGGTATTTAACAGTACCTTTGGTTGTTACTGGGGTGGGTGAGTACATTTACAAGTGTTTATGCATCTTAGGATCAGTGCACTACATCCACATCCAGGTGAAATGGAAAGGTGCAAAGGACAGAGATG
This sequence comes from Clarias magur, assembly GCA_013621035.1. NCBI lineage: Eukaryota > Metazoa > Chordata > Actinopteri > Siluriformes > Clariidae > Clarias > Clarias magur. The sequence continues at coordinate 1,817,969 of QNUK01000059.1, forward strand.
GAACTGTCTCTCTGGACAGAGCTGCCAGAAATAACGCCCGCACAGGACAGGACAGGATGCGTGAAGAAAGACGCGCATGCGCACGCTCAAAGAAGAAGAAATGCTTAAATAGGCTAAAAAGGAAAGTCTGATTAAAGAGAGAGCTAATGAAAACCTTGACTCCCTGACAGACAGCTTGCGGTTTCGTTAAATTAGCGCTGTTTTCTTTTTCTTTTCTTTTTTTTCCATTCGGTCTGTAAAGCTTACTCTGGTAGCCTGTCTAAATCTGTAATGAAACGACCCTGTGTGTGTGTGAGTGTGTGTGTTTTGCCGGTATTACGACGCGATTAAATGAGCCACAGATGTCGCTCGTGAAATTTCTGTTTTTATGTTTGTTTTGCGCGCGCTCCTGACGGCGCGGAACTCGCCGGTCGCACGCATCTATATTTCAGCGCGCGCATCTTTTTTACACTATTCCGTTTAGGTTGTCGCGCGCATCTCTCTCTCTCTCTCCATTTCTAACTCTCTCAATCTCTCTCCAGCTCCCAATTCCATCTATCTCTCTCCATCCCTCTCTACCTCCATCTTTTCCCTCTCTTTCTTTCTTTCATTTTGCGCACATGCGTTTGTCTCTCTTTCCTCACAGCTTAATTCATTTCAATTTGAATTCAACACGTTTTATGACAACTTTATTACAGCTCTTTCTATCTATATATTTTTTCTCACGCATGCACGTCTCACTCTCTCTCTCTCTCTCTCGGCGCGCGCAGACAGCTCTAATATCATTTTAATAAGGTCGGTAATAATCTCGGCGGAGGAGAAAACCAGCCCAGCGGGGCCTCACTCTCGCTTCCTCCCTCTCACTTACACACACACGCACACACACACATAGCCCACTCCCTAGCGCAGCCACGAGCTGACCCGCGAGCTCCCAAAGGAGTGTTTTTGCGCGCGAGCGCGGCCTGCTCGCACCTCATTGTGAGCGGCTCGCGCTAATCACGCCGCCTCTCCCGCGAGCTCGGCATGGCGGGAAATTAATCTGATCAAATTATCCCGCAGGAGCGCGAGTTTTGTTGTTGTTATTATTATTATTATTATTATTATTATTACCCTGTAATTAAAATCTGACCCGGAAACCTAACTTGACTGAGGGAGGGGGAAGGGTGAGGGGGTGAAATGAAATAATGTGTTTATTGCTGCTGATTGTTCTCTCTCTCTCTCTCTCTCTCTCTCTCTGTTCCCACAGAGAACGGTGCAGAAGAATGCAAAGTATGTTTGTTTGGCCAGTAAAAACTGCCCAGTGGACAAAAGGAGACGAAACCGCTGTCAGTACTGCCGCTTCCAGAAATGTCTCAGTGTGGGCATGGTGAAGGAAGGTAAGCCCTCAAATGCGCACACGCACCCACGCGGACACAGACAGACGCACGCACGCACAGTAGCTAGGCTATGTTTACATGCAATCCAATAAAAGTTTTAACAAACGCAATAAGATTTACGATTTCACAAATTTGCATTACTATTCTTGTGAGGATCCTGTAGTGACGTCATTATTAATGCAGGTCTTTAATGCTATATATATATATATATATATATATATATATATATATATATATATATATATAACTTCATTAATGAAAAGGAAACTGTTCCTTATTTTACTTTTTAACATAAAAGCTGTAGGTTTTTTGTTTTTAAGACCAACTGACAGTCAGATATTCCCTTTTTGGACATTTGGACATTTGATTCAAGATATAAGCACAAACATGCAAACACACATGCGATGGTAAACTGAAATTAAGGTGTAGTAGGTGGGGGCATGCATTACTTGAGAGACAATATGATTCAGGAAATTTGATGAAACTGATTGTGTTCTGATCGCTTAATTTAATTAATCAACCTACAAGTATGGGTCAGCAGTACATAGCATTTCTATTTGTTTCATTTGTAATTAAGGATTAGCAGATTTATACAAATGAGTTACTGAATCAAATGCATAAAGACATATAAATCAAATAAAATGTAAAGAGCTTGAGGGGTAACGTGAGTAATATAGGTCTATCTTAAGTCACTTTAAGGAAGTGCATTTAAATCAAAGTGAGATACATACATTTGCACAACAGAGTGTGTTTCTTTGGGAAAAAAAATATATTAAACCTAGAATAATCATACAATGTTCCAAACAATGGTTTAAGAGCATCATTTGATTAAAACAGAGCTGTCTGACTGTTAGTCAGACATTCAGATCCAGATACATTCTAAGATACATTCTATCTCATTAGACATCTGAGCACTTGAGGGCTAAGGGCCTTGTTCAAGACCATGGTCTGGTCAGCAGTCCCCTGCCTAAACCACTGAGCTACCCCAGCTTTACATTTGCATTTTAAAATTTAAATTTACTTTAAATTTATAACACCAAAGATCAGCTTCCTTTGCTGTTTATACAGACTAAATGCGCTGCAGCTCTACAGTTCCTCCCTGCACACGTAAATCCCGTTAACAGTTTTCCGCTCAACTTGTTGACTATTTATCACAGCAATTATGGCCATGAGCCCGGTGCATATGACCCCTCGTGGACCCGTGGTTAGAGACAGGAATGGACAGCAGGATCGTCTACAAGTAAATCACTTAAAACACCACATACACACACCCTTACACTGCGGGCGTCAAGGATACGGACTCTAATAAAGCGTTAGTGCTCAGCTCGTCCGACCGGCACATGAATGAATTAAAAGATAATAGGAATGTTTATCAGTTACAGGATTTCCATCACACACTTCGCCTCGGCAATCAGGCTTGATCCGCTGCCGTAATGACACGGTCTACGGCGCAGGCATGTATAGGACGTGTGTAGATAGTGTTTATAATGGTACTTATGGGAACGTATGTCCGCTTCCTGCATCAGTGAGAGTATTAGTTTAAAGAACGCACACATATGTTCATGACTCTGCTGATTGGGGAAATTGAGTGTTTTGATATTTTGATAAGCACACAGATACACAGCCTCTTTGGGAACGGACAACATGTCTCTTAAGTGCCATCTACTGGTCACTTTTTACATGGGCGTCCAGATTTATCCGCAACAAGTTTTTAGGAGCACCTCAGGCGAATTAGTGCTCGGTGAGGATCAAGAGCTAATGCACATGGGAGAAATCACTTAGCATTTCATGAAAAGGACAGTGTTAAGGCTCAAAAATACATTTTATATTAATAAAGTAAATACAAATACATGCCTTTACCTATAATGTGTTAAAAGGGTGTAACTTGTGTATTACTTTAAACGTACAATCAAGACAATAAATATATGTTGTCATTTATATGTGTAAATGGCATAATAATGTACTTTATATCATAGCAGTATTGCTATAAATGTGATTAGTCCTACATTGTATCTCATTCTCTTTTCTTGGTGGGTAATGATCGCATGGGATTCAGTGTGCTCCGTATGTGTTTGTGTGCATTTTCACAGTGGTGCGCACAGATAACCTGAAGGGTCGGAGAGGTCGTCTGCCATCGAAGCCGAAGAGTCCTCTGCAGCCCGAGCCGTCTCCCCCTTCGCCCCCTCTCAGCCTGCTCAACGCTCTTGTCCGCGCCTACTCCCAGTCCATCCCCAGAGAGCTCGACTACAGCCAGGTACCTACGCACCTGTGCTTGCGTAACGCTGTCTGGACCCTCACCATCCTTGTTTCTGTGAACCTGTCTTCTGTCTCTTTGTACCTCTGTGTCATTCTTTTATGTATCTGACACCTTCTGCGTTTCTCTGACTTTTCCACCTTTCACTACTTTCACAATTCCTTCTCAATTTCGCTCTGTTTACCTCAGTCTCTGCCCACTCAACCTTTCTCTCTCTCGCCCACACCTATAATTCAGTTTAGTTTCCGTGGCGTGACAAATAATGATACTTCTGCACTGTCAAAACTTGGGAAGTATTAGAGAATATTGAAATATGAAAAAACAGTGAAATGTAACCCAAACTGCTGAATTAGTCAAACTGTCCTTAACACATCGTCTTCGTCTCCGGTTCTAGTTCAGCGCCGTAGAGACGGGAACCTTAGCCGAAGCTCAGCAGATTCAGCTCTTCTATCGGATCCTCACCGGCTCCATGGAGGTGACGCGTCGCTGGGCCGAGCGGCTCCCCGGCTTCACTGAGCTCCACCACGATGACCAGAGTCTGCTCATAGACTCAGCCTTCCTTGAGCTCTTCGTCCTCCGCTTGGCCAACAGGTAGGGGAATGGTTCCTGGTTCTGTGGTTCAAATCAGGATTCATTTGGTGTGCAAAATTTGGTGTGGCATCTCATGGAATCTTGTTTTCGAGGTGAAAAACATATCCTAAAAACAGATCATCTATCCGTCTGCAGTATTTTCATATTAGTTCGTTGTATCTCATAATACGAGGGCCGTTCAAGTCAAACCGGAAATTTCTCACGGACAAAGACGTAAAAAACCGAGTGACATTTAAAGAGGACTTCAAGCAGAGCACGGTGACGAGACTCTTAGCCGCTGTAAAACATTTGAATGGTGCAAACGCTGTAAAGAAGGTTCATCCTGCTTCAGCAAGTGGAATGCCTGATCGGAAGAGACGCATCTGTCTGTGGGAACTGTACACACAGTCATTCACGGACACCTTTTGGGAGTTATTGACACATCCCCCATGCAGTCCTGTTGTTTCCACCTGTTTGGGCCATTGAAGGAGTTCCTGGGAGGCCAGCGTTTCAAATGTGAAGCAGGCAGTCATATATATCATGGCGTACTGAGAAAACTTTTTACCAGCACTAGTGAAGCTCTGGGATACGCAGCAGCAGATTATATAGCGATATAAAGAAAGTTTATCACTGTGTTCCGTTATACTGAACAGCGAAAAATCCTGGTTTGACTTGAACACCCCTCATATACTGAAAGCTATAATATCGGATTGTGCTGGGAGTTTTCCCGAATCTCCATGGTCTCTTCGCTGAAACCGTCGTGCTCTTGGTCTTTCACTGGTTTGGAGGTTGCTACGGTCACTGAGCTGACCACCCTCGGCATGTGCTTTGTTCCCCCAAGTTTATGGGATAGCAACCCTCTTTAACTCTCACACATATACGTAGCAACCCTCCCACGACACACTCACATATACGTCATGTTGCTGTCACGCGTTCCAGTCCTTCTTGTAACTTTTTTGTTTATTGATGCAGGATTTTAACACTAAACTTGATAAAAAAAATGTAAAAAAAACAAAGTGCAATTTTTAATCTTTTTGCTGGCCGTGACTCAGTGGCGTTCTGATTTCGTTACCAGGAAGTTGATTTTTTTTTTTTTGCTCCGCATTTAGCTAGCAATGCAGCCAAACCTCATCTCTCGTTCTCTCTGTGTGTGTGTGTGTGTGTGTGTGTGTGTATGTTTGTGTGTGAGGAAGCAGGTGCAGGGAGGGAGGCCAGTGGGTGGTGCCGTCACAGCCTCAGTAGGGGGCTTCTGACTCACCCGGGCCTACGTCACACATGCACTCGCACAACCGGCATGGACGATCTGTACATGAGACCAAACGTGCATCTTTACACTCATGTCAACGACTCTAACACACGCATATAGTGTTTTTACCACACATTCAGTCACCCTCAGTCACAGCATCTCACACACCCTTGTAATCGTTGCATATGACGTAAAAGTAAAGAATGCGGTTTCAGGAACCTGCTGCTCCCTTTCTATAGAGCTATGCAACGTCTATGTTCGTCACCGCAGTAATAGATATATACGTCGAGCGAGGATGTAACGAATATGAACGCGTTGTTCGAGTTGGAGCAAATAATGGGGTTGAAGCAGAAACAAATAAAAGCAAGTGCAGCAATTATTTATGTATTTACTTATTTAATTATTTTTAAGAAGATTTCCAGAAAGTTTTGCATGTGATTAAAAGGGACTTTTATATGGCCGCGAGAGCGATACGAAGCGTGAAGGAATTAGGTGATTAAGTAACAACAACAACAACAACAGTTGTTATTTTGATAAATAAAGATCGGCTGGGCTGGAACAGTTCTTGCAAGAACAGTATCGTCAAGTGCATTTGCAAAACCCTTCAAGTATCATGAGGAAACCGGCTCTCATGAAGACCTTCCCAGGAAAGCAAGACCAAAACTTAGAGTTAGCAGCACCTCAGATTAGCCGACTTTACAGAGCATAAGTAGCAGACACGTCTCAGTATCACCTGTTCAAAGGAGATTATTCCAGATTTTGGGCGCCTTCAGCATTGCTGTACAATGTAGAAAGAAATAAGCATCATCACTGAACATCAGGAAAGACCAGTTGGTTGACAGTTGGTATATACAGCGTGCATTGTGTTCACTCCTTCATCTTTAGGAGCTGCCTGGTGAGGGTCACTTAAGGCTTTTTTTTGTATGTTTGTTTGTATGTTGGGAAATGGAACGCTGATTTACAGCGAGGTGCGAACAGAAGTAATAACCCTGTGACTATGTGTGACGTAACTGAGGCTGAGGAACTGTCAGAGAATGTACTGTATTCATATATCATGTGGACAGTGCTGGCATTTCTACCATTTCTAATTGTAATTAAAAAAGAAATATATTAAAAGATATATATCTTTTGGATTAGGCCACACCCATGCTCCATACCCATGCTCCATACCCATGCTACTTAACCTATGCTTTATCCATCTTGCATAGACTGTTACTAGATGGTAATTTCTATCAATTCCTAATAAAAAACACTTTACATCAAAGTACACTAGAGTCGTTCGTAATAGTGGCCTATTGTTGAGGTTTAAAATACTCAACTATTTCACACAAGTATTTGAGCACAAGTGATGACTGGACACTATAGATTTGTGTTATGTAGTCTAGACCTAGACGGGAGTCTAAACGGGACCCGACAGGGCCGGTCGGGTTCGGGCTTAATTTCTATCATTTTACACGGGCTCGGGCCGGCGTGGTAAATGAGTGGTGATGTGAAGCGTTTCGATTAGCGAAAGAAAGATGCGAAGATGGATGTTGTGGAGGTGAAACGGAGGCTTGCTTCTGGCGTTTACATCAGAGGACTTGTTTTATTTCTTTGTTCCAACTTCCAAGTGGCCTACAGCCTATACGTTATTTTTTAATAAATTGTGTTAAAACATGTATAAATGACTCATTCTTGGCAAAGCCTGCGCACATTTGAATAAAGTTGGGCTGTAGATGGGTTCGGGCTTTTAAAAAGCTGTCAAAATGTACTTGTCGGGCTCGGGCCGAATTCTGTGGGGCTCTAATGTAGTCATTCGGGTGGAGACGATAGCACATGATCCGGTTGTAGGCGGTGCTGTTGGTTCTAAAAAAAGGAAAAGATAATCCGCTTTAAGCCACTTACAAACAGAAAGTATGACAATTAGACAATTAAAATCATTGAGCCCTGGCGTATGCTAAGGTTTTGTTTGATGCATGCAGAACAGCAGGCAGGTAAAAACTGTCGCACTTCATCCTTTGGAACTAAAAAAAGGAATCTGAAGTAGAGAAAAGGTTTGATTACTAGCAATTTCACTTTATTTGTTGGTTACTCTGTTAGTGACCTGTGTGCTTTTTTTCTGAAAACTCCAGTCACATGACTATACTGGAAGAGCGCTACAGATTCCTTCACCTCCAATAAAAAAAATATGTTCCGTTTCTGAAACAATTATTGGATTATCTAAGAAATAAAATGCACCTTAGGGCTTATTATTAAGATAAGAAACGTATCTTGTATATTAGCGTAACGTATATTAGTGCCTATAACATTTTACAATACAGAGGATTTTAAATGTATTCATAAATAACAGCTCATGATCTCTTTAAACCACTTATGTCGTGGAAAGTCAGTGGGAAAATGTTACGGTAGCTGTAAATAAATAAAGTAGTTTCACCATGAGAGAGGCCTCTTCATCCTCTATCTTAAAAGTGAACGGAAACAAACAGTAAAAAACATGCGGCACTGAAAACTGCACTGGAACTGGAGACTCCTTCCATAAATGATGTTAAGTAATCATCTCCTTACAGATTTACTGTGTTAATTATTAGTTATTAATTATAAATTTTTATTGTATGATCTTAATGGAAATATAAAATTGTATAACATTTGTCCATATAATATAAAGGCAGATCAGTGAGATTGAAAAATGTTAGAGTATTCTTATTTTTTTTGTTGTTGTTGCAACTTGCATCCCTTGTCCTCTCCTCGTTTTCTGTCCCGCTGTGTCGAAATGCATTTGCATTCCATAATTGTGTGCTAATGAAGAACAGTTCACAAGGAGAAGCCAGCACTCCACAGGAAAACAAGAGGAGGTTTTTCCTTCCTAAATTGCAGGGTTGCTAGTTAAGAGGTAGCGAAGTAGCGCAGTGAGACGAGGACAGGAGAGGAAAGAAATGCAGACGAGATCCTAGGGGCCATTCGGGTTAAATCTGGTTCGTCATTTTAGACGAAACCACACCGAGCCGACAAATAAATCAAATGAAATGAACAAACTCGCCCCATGGGTCGTATCCCACATCCGAAAGAGTGAGGGAGAGAGATGAAGGGGGTTGGAGGAGGAGAAAGACATCTCAGGAATGTTTTAAAAGCTTTAATTACGAGATCTCGGACGTAATTAAGTCCCGTCCCGATCTTTGATGTAGTCTTCCCTACGCTGGCTTTGATTTGCGCCCATGGTAACTGCGTTAAAGACTCAAACCCGCTCCGCTCAGAGGAGATGAGACGGAGACGGCGGGCACGCTTGTGCGTCTTGGTGCTCGTATGTAATCAGCCGGACAGACATAACGGGAATAGCGTTATCTTTTCCCTCTTTGAGAGGAAAAAAAGTGGTGATTAATTAAAAGATGAAAGTGGCGTCAAATGAAGTTCAGCCATCAAACAGCACCTTGAAGGTGGAATAAATAACAACAGTTCGTGATCAGTCTCTAATCCCTCTCTCTCTCTCTCTCTCTCTCTCTCTCTCTCTGTCTGTGCCTCATCAGTGCCACCAGAGCATCGGAAAAAGTTTATTGCAATCGATATGCAGCTCAGGGAATCGTCTCAGGACAAAAGAAATGCAAACCAAGCAAACAGTACTTTCATGAGGACACACACACACACATATTTGTACTTGCACTTGTATTTAAATAGATTCACACTGGCATGAAAATTGTAGCTTGTTGTAGTTTGTTTGCCTACATCCCAAACCACAGACTACCACCCTAAACACTCGAAATAGTGCCCCGCTATAGGTAGTGATAATTACTGAGTGGCACATTATTGCATCTAAGGGCTGTTTTTTCATAACAATGTAAAAATTGTAAAAATTATTTTACAATAAAACTCAGCTTGTCATGGCAGATAAAAACTGGAACGCATAAGAGCAGGGAATTTGCATATCATTGCAAAGCTCTGACACTGGAGACTCCTTCCATTCAATGTAGAACTGCAGGCATATTTTTGATAGACTATGTATGAGTAAATATCAGACAGTTATAGAGACTGTATGCAAATTGTAATATCAAGAAGAGATTTTATTTTTTAACTGTCTATTCATCTCAGTTTCTAACATTTTTGATTACACGTCTCTCCTTGTCTCCATGTTTCTTTCCTAGCGATGCTGCGAGCCTGAATAAATAACACTTCGCGATTGCACTAAGCCCTTGTTTTTTTTTCTTTCTGTCTCCGTCTTGCTTTGCTGCAGGTCGTTGTTGACGGAGGAGAAGTTTGTTTTCTGCACAGGCCTGGTGCTCCACAGGCTTCAGTGTCTGCGAGGTTTCGGAGAATGGCTCGACTCCATCAGAGATTTCAGCTCTCACCTTCAGAGTCTCAGCCTGGACTTGCCGGCGTTCTCTTGCCTGTCGGCCCTGGTGCTGCTCACAGGTAACACACACGCACACACAGTGAGGATAAGCCCAAAAAATGGGACGCTCTCATTTTTCTCCTTCCTCTCGACATCCCTCGCTCTCACATTCACACCTCTTTGTGTGGCCGGCGCTGATTATCTCAGGTGTGGGACAGGTGATGGCCGAGACTGGGTTTAGCCACACGGGAGGACTAATCCCCTTTTTAATCACAGCAAAAGAGAACGAGCGAGCGAGAGATAGAGATAGAGAGTGGAAAAGGGGTTGGTCTATTTTCTATAAGGACAGCTGGGGATTATTGATTATTGGGTGGCAAAGTTCACATAAACAGGTGTGTGTGTGTGTTGTGAGAACCAGCAGGTGTTTCAGGTATTATGCACATGCATGACTGACGGAGACGCTACACAATAGGGTGAGCCAGGGCTTTATTTTTAAGGGGGGGGGGCTTTCCTACAAGGTTAAAAATCACCTCCTTTGTGTCTCCAGCACAAAACGATGTGTCGTTCTTAGTCTACTGTAATTCCATGCATGTCATTTGCAGAGTCATTTTATATGTATGAGCGAAATTATCACGTACTAATGATGAGTTTATGTGCACATAAACACTTTGTAAGGGCTTATAGCAGGTTCTCCATCTCAAGCAGTTGATGTAATGTTTCATTTTGTTGTGATTATGATTGGATCATATGCCAGATTTTATTGTATTTATTTACATTTTACGTAGTTTGTAGGGATGAGAATCTCCAGGAGCCACCCGATATGATATTATCATGATACCTAAGTGCCATTCGATTTGTATTGCGATTCTCTTAGTATCACAATTTTATAAATGTAAAAAAAATTATTCAATTATTAAATATTTTTCAGTTTTTCTTACAATTCTAAACAAACTTTGCAAATAATTTGCCCCTGCTAGACGGGATGCTGTGTGTGTGAACGGTTTAGAGCACACCACCTGTAGGATTATAGAGGAAAGTCAACATTTTACAATCTCAAATGCAAATATAGATAAATTAAAAATTAGTTTGTAAAATTCTCGATTTTGGAGCACGTGTACTGCCACATAAAAGAATCTTGATAAGTAGCTGAATCTGTTTTTAAATCAGCTTGATTGATGAGGTCTACCAGAGAAAGAGGCTAATGGTTAAACACACAAATTACAGTAGAATCATTATTATTAATATTAATAACAGGAGAAATAATAGATGATTATCTATTTGAAATAAATTGCGGAAAGATGAGGAACTCAAGGAACAGACCTGTCTTTCCATGTGTGTCTCTTCAGCAGAATGTGTGTGCGTGTGTGTGTGTGTGTGTGTGTGTGTGTGTGTGTGTGTGTGTGTGTGTGTGTGTGTGTGGGTATGTGTTGGCCTCCACGGAGCAGCACTTAGCTCTGTAGTGGGAGGAATCGAGCACTACTCAGTGGAGACCTGCTCTCCACTATTCCCCTTCTCTCTCTCTCTCTCTCTCTCTCTCTCTCTCTCTCTCGCTCTCCATCCACTCGTCTACTCAAACTATCGACCCTCTAAAAGTGTCTGCGGTGAAAGAGTGCCATCGATCAGCCCCTAGAGAGCGGGAGAAAGAGGGAGCGAAAGTAGAACGAGGGACAAAGCAGCTGCTGAACACCCACGGCATGGGAATAAATAAAAGCAACACATACACACACACACACACACAGTACTTATGTTTACACTCAGGCTGATAAACCCTTAACAAACTACCTGATAGCTTAATTAGAAAAATATATATTATTTAGATAATACAAATGGAGTAAACTGATAAAGGGCATTTAAAATAACATTTATATCCAGCTGAACTGTTAATAATATAATTAAAAAAACAAGAATTTCAATCGTTAAACCCTTTTTCTAACATTTGCTTAAATTTTTAAGAATTCAGCAACTTTTTGATATGTATAATTTATATAACAAAAATGAAGCCAAAAAAAATTTGTGAAAAATACTAAGTATCCCCACACCAACCAACCCCCCCGGGTATTATTTGGCAGCAATAACTTGTAGTTATTGTTTCCTGTAAGGCCTTATCTGTCTCTCACATCATTGTGGAGGACGTTTGGTCCATTCTGCTTTATTTTTCCAGTTCATAGTTACTTAGTGCTCCCATATTAATCACGGCTCTACAGCCAATCAGGGGCATCTGTGAGCTCACGCAAGCGGAAGGAGCGAATAGCGCTGTCCTCCGAGTGTGTTACACCGCCCCGGACGGTGCGTGAGCGAGCAGTGTGAAAAGATGTTGTCGGCTGGCGTCACGTGGTTCGGAGGAAACACACGTGATAGTCTTCGGCCCTCCCAAAAGAGTGGTAGTAGCATAATGTGGGAGCCCCCTAGTGCCGGGGAGGAATTGGATACGACTAAATTAGAGGGAAAATCGGGGAAAAATCCCCCCCAAAAAAACATAGCAAAAGAAAACACAAAACCAAACTTCCCATTCCCCCAACTAGAAATAGTTTTCTAACCGTTGTTTTAACACACACATGAATGCTTTAGACCAGCAAACTGCTAAAACTTCTGCTTTTAAACATCAGTTAATTTACATCAGCTAATGTTAAGGCTAAGGCTGTGGAAACACATATATTATTATATAGAATTATACAAATATTTCAAAGTAAACAAGGTTCTAAAAATGCAGCTGATATGAACAACTTAAAGTGTTAACTTCTGCAACTTAAAGCGATTTAATTCCTTGTGTTACTATGGCAACAGTGACACGAAAGCGCCAATAAGCGTTATAAGCGCTTCATTCAGACTTCAAAGCACATGCATGTATGTAGGGATTCTTTGTTATAACAAGTTGTCAGGGTGGATAGAAACCATTTGTGATCTGCAATTCATTTGGATTGATGAAACGTCCAGTGTGGAGTGAGAAGTGTGTGAAGTAGGCAGGCTCGAGGCTTGTTATTGACACACCAGCGCTAAAGTGATAAAGCAGGAGCTTCACACTAACTCAGTGAGACAGCAGCTAGGAGCAAGTGTGACATTTTATTCCTTTTGTAACCCAGGCCACACACGCGCACACACATACACACACACACATACACACACACATACACACACACACACACACACATACACACACACACACACACACGTAGGATATTCTCAGGTCGTCTTTCCATTTGTACCTTCACCAGCCACATTAGCAACAGATGAGTATGAGCTGTGTGTGTTTCAGGCAGGGGGGTGGTGGGGGAGGTGGATGGTAAGTAATGCACCAGTCTGACATTAGGAAGCTGCTGGTGGTGTTGCGTTTGCTAACTACATTAGTATTGAGCTCTAATCAGATTTGGCTGTTGAGGAGCACCACATTATCTTACTAATTGTCCTGGTTGTGTTCTGTGTTTATGGTAATGCTTTTAGAGAAATAATCATGTCAGCAACCTTTATTTCCTGAACCCGTGTACATAGTGATAATTTGTCCTTATCTTATGTAACGTTTGACACTTCTTTATTTATAATCTGACCCAGTGTGTGTACTTTGTTTTAATAATAACAATTACAATTGTAATTGAATCTTCAATATACACTTATCTTACACTTGTGTTAACAATATTAATCTTCGATAGAGATAGAGATCTTCTGTGTGTAGTGTGTAAATAGTAAGTATTAATATTAGTATTAGGATGGGCTACGTTTAGTGAGTTAATTTGTCCTACTTTGACAGGAAGAGGTCATTTGACTGACATGGCAGTTAACCAACCACAGAGCTTTTCCTACAGCCTATGCAAGCGTAAAGGATCATCTTATTTACTGATCACCATAAATCAAATAACATTTATCAGTGACAAGGCAGGATTTGCGGTGTTGGTGCATGTACAGTACTATGCAAAAGTCACACTCATATTTTGCTTCCAAAAGGTCAGACTTGATATTGTTTTTTTTTGGCAAGTTCTTGTCTCTCATTTTCAGTCTAGTCCCTGTACTGGAGCAGTTTCATAACCGGTGTTTCTGTTTGTTAAGCTCCACCATGACCTGTGAATCATTCTCGCATAAAAAAGCATCTAACTTAAGGCCATGTCCACACGTAGCTGGGTATTTTTAAAACTGAGATTTTCTTCTTTATTTTTAAAAATCATTTTGTTCACACGACCTACGTTTTAAAACTATCTTTGTCCACATGAAAATGCAACACGCCCTGTTAAGCGATCTCTTAGGAGCCTCCTTAATCAACAGGGGGCCAATCAGAAGCCTAGACAAAACGTCATTACCTGTTGCGCTTTGTAAAAGTCCGCCGTCGCTGCCTGCGGGGTCTGTGTGTCGTCAGAGTTTTGTACAGTTTGCACACGCATGTAAAAAGTCCAGTACCCAATGTTAACACAGTCACTAATTTACTTCACTTCACATTAATGTACATCCGCTATTGCACAAAATATCCTCATAAACAAAGCTGACATCAAATCAAGGAGACGAGCACACGCACAGTTACATGATCTGCACAAGGGGACGTTACAACAAGTCGAAATCTCAGGCCGGTGATTAGTATACTGGTGATGCTGAATGAGTGGTTGAAAAAAATGAGAGGGGAAATGAGTTTCTGCTGAGATTGTTACATCAACAATAAATTTTTTGGGGGGGGGTTGTATCATCAAACGGTTGTTCTCATTTCCATAATTTAACCAACATAATTTAATGAAATTTAATGTGAAGAAGTGAGGGAAAGAAATTCTGCCTTTGCTTCGTGGGTTTCCTCCTACAGTGCTAAGACATGTAGGCTGACTGATGTTTTCAAATTGCTCGGGTGTGTGTGTGAGAAATTGAAAGAAGTTTAATGTTGGATTAATGGTTTTATTATATGGTTTAGCTTTTAGTAGAAATTTACATAAGTCAGACAGACTAGATAGATAGGTAGATAGACGATTGAAAACATTGCATTCAGTAGAACATAAACCTTGACCACATATACTTAATCTTTGTCATTTTTTTTCTCCTCAGATCAATGTCCTGGCCTTAAAGAGCCCAAGAAGGTGGAGGAGCTGCAGTCCAAGCTCGTCTGCTGCCTTCGAGACCACTTGAGCTCAGGCGGGGCCACAGGCGTGGCCGCAGCCGGCAAGGCCCCACCCCCAGTGCCTGCTGTTCTGGGCCTGAAGGCGGAGCTTAGGTCACAGCGCACTCAAGGCCTACAGAGGATCTTCTACCTGAAACTAGAGGACCTTGTCCCACCTCCACCACTCATCGACAGATTTCTGGACACACTCCCCTATTAATACAGACACGCCGCCCCCAAAAGCTCACCCGGGCACGCCCACAGGCTGGGGACACCCTAGAGAGGACGGAGCCTGACGAGAGACTTCACTGAACTTAAATTTTCTCTCAAGAGGCTTCAGATACACTCTTTTCCACCTCAGCCTCAGCAGTACAGAATGTCTGAAAGTGTTAGCGTGTGTATGTGCGTGTGTGGGTGTGTCTGGGAAAGACAGAAAGCAGAGCTGTGCTTTTTGGACTATGGTTCTATGTGTGTGTATGTGAAAGGGAAAGAAATTAATCGAGAGAGTTGAAAGGTTGAAATTTCAGTTCAGTCAAAAGGCAGGCAGTCTGCTCCACATACACCTACACACAGTTACGCACGAGACACAACGGACATATGAAAGGAGTGTGTGTGAGAGTGTATATATGCTTCTCTGCGGAACGCTCGAGGCAAAACCAATCAACAGACATCCAGACAAAGTGCATTAAATTCTAACCACCGAATCACACTCCGAAAAAGTGCATACAAGTGCAATTTACTAAGTGCTATTTAAAAAAAAGACGAAAAAAAAAAATTAGACAGAAGTGTAGGAAAGAAAACGCAGGAGTGTGTGTGTGTGCGTGTGCGTGTTCCATTTCTATTTCAACTCTAAATTATTTTACTACTACGACTCACCCTGTGAAGTAATGATATCAACCCAGGCAGATTTCTCACACACCAGTCTGCTCACTAACTCTTGCAACTTTTGAGCAAGTTCTACAGACTTGAAGTTACTGTAGAGTTTATTTTTTATCATTATTGTTATTTTTCTGGTTTTTACAAACCAGGGAATTTTAGGGTTAGGAGTGTAGAGCTAAACAAGAGTGCAAAGGAGCGTTTGGGCTACAAGCACTTAAAAACAGAAAGGCGTTAGGGATGGGGCACGGAAGGAGGGAACGATAGAGTGGGAATGAGGGAGGGAGGGACGACACATTCCGTGCTCATGCTCATTTTTATAAGTTTCTATTGTTAACACCGTTTATTAATACGGAGGACTGTGTTACAAAAAAAAAAGTTTGTCTTTCATTTGTACAAAAACAGATTATATGCATGGTTTTCTCTTTTTCTCGCCTTTCTTGCCTGTATTTATTTTGTTTGCGAAAGACGGCCAGCTCCTCAAAGGGCTCGGACACATTCACAGACTGGGCTTTTCCGCTAACATCGCCCAAAGGCAACCATTTGCGACAAATGGAGAATTATATAAATATATAAATATATATATATACACAATACAAAACTAATATTTTGAAGTGTTTTTATCCAATAGATTTTTTCAAATCTTGTGGTACGAGTTGTGCATTTTTTGTTTAGTTTTTTTTTGTTTGTTTTTCAAAGAAAAGACAATGTTACAAAAAAATGTTTCTTTTCAATTTGTTTGGATTAATTTTTATTTTCTCTTTGGTTCACTGGAGGCTCTGTTCAGCACTTTGAAATTATAAAGAAAAAAAAGATTATTTTTGTCTGAAAGCGTGTGAAGTTTTGTTGATACAAGTGCGCTGCGAGATCGAGGAAAGAACAATGACTAAGGATGGAGGAGCCTGAATTATTTACCTGTGTGACATAATATAATACAATATAACTTCATATATTTTTAAATAGGATGAGATACAATTCTGTAAACATGTCATAAAAGTGCAAATATTCAGTGATTTGCTTATGGAAAAAGTGAAATGATGGAGGACGGTAGAAATAGAAAATTTCCATCAGAACAGGAAAACAAATAGTAGAATAATCAGTTTGAAAGATTAAAGACAGTAATTTTAACATCAGAATCTTTGTATATATTTTGCACATATGGAATTCATTTCAAATTAAGTTTAATGTAAAATATTACTTGTATGGTAGTTATACGATATACCCCCCCCCCCCCCTAAAATTTTCCCTATTAAATTACATTTAATGATGTATATACATTAAATTAAAGAAATGGGAACAAATGTTTTTCTGAGCCAGGCTGCAAAGTGCCTAAATATACAGCTTAAAAATAGGTTGTTTATGTAACAACCTCAGCAGCAACCTCATTTCCCCTCTCGTCTGTTCCAACACCTCAGCATTCAACATCAGCGGTATACTGATCACTAACCCGCCTGATCGTCTGTCATCATCTGCACCTGTTTATCACTGCTTCATGCCTAAAGTTAGATGTTTTTTTTAAATGCTTGAATGATTCATAGGTCACTGTGTGGCTTAGCAAGCAAACAAACAAAAAGAGATTCATCTGAAACTGCTCAGGTACAGGGACCGGACTGAAAATGAAAGCCCTTTTGCACAGTACTGTGTATCTAAAGGACAACCTGCGTTTTTATATTCTCGATATTTAAAGGTTAATCTTATCCCTAGCAGGTTTAAAAAAACACGGGAAATTACTAAAAACAATACAGAAAGAAATTTCATTCATTGAGATGTGTATAGAATTCAAATGCATGATTCTTTTTAATCAGCTTATAAGCTCTATATGCAATTAATGCTATAACTTTTCA
This sequence comes from Clarias magur, assembly GCA_013621035.1. Lineage (NCBI taxonomy): Eukaryota > Metazoa > Chordata > Actinopteri > Siluriformes > Clariidae > Clarias > Clarias magur. The sequence continues at coordinate 1,835,476 of QNUK01000059.1, forward strand.
CAATGTACATTTATACAAGTGTATCCTTAACACCAGGTAGCAAAGGAACCCTGGTTATGATCACTAAACCTACCTCCTTAGCTACACAGGCCTTCCCTAACCCTTTGTGTGGAAGTGTGTGTATCGCTGCTGCTTGTTGTCCCCTGAGACCCCATTACACTGATAGGGTATGAGTGTGTTAAGTATCAGGGAGGGACGATGATTTTAGGGGGATACCATGAATGAGAGTGGGCAGATCAGACCTCCAGGCCTCATTAAACCCTATCGATTGGCATGGTGACATTTTAGAGGTGAATTACACACACACATATACACACATATATGCACACGGCTGCTCATTCTCTCTCTCCACATCTCTTTCTTGCTCAGACTTAACATGTCAACAGCAAGTACACCACCCATGCACGCTCAAACACACACATGCAGTAGGTAAATGCATGCTTGCGCACACCCACTCAGTAAAATGTCATGGCCTCTTGTTTTTTGTATATGTGTGTGTGTGTGTGTGTTTTGTTCCTTTGAATTATAAACAAGTCTAATTGTAATTACAGGGATGCAAGTGAACTGTGTTTTAACCCAGTTCAATTAAACTTTACAGCCATTATACTGGACATACACACTAATGTTTTTCAGGTTGGGTATAAATAAATATAAAAATATATATAACACATAAAGAATGAATGGACAACCAGAGCAAAAGCATAATCTCATCAAATAAGTTTGAATACAGTACAAAAAATATATATATTCAATTTATTTATTATATTTACATTTTTCTGAACCAGAAAAATGTTTATTATTATTAGAAATTAAATGTAATTTGAATAAATAAAAAAATGCATAAATGTAAAAGTTTTTTTTTTTTTTTTTTTACAGAAATAGAAAAATTAATATAGAAATCTTTCTATATGATTATAGAAACGCAAGTAAACAATTATGAATTATTTTACCAGACATTGTTTACTCCGGTTTAAATTTGTCAGTTGATTTTGCAAATTTGACACATTTGTTTCTGAAAAGAAACAAAATGATCAGAAGTAAAAATAATCTTATACCGTTTTTTTAATTGAAAATGATCAATTTATATTATATTATTTATGTTTTAAATATCCTATGTTTGTAAGTAATATACTCTCCCACACACCCACACACAGATGTATATATGGGGTCAAGGGTTCGAGTCCCGCCTCAGGTCTGTGTGCGTGGAGTTTGTATGTTCTCCTTGTGTATTGTGAGTTCCACCCTGGTACTCCGGTTTCCTCCCCCTCCGAATTGCCCGTAGTGTGTGTGTGTGTGTGTGTGTGTGTGTGCATGCATGTGCATGTGTGTGTCCTGAGATGGATTGGCAGCCTGTTCAAGGTGTACTCCGCCTTGTGTCATAAGCCTGCTGGGATGGGCTTCAGGCCCCCCACGCCACATTATACAGGAGAAGAAGAAGAAGAATTAATTAATTAATATTTAGAGCATCGCAGCTACAAATGCTCTGGTAGCAAAAATTAATTCATTCTGCAACAATGCTAACAAAAACTCAGGGAATGTAGCATTACGCCAGCTGACTCATTTCTATACAGCTACTGTACAGTTCCCAAAAACATGCATTAAAAAATAGTATATGTAATGAGTCTTTAATTGAGCACCTGACTGTTATTGCCAAAGCTAGCGAGCTAGATGCTAGTTATCAGGCAAAACCGCAATGACCATGTGAAGAGATCCCTTTACAGGAAACTGTGTGTGTGTGAAACATTTTGACAAATATGATAAAGTAATACTACAGCTGGACTTGACAGTATGCTTTGTGAAGGACCTAGCATTAAAACCTCTATGCCTTCTGTATTTTAAAAATACACTCATGTTAATAGGAACATGTACCCCCTTGCTCATTCAGGTTATTATCAGGGAAAGTTCACATCATAGATTAGAATGTGGGGAAAAAAGTGTGATCACTGTGGCATGGTTGTTGTTACCGGATAGCAGGTTTGAGTACTAGCAGATACTGCTAAAGTTGTCACCTTTGTCTTACATACTGACCAACACTAAAAGGTTTCACTCTCTCTTTCAAGAATCAGGCTTTTTTTTTTTTTTTTTTGCAGTTTATTGTTATTGCCAAACAGGTATGGATAGCTTGTGTGACAGTTCGCCATATAAAAGTGTGAAATATAGCTCAATGGCACCGAGGCGTCATGTTTAGCACTGTGGCCTTGCACCTCGAGAGTTCGATTCCGGCCTCAGGTGTGTGTGTGTGTGTGTGTGTGTGATTTCTATACGAAACCCAAAAAGCATACATCGAGGCAGAAAAGCTGTGTCGATGATAGAGGTGTGGGTTTTTTGAATGATGGTACTCACTGACCTAGTGAAGCAGCAAGAGGATGCATTTCTGATAGAGACTATAAAGCCCCCTGAAAGTCACTCTGGTTAAATGGTATAAAAGTAAAATGCTTTAAAAGTAAATCTAGCTCAGAGCAGAATACTCAAACGGAAAGGCTACATTTACTCATATACACTCATATGCAACATCAACACCACTGCCAGGTGAACTGACCATCACTGATCCCCAGCTATACACCAGGACGCTGGTGACAGGATCACGGGCTCCCTCGAATCACCCAAGCCCACAGGGACTAAATGTTAGTCCACCGAAACACCGAAAAATAAATAAAGGCCAGCACACCCAGTGCACGACAGCCCACTGCGAATGAGGCCAAGCAGGCAAAGATCCCAAGGCCGCCACTCTAGCCTCCAATCTGACTGAGCGCCCATGAGAAGCACCGGACAAATATGTCCTTCCACGGAGTGCCCAACCCGCAACCCACAGCACCCAAAGAATCCGCAGACCCAAAAAATTCGGTATTTTTAAAAATGAATGGTTTTAATGTTAACGCTGATCAGTGTAAGCACTCCGTACAAATGCACACCAGATTGAACCTTGATGTGGAGCTACATCATGTTTCCGACAAGAACAGGAAGCTACAGTGTCCACATTTTCACCAAAACTAGACAGTTGAAAATGTAAATAATTGGCATATACACTCACCTAAAGGATTATTAGGAACATTTAAATTTCTCATTAATGCAATTATCTAATCAACCAATCACATGGCAGTTGCTTCAATGCATTTAGGGGTGTGGTTCTGGTCAAGACAATCTTCTGAACTCCAAACCGAATGTCAGAATGGGAAAGAAAGGTGATTTAAGCAATTTTGAGCGTGGCATGGTTGTTGGTGCCAGAGCAGTATTTCACAATCTGCTCAGTTACTAGAATTTTCACGCACAACCATTTCTAGGGTTTACAAAGAATGGTGTGAAAAGGGAAAAACATCCAGTATGCGGCAGTCCTGTGGGCGAAAATGCCTTGTTGAGGCTAGAGGTCAGAGGAGAATGGGCCGACTGATTCAAGCTGATAGAAGAGCAACTTTGACTGAAATAACCTCTCGTTACAACCGAGGTACGCAGCAAAGCATTTGTGAAACCACAACACACACAACCTTGAGGCGGATGGGCTACAACAGCAGAAGACCCCACCGCGTCTCATCTCCACTACAAATAGGAAAAAGAGGCTACAATTTGCACAAGCTCACCAAAATTGGACAGTTGAAGACTGAAAAAATGTTGCCTGGTCTGATGAGTCTCGATTTCTGTTGAGACATTCAAATGGTTGAGTCAGAATTTGGCATAAACAGAATGAGAACATGGATACATCATGCCTTGTTACCACTGTGCAGGCTGCTGGTGGTGGTGGTGTAATGGTGTGGGGGATCTTTTCTTGGCACACTTTAGGCCTCTTAGTGCCAAGCCTACCTGAGCATTGTTTCTTACCATGTCCATCCCTTTATGACCACCATGTACCCATCCTCTGATGGCTACTTCCAGCAGGATAATGCACCATGTCACAAAGCTCGAATCATTTCAAATTGGTTTCTTGAACATGACAATGAGTTCACTGTACTAAAATGGCCCCCACAGTCACCAGATCTCAACCCAATAGAGCATCTTTGGGATGTGGTGGAACGGGAGCTTCGTGACCAGGATGTGCATCCCACAAATCTCCATCAACTGCAAGATGCTCTGCTATCAATATTGTTTCTTGTTCTTGATGATTTTGTTCTCCAACACTCACTTGCTAAATAAGGATGTGTATCAATATGCAAATCCTTCAAAAAGCATCTTTTTGACTGTTATTTGTGCAACTTGAATTGCATTTCGAAATTAATTGAAATGAATCCTGTAATGCTCATTAATGTCAAAACATGCATTTATATATCTTGTAAGCTCCCAATATATTATGATATGGAGCAGTAAGGAATCGTACAGCTGCACAGACAGAGGCAGGTGGAGAGCGACTTGGTGAAGCTGTCAGTCAGGGTGCGGGCAGATCGATCCGGAGTGACAGGTAGCAGATCCCCCTGGAGTCTTCATTACAGCCTTCTATTAGAGCAGGAGGGGAGGGGTTTGACTGTGTGTGTGTGTGTGTGTGTGTGTGTGTGTGTGTGTGTGTGTGTGTGTGTGTGTGCGTGTGTGTGTGTGTGCACTGAGCGGCTCATGCAATATTGATCAGCTGTTAGTGAGTTTGTTGAGAGGGATCAACGGGGCCGGACTCATGCTGTGACGAGTGGCAGCAGAGCTTTAACACAAGAATACAAGAATGAGCCTCGGCACCCCCTGCAAATGCTCCAAACACACACACATACATTGCCCCTACTTGTTTTTTTTTGTTTTTTTTTTCATATTTGTCATACTTGAATGATTGAGATTGAGATCAACAAAGACATTTTTGAGTAAATCTTTTTAAAAGGATGATTCCATTGATTCCATTTACTGCAGAAAAAATGGTGCCCAAACCTACCTGGCCCTATGTGAAAAAGTAATTGCCCCTAAACCTAATAACTTGTTGTGCCACCCTTAGTGGAAATGACTGCTATCAAACATTTGCAATAACTTGTGTTAAGTGTTTCTCATGTTTCACACTATGGAGAATTTTGGCCGACTTTTATTTTCAGAATTGTTGTAATTCAGCCACATTGGAGGATTAAACCAGTGTAATAATAATAATAATAATAATAATAATAATAATAATAAAATATCCGGGATATGAAAAAGCTCAGGTTTAATAATAATAATTTAATAATTTTGTAATTTTGTATCTTGCAAACTGTTTTTTTTTTTTTTGTGAGATACCAGTGGCATTCTAGAGAAAACAGCAACAATTCCATTACAACTCCATTTGCAAACCAATTTTGTATACTCTATTTTCCCAACCCAATTTGATCATTTCTCAATTCCCATGCACTCTGTCCTATCACACAACAACTGCCATCCAGAGAACAGTAAATGCTACCGTGCTTCTTCCGAAAAACGCCCCACCTCTATGCTGCACTTCTACAAACTCGGACAAGAGTGCTATCTACCCTCTTCTGCATGCGTAACCTAATAGAGGTAGCACTGCCTAGTGGTGCTATGACTGATGAAGAAATGAATATCACCATCCTCTCATTAAGAGATCACTGATTGCATATTTTAACACTGGCAGCACAAGAGTGCCACAAATATTGCAGCATTCCACCTCAGAAAAATTACTACTATATCTATACTAATCAGGAGTCTGGTCATTCCAAAGAGTTGGAAACCATATAAATGTGTAAAAGTACCAGCAATAGACCAAATATCATGAGAGCCAAATATCAAGCTCACAGCAAATCGTCCACATAACGAAGTCATCGTCCCGACCGAACAGCACTGTTAAAACTGAAATGATAATAATAGTACTACAGCTGAATTGAGTCATAAACATGTGTGTGGTGATGTTGCTGCGATGTGAGGTTAGTTTCAGATTTTTATCTCGTCCTCAAAGAGTTTCAGTTAAGGAGGTGAAGACACTGATAAATATAACAAGAACGTAAGGGTGATCCCTGATTAAAGTTTATAAGGCCACCCCCTTCTTCACAGCGCATGCAGGGACTTCCCCACTGGGGCAGAAAAGAGAGTGAGTGGGCAGATCGGTCGTGGAAACGGGGTTGGACAAGTGAGAGACAGAACCACACCATGGCCTTTTATTATCTGACTTTTGTGGCACTCGATGTTGAGATTGACAACTTCAAACTGTCTCCTTGAGAGTTCGTGTTCGTTTCTGCCGCAGGCACTTTCAGTTTTTCCATCCTCCCACTACTTCTTTTGCTCGATCTCTGTTTCTCGTTCTTTCTCTGTTTTGTTGTTCTCTGGACAGGATGTTTTGTTCTCTATGTGTGTTTAGATGGCCTACATTAAAGCCCGTGGACCCGATTTAACATTTCTGTTTATCTGATTACCCGAGCCTGGAGTTGGACGTAAATTATTATTCGATGACTAAATAAAAAATTGGGATAAAGGTCACAGTCAGATCTAGGATTTGGAAACTGAGTACACCACAAACCAGACTGATGAATCATAGTATACGTAGATACAAATAACTCCAATAGTAGCGACAGCCGACGTGCTGCAGATGCAAAAGCGTCTCGATATGAACTGCAATCTTGTAAAGATTTCTAAACAGTCGGTTTGTAAACTGGGAGTTATCTACGGCGTAGGTTTGTGAAACCTAGCCGTGTGGGTGACGCTTTTATTGTCTCTTTGAAAGCGGCGGTTGTGTCTGACCCTCTTCTTTCATGTGTGTTTTAGCTTGCTGGAGTGTGTGTGTGTGTGTGTGTCTGTGCGCGTGAAAGTAACTAAACCCGTAGTGCCAGAGCTTTTCAAGAAGCCCTAGGGAGCACCAGAAATAAAATGTGCATGAGAGTGAGAGTCAGGGTGAGAGAAAGCACACAGCAGGCTTTGGTTGAAGCTCAGTTCACACATGTGGTTAATCCGCTGGTGTTCTCTTAAGCCGGAAACACTGATCACTAGAGCCCAGAGGGAGGAGCAGGTGTGCGTGTGTGTGTGTGTGTATATGTGTGGGTCTGTTTATGTATCTTGGTGGGAACACTGTTATATCTATATAGCACAAAAAAACTAGCTTTGTTTTTACAGAAATGAAAAGGTTTTCAGTTGGATATTGAGAATACTATTAAGGCCATGATTAGATGTAGGCATAGTATTAATTAACTCATTCATGTTTTTTGGTATTTATTAAGACTCAGTTGGGAGTTCAATCCTTGTCCCTCCAAGCTGCCACCATAGGACCCTTAAGGAAGGCCCTTAACCCTATCTCCTCCACGGGTGCCACATGATGGCTGACCCCGTGCTCTAACCCCAGCTTTCTAACAAGCTCAGCTATGAAAAGATTTCAATGTGCACCTTTCAACGTCTTCTTCGACTGATTGAGAAATAAGTTACATACTTAGGATTAAGCAATCAGGCTTTTAAACCCTTTATTCTTTGGTTGCTACCGTGAGTTCCTAGCAGTCAGTTCATCATGCTGAGCTTTCTTTCTTTGACTATCGTTAAGGGACTGACTGTACAGAAGGAGCCAACCCCAGCGCCATCATTAAAAATAAGCCATAAATTGCAGGTTGACTCGCAAGAAACTTGCAAAGAATCTTACAGGAAGCTTGCATACAAATGAGCTTGCAGGAGGTTTGCATACCACAGTGCTTACTGCTCTGCATGGCGGCTTCCCTGTTCCACGCTCACATAATGATTTGTGCTTACATCACATAGATATATTACATCATATACTGTAGTATCAGTTATCATTATGTCACATACTATAATATCAGTTATTAATACATCACACACTATAGTATCAGTTATTATTATAGCACATACTGTACAGTAGTATCAGTGTCAGTATCAGGATGATGGTATTGGGTATTGGTATTTTTCTGAGTATGAGTACAAGTAATTGATCATCGAATTAGTGTCAGAATTGATGCATGCTTTGGGTTTATGGGTAAGCACTGTGACCTCAAACCTCATATCTATGTTCGAATCTTGCATTCAGACCTGTTTGTGACATTTGTATGTATTTCTGTACTGTGCAGTAGGCTGGCACCTCTCCATCCCATGTAACCTCTGCCTGGTACTTTCAGTCATGGCCAAAGGTTTTGAGAATGAAAAAAAATCTTAATTTTTACAAAAATTATTTTTTGTTTTGCTGCTTTAGTGTTTTAGATACTTTTTCAGATGTTACTATGGTATACTGAAGTATAATTACAAGCATTGTGTCTCTTAAAACCTATGCAATTCGCCCTGGCTTTGGTTGATTGCAATCAATGAGTTTGTCAGAATTTGTGTGTTTTTCTTTTTCTACCTGCCTCTTGAGGATTGACCACAAGTTCTCAATGAGATAAACTTTCAAGTTCTGGGTAGTTTCCTATACATGGACCCATGGATGTTTTGTTGCCCAAACCATGTTTGCCTTATGACAAGGTGCTCTATCATGCTGAAAAAGGTATTGTTCGTCACCAAATTGTTCTTGGATGGTTGAGAGAAGCCAATCTTCAAGAGGCGAAATGCTCAGAATCCTCAGACAAATTCTGACAAGCTCCAAGCATTGCATCAATCAGGATGTGGCCCAGAAATAAACAGACCGCCAAATTGCAGAGGTCTTGAAAATGAAGCGTTAGCACTGCTAATGTTGTTTCTTTGCAATAGCTTATTGTAATTGTCAATATTCGCATTCTACACTTATGAAATGCCTGTAATTATACTTCAGTATACCATAGTAACATCTGACAAAAATATATATCAAAACACTGTCAAAACGATGTGAAAATTAATATTTGTGTTATTCTCAACACTTTTGAACACAGCTGTAGACCCCACACATACATGGTCTGGAAAATGAAGATAATAAATCAATGGATAGACGTATATTATTATTTATTCATGATTGTAACAATATAGCATTGTTTAAATGCCTTTGTTACGTTGTGTTTCTAATATCCCAGTAAACACAGTATTCAGATATACAGTTTTTAGACTCCTTAACAGTCCGCGCTTTCTTTGGTTCCACTTCGCGACTTGTTTCCGTCACGGACATATTTTAGACACGCACAAGGAAGACAAAGCGCTATTTACAACCTGAAAGTTTTTGACGACGAGCAAAATCATAAGCATCTCTAAAGGTTTCTTTACCGAAACGGTTTTTTAGGTGAGAACAACTGCTATATTTTGAAGCTGAGGAGCTGTCAACGAGCAAATTCATGTTTTTCATCATTAGTTTCAGCCTTTTCGTTATGCTTAGTAACTAGCAAGCCTGAGTTAGTGTGTGTGAATCCTGAACTGCTCCGTCCTCCCTGTATTGGTGCCCTACGTTACAGGAGGTAATATAGTTGATTATGTGCGCTATGTAGTGCACTATGTGAGTAGCGGTTATGTATTTGGGATTCAGCCTTTGCAAAAAGAAAGAAACTCTCTGGTGAAGTGTTAAAAACACTGCTGGTGTGTAAGACATATGCTCTTTAGACGCTTGTGAATGCACATTTAAAAGGTTGAAAATTTATTAAATAAAGATAGTAGTTAAAAGTAAAGTTTAGTTTGAGCCACAAAAACAGCTAGGTCGTAAAAATGTATTTAGAAAAGAAACTGAAAGCAAATAATCTGCAGCATGAGCAAATTACACAAATGTACAGTATTTGGAAAGTCAGTAAAGCTTGCTTTAATTCACATCAGAAAGCTACCAAAGAACAAATACTGGTATTAAAAAAAGGTCAACATTTTATAAGGTTTAAATTAATGGCCTGCATCAAGTAAAGAAAACAACTAAAAAGATTAATTAGAAGATTAATTAAAATCACTGGAAGTGGGATAAGAAACCTTTTAACACGTTATCAACCACCCATTGACTTTGTGTCAACTTTGTGGAAGAAAAGTGGTCAGAAAAAAAAAAAACATAAAAGGAGATTACTTAAACACTTTGTGAATTTGCATGGTAAAAATCTACAGTAAAACCCATAGCTATGTTTAATAGTCAAAGTAAGAGCATTTCTGTATAGACATGCAATGTGATGAGAACCAACAGGATTGGAACAGTTGTGCGGTCATAAGAAAACCACTTCTTAGTGAAGCTAATCAGAACCATAATGCTTCAGTTTGCTAGGGAGCATAAAGATTGGACTTCGGGGCAATGAAAAAGTGTCATGATGAGTTCAGGTTGACCCTATTTCAGAGTGATGGCTGTGTCAGGGTAAGAAAGGAAGTGCAGGAAGTGATGCACCATCATGCATCGTGACCAGTGTACAAGCCTCTGGATTCAGTGTTATGATCTGTGGTTGCTTCAGTTGGTCAGGTCTAGACTAATCAACATTGTGTGGCTGTCAGCTGATGACCTGAATGTACTGGATGACCGGTGACATCACATCGTGGCCCTCAACATACACACTAGTCTTAATCAGGGACATTTTGCAGTATATATAAAGCAGAATTTTTAAAAAAATTATATCACTGTTTCATATCTTTCATTTCTTCCTTGCAGCGCATCAATCCTCAAGAGTCACACTATTCCTATAGGATGAGTGTATGGTTAAACCGGTGAGCTTTCAGTGAGGTTGAAGTATGGTGGACGAGGGGGGCAAGATGACGCTGCGGCGCCTGGAAGTGCCAATCCAGAAGTTCATCAAAGTGGTCATTCCCACTGACCTGGAGCGCCTACAGAAGCACCAGCATAACATAGAGAAGGTAAACACACACACACTTGGTGACATTGAAATTCTCATTGATCAAAGTGGAAAGGATATGCTACGGGTGTTTTATTAGACAAATGCAAATATGCAGACGATGAAGAAGAGCGTGATGTCATACGGAATGGTGATGACGAGATTGGTGGACAAATAGGAAATAAAAACGATATCAAAATGCATATTGAAATGAACTTAGGAAGGAAAATCCACCATGAAACTATAATATATTTCTATAGAATAATTAGTTGTTTGCACTTTAGTATTTGTGTCGCATATTGTCAGGAGAAATTATTTAACATCCCCAAAATAAGAGTTAATATTTAGGGTTTTGCTATTTATTTCCTAAAAACAAAACAAGAAGAGCGTCTGTCATATTACAAGGAGCATTCAAGGCAAAACAGGACTTGTGATGAAATTTCTCATGAGTGAAGGCTTAAAACTGATCGAAATTTACAGAAGACTTCACGCACAGTATGGTGATGAGACTCTCTGCAGAATGGTGCAGACGTAAGAAGGCCATATGTCCATGAATTCCGTGCATCTGTCTGTGGGAACTGTACACACAATCATTCACAAACACCACTTTCACATTACAGGAACTTGGCTGTGAGTTATTGCCACAATCCCATGTAGAGTCCGGACATAACATCATGCCATTTCCACACGTTTGTGCCATTAAAGGAGTTCCTGGGAGCCCATGAACCTGGCAGTCTTGATCATGGCTCCTACATACTAAGAAAAAATTCTACCTTGAAAGTACTGGGATAAATGCATTAGTGTAGCAGGGGATTATATAGGATTATATAATATATTTATTCTCATAACTGTGTTCTGTTATCCTGCACAATCAAAAGTCCTGGTTTGAGTTGAACACCCCTTGTAGAAATCCAGTATAAAAGTAGTGGAGACAGCACACATTGGACTTCTAAGTTATGATGCACGCAGCTATGGTAGAGAAATTGGGAGAGTTGGCTTGGCCAAGATGTGATCTACCCTGATGGCCCAGAAGCCTTTGGAAGCTGATCTGTTTGAACAGAGTGCACAGATGGGGAGGAGATAATGCTGGACCAACTGAAGGACTAAAGCTCTGTGGCTCTTTTTGGGTAGAGAAAAAGCATGTGGTAATTCCCATCAGTGGCACAGTCAGCGGGTTCTAGGGTGATATCGTGAGTAAAGTAGAAACCAATTAACAGAAGTCAAAATATGTTCTCATGCTAAGGGGAGATGTTGAAAACCAAGAAAATAAACACAGAATTTTATCCCAAAATAAAAATTGGATGTCATTGTTCATTTCAAGTCAATTCAGTTTTATTTGTATAGCACTTTTAAAACAATAAAAAAAAATGATGGAAGTTGTATGAAATGTGAATGTGTATGAAACAAAATGATTAGATAGTCAGAGATGGCACTGTTGATTATTTATAATGATTGGTATGCAAGTGTTCAAGGTGGTTTGTTCCTTAACAACTTAAATGGCAACATATGAGTTACTGCATATGCACAAAAATACAAACTGTGAGTTTTGTCAGTGTTTTGTTACTAGTATAAGACAAGATCTTGAACCCTCAGCTGCTCAGCACCATGGTTGAATTGTATTCTGCTTCATTTCATTAAAGTACCTACAAAATAAATTGATGCAAGTGTAAAATCCTGTAGGTAATGCAGTGACGTGCAAAATATTGATTATTACTGATCCGGTTTTTACTCTGCAGTTCCACAGGAACAGCCAGTGGGACAAACTGCACCAGGAGCACATCAATGCTAGTCGTACTGTGCAGGTATGATACACACACACTGCCAGTCAAAGGTTTCGACAAACCTCCTTATTCTGTGCTCTTTCCTGATTTTTATTTACAATAATGCCGATGACATCTAAAATATGCAATAATCTCATTTGAACAGTTGATATTAAGATGTTTCTGCTACTCATGCTCTGTAAAACCTTCATAACGTCTCTACTCTGAGGAGCTGTTTGTTAATTGGTGACTGGAAAGTCTGCATACATTGTTGAGTAAGGTTGGAGAATATGAAATAAGTGGTCGAGGATGCCCAGGTAGCATCGGTTTAGACCTTTAGACCAGCCCTCCTGTTAACCAGTGAGATCAAGTCCACTAGTGGACAAATCTCATTTTAGACCATGGGACACCATGGGAGGAATACACGGCATGACCATAACTTGAAATACCTCTCTCTTCATGGAATGCTGTTTTGATCAGTAGATCACTTGAGTGAAGTAGGTGATTTGGCTTTAGGCAGAAGCACCAGGGTTAACCACAGTGTTGAGCCAGAGTCTTATTATTTCTTATTCCCCAGGAACACATTTCTCTCCCCCTCTCTCTCTGCTGCATCGATTGCTAGCAAAAAGACAGTCCTTTAGTGAGACTTCTTTCAGTTTGCCTTCCTATTTGGGCTTATAAGGGGTCTTAAGGGATTTCAGGACAAGGTGAACATGGTAGATGGTGGATCTTAGCAAGATGTGTTGCATTTCAGTGGTTATCACACACACCTTCAGTCTAGATGGTGACTTTCCATAGCAGTAAGAAAGCTACTGTATGATGGCATGCACCTCATTCATGAGATAATTTAAGAAGAGCCTGAGAGCATCCAAGGTCTTTTTTGCCTTCAGCAGTATCTCTTGGAAGGTTACCAAATTTTTCTGTCCAACTATTTAAATGAGAAAAGCGGCAGATATCTGGCCTTCAGGGACTCTGTGGTCTGATCTCTGATGATGAATTCTGTATTTAGAGTTTCATTCCTTTGCAGCTTGCAGAGAAAGATGTTGTCTCACTTTTTATGTCCAATAACCTGCAGTGTACTTAGTCTTACTCACATTGTAAAGGGAAAAGACCTGAAAAACAGGAAATTACCCCCCAAATTAGCATATGCCAGTCTTGGAGCTTTGAGAAAAGGGGGCTCCCCGACTATGGTCTGAAGGCGGAAATCAGGAAAGGTAACACTAGTTCAGATAGCGTGTAGAAATCCCCTACGAGTTGTTTATTATTTTTTTCAGTAAAACCCGAGAAGAAATAGTTTGTCTTAAGCACAGCGCTGACATCAATTATGTTGGGTTTTTGAATTACGTTGCCTATGATGTAGCGGACCACAGGAAGCGCTAAATGAATCACGGGTAGAAATAGAGAGCAGAGGACTTTGTTGTCATGTTCAGAAACTAGACTTTAAGATATGATATGACCTGAAGTGAAATATTGAGATTTTAGTTAGTGAAAAAAATGTGAGCACCAAAACACAGGAGCACATGCAGTACATAGGTACTGTAAGTTCCTTCCATTGGACAATTACTGCAGTGATCAATATCTTTCATCTTATGATACACTGATGCAGTGAGTCGCTTCTCATTTTTGCAAACCAAATCTTGTGATTGTGGCAAAGATGTTACAATGTTTCAGATGAGTTAAAGTATTCTCCTGCGGAGATGGAACTACCTTACTTGAAAAACATATTATTAAAAACCTGGAAGGATAATGATGAAGAAAAAACAACAACAGAAGAACTCATGGCTCAAGGGATTGGGACTAAACAGCTGTGTAGATTTAACAAAGTCACTTATCAGTGAGGCTAATCCGAAAGAAAGGTGGTCTGATGAGTTTAGAGTTTTATCCATCTTTCATCTTACCCATCATGCCTAGTGCCTAACATACTGTACAAGACTGTGCAGGCACTGTTCTAATCCGTTGATCTGTTCCCTGATGACACGACTATATTCCAGGATGACGATGGCAGGATTCATCAGGCTCAAATCGTGAAAGAGTGGCTCAGAAAGCACGAGACATCATTTCCACACATGGATTGGCCACCACATAGTCCAGACCTTAACCCTATTGAGAATCTTTGGGATGTGTTGGAGAAGACTTTACGCAGCGGTCTGACTCCCATCATCAATACAAGATCTCGAAGAGAAATTAATGTGACTCTGGGCCGTGTATAAACTTCTAAGTAAGCTCATGTAAAAAAAAAATATATATATATATATTCAAAACTAAAGAAACAAAAAGTTGCAAAAAATCAAACTCAACTAATCAGTTTAATGTTAAAATAATCTGACAATATGACATAATCTTGTCTGACGTAATGACAATCCAACCTGTAGAAATCTAGCGCTTCTGAAAGAATTTCTGTTATCTGTCCTCGGGTAGTGTGTGTTGACTGGTAATGCGTGTGACTCCCTAGTGTGTTTCTTGACGTGCGAGATGTTCCTCTCATGCATGTTCTCTTAGAAATGGCCTAGACAAGAATGTAACCCAGTGGTAGAGAGTCTTAGAGTCTGTTCCATGTGCAGAGGGAGCGGGTGTGAGTGTGGTGTGTATGTGTATGTGTATGTGTATGTGTGTGTGTGTGTGTATGTGTATGTGTGTGTGTGTGTGTGTGTGTGTGTGTGTGTGTGTGTGTGTGTGTGTGTGTGTTTGTGTGTGTGTTTGGTATTGGTTGTGACCTTGGCACCTGGGCTGTTTCCTCTTGAGACCCCAGAGAGCTTTCCTCTGTCTAACACTGTAGGTATATGTGGCGTAGATGGCTGATGACACGAAGATATAGTGAAGATACTGTTTGAGTGCCTCTCTAGAGAAAGAGAGAGATGATGCATATCTCCTCATGTGCCCACATAAGAGAGAAATAAAAAGCAAAACGAGTGCATGTGTGAATATTAGGTGCTTACCTTTTGACCTCTAACTGAACCTTTTGCCCAGTTGTCATTTGCTTTGTGTGTGTGTGTGTGTGTGTGTGTGTGTGTGTGTGGTACAGTAAGTCTTTGTAATTGAGCAGCTTTGTAAGTGACGGTGAAGTGTGCACATATGTCTTTAATGAGAGCACTAGAGTGGAACTGTTTGATTGGACCACTTTTGACCCTTGACTTCTTGGCCTGGGCTGTTGGATTGATCTGTGATCCCCATGATGATGTTGGAGGGGCGGGGGGGGTATTTGTGTGTGTGTGTATGTTTTAAAAGGACACTCCTGCGCAGTGTTCAGTAGGATCACCATGTAACACATAACATGCATATATACTCATAAATGCATCTAGCAAGGACGATAGAGTTCAACATGTTCCTTCCTAAATCGGTTTTCTGTTCTTTTCCCAGTGACAAGGAAGTTTTGAGCCCCCTTGGTGTTTTATTCATGGGTACAAAGCTGACTAGCTTCTATCTTAAGGCTGAATCCCAAATTGCTCTCTAATCCCTGATCAAGTTTGTGCACCCTAGCAGGTTTCCATTTAATGCCATTTGAGATGCAACCCCAGAACCTGGAAATTAACAGAGCTGATGTTCTCGAGCAGAATAAATGGAAATATAAAGACAAACTTGTGAGATTTATAGGACTGTCCACCACCGTAATGGTTCATTCTCTTCACCTTTTGGTTACATAGTATGGATAAGAATTTAAAACTACTTTCACCCCGGTTAAGCTGTCGGTTGCCAGCTCTGTGGGTTATGGTTAGTTAGTTGCACCCTCGTGCCTACATTTATCACAGCAGCACAACCTCGTGTGTGATATCGCTTAAATGTGAGAATAAAATCTACCTGATGTATACATTTCCTACAGTGCTAGCTATGACGGGGAATAAATGGTAAAAAGGTTAAATGAACATCAGCTTCTGTGTCAAATCAACACAGAAGCTGATGGACTTGGTCTCGCCCAATTGAACCACATTTGATGTAAAACAATCAGAGGTACAGGCGTAGTTTAAGGCATTGGACTACGGTTCAGAAGATCGTAGGTTCAAAACCCCATGACCACCAAGTTAGCACTGTTGGGCCCTTGAGCAAGGCCCTTAACCCTCAACTGCTCAGATGAATAATGAGATAAAAATGTAAGTCGCTCTGGATAAGGTCGTCTGCTAAATGCCAAAATGTAAGTGTAAAACACACTTGCAGAGCTGGGACCCTGTTATTACGAGTTCTCTGCACTAAAAAAAAGTTCTGGGTTAAACATAACCCAGATTGGGGCATTTCTGTGTCCCTGCCCTGGGCCATGGGGTTCATTTGACCTCAAAATTGGTCCACTGATCCAGATACAGGGCTTTGGCGTTTTTTTTAATAAAATAAAATCATGAGACAGTTGCTTTCCTTTGAATTCTGGCGTATATTTAGTCATTTGCCATTTATGGAGCTGAATAAACTAGTGCAATTTAAACACCCAAAAACGGATAGTAACATTATTTTGCATTATTATTTTTTTTTTTTTACACTAAAGTGATATTGTATATCAAACAAATCATGTTGGCTAAAGTTCTCTTCTCCTCTCCCTGCAGCAGTTGCGTTCAAACCTGCACGAGATGGACAAGTTGTGCCAGCGGGTCCGCAGCTCCGAAGCAACTGCGCTGGAGAGACTCGTCCAGCCAATCCGAGAGCGCGCCTCAGTCGCGACTCAAGACTTCCTGCGGCTTCATTCGGACTCTGTCAATCACCCAGGGCCACACCCACTTCAAACTGACAGCACGGACGTTCACGCCGGCTCCGACTCAGCGTATAGTGAGTGTGTGAAGTGTGTTATTGGTTTCAGTGGAGATTTTTTATTTTTTTTGCCTACTATGGAATTCGTGCTATGTTTCAGGTGAAGAAGACGTGGGCGGGGCCGAGTCACCTGTCACTCAAATGCAAAATTATTTGCCCTCCATTCCTGATGAACAGAACGCTGCAGAATCCTGGGATACATTAGAAGAGGTGGAGTGTGCTCACAACGAACGCGCTAACATTTACTATGTCTCAGTGTAATAAGGTTGTGTGTGTGTGTGTGTGTGTGTGTGTGTGTGTGTGTGTGTGTGTGTTTCCCCAGGATCTACTGGAGCTCAATGGGTTAGTGAAGGAGTTCTGCTCCCTCGTGCATGTGAGTATCAGCTCCTCTAAACTGCTTGTCAGTATTTTTAAAGTGTGTGTTTTTATTGAGTGTGTGTGTGTGAAGGGCTTGATAAAGTGTAGTGACAGAAACGTTAAGGGTTAGCAGGAGCTGTCAGACAGACGGCCTCTTGTCTTCTGAGAGCCAACAAGAAGGTATTGATCCCATCAAAGTGGGCACGTGTGTGTGTGTGCGTGCGTGTGTGTGTGTGTGTGTGTGTGTGATTGAGCAGAGACACAGACGTCAGTGACAGTCCGTCAGCCATGCGCTAACCAGCAAGGATTAATGAGAATCTGGACGATCTACTCGCCATTATCACACACAAGGGTTCTCGCGCACACACACACACACACACACACACACACACACACACACACACACACACACACACACACACCCCTTACACGCTCTGTTTGAGTTGAAGCTCTATATTGGCAGGCCTTCAGGAAAATAAAGCTGCTGTGTTCTCTAGGTAAAGGAACCATAAAAGCGAATCAAATAAGATAGAATAAGAGAAATATTTTGTACAAGTTTTGTATGTTTTTCTGAATGAAGGTCGGTTTTAACAATGTCAAAAAAAGTTCTAGTTTACCTTATTCTTTTAATATTCATAGATCAACACTGAGCCACTATATTTAACCAAGCGTATCCAAGGAGAAGCTAATTTGTATGTACAAATTAGACGCCTGTAAACCTTTGTACAAGGTAAAGCTCACAGCGAGCCGAGAACAACAAAATGAGACTAAACAGTGAACAAGTTTTTGATGGGTCCCTTTCTTTTTTACTAAATGACGACTAGTCTAATTTGTTCGCATTTAGAGATTATTATATATATAATATATTATATTGTTTCATTAAAATGAATAAAATCTGCATTTAGTTCACGTGTGAATGCGATTTTTACTTTGTTTTTACCTTAACTTGTACATACAATTGCTGTAATTTATCTCCACTCATACGATCAAATGTTTGATAAATATTTATGAATCCCTCATGAGGGGTAAAAAAAAGCATCAGAGATGCATGATAGTAAGAGTAGCACATTTTGTGAGTTTCGCAAAATGAAAGAGAGACGCTTATAAATGCCTATAAACGCTGTAAAACACACAGACCAAACGTGTGCACACACAATAGCTCAAAATGCAGCTCAGAGCTGAAAGTGCGCCCTAGAGGTCTCTGTGTGTGTGTGTGTGTGTGTGTGTGTGTGTGTGTGTGTGTGTGTGTGTGTGTGTGTGTGTGTGTGTGTGTGTGTGTGTGTGTGTATCAGTGTCTCTCCAGGTTGAAAGCAGACGGTGCTGATTAGTGCCTGGTCCTAAGAGACAGCACAAGGAAGAAAGGAAGATTTCATATTTACCTTATAAGTTTAATAAGAGCTGTGTGTATGTCTGATCATTGAAAAATTTAGTTCTAATCTTAATTTATTAAAAAAAAAAAAGCATAATATCGTCCTGTAGATCTGAACATGCTGCTAAGGGACTGAATCTGTGAAAAAGGAATACTGTAGTTTTTTTTTTCATGTTGTAAAATGATTGTATCACAAACGGCTTCCTTTACTTGATTTAATCAGCGGGGTTACATATAGGGATTGTTTTATATGGCAGTTCATGTATCAGATTTTTTAATTCAAATTTTATATCTGAAGGAAAAAATGATATCAAATCGACATATTTATAAAAACATGTTTTTAGTTACAGAATTGCAATACAAATCGAACCGGCACCTCGATATATCGTGATTATATCATATCAGGTCCCTAATGATTCCCATCTCTACTACACAGTGTGTAAGATAATAATAATCAATAATCGGGCACAACGACCCAATATAAGCACAGAAAAATAACAGTAATCCTGTGATGGATAATGTTGGTGTACGTACATTCTATAGACTTTTTGCATACATGTTTGTGAAAATAATTGCATTTAGTTAAATGTTTTATATAAATCATTTGGTTTTATTTTTCCCCCCTGATTTACCCTATTCCGTATACATGTACACACCTGTGTTTTGTAGGTTTTCTTTATGCTTACAGAGGTGTGTGTGTGTTGGTAGGAGAACATGCGTGTCTGACTGCAAATATACCTTGACCTTGTGTGCATATTATAATGGGCAAAGATATAGTAATATAAAGAAATACTGTAGTGTGTGTATATTTAAGTATATACCTGTACACAATTTACATGAACACATTGGCATGCTAATATATTTTTGATATAAAAAGTTGCCTTAAATAAAGCAAATAATATTAATTATTTCTGAAATTTACACACACAAACACACACACACACACAGAAATGGCACAAATAATAATAGCATTAAACACAGGATTGCAGGATGGCAAATTAATGCAGATTTAGCACTATGGACACAGTGTGTGTGTGTGTGTGTGTGTGTGTGTGTGTGTGTGTGTGGTTTCCGTGTGCAGCGATTACTCGGAGCTCACGCTGATTGAGACAGAGAGACAGCTGCCACTCTTTGAATATTTCATAAGGTTTCTGACCGACTCCCTGCCCCCTGGCCCCTCCGACTACCCCCCCCCTCCCCCTCTTTTCCTGTCCCAGCACACACACACACACAGTGCTGCTGGTGTGTCTGTGGGGTGTGGGTGTGTGAGCAGAGCCAAGCTGTGTGTGATGGGGCAGGAGGGGGAGATCGGAGAGTGATATCAGTGTGGCTTTGTTAAGTGTGTTATGGGTCAGACCTGGGATTAGCGTAGACTGAGGTTAAACAGACGTGTCAGCGGAAAAAAAACCCATGTGGTTCATTTTAATGTGTATAAATGACTGATTTATATCGGTCTTAAGTAACGCTGGGTGAGAGGGTGATGTGATGCTGAGAGTGATTTCTGTGATTCTGATGATTGTTATAGTATGTACAGAACCAGTAAAAAGTTTGGATAAACCTTTTTATTACCTTTCACATTGTGTGTTTAATACTGATGAAAGAACAAATATGGAATTTTGTAGTCAGCATAAACAAAATAACCCATATTTTTATCTTTTTTTTTATAGCTTGTCAATTCCTTAAAGTAGACACGTTTTGTTTTAATGACAGTTTTTCCACACTCTTTTTTTCAATTACATTTATTTAACAATTGTCATTGTCGCAAATCAGCTTTACACAATCAAAAGAATTATTTAGGTTTGTATTGAATGTGAATATGTACGAATCAAAATGATTAGACGGTCCCTGATGTGCAAGCCGAGGGGGACAGTGGCAGGGAAAAACTCCCTGAGATGGCAATAGGAAGAAACACCTGACACTCTTTGCATTCTCTCATGAGGTCGTCACCTAGAATGCCTTTCCTGCGATCTTGAAGAAATTCCAAGCAGTGTTGATTGCTCGTTGGCTGCTTTACCCACACTCCCCGGTCTACCCTAAAACATCTAAACTAGATTTAGATTGGGTGATTGTGGAGGCCAGGTCATTGGATGAAGCACTTCATCACTCTCCTTCTCTTGGACAGAGTGCTATTACATAACCTAGATGTGTGTTTGGGATCATTGACCTGTTGGAAAACAAATGATGGTGCCACTAAGTGGTAACCAGATAGAATGGCTAAATGCTGGTCCAATGAACTTATCCTCTGCAGCACAGGTAGCTCTTGGGTTTCGCTTTCTTGACATGGTTTGGTGGCTGCACTTGGGATATATCAATGTTCTTGAGATTTTTCAGATTGACTGACCTTCCTTCCTTGAAGTAATGATGAACCGTCTTTTCTAGAGTTTTTAACTGAGTGTTTCTTCCCATAATATGGATTTGTTGTTGTTGTAGTAGTAATAGGGCTATTGACTCTGTACCCGTCCCGTCCTCTGTACAACACAACCCGATGCTCTAAACCACATTAAGAAGGCATGAAATGTCACAAATAGCTCCTGACAAGACATACCTGTGAATTGAAAACCATTCTACTGTAGGTGACTATCATGAATCTGATGAGAGAATGCCATGAGTGTGCCTTATAAAACATAATCTGGGTTGTTTAACACTTTTATATGTCCTTCATAGTTTGAATATCTTCAGTATTAATGTACACGGTTGAAAACAACAAAAATAAATAAATCTCATGATGATGTAATTCTCAATTTATTAAACAATAATCTATGTGGAATTAGGTTATGATACTGTTACCCTTATATCACATACCAGTGTGTAAGAACCATGTACTGTATAAGATTTTACAAGTGTGTGTGTGTGTTTCCAAATCCCATGACTTTCTCCTCTCCCGTCTCGTCTCAGACACAGCAGGAGAAGATCGACAGCATCGAGGCCAACGTTACTGCGGCGGCGGGTAACGTGGAGGAGGGGACCCGCAGCCTGGGGAAGGTGAGGAGAGAGAGAGAGAGGCGGCTCCCGCTGGGGCATCGATCTCACTCCAGCCCCCTGCTTCAGCCTAGGCCTAGCAACTCCATCGGGCCATCGATCCACGCCGGCGTGCAAGGAAGTGGCAATTAAGAGCATAAGGAGGGCGGAATAGGGCGGGAGGAACGGAGAACGGTAGGGAGAGAGAGGCAGAGAGGGTTCGCGGGGTCGGTAAAAGGCGTGCAGCCGAGGGAATCGATGTGTGTTGTGTCGGCCTCTCGCAGAGAGTCGATGAGTTTGCGACTGTGCGAGTGAACAGAGGTCTAAAGGGTGGAAAAGTGTGTCTAAAGACTGCTTTTGAGCTCCAGCTGGGGGTTCAATACGCACGCGCACACACACTCACACACACAAACCGGAGATGGTGAGCCGAGGAAGGGTTAGAACTGAAGTATATAGAGTGTGCGTGTTGTATTGATTCGGTTAGAACTGAAATATGTCTGAGTTGATGTGGTTCCATTAAGTACTATGTTTCAGTTGTGTGTGTGTTGAAAGTGGCTTTGCTTCTGGCTCAGCTAAAAGAAACAGGATGAGGCACACAAGCGAGTACGCTCACACACACACACTATATATCTCAGTTCTTAAAGTGCTGCCTCAGGACTTTCCGAGCTCTCGATGCACCGTGACACTCGTCACCTTGTGCCACTGTACTGTTAGCCTCTTGGTGTAATGCCCGCTTGTATAATACTTATTTAATACTTTATAGAGTTCTGTTTGCTAACTCTAAGCGAGCAAGCCATCTAAGAACAGAGTAGCTACAAGCAATAACAAAAAAATCATTAGTGCGCTCGGTCTAGCCACTAAACAATTTAATGTCGGACTGTAGAGCTTGTTAAATCCTCCCTTCTTACTGTTGCATCACATATTAGGAAACTCTTATATCTGATATATCTGATTGCATAAGGGTTTGGCTGTATAGCATAAGTTTGCTGACTATTTCCTGAAGCAGCTCTATCGTAGTCAGTGGAAACGGTGTGTCAGAGTTACATCATGGTTCATCATGTCATTTAAAGAGAGACTTCTGCTTTTTTCTCTCTGTCTCTCTCTGTCTTTCGCTCGTCCTCTCTTGTCCTCTACTGGTGGTGTTGGTAATTAAGTGCTTCTAAGGATGGAGCGATGAAAAAGATAAGAGCAGAATGAAGATCCTGTTTGTTGGTTCCTATTGGTTGAACACCAGTGAAGTCACTTAAGGTCAAGAGTTTAATCTACAGTCATATAGTTATTGAGAGATTGAGTTGCCTACCCCTAACCCACTCGTACACCTCTGCAATCACCTGGTTGCCATTAGTAAGCATGTCCTCTGTGATGATGTGCGTAAGTCAATGGTTGTTGTTTTCAGTCACAGCTCAGATCATAGTTTCACACGTTCTGTCTGTCTCTCTCTCTCTCTCTCTCTCGTAAACAAGTCGGTGGCGTGATATCTCCTAAATTGCCCCTAGGTAGGAATGTGCGTTGGTGTCTTGCGCAGGACTAGCGTTCCGTCAGGGGCTTATTCCTCCCTCAGGGTCGGGGTTTCTGTTCTAGATTTCGGATCCAATAAAGATTTAAATTTGACTAAATGTGAGAGAGTACCTATTAAGAAAGAATATCAAAGTGTTACATGTTTGTTTAAATGCTTGCAGTAGAAGAGTAGAACAAGAAACTTGAAATGTTGTGTATATTTTCTGAGTTGGTAGTTGATTTTGCCGCCCCTGTCCCTGTGTGTGTGTGTAGGCAGTGCGTTCGAGCCTGGCAGTGTTGCCTGTAGCAGGTGCAGTGGTTGGCACCGTCCTGGCCGGGCCACTCGGATTGCTGGCGGGGTTTAAAGTGGCCGGCGTGGCAGCCGCAGTGGGAGGAGGCTTACTCGGCTTCGCTGGAGGAAACCTCATCCAGCGCAAGAAGAAAGAGAGAGTGGAGCTGCAGCTTCAACGACTCGACACTAAGCAGCAACACGAGCATGCACAATAAAACACCTGCTCCTGACGGGATGAGCGGAATCCCGTACCGAGGCACATTTTAATCTGAAACAACGCTGGTATTTATAATACACTTACAGTATATAGACTATCACTGCTCAACTCTGTTGCCTTAAATCGACTGACCAAAACAACAATTCCCGACGAGTGTGGAAGAATGTAAGATTCTTGTGATAACGATGTGACCGTTCATCAGATGTTTTTTTTTTGATTGATGGAGCTGCATCAATAATTAGACAAATGATCACAAATAGGCCTTTCACTATTGTTAGTTTTGAGAGTCATCATTAAATCATTAGATTCTAAAATCCTACGAACAGAAGCTCTAAAGCACAGTAAACATTCTCAGCTTGTTGTTCACATGAACATCATATCACTGTAACATCATAATCCTTTACGTCACAATTTTTGATCTGTGATTTATCTACAAATGTTTTGTTATTGTCTTGTAATTTAGCAATTTGTACTAAAAACCTGTAGATAAAGAAGTATTTCTTGTAGAAAACTGATGGATACCTCAGCAATAGGTTTTGTGTTTTTCTTTTTTTTCCTTTTCTTTTTTTTTTTTTAACATTTCAGAAAACAACATGCAAACAAATCCAGATTATACATGAATAGATATGTATGTGTGTCCAAAAAAAATCATCTCAGTCTTGAGAGGTTCCCAGAACTATGCTATCATAATTTTAGTCTTGGAATATGCCTGTGCCGTCAAGGACAGAAAAATTCCGTAGATGTGATATCCTGGTCATTCAGTACGTTCAAGTCGTCAGCTGACTTCATTTTATTGCCACGCCATTAACGTTGCTGAGCTTAGACCTGACCAACTGAAGCAACCCGAGATCATAACACTGCCTCCAGAGGCTTGTACAGTGAGCACTATGCATCTCTTCATGAGCTTCCCTTCTTAACTCTGACCAGCTCAACCCATTTCCAAAGTCCAGTCTTTTTGCTCTCTAGCAAATTCAAACATTTTACCGGATACCTCCTAGTAACAAGTGCTTTTTTTCATAACAAAGTTTTTGTTACAATATGCGTGTGGAAATGCTCTTAAAGTTAATAAAGTTAAACATAGCTGTGATTTCTACACTTTTTTTTTTTAAGATGCAACGTCATTAAGTATTTAAGTGATCCCACGGTCATTTGTAATTTAGTTTTTTTCTGACCTCATTTCTCCCACAAGGTTGACATTTCAGTTCTATTTTTCTCGATAGTAAAAAAATAAATAAATAATCGTTTGATCTCTTAACATAACTACAGTAATCGTAATGTTTATCACTTTTTGAACGCCACTGATTTGGCTCTTCTGAAATGCCACCTTTTTTGCCTACAGTAACTACAGTAATGGTATTTATGCGGCATAATGTCAGCTGAATTGACCGCTACACCGTTAATCATCCGTTTGATTTCAGTGATGGACCTAATCACAATAATTATTTAAATGAAGTTAAGTTTTTAAATGGAGTTAGACTACAAATCAATTCCAAGTCTTTACACAGTTTTTGAGGAGATGCTTGAATTTTGAATTCTGAGCCGCTGTTATTAAGGTGTACAGGCAAGAAATCAACATCCATTTGCACTTTGTACCAAATAGCAAGTCACAGATCGACTATACCTCTGCGATAAATTGGTATAAGTAATGCAAATAGATGATTAGTTAGTATTGTTACCTCTGCATGTTCAGAATCACCAACTAACATTATACAAAAAGAAATCAGCGTGCTGTAATTTCTGCTGAAACCATTCAAAAAATTTAAGACTAAATAGAAATTTAAGTAGAAATTTCTGGAAAATTTATTCTTCATAGTTCACGTTGAGATATGGATTTTTTTTAAAGTGAATCTTTCTGTATTTACAAATAACGGATTCCACCCGAGGAGTTTAGCTGTCCAAGTAGACGCCTACATGAATTTTGGATACTGATTACTAAGTTGATGGACACAAAACTTCTTACTATAGTATAGAACTTCTTGTCATACATAAGTGCTATTAACAACATACAGTAGAAAAGGTTGGTGGAAACATTTATGAAATTTACGATCAGTGCTTTGTAACAGTCAGTAGGTCTGCAACCACTGCAAGACGTCTCCGTGACGTGACAACCTGTTATTTTCCGCTCTTATTAATTTACAGAGGGGAAAAAAAAAAGACTTGTGATGGACGAACATTTTATAGCTGCGATAATGTGATGAGTAACACAAGTGATAAGCAACTTGTCTCATGGACAAAATATTTAACTACGTGGATAAACATACGCCATTCAGTAATTAACGGAAAATTATATTTGCTGGCAAAATAAGAAAAAAAATTGTTGTGGTCATTAAAAAATGTATAAATAATAATAACTTTTAAATTTTATTTTAAGGTGTCACTACCTCCACATAGTGTTAATACACACAGTAAAACCCTGTTCTTATTTCTTCTTCCTTTTTAAATTTTTTTTATTTTTTAAAAACACACTAATTTTAAATTCAACCATCTTTAGTTTTGATTACAGCTGGAATTTGGAGTGTTTATCAGGAAAGAAAAAAAGTAATTGATGTGATAACCTGGTCATTCAGCACATTCAGGTCATCATCTGACTTAATTTTTTTCCCCGCATAACGTTGCTGAGCCTAGACCTGACAACCTGAGTCCGACCCCCCGATCATAACACTGTCTCCACAGGCTTGTACGATGGCCACTATGCATGATGGGTGCATCGCTTCATACAGTTCGCTTCTTACCCTGACACACCCATCACTCTGGAATAGGGTCAGTGTGGACCATTGTTCCAGTGCGTGTATGGAAATGCTCTTACTTTCACTATTAAACATAGCTGTGATTTCTAATGCCCATTTCTGAACTATGCAACTTTATTAAGTAATTGCCAATCCTGTTTTTTACCCCCCTTTCTCCTAAACACTATTCTTCCAGATGTTAAGAATGTGTTGGCCCATTTCAGGTCATTTGAAGTCTTCTTAGTTGTTTTCTTTGCTTGATACACGCCAATAATTTGGTGCTTCTGAAATAATTACTTTTTTTCTTTCTTGCTAAATCCCAGCATACTTTTAGTACTTACTGTGCATTCCCTGTGCATTGATTTTGGTTATTCGTGAGACATTGTGCCTGAATCCATCGCTGTACCCGTCTTTCAAAACGTCCAAGCATCCTGTGCATTATTTCGAAACGATCATGGTCATATTCATATCATATCCCTGGTGAGCGCATCGTTGAACTCTTGAGCTGAAAGCTTGACGTAAACCTGCTTTAGGGCTTTGATGACGAAGGCCACCAAGAAGCCGATTCTAATACGGGAAAAAAGAAATCAATTCACAGTCGGGTCTCTTCAAGCGCAAACAAAATTTCAATGTGATTTGATGAAAGTTCTGTAGAAACCCTGGGAAAAGCTGAACAATGACCTTTTGTATCGATCCTTGTATTTAGCTGCAAATAAAATGGAATTGTGTCCAGCTTTAATATGCAGAGTGGCTGGATACTAGATGTGCGTGCAAGGATCACAATAATAAAACAATAAAATATTGATTTACAATAGAAAAGGTTTATAGGTTACATCTAGCAAGAGGTATGCATGGACATGTCAGCATGAGATGCTTATTTCACTTGATCGTTTGGCAAATGTTAAACATGAAATGACCCCAACTTGGGGTCATGTTTTTAAAAAAATTTTTTGGGATATTTGGGGAAGCCCCATTGAGACACAGACCTGATTTGAGCAACATGTCATCCCCCACGCCTTCCGCGCAACAAACACAGGACTTCCCCTGTGTGTGTGTGTGAAATATGTGTGTAGATGGGCAAATGTTTCAGATGGATATGCAGGCGTGTTCGAGTGCCTGGAGTGCAGGGGGAAAGTCCCAGTGAAAACACTGCCCCGACTCGTGTCTGCGTCCCAGACACCCCACGCTTTCCATCATCGAGGATGGAAAAGGAGACCATCCGAGCGTCTGGTGCTTGCGCATGATATCATCATCACGTCGACTGCTCTGACAGCACGGGTTTCTGCCGTGGGTGAGATGATGTCACTGAATGTCGGCGCCCACCTCTCGCCACTTCCACTTTCCTCAAAGTGGGCTTCGAGTGCGAGTTTTACCAAAATAAGTCTTCAGAATGTTCCTCAATGTACACACGAAGCGCTGCTCAAGTGTGAGTCACTCTTTCCATGTCGACTTCCTGCCACAGTTAAATGCACTCCTTGATCTTCAAGATTAATTAGGGTGCAAAAGGAAATCTTGCAAGCATGTCATCCTGTGCTGTTCTCTCAAGCCAAGATGAATTTGGAAATATTTCATAAAAAAGATTTTTTATATACATATATTTAAAAAATGCACAGAACTTGAGATTGTGCTTGATATAAAACACACAGACACTCTTAAATCCTGTAAAATGTTTTCCCTTTAATTTGTAATTTGTTTTCTTTCCATTCCCCATCTGACATGATTTACAACAACCCCTCAAACCCCTCCCCTTATTAAGCCCCACCCCCTTATCACTCCTCCTCCTCCTCATGGAATGGGCTGATATGAGTCCAGATTTTAACAAGCAAGGATTTGATAAATTTTTTTTGACAAGTCTGGAATTCCCACAGTATGTAAGAATACACACTAATAATGTACCGATGTGCACTCACTCTCTTTCACTCACACACACACACTCATTCTTACACGCATTACTATCGACTGAAATGAGGACCACCACAGGGTTGACCACAGAGTCGTTTCCCATGATTCCCCAGGCCTCAAGTGTGTAGATCCTTGCTGGGGAGGACCATTAATGTTTATCTGCTTATTTTTCATCTTACAAAAAAAGGAGACCAAAAAAAAAAAAAAAACAGGGTTGAAAAAAAAAAAGAAAAAAAAAAAATCACTTATTTAATTTAGACGACTCACCTACAGAGGACATACATATTTACAAGCTCCAAAAAAATAAAAGTAAAATCTCTCTCTCACGTCTTCTTTTCCCCACTCCTCCAAAAAACCTTCAGATTTTCTTCTTTTTAGCCAAAATAAAAGTTATGAAAATAGAGGTGACGCAGGTGGCTGCCTGCCGGGTGTTCTGCGCTAGGTGATGATGTGAGACGAGGTCACAGTTCGTCCCGATCCCTGAGGATGGTGTAACGGTTCTCGCTGGGTGCTAGCTTCTGGAATGAGCTCTCTGGAGGATTGCTGGCCACTTCTTTGTTCTCCTCCTGTTGAAAAAAAAAAAAAAAACTTTATTTAGTGGCTTAAAGGAGACATTTGTGTTATACAAGCGGCGTTCAAATCAAACTGGGACTTTTGATTGCATAGAATAACAAAATAGTTATGAAACTATATATTTCTATATAATACTCTGCTACACTAATGTACTTATCGCAGTATTTCATTAGTGCTTGGTAGAACGTTTTCTGAGTACGCCAGAGTCATGATGGGACCCCCTGCTTCACGTCCGAAACCCAGGAACTCCTTTGATGGCTCAATTGTGTGGAAATGTGCTGTAATGTGCAAGTGGTGTACACTTCCACCAACAGACAGATGCATCCCTTCTGCAAGCTGGTGATCAAGTTATGTGTCAATTTTCAGGGATCAGGCGTTCCACTCACTGAATGTTCACGGAACAGCTGGAGTGCGCTCTGAACCACCCCGTCATTTAGGAACATACAGCCTATAAAATGTTTGCACAGTCTTTCATGTACTTGAAGTCTCCTATAAATGTAAATCACATTTTTTCCGCCTTCATTCACAAGTCCCTGTTTGAGTTGAACTCCCCTTGTATAAACCTTAAAAAATAAATAATAATAAATATATATATATATATATATATATATATATATATATATATATATATATATATATATATATATATATATATATATATATATATATATATTTTTTTTTTTTTACATTGTGGAGATTTTATCATCACTTCCAGCTTTCTGTTTTTTTTTTTTTTTTAACTGCTCTTCTTTATGATCCTTATTGGATTGTAATTACATTTACCTGCCGGTCGACTACAAATAAACCTCAGCCCAGATATGAAATCTGCGTGTCCCTGCTGCACAGGCTACTGATTTGTCCATCCCGCATCACTTGGAAATGATTTAGTGTAAATGTAAACCCAGGCTTGGATGTACACGTCTCTGAGGGTTGGCACATTAAACACTCTGCCTTTCTGTTCTCTGGTCGGACGTCAGCACTAGTTAATAACGTTAATTACATGAAACCTGCATTAATTCGCGCGGGTCTTGATCTATTTTTTTCCAGAACGGATCTTCAGCCTGACGTCTGGACGTCTTGTCACATGGCCGACTTTGATCTTCGAAAATAACTGGCTGAAATGTCATCTAAAGCACGGGGCTGTATTATAGATAGTGACTGATCCTTTGATGATGGTTCAAACGAAGCGGCTATCTATTGCTAATGCAGTCACAAAACAAACAAATATACGTTTCTGCCCGACAAGCCACCATGTCTGTTAATAAATGGGATGAAATGAAGTAGGGTTGGACTCCATTACCTGAGTGATCAAAAACAAATGCAATTTTCTTATCATTTAATGTGTCATTTACAGCTTCAGGATATCCTGCTGAGGCACGGCGTCCTTCGGTAACAAAATGCATGGACTTCAAATCCTGATAAGTGTTGGACATTTTGCACATTTTAGTCAAACGTGTGATTGATTATTCTTTAATAGTTCATGATAACCAGATATGCACGTTTCTCCCTCAGTTTAAGTTTGATTTAACCCTTAAAACTCACAATTGGTCAATGAACGATATATATATATATGGTCCTACCAGTGTGTGTCAAACTGTGCATTTCGGTTGCCAGATATGTCGGGTAGAAACAAAGTTTGACTTTTAAAATGCATACAATTTAAAAAACAGCGATTATGGGAATGAAAAAGTCGGCGCAAAAATTTTGCACTCACCAAATGCTTGTGCTATAATTTTTGGTCACCATCAAAAACACGTGATCTTTTTTTTCTTCTAAATTTTACATTTTTGTGATGTTTGTATTGTTGCTTAAATTAAATAAAATTCATCATATTGACAAGGTTGTGCTGAAAGAAGGATGCATACAGACCTGATAAACATATATATTTATTAAAACATACTAATGCAAAAAAAAAAAAAAAAAAAGTTTTAAGGGTTAAACGTGCATGAAATTTGCCATGTGATTATTTCCAGCTGACATGTCCTGGCATCAAAAGTAAGGAAAAGATTCTGATGGGATGTTTTATATTCACAATGTCAAGCTCCATTTAGACAATGCTAGCACAGAGAGGGCCAGCGCACCGCTTCAACACAGGCAGGCGTTGGCATTTCCTGGCTATGGGACGGATTCTGAACAACTGGTTGTTTGAGAAATCAAACAGGAAATTCTGCCTCTTCCGATACTGGTATTCCAGGGTTACGCGCGAAAAATCGTCGACAAAGTTCATGTTCGTGCAAGAAGGATGTGCGTATCATGGGTCAATGTTGACTCTACTGTACGGTACTGTTGGCGTCTATATTGTATTTATTGTAATGATGAACACGCAGATTCAT
Organism: Clarias magur; assembly: GCA_013621035.1. NCBI lineage: Eukaryota > Metazoa > Chordata > Actinopteri > Siluriformes > Clariidae > Clarias > Clarias magur. Next base: position 1,866,750 of record QNUK01000059.1, read on the forward strand.
CATTGAAGAGTGATCATTTTCTTGGACAAAAATACGCTGCATAATTAAAATCTATAAGAGTTTTTTCCCCAGGGCACCTGGCAGTTTTTCAGGGATGGAAGCAGCATGAAGAAACTTGGAAAATACAGAGTCAGCCTCCTCCTTTAAAGTTTCATAGATAATAAGGTGGCATAATTATAATTTCTTTAATTAATAACTAAAAAAAAAAATTCAATTACACGTGACCACTTAGTGTTAAATGTTACCCGACATCCAACATACAGCACTGAGCCTGTGCATCATTACTATTTGACACTATATAAGATCTTCACTTTTACTGATAGTTACACTCATTTAAATTAGGTTGCACTAACCTATAGATTATATAGCAATTCCATTTTATCATCAACCAGATAAATTCCCAATAGAAATAAATGAATAGAAAATACTTGTATGTAAAATCCACCTGTGTGAAGCATCACTAGCTATGTTTACATGGACATTTCTTTATTTCGCCTGAAATCATTTACATGTACGCTGATCTGATAAGAAGCGAGTTTGTTCGTGCTCGAAGCATTTAATCGGAATTTACAGTTCTTAAATTCTGCTGACTATGGAGTGTTTAATAACAAAAATATAAAATATTTAAAATATAACAAGTAGTAACTGTTTCTCCCCCGAATGTTATGTTAAATCCTGCCTTCTGAGTTCTGACTGGTCACTAGATTTCAGCCTCATCTACGATTGGCTAGACGCTTTACTACGTATAAATTGTGAGCCAGTCAGTCCTCTGAGTGTTTTACGACGCTACCAACTGTGTGTGAGCGAGCAGTTCGAAAAGATGCGGCCGGCTGGCGTCAGGTGGTTCGGATGAAACACGTGATAGTCTTCGGCCCTCCAAGCTGAGTGGTAGTAGTAGCCTTAATGTGACTGGGAGGTGACTGCCTTAGTGACTGGGAGAAATTGGACGCGACTAAATTAGGGAGAAAATCGGGGGTAAAAATCCAAAAAAAAAGTAAAGTCTGGTAGGAGAGAGAGAGCGCTTTTTTTTTTTTAGTTTATCCATCATGAATTAAAGCAAAATGTATTTATTTCCTGGAAACTTATCACGTCACTTGATATCACCCCATATATGGAGAAAGAATATATTTACTCCAACAAGAGAGAAATGATCAGATCAAGTGTTGAAATGAGTAATATTTACCTACTGAACAGATTTACAATTGGACCAGATCAGGTCTGAATGTTTATATGATGCACTTTTATCCAGTTTGGGCCATTAATCCCATTATTACTGGAATATTAGAATCCGTTTCTCTTGTCTGGGCTTTACTTACTGAAACCAAAATCTAAATATCAAGTTGCTTAGTAGCTGTGAGGAGGATCCAAGTGAAAATGAAACGCTGTCCTACCAAAAAGTCTGCAATTCTCATCGGCCACAATTTGCTTAATTAACTTTGCCCCGCCCACTTTACTCCTTCTACCTGTTCGGGTCACGTGACTGTTGGTGTAAGTGGAGAGTTTTACTACAGAAGTAAGTGATGCACTCTGTCTTTCGGGACTTTCTGACCTGTCCTGGAGTGCTGTCCGTGGGGTCAGGTCCATGGTGGAACTCTCGATGCAGCTTTCCTGAGTGGAGGTCCAACACAAACTGCCTCAGTTTTCCAGGAACCCTGAAAAAACACAGACACCGGGGGTGAAAAAAAGAGAGAAAAGATTTGTGTCTGAGAGCTAGTGAACAGATGAGAATAAACTCGAGGAGCGGCCCTTGTTGATTTGATAAACGATTGGCTAAGAGCTCGGGGAAGCCGGGCCGTCTCCAGAACCATGCGCGTGTAACGAGATAATGACGTTGTCTCGCTGCAGACGCCACGGTAACTAACTCAGGCTCCCGGACGATCTGCGACATCGAGGTCTGCAGTGAGGTGAGCCGATAACGCCGAGATCGAATAATGGTACACGGCGACTGTTAATGAAATACAGCAGAATTATGAAGCTTTCTGGAAATGCACTGGATTTAGACTCCGAACATGATAATGCTTAAACGAGCGAAGAAACGTCACATAAAAAAAAAATTTTTTTTTTTTAAAAAAGACACTGTTCGCTCACGTTCCGCTTAAATTAATTAACTTAACTAGTTAAAAGTTAAAGCCTGGAGCACTAGGTTGTATGTGTGTGTAATGGTTTAAGAGTGAAGGTAGAATAATTAGTATTTAATTGTGAGGTTTCTGGAGCTGGAGATAAACTGCAATTCTTCTCTATATTCCACAAACCCGCGCGTGTACACCTAATTAAAAAGACACTGTGAGGAAGGACGGTGCGCAAGGTACTTACGCGAGGTCGTTGAATTCTGGGAAGACGTACATGTGGCGGAAACTGTCTATGGCGATGACGGGGCAGTCGGCGGGATTCTTCTCGATGTGTAGCAGAGGGTGCCGAAACTTATCGCAATCGGCATGCAGGAAATTTATAGAGCCTGAGACATGTGCGCACGCACACACACACAAGGAAAGAGAGAACACAGCGTTCATGTCAAAATCTGTGACTTTATGAAAACTATTGGCACCCCCGAAAGGATGCTCATTTTTATATTCAGCATAAACTGTGTTAATGAACAGACAGACGTCTACATGAAGTGGGAATTCAAAAGTCCATACACACCCATTGCGTGTTCAGTTGTATGCATGTGTATGTATGTATACCCTTCTCTTCATGCCCTGTCTTGTGTACATACCTTTCTCGGTGATCAGCTGCCGTGCCACTTCCTGCTGGAACTTTTCTAGACTTTCTGTATCCTCCTTCAGATGGAAGAGGATCAGGAATGGAATGCCTTCTTCTGTCAGCTCCTACACACACACACTTCTAACATTAGTTCAATTGCGTTAAAATGCTCAATACAGAGCACCTATTCTTGTTGGATTTGACAGACACTTCATGGCCTGATAAGGTTATCACTATACATCTACTTCAGCTCACGTGCTTCTTTCAATGCGTCAATCACATGACAGCATTGTAATGCATAAAATGATGCAGTAACACATCAAGTCCTTCAGTTAATGTTCATATGAAACATCAGGATGGGCAAAAACGAAATATATACTTCTTGTACACTCAATTTTTTTGTTTGCACGCTCAAATGTATCTATATTTTTCACGTTCAAATAATTTTTGCATGCTCAAACAGGTTTTTTTCCTTGCTCAAATTTTCCCACCAGCAAATTTTGTTTTTGTGTGCTCAAATTATTTGTATTTTTGCATGCTCAGTAAAAAAGTACTTTTTAAAAAACCCAAATATACATTAATACATTTTTCTTTCATAAAATAAGAATATATTTGATATATGCTCAAATTTCTTTTGAGCTTTAACTGTGGCCTGGTTAGTGGCTTTCTTTCCCAGGAACAACAGCACAAAACCAGTCACGGACATTGGGCTTACGTTGGCCTTAGACTCTCTAAACCGGACCAAGGAATGAAACAAGACCAGATGATCAGTAAACACTCGAGGTGTACTGTACCTGCATGACTTTCTTGCACTGAGCTGCTTCATGCTGGCTGCCGAGCATGGTTACTAGTGGTCCTAATAAAGTGGCCAGTGAGTGTCTCATGTACATGAGGAGGAAAAAGAGATTTTACCTCTCCGTTCTCGAAAGTGATTTCCCGGACCAGCGGCACACACTTGTCCTGGACCCACGCGTATGCCAGGTCGAAGTTCGTGAGCGAGCCGAGAAACACCATGTCAGGCACGGTCTCTCCTATTGGCTTGTAGATGATGTTATCACCACTGAACCTCTCGGGCTTGGACACCTCACTGAGCGGGAAAGAAAAATAAGAATTCCTATCCATCCTGTGCTGTGTCGGATTGAATGCCTCTTACAGAAGGTTCAGAAATTACGACATTATGATTTAGAAGTCACAATTCTCTCCCTTGGTCAGCAATGCACTGTTGTAAACGGCGTAAAGTGTGTAAAAAGCTAACTGACGTCAGCGTTCTTACTCAAATGCTGCCAGGAACACGCAGTCGTCTCTCAGGATATTTGCCACTCTTTCGTACGTGTGGTAGTTCTCCGAGTTCTTCTGCTCGAAATAGCCGATGATGGTTCGCTTAGTCCTCTGAAAGGGAGAGGAGCGGATGAGGAACGGGAAAGTCTAGGACAGTGCGAATCACTGATCGCACACATACAGTATACAGTGTGCGAGCGTGTGTGTATGTGTGTGTGTGTGTGTGTGTGTGTGTGTGTGTGTGTGTGTGTGTGTACTTACATCTACTTTATTGACTTCTTCAAGGCTGCGGATTTCCGTGATCGGGTTGACTTTCTGTTGCCGGATGAAGTCGGCGATGGCCGTCACCGACCTTTGACCTCGGTACTCCCTCTTCATCATCATACCATTTCTGAAGAGCTTCAGGGTCGGGTACTTGCTGATCCTGTAGCGCTGGGCTATGTCAGCTAGAAAGAGCGAGCAGGGTAAATGTTTATGTTCTGATGTGATGTAGTGCTCCAAGTGTCTGTGGATCGGGAATAAGCACTGGCTCGCCCTACTGGTTCCTGTACCATCTGTTAGACGTTAATTAGTTAGATTCTAGATCAACTATCTAATTAGAAGTTAGATCATTAAATCATTAATGCGGAATGCACAATGTGTCACGATTTAACCTTCATGAGCAAATGCAGATGACATTTATGACGTTTAAGTTTTGTGCCACAATCTGAGCAAATAAATAGATATAGTGGTTTCATTTGTTTCTTTTTTTGCACTGTCAAATTATTTGTGCATGCTCAAATATTGTATTTTGGCATGCTCAAATATGTTTCTTCCTTGCTCAGATTGTTTCTATTTTTGCATGCTCAAGATATTTTTTTTAATAAACATTTTTACTTTTGTGTGCTTACACTGTTTTGTTTTTGTGCAATCAAATTGCATTTTTTTGTTTGCATGCTGAAATTGTATTTCTTTTTTTTTGCTTACGTAGTATCTTTCGGGTGTATTGTATCTCGGTAGGCTCATATTGGATGCTTTCATTCTTTGCACTTAAGCTGTGTATTTGTTTGTACTGAAATTGCATTGTTGCTCAAATGGCACTCAAATTGTATTTATTGCCCGCTCACTCATGCTCGACTCTCTCGCGCGTGCCAAAATTGTACTTTTTCTTCCCTCTATACTCAAATCTCTTTCATGTGCTCAGTCACACACCGCTAAGCTCTCTCATGCTGTGGCAGCAGTATAATCGCACCACCGTTCCCGGCAATCAGAAACTGGAGGAGGCTACATTCCAGATTCCTCTTCCTGATTGGCTCGATTCGTTTCCCCTCCGGTGCCGACGTGCCAAACCAGATTTAATGGTGTTTGCTGATGTATTTTAGGGTTTTTCCGCTTAGAGAACTGCATCTCCGGATGATGTCTGATGTTAACATTAACTGAAGATGTTAACATTACATTTGACAAAAGCATGACATTTTGACAATGTTACACATCTTCTCTAATTTGCTGGTTGGTTGAAAGCATGACTTTCAGTATGTCGATGTGGTTGGGGGTCAGTTTGTAAAGTCATGTTTATACACAGATGTTTATCACTGCAACGTATCGGTGAGTCGGCGTTTTTCGACACACTTTCTTCCCTTCAAGAACTTCCCCTTAGGTTTCTTTTTGAATTTTTACTGAACCGTATCCTCAGAAGGGTCCCGGCTCCTCGTGAAGCTGCTCGTGTGTGTGTTAATAAACAGGAACGCGCAAAATGGGGAAATACGTGGCTGAATGGAACGAGGAGCAAGACGGGAAAAGCGGGAAGAGAGTGGAGATGAAAGCGAACCCCATACTGAGGGTTAAATACTGCGAGGCTCATCGGGTGGAATCTAGCTCTGTCTGTCACACACGGGCGAACGTGCGGCGGCGTGCGCACACACACACACACGCTCGCACGCCGGGGGATCTTTGAGCCGCCTTTACTTCACAGAAGATGCAGTTTTGTCATTAAACCATCAAACGCTTTATGGGTCATCAATAATTCTGTTTAATTTATTTTATCTGAAAGGCTAAACTGGTGTCTGTGTGTGTGTGTGTATGTGTGTATGTGTGTGTGTGCACGTGCGTGTGTGTGTGTTTGTGTGCGCACTCACTATGTTGGTCACAATCCACACGGGCGAACACCACCTGCGAACGGTCTGGATATTCTTCCCTCACCACATTTGAGGCTTCCTCGAAGATAGGGTGCAGCATTTGACTGAACCGACACCTGAACACACACACACACACAATAAAAACCACATAAAACAGATGATTCAATCATAAACACTTCTTCTCAAGGTAGAGGATTACAATCCAAAGTACTGAGTATGGAACGATTGTTACAGAGAGGGAAAAAAAAAGAAAAGAAAAAAAAAGAAGTGAGGAATTGTTTAAAAATCCTCTAAACTTTTAATATCTTGAAACAGAATAATACACCGTGTTCTTTAATAAATAACAATGTGTAATCAGTTTTAAGTTGCTGTGGTACAATGAAACAACTCGGGGCTGGGTAGGATCACACTGAGGCGCACTGTGTCTGTGTGTGTGTGTGTGAGAGAGTGAGTGAGGGATGTATAAGGAAGCGGCTAGCTAAGCTACCGTTAGATTACAGCGTGGTTGATGAGATGCGTTAATGCGTACAAAACAATCGGTTACATCTTTAATGGTAATTAATTAACGACTCTGATCCTGTACTCACCAGTCTGCATAAAAGTTGACTAAAGCCACTCCGGCATTGTCTGGGAAAAAAAAACATTAAAAAATGAATAGAATAAAATGTTTTGTTTCAGTTAAATGGTTAAAACACAACAAACACACACAAATCAATCACTTACTCAGAATTTCGTCAATGTTCCCTGAATCCAGACTTGTGATCTCCCCTCGGCCCGGAGTGTACATCCCGCTTATCTGTTAAAAAGACAAAACAAAAAGGACACGTCATCAGAATCAGCTGTGAAATCCAAGCATGAAGATTTGCTTTGACTCAGCACTCAGCTGGAGTGTGTATGTGTGTGTGTGTATAGGGCTTCACCTTTTTATAAAATGTGAAAAAAAAGATGAAGAACCATAAACACCGCGCTGAGTGGAGGGATTGTTAACAGCTCTGATAATGAAGTGTATTAAAGAGACACTTGAACGCTGAAAATGGTTTATAATTGAGGATGTAATTTGATATAATCGTGTGTGAAGAATAGATGAGGCAGTTCGACTCCAACAATTAGAATGAAGCACGTAGATGCCAGAACTACTAGACCTGATGCTAATGAAAAGTCTCACCAACTAACTACTGTACGTACAGGCTACGAATCATAAGCAAGTACGGAACTTGAATCCTTGAGTGGCGACTATATGCACATGAGGCTTTCGTGTTCGTCTCCTTGAAAAAGGCTTTAGCTAGCAATTAGTTTTTTTTTCTCAAATATGATTGAATAAGACGTCTAATTCAGGGCACCTTTTAAAACACAAGCAAAACAAAATCTCAACTCGACTGTCAGGCATGGAACTCGACAAGATTGTGGTGTGTCGGATCACACTTCCCAACTGTTTCTCAAGTACAACAAATGCTAGGAGTTGCAAAAAATTATTATTTAGCTGCATTCTGATTCACACTAACAATATAACCAAATCTTTACACCGCCTTATCAGAGTGTATCGTCTGTCAAAACTGGTCTGCGCAACCGCCGACATGGACCGTTTATAGATTCGCGGCATGGATGAGAACTGCAATACACTTGATATGAATCTAACCCTAACTCACTAAGAATAAAAATATGGCATTTGTTTAAATCTTTGTTGGGAGTAAAAAAAAAAAATAAATAAATAAAAAAAGACAGACTGGAAATTCTTACTCAGGAACTCGAGATGGTCTCCTCAACCCTGAGTTGGTCAAATCATTATGGCCGCATGTGGCATTGTTTGCAAAAACATCAGTGCTTTTTACTTTTAAATGAGTTCTATTTGGCATAAAATGCTAATCCAGAGCGACATAAGGAGGTGCTGTGAATTTTTGGATCAATAAATATCATGGGCTACAAATATCCTCAGTCTCAAACTGACAAGTTAAAGCGCTGTACTAAGTACGCTTTATTTACCATTACACAACAGTTAGCTCCTACCGAGTGATCCGATTGGACGAGAGGCTTTCCACGAGTGCCGATAATAGACAATAACATCACTGGAATGTTAAACTATACGCATTATTCCCAGGTGTTCTACAATCATCAGTTACGCCACATTTCGCTCACAGAATGGGTGAAAATAAGTTGGTACAGTCTGCAGTACTGAGGAGAGAGCAACCACCTGCCAAAATACACATTTCAAACCTGTTCAGATAGAAAGCATTGTCATCTTAAACAACACCTCGTCTCCTTAGTTACAGCTTCTTGAGTGAGGTACAAGGCTAACTAGCGTCTAACACAAAGCTGAAACCCAAATCCCTCTTTAACCTCCTAATCAAGGGCACTTTGTGTGAAGAATAAGTGGATTGTACACACTACATAGCACACTACCTTTCACACTACTATTTGGGGTTCAACCCCAGAACCAGGAAGTTAACGGAGCTGATATTCTAAAGCAGGAAATATAAAGGGAAACGTAAGCAACATAGAGGACTGTCCGACACCTCCATGGTGTATTCTCCTCACCTTTTGGATACGTTTTCTACATGTTATGTTTCAGACTCATCCTAAAAAGCGGTCAAAACTTTTTTGCCCTCTACATCGCATGAACGTAGCCTGCAAGTTCCTTAATGACTCTGATGTACTGATGGCTGAGAAACGTTGCCATGATGGAGGCACGATGTCATTCATCTTCAGTAACCTCTTTATCCTGATCAGGGTCATGGTGGATAGGTGAACAGAGGTTACCTGCCCTATTAACACATCTGCACTGCGTTCTACCACACTTTCACTAACACAAATACAGCAAACATCCCAGGTGGTCACAGATTCAACTTATGATGTCATTACAGACCCGATTCGCTTGTGCTAGGTGAGGAAAGTCCACGAGAAGTCCACAGCCTGTGCGTGTCATCCTTCCATCTGAATTTAATCTCAATTTTAAAAATATATATATTCAGTGTAACCGCTTTTTTTCCCTGACCACGGCGTTAAATTAGAAATTAACATGGTGCGATAACAGATATTTTTAAGCTCTGCATTAATTGAGGAAGTAAAAACACACAAGCTGGTGGTGACTATGAAAAAGATTTGTTTTAACTTAATTTATTTTAGAAAACAAGGATCAAATCACACGACCCGTTTTTCTTCCTGGCAGATAAAATATTCCGACTTTTTTAAAGTAATGTTGGTGGAAGACGACTTTAGGAAACATGATGATCGATTCACAGGTGTCTTAATGATGCAGTAACAATTCCATGACAGACAAGTTCTAGAAGGACCAGTTACACCAGACCTGCTACTTGACAAACAGCATATTTTTGAGCCATTTACGCTGATATTACCCTGCAGAACTGTGGTACTGTCTAGCAATAGAGATTTACTGGCTGGTACGCATGCAACATATTAAACCACCCTGTTAAATTTTGCCCTATAATTTTCACCAAACTTCCTCCCTGTGGCAAAGGGGAATTTGCATGATATCCACACTGTCACATCACTAGTCCGTCATGGGCTTCTTCGAGCTCACGCAAGTGGTAGTGGTGAATGACACTTTCCTCAGCGTTTTATGCCATTGCTGCATAAAAAGAAGTTGAAAAAAAGATGTGGTTTGACGGCTTTGTGTGTGTCGGAGAAAGCACGTGGGGTGGGGGTGGAGGAGTTTAAATAAATAAATGAATACAATTTATACTTCATCCATTGTACTTTCTTACTTTAGTTTTGGTTATCTGTGTACGTTTGGTCTTTTACAGATACTGTTATGCTCCCCGGTGATCAATAACTTCAGTCAGTTTTCAGTCAACCAATCGGACACTGAGGGTGTGTCCGTATGTCAGTCATCAAGTAAGGAAGCGAGTAGATCACTCAGTATGTCAGTCAGTACTTGCAAGTCAGCATGCAAGTCAGTCAGCAATTACATTAATAATAAAGTTAAGTGCGAAAGTCAGTCAGTGAAGAGATATGTCCAGGGATAATTAAGTTAGTCAGTAAATCTGTCTGTAATTAGTCAGTCAATCTGACTCAAGTCAGTAGACGGTTTCAGTATTAAGTATCGAGTTTCAGTATTAAGTCAGTCAGGAAATCAGTCAGTCTTAAGTCAGTCAATCTGTAGCAAGATAGTCAGCTAGTATTCAGTCAGTAGTTAAATAAGCAAGTCACTAAATGAGTAGGTCATTAAGTCAGGAATAAAGTCAGCAAATAAGTGAGGAAGTCAATCAGAAAATTAGTAAATCCATAAATGAGCAAAAATAAGAAAGTATGTAGGAAATAAGTCAGGAAATACTGCAGTCAGTACAATGATCATGAATTAAATCAGGAAGCAAGTCTGTAAATCAGCAGGAAAGTTACAAAGTAAGTATTGAAGTATTGAAAAAAACAAACAAACAAAAAAAAAAACTCAGTCAATAAATGAGTAGGTAATAATTTATCCATCAACATATCTACCCATTTATCTTCCCGTCCATCTGTATTATGTGCAGCGCTTCAAACAGTGTATCGTTAGATCCTGTATAGTGATGTTCCCAGAACGGTTAACTTCTTCAGAAAAACAAATATGACTACTCATTCTGAATTCCACTACCTGCTGGACTCACAAAAACCTTTGTGAAAAAATACACATGGTAGGTTTACTGACCTTTAATTAAAAGCAGCAGGCCATTTAGAAGAACCCAAGATAATAATTAGATAGTCAAGAATTGTGCAACGTCACTTGTAAAGGCACATTTAGCTGTGTTAAAAAAATTGTGCGTCTTATATGTAAATTAAACTGGTAAAGATAAACTTAGTAGAAAAATGGTTACAGGAAGTACAGGAGCACATGGTGGATGCCAACCTACCCTGAACCACAAATTTACTCAAGGGTTACTTTATATTTGCTCAGGGATGGGTTACAGCGGTTCAATAAACATTTGTGTGCACACACAGAACTGTAACGGTAAAGGTTCGTTATCTGAGCTCGACGGGAAACAGAATTAAGCATTTCTGTGTGTTTCTAAAATGACAGCGAGCCCACTGACCCTGTAAAAAAAGAATCTAATCCACCATAATAACATATTTAAACACAGTCTTTGAGCCATATGGCAAGCACAGCCATATTGTTGGCAGGCGGGGAACATTACTGCTTAAAATCGTTGACTAATCTCACTCCTACTGTCAGCAAAACATAACAGAAGTACAAACGAGCCAACTCCAAGATTAATCCACAATCCACACAATACGGCATGGTGCCATAGTTGGACCTCCTAAGATCCTGGCATAATGAGAAGAGCAACACCAACTGCCACAATAGACGGAACAGACGAGGCAATACGTAATAAGGAAGCCGAACGGACTGTTCGTCGAATGTACACGGGTCGAACCTTTGCGTTATAACATTGCAGCGTTTTGCGGGACTTCTCGGAAAATGATGATCTTAAGTTAAACTGAAGCTCTAACACGGTTTCTCACTTTGCTATTGTTCAGCTATAGCTTTGAGCAAAAACCAATGTAAAGGGAAAATACTTTCACTATCGCAATTATCTGTGATGAATGTAGCAACGGATGAGAAGGAAGACCTGTTCCGCAGTACTCAAGCGAACAGGCGTCTAACAGCTCAGCATAATTCAGCACGTCACGTCACGACAAAGAATGACATTATAATAAGTAGAATTTTCCAAACACCATTGCGGCTATACATAACTGAGTCTGAATAAGATATAGTATATATTTATACTAGTAACACTTTCTTTAGCATACTCAAAATAATTACAAGGTACATAAATAAATAATATTTCCTTACTAGTAACATGAATTAGCTGGAAATATAGCTGGACTTTTCATTGTACTAAATAACCTAGAGTAAAAACTACAATTATTTCTCGATATAATCCCCTGCTATACTAATGCATGTCTCCCTGCGTTTCACTAGTGCTTGGATACCATCAATCTAGAATGCTTTCTGTCTGCTTCATGTCTGAAACGCTGGCCTCCCATGAACTCCTGTAACAGGCCAAACATGTATAAATGACTTGGAGCGAGATCATGACTGTTCTGAGTGCGTGGCTATATTATTTCCAACTGCCAAGTTTCTGTAATGTGTAAGTGGTGTTGGTGAATGATTGCATGTACAGTTTCCACAGACGGATGCATCTCTTCTGCAAGTTGGCGATAAGTTATCAGTTAATCTCCAAGGATCAGGTGTTCCACTCGCTGAATGTTCTATCAAATAAGTGTCGCATTTAATTCTGGTAATGCTGACTTGTCAGATGCTCATTCGCTCGGGTAATCGCTGACACCTGAGGAACAGGTTTCTATATTTATCACAGGTAATTGCGATAGTGAAAATATTTTGCTTGAATAAGAGTTTAAGAATCATGTTAAAACTTCATTATAAAACTGCGATTGTCTAGTCACAGTACAGTGTTTGGAATGAGGATGGAATCCTCCGTAAAGCAAGCATCAAGACAGCATTGTTAGAATGTGGTTGTGCAACTCGGGTATATCTCACAAACAATGCACTGTGCGTGTGTGTATGTGTGTGTGTGTGTCTGTCTGTCCGTGTTCATGTACAGTACCAGTCAAACATTTGAACACAAGTTTGGATTTATTTTCTACATTCTAGAACATTATTGGATTAAAATAATAATAATAATAAAATAACTCATTAGGTAATTAGTAACAACAACCAGTTGTTATTTTAAGACATGAAGATCAGCCTTTCTGAAATAGTTCTTGCAGGTACAGTATCGTCAAGTACATTTGCAAAACCCTTCAGACACCATAATGAAACTGGCTCTCATGAAGACCTTCCCAGGACTGTGAGACCAAAACTTACCTCTGCTGCAAAATCACCAATTTTACAGCACCTCAGATTAGAGTCATTATGAAGGCTTTATACAGTATGTAGCAGACATAGCTCGATATCAACTGTTCAAATTAGATTAGTGTATATTTTGGATTGCCTTTAGGATTGTTTTAGCCATGTAGAAAGAAATAAAAATCAGGAAAGACCATGGAATTAAAAGTTGTGTTGAACATTTTTAAATGGTAGTGTATATACAGACAGAAAGACACAGACACATTATTGATCCTGAAGGAAATTACAGATATAAAGCAGCAATACAGACGGGTTGTAAATGTGATTGCACACTGTATATCTTACATATGGTCAGTCAGTAGACACAGGGTAACGTGAGAATTGACCAATGTGTGTGTGTCTCTCTCTGATGCGTATAATTACTTTAGAACCATAAAAATATTTGACAAATTTGACTAATATTCTTAGTAAACGCTTTTTTCCCCCTTCCTGAAACTGTAAGCCGGGCCTGTGTTACCTTCACATCAATCCGAGTACAGCGCAGCGCTGCGCTTCGCTTCAAACTAGTTCCGGGTTGTCAGCCAATAGGATTAAGCCACAACAGAGAACTCGACCAATCAGGTTCCTCCGGCCGGACTGGATGAAGGCAACGGAATGCATCCCAAAATAACTCCATAAACTTCGGTTAAGTCAAATCCTACACTCGATGGTTAAAACGAATAAAGCCTAAAAGCGACCAGTTTAGTGTTTGTTTTAGCTAAATGACACACACAGACATCTATACAACTCCCTGACATAATAACCTTGTAATTAAAATTCCTCGATAATAAAGCGTTGTTTTAGTTTCTGTTCGTTTTGTGCATAATGAAAACTAAAACCAGCCGGATGTTACAGCAGTAATAACCATAAATCAGCCCCCTAAACAGGAGTGTGAATGTACGAGCCCTGACTTGAGTCAGAGTAGCTAGTTTTTTATCCTTAGAGCGGCTTGCATAAGGTTACTTCGGTTCATATGTCATAGCTACAGAACAAAGGTTATATGTTTAAAGAAAAAAAAAGAAAGGACGAATGAAAAGGTTTGGAAATAATTCAGAGTTTGCTAAGCTTCACTGCAAGCTACTAACACTGCTAGGTAACAGTTAGCCACCTAGCTAAGTGACTTGGCCAATTGAAAAAAAAAAACTTCTCAACAAGTTTGATTGTCTGTAACTCGCCGGATTTCTTAATAATACTTAATAATAAAAGAAAAAGTCACCAGTTATGCTAATCAGCTAATAACTCATCAACCAGATCAGTAGACACACACAGCTAGCTAGCTAGCCGGGTTACAACCAACCTGCACATATTAATGCTCACTTCACATTACAGTACTATAATGCACACTGTACGAGTTAGTCTGCACCGGTGACACATCTATAGCTCTATAACTCCATAACTAGTCTGCACTGCATTGTTAAATGCTATCATGACACTCCTGATTTAGCCTTACATGCTAACTGGCTAGCGTGCTAGCATAACTTATAGTCAGGAAGTGCAAAAAGATGCGCGAGCGCTTACTTACCAGCAGTATAGTGAAATAGTGGAGTTCCGAGGCGGGCGTGAAGAAAGTTAATTTCATTGTACAGTGGAGTTGATCGGGATTATACACGGGATGGGAAACGTTTCCAGTCTCTCGACACCACCTCCTCTCCTCTCCTCTAGCCGCAAGGAAACGACGAACCGAGTTCCGGAACTTCAGGGAATTCCGGATACATCTACATGAATTCTGGGTAATGTAGTTTCTTAAACCTTATTTCGCGTTCAACAAAGCAGAAATAGAACTACAAATCCCAAATACTACCACAAAAGCGGAATTTTCTCCCAGTACTTGTAGTTTTTTTTTATCCAGATGTGTTTGCAGGATGAAAAAAAAAGTTTTAGAGGGGTGTTTTTTTATTTTATTAAATCTAAAACGATGAAAGGAATGTGAAGGTTTTGACTGTGATGCGTGCAGTCACGTTAAGCTGCTCGTGTTTCATCTTGAATGAGGTAAGTTGCATCACCGTTCAGACTACACAGAGAGAGAGAGAAAAACTTGGGTTGTTTTTTTCTTTTCTGGGTAATTCGGCAGATGTGTGAGTTATTATACGCATTACACAAGCTGATAAACATAACCAGGAAATAACAGGCTTTCCAGACTCATGTCTTTACTGACAGTACAGCAGTGTCTTCATAACAAGGTGTAACTTTGGAAATCAGTGTTTACAGAGCTGCAGTGAACCTCCATGTGTTACAAGTCGACTCATTTTCCTCCAGGTGCAGTAGTTTGCATGTTAGATTGTGTTCTCAGACAGTTTATAATGGCTTTTTGTTCTTAGCTAACTGTTTTATTCCTCGGGTCTGTGTGCATGAAGTTTCAAAGTTCTCCCCTCTGCTTTGTGGGTTTCTTCCGTGTACCACGGTTTCCTCCTACAGTCTAAAGACATGCAGATTAGATTAATTGGCATTAAAACTGTCCATAGGGTGTGAATGATCGTGTGTGTATGCGACTTACAATGGATTGGCCAGCACACCGCCTCGTGCCCTAAGTATTCTGGGATCTGTTCCAGCCCTCCGCAACCTTGTATACAGAAGAAAGCGGGATACACAATGATTAGTGGTTTATTAGTACTGTATGACATTTTGTTATTGATCAGAAACATAGTCAACCTTCAGAATTAGTTTTGCTGAAATATTCAAAGCAAATCACCGTGGCAAGATTTGAACTTACAAGAATGAGTCAAAAACTTCTGTTGGTCGTCTTATCAGCGCTTTCCGTCTCCCCAGTCACTGAGGTGCAGGTGTAAACATGTTACATTAGTAACAGTTACATTTGTAACTGCGGTGTGAGCAAAAATGGATGCCACCAAATATGTATTGCAAGAATGAAAATAAGCATGCAGCGATTCATGTATGTCTTTTTTTTTTGTGGTCTGAGGGTGTGAAAGGAATGTGAAAGTTTCACAAAGAAAATCATTACCGGTGACGAGGCGATGATGAGATTCATCACTACGAATCTGAACGTAAAACAGAATAGTGACTATGGACCGGAAACATCCTCAGTGGCCGACGAGAAAAAAGTTAAAAAGTCAACAAGCAGCTGGAAAATTGATGCTTACAGAGATTCAGTATTGGGACATTATCAGGAAAAAGCTTCAACAATCAAGAATGCTCATTACAGTGAGGTGCTCATTGAAGAGCTGAAGCCTAAATTTAGGATTAAATGCAGAGGACTGCTATCCAAGGGCGTTGTGATCTTCTGCACACTTCTGCCCACACTGTTCATCTGACTCTTCGTTTGAGGTGTTAGAGCATCCTCCCTATAGTCCTGATCTCGCTCCATCTGCTTTTTCACCTGTTTGGTTCCCTGAAAGCAGCCCTACAAAGACGATGAATCATTTCTGACGAAGGAGCCATTTCACCTACTGGCATGGTTTTGGAAAGAGCACGGAGAATCCAGAAGAAACCCAAGAACACCCTTGGAGAACATGTAAAACTCTACACATACAAACACATTAAAATAGGGCATAGGTTTGAAGCAGGGAACCTCAGAAACTCAACTGCATTTCAAATCCACCTACAAGTATTCCATAACATGATGCATTCAAAATATACTGGCAAGACTGCCTACGCTGCCAAGACCACCTTTCCCTTTCTAATGGAAAGGGAACTAACCTCCAGGTAGCTCAGATGGATAAGCCAGTTGAAAACTTAAAAAATATTGTAATGTTGAACACCTGAAAGCAGAGAACTGTTCTGCCAGGACGGAGCTTCCTCTGACGTGCATTTTATTAGCCATTGCTGTAATTTCTACATCTGTGTGTTCTAGTAGATAAAATGCTGGCCACATTGAACATGTGTGGAGAATTTTAGTTTTAATTGATTTAAATTGGCTGTGGAAGTTTTGGACAAGCCTGTATATTATTGTCTGATAATAAAGTTATGTAGTCTTTATAGCAATATTCAGCTCAGAGATTGATAACCTAACTTGTAGGCATGGGAATCGACATCAGTTTAATTATTGATGTTTTTAGATTTTGTTCCAATTCTAATCAAACAGCAAGTAATTCACACCCACCACACAAGATCCTGTGCTGCCTGCCAATTTGTGAATAGTTTAGAGCGCATCACCTGTAGGATTATATCGGAATGACAAACCTCAAATGACATTTAAGTGACAAATATACACTATAAAGATATATCCACATACGTATGGAGCTTGTCCCGCTTTCACAGCTATAACAGCTTCCACTCTTCTTGGAAGGCCGTCTACAAGATTTTGGAGTGTTTCACTATCTGGCTCACTATCCTCGTTCCAGTTCATCCCAAAGGTGCTCGTTGGGGTTGAGGTCACAGCTCTGCGCGAGCCAGTCAATTTCTTCCACACCGAACTCATGAAATCATGTCTTTATAGTCCTTGCTTTTGAGTCCAACAGTTATGTTGGAATAGAAAAGGGTCTTCCCCAAACTGTTGACACAAAGTTGGAAGCATAGAGTTATCCAAGACATCTTGGTATGCTGAAGCATTAAGATTACCTTTCATGAGGATAAATGGCCTGACTATAAAAAAAAAAATAAAAAATAAAAACGGGAGTCAAAAGATTTTCCCCCCCCTTTTTTATTCCTCTCCTAACTAGTGTTAAATGGTGGATTGTCATACCTTTTGTCTTTAGGTTGCGATACCTTTTGTTGACTGTAGTTTTTGGGTTGTTCTTCACAGCTCTCACAATTTTTCCATTATTTTACTTGCCTGATCTGTTCGACGGCTTTTTTAGGTCATTTCGACTAGTTGTATAGGCTGTGCCTAACGCTGATCGATTTCCCTTATTTTCTCGGCTTCAAAATAGCTTTCCTTTGTCCCATAGACAGCTTTATGGTCCTCTTGTAGGTTTCCTTTTTTCAATTACAAATAAAGCTTTTCAGAAGAAACCAAGAGTAAGCATTCAGAACTATTCATTAAAAAAAGAAAGAAACAGGGCAGATCTAATCTGTTGGTCACGTGTTCCAATAGTTTTGATCACTTGAAATACAGATGGTGGGTTCAAACAAAAGGTGACATGGTCTGAGGTGTTTAAGCCATGTAGATATAAATATTAGATTTAATCTTCTGAGCAAATCAATCTTTTGATCTTCACCCCAAGTGGCTTTGATCTTGTCATTCCAGTACTTTTGTGTACTTTAGTGTTCCAGTTCATCTTAAAAGTGCTCAATGGCCAAAAGTTGGCATGAAAGGCGACTTGGCCATTACATCGATATGTACTTGTTGAATTTGAAATTTAATCCCTCTTTGACTGATAGCAAGAACCTCTTTAGCTCACCATTCAATCTGTGGTCCTGTTTTCATTAACCAATGTTCCAGTTCATCTTAAAATTGGTCAATGGCCAAAGTTGACTTGAAAGGGGACGTGGACATTACATTGATATGTACTTGATGAATTTGATATTTAGTCCTTCTTTGCTGTCATAACATTCACACTCGTGGGAAGACTTTCCACTAGATTTTAAATCATGACTGTAGGCAGTTGCCTGTTTAGTCACATAAGCGTTGGTAATGCCAGATCCTGATGTATGAGAGAAGTCCTTGACTACTTTTGGTGTTCGGGTTCACGACGAAGGTGGTCAGGGCTCTGTGCAGGCCACTCGAGTTCTTCCACTGCAGCCTCGGCAAACCATGACTTCATAGCGCTCACATGGTGCACAGGGGAATTGTCAGGTTGGAACATGTTTGGGCCTCTTGGTTCCACTGAATTGAAATTGTAATGCTACAACATACTGTGCAAAGTCATTCTGTAAAGGCAATTGTGTTTTTACAATGTTGCAGTTCGAAGAATCATCACGTAGAGTATAGTTGTGATGATTAGCCGTCCACAAATGCTTTGCCTCTTAGTTTATTTAAAATATTTTAAAATTTAAATATATTTATTTTTACCTGCAGTGATACCAGATAGCACATCTACTGTATGTTGCAGGAATAATTTAACAAATCTCTCTATTCAGTATACTCTACTGCTCACTGAAGATACAATGGTCACTGTAATATAAGAGTAGAGTGTAAAATATTCGATCAGAAAAGCAGATCAGCTCAAAGCAGGTGTTTAGTGCTCTGTGAGAGAGCATGTGTGTGTGTGTGTGTGTGTGTGTGTTTTATCCACTGTCTCTGATCCTCAGGAAGGTGCAGCAGAGCTGCCAGGGGGACCTGCAGCGATTCCTGGCCCAGTGCGGAAACACAAAGCTGCACAACATCTGCTGAGGTGTCTTGTTAACTCCTGCACTTCATCATGGTAAGAGTCAGTGGGTCGGTTTTCATCCACCTGAGCCCTTCATACCAAATTTTTTGTGTGCAGGAAAAATTGTAGTTAAGGATGTATAGTTAGAAGGTTCTTGCATATTACTTGTACATCTCTCAAGGTCTGTTTTTTTTTTTTTTTTTTTTTTTTTTTTCGGGGATGGGGGGGTGTAAAATTATGATTCGCTCTAATACTACCTTTGATTACAAGACTTGACTTTGATTACACAAACCTCTTTAGCTAACCATTTAAACCGTGGTCATGTTTTTTATATTTTTTTATAATTTTTATAGGAACATGCATTTCAATAACCAATAATTTTTTTCAATTAATTTAATATCTAAAAATACTGAAGTAAAAACAAAAATAGCATACATTCTGTGTGCACATAACGATTTACTATTGACTCTCATGGATGGATAAATGTGTATAAACAATTACCTGTAAAAATACGAGGGTGAGTATAATTTGACTCTGGCTGTAGAATTTAATTGAATTGAATTTAATTAAATTTAATTAACTTAAGTCATTTTTCGACATAATCTCCTTGCTTTTTAATATCCTTTGTCTATCTGTCCACAAGCTTTCGTATTCCCTCATTAAAAATGTTTTAGGCTGAGCTGCGAGCCACAAATACACCACTGTCTTCACTTCTTCGTGAATCTTTGTCCTTGTAGAGCTGCTTTCAGGGGACCAAACTGGTGAAAGATGCTCTGATGGAATAAGATCTGGAGCATAGGGAGGATGCTTTAACACCTCAAATCAAGTTTTTGCAGAGTGTCAACAGTGTGGGCAGAAGTGAGCGGATGTGCATTGTAACGCCCTTGGAGAGCAGTCCTCTGCGCTTAAGAAGTTTAGGCCTCAGCTCTTGTAATGATCACTGTTGCTTGTTGAACCTTCATAAATTGTCTTTTGCTTTTTTAAGTTACATTTTTACATTTGATACCAAAGAACAACGCAATTTACTTTTCAGCATGTAGTATCTACCCTCTTGGTAAATCAGGGTTTCAGGACACGACTTAGAGGTGTCAACTACTATGAAGGTCATTCAGATAATCTGAGTTGCCTGTCCAGAACATCATCAAATGTTCGTACGTAACCCAACTCTGATTGAAAGAACTTCTTCATGCCGAAGTATTAATGTTAACATTATAACCAAAGTTTCAGATTTAAGTTTCCAACTCTAACTTGATATGCAACAGAAACTGACTTTTTAAACTCATATCTTCTTTAAAGGATATCATTTAGATTTGTTAATTAAATTGATTTATTCACATGTATTTAAAGCAGAAGTAAAAAAAACATGATTTCCTGTTTATTATAGATTATATTGTTTGACATTTAAACAAATATTAACTCTTTAGTTATTTTTTTAAGGACAGTTAATAAAATGCCTATTAAACCAATTTAAATGCACAAACGCGCAGGTTTTAAGTTACAAAACTAAATCTTTTGAAATATTTTTGTCACTGACTCAAACATTAATGCATCCATGCAGAATTTACACCAAGCACCAAATGTTTACCAATACCAGAACTTAGCAACACAGGGTTTGATGAAAAATGTATAACCGATAATGTTTTGCATAATGTTTCTCCGTAGCTCTCATATCTATTATTTTGTGCGGCACAAGGGAGCAGTATTGTACATTGTCCCAAGTCAAACTGGGACTTTTGATTGTGCGGAATAACAGAACACCGCTACGAGAGTAAAAATTTACTTTATTAGTCTATATACTATAAGCCCCTGTTGCACCAATGCATGACTACAGAGTCCCGAAACCATACCGTGCTTGAAATGTTCTATAAATTGGTTTTACACCTTCATTCATGAGACATTTTATCTTAAGTTTCAGTTTGACTTGAAGGCACTACGTATTTTTAGCTGCCTATTTTTAAATGATGACAAAGAGAAAAGAGTGCTTCGTTCATTTTCCTCACATAATAACTTGAGGTTGGGGTTGTGCCACTAAAACTGTTCCTGAAACTGAGGAAAATTGTCTTTTTATCATCAATAATTAATGATTAATCGATTATTGATTGTTAACATGTTCAACTATCGGTTAAGAGAAATATGTGAAATTTTATCAATGTCTTGCTCCACTTCTTGGAATCCTTATCTTTTTTTTGTAGCAAGGGTAGTTATGTATATTGGCTACTCTAAATTGCTCCCGATGTGAATGAGCTTAGCCGTAGTGATTTCAAAACCTGGACCAGGAAGATGCAGAGTACAGGTGAATCGAAAATTTTTGTAATGGGTGCCAATAATTTTGAAGATGACTATATTTTGCATTTTCATCTGGTCAGTTTTTGGAAAATTTATCTCCATGAGATTCTTAAACTGGCTAAGTCTGAGCTGTAGGTAATATTGTTTGGGATAAGTGTTATTGTCCCTGATGATGTTATGCAGCAACATTCTCTTAAATTTTCTCTTAATTTTCTGTTGAGAGAAAAAATATTATTCAATGCCAGTATTCAATGCCAAATGCACCAAACTTAAACTTCTTTTTCAGACTGTAAAGTCTGTAAACTTCTTACCCAGGTAAGCTGAATGACGAATCCCACTTGATTTTATATTGGAGGCCCATAGGATTCGCATGTACACCATATAAGGTCAGGTGCATGTTGTGCCATATGCAAATCGTGCACTCGAATTAGAGATATGCCACCAAAGAAATAATAATAATAAGAGGAACTACAGTCCAGGGTTATGAATGGGTATGAAAAAGATAAGAGAAAATCATGAATACAATAAAAAGTAAGATTTGTAGCTTTGGATGGTCTCAGAAAAGAAGAGCAGGGTGCAGTAGGTATTTCGGAGAATGTCAGAGTGGTGTCCTGGGATATTAAAACACTTTATGAATCTAAAAATGTACACAATGATTGTTTGGCTTACTTTTCTTCATTGCCATGTACCGGGCTCCACTACGACGATCACCATGATGTTAATATTTGATGAAGCGGGAGCTAAGTGAATGTTTCTCTGGGAGGCATAGCCATCTCCAAGGTTAAGTGGGCTGTTAATAATTGATGGGTTGCTGATTCTTTTATGGCCGCGCGAGCGTGTTAATAGAATAATGCAATCTTTCTTACCGACCGCGCTGAGACAATAATGTTTTGTGCGTGTGAGCATGTGTTTGCAAACTAATATGATTAGTATGTGCGTAATGAATAACATGTGTACACATACACACACCGCACAGTCCTGTAGAACGAGGCATCTCTATCTGCAGGTTACATATCCATCTAGATTAGCCCTTGTTCCCTCTCCTCTCCGTTATTGATTTTCTGTTTGTTTTTTTTTCAATCGCATTATTTCCAGTCGCCACCGGCTAAATGGCCCTTCTCTTACTAATTGGACGTTTAATTAGATCACAGATTTAGCCCAATTAGGTGCTGTTGGGGAGGAAGGGGTGAGCCTGTGGGCCGTATGTGTTAGTAGGCGTACGTGTTTTATTCACAAGAGTAGAAACAAAAAGACAAATGTCGCTGTCCTGCGTTATTTATGATACTATTTGATCTAAGGTTGTTCACAGAGTGGAGCCCCTAGCGGCACAACCGAACAGTGGTTTATTCCGGGATTATGGTGTGTAATATTCATAAGTACAACTGCTACTTAAAATCAATACAACTCTACGAGCTTCCTGTCACAAGATCGGTTATAGATCAGCGATCAATCCTGTGGACCTGCCAATCATCCTTATTTCATCCTGTTAGATTAATTAGAAAAACATTCATGAAAGATTTAAAGGGCACCTAATATGCAAAATTCACTTTTTAGTCATTTTTATGTATTCAGGTGGATCTCCATCCAGTCTTGATTTAAAAATTTTTTTTTAAAATTATCATCTTGCTTTTTGTCCTTAAAAAAAAAAATGTAATCATTTTTGTATCGGCCGGAGCTTAAACAAACCCATTAGATTCCCGTCGATTAGACATTATCACTCCTCGGGTTGATGCACATGTCTGCTGTTCTCTGCTCAGCAGTAACTCATTTACATAGACACTGAAACAGCGTCTTCTGAAGGGGAGTGACACAAACAGAGTCCAAAATCATAAAATAAGAAACCTATATGTACCTATATATTTTGTCTACGTTTCCCTTTGAATACCTATGTGTCTATATACAGTAAATAGAATTCCTCCGTATTTTTCCACCTCTTCAGTACTGAAAAAACGAATGGAACTTTTGAACCGTCTTACTAAGCACTAGCGGTTAGTACTGTACTTTCATCATTCCAGACGACGTTTGGGGATTTGCTGGTTGTGTTTATTATAAAAACAGAACAAAGCGTCCCCAAGACGCATGACACCGTCTCCGTGGTGTTATCCAACGTGGAGCGATTCCTTATCCTGCGTACCAGCTGAGTGTATTCGGTCCCTGATGTGTATTGCGCATTTGTCGAAAACACACCGGGGACGGATCTGTTATACACAAACAACAAATAAGTATATATGAGCTATATGTCACTGACTAAAAGAACAGTTTCCAGTTCTCAGTTAAGAGTTGGATTTCTTGAAAACGAAAAAAAAAAGAAGAAAAACCTGTCACACTGGAACTTAAAATGTGTGCATTAACGACTTAATCACGTAACGTTTAATTGCCTTTTGAATATGACTGACAGCTCTGGAGCCCTCTAATTGCATTACCCCCTGCCCAGAAGGGGCGACACCTCCCTTTACCTGTGGAGCCTCTTTGTCCTAATGCATTATGGGTAATCTCTGCTAATGAGGCGCGAGGTGATGGTTTCGTTCATCCTCGGTTCTCCCGGAGGACCGGCTCCGCTACTCGGTCCCCTGAGACAGAGAGTGTGTTAATGATTGGTCCTGTGAGGCTGGAAGCTGATGTCTCGCGCCAGCACTGGTGTGGTTGTAGTTCTGCACGGAGGCAAAGGTGCCGCGTGCTTCGTGTCTCGTGCAGTAGCGCATTGGTTTGCCAAAAGCTACACACAATCCACTTTACTCAACTTCTGATCCAAAGATGGTTCTTTATTATTCTTTCTCTTTAATTCATGACTCAGCTGGTTGGTCCTTAAGATGTCAGCGGGGAGCCACCAGGCAGGGCGAAGTGACCTGGGCGGTTGCCACACACACACACGCGCACACAGTGAAAATCTGCTTCTGCAGATTATGTGAATTTGTAATGTCTCCCTAAGCATCTGTTGAAAAGAATGTGTGTGTGTGTGTTTATTCTATATATAGGCTGTGTTTTCAGTCAGCATGTCTATCATGAAATTTCTCAAACTGCTAATGAGCTAATTTACACTACTTTCAAAATTGTTGAAGATTATTGCTCGGCTATTAGCGTCATGCTAACTTATCTATAATTCAATTTGTATAAACCGAGGAAATCATAATTATGAGGTAAACTTTTAAGTTGTTTGGCGTTCTGTGTGTTGGCTTTGGAGGAAATTGGGGAAAGCTTTGTGATTCGATGTGAACCAAACCTTCTTAAAAAGTCTCAGTCACGGAAAATCACTTCCCACGCGGTGCTACGCGCGCGCACACAACGACCGGTGGTTACCCTCACCAGTACACGCGCGCGCGCAGCGTACTCACCTCTGTCTCAAACGTATCCCCCTGCTGTCTTTTTTCCACGCCACGATTCCAAAAACCCATAGTTCTCGTGTGTGTGATGTCTTATTTCCTTAGTTAAAGAATTCAGAGGCACATAAAGCTGAAATACAGTGCGTCAGACATCGTTTAAATGCTTTCATAAAAAAAAAAAAAACAAAAAAAAACAAAAACACGCTACTGAAGTGACTGAAGATTTTTTACGAGTCTACAGTAACTAACCCCAATTAACCCCCGTGAGGAGCGTGAGAACAGCGCGACTAATTACTTTAGTGTGTGTTGCAAAGGAGAGACAGAGAGAGAGAGCGATGTAATGAATGAACCTATCCAAACATTCTGCTAATCTTTATAATAGGAACGTGGGTTCGATTATTTGTAAATGTCAAGCTTGTTGCTTTTTTTTTTTTTTTATTAATGCAATTTTTAGTTCATCTTTAGTTCAAGTGACTCAATCTGTCAATCAAACTTTTCATTCTTACCATTGATCACTAATCACTTTTACTTACTTCAGTCCTGATTCCTTTATATTCTATATATTATTATATTCGATATTTTATTATCGGTGATGAATTTTTAAGCCTGCCTCAGTTGAGACTGAGATCTTACATGGTGTTTTATAAAAATATTACGAGGGGCGTTCAAGGCAAACTGGGACTTTTGATTGTGCAGAATAACAGAACTCAGTCGTGTGAGTAATAACTCTCTTTAATTCCCTATATAATCCCCTGCTATACTAATGCATTTATCCCAGCGTTTCACTACTGCTTGGATACCATCAAAGTTGAAAGTTTTCTCAGAGTCATGATCGGACTGCCTGCTTCACGGCTCAAACTCTGGCCTCCCAGGAACACCCACCCATGTGGAAATGGTTTGGTGTCAGGTCAGGTCTGTGGCGATCACTCCCAGCAGAGAGTGACAAATCCAGGTTTAATTTGAACGCCCCTGGTGAACGAAGGTGTAAAAGCGATTGACATTTCGATTTGAATTTCACCACAGCAGGAGCTCTTGGCAGCTGGATTATATTAATGTGCTTGTTGTCATAGTGTTCATGTCTATGGTAACAAAGTACACAGGGACTCATATGGTGGATGTACAATTAAGAATCATTGTTTGTTTTTTGTGAGCTGATGTTTTATTTGGCATAATTTGGAAGGAGTCTCCAGTGTCAGTGTAACAGTTAGAGGTATAAGAGGTAACTTAAATAGGATAGTGTTTATATAAACACTATATATTATATATATATATATATATATATATATATATATATATATATATATATATATATATATATATATATATATATATAAAATATAGCGCTGTTGCCTCAGCGTCTGAATGTCTCTTTTGGTCTGTGTGTGGTGTTTCCATGCTCTCCCTGTGCATGGTGGGTTCCCTCCTGTTATTCCAGTTTCCTCCTACAGTCCAAATACATGCGCTATAGATTGGCACTTCCAAAATGCCCGCAGTGTATGATTGGAGGGTGTGTGTTTACTTACCAGTTCGCAATAAACGTTTTTAGGACACACTGATTCCTTCACAATGTGCAGTGTGTTTTATTAGCCTGAAATATGCTTTGATATCTGTGATTGCGTGTGCAGATTTATTAGCCCCTAGCGTAGATACATGATGTGCGAGCCATTTATCCTCAGTGAAGACAAGATGATTCTTGTTTTTTTTGTTACTGTATCCTTTTTGAACTGACATATTGCTGTATCCTTTTTGAACTGACATATTGCTGGTTATGTATTTACTATCTGACGCACCTCAACACCATTGAATGAGAGCCGGTGAACCTGACTGCTTTTCTTTCATGTACAGAACTGTGCAAAAGTCTTGATTCTCCTTAATTTTTTTACATTTTGCTTCACATTGCCAGTCAGTCTTGGATTTTTATGTAGTCTTGAATAATAGTTTTCCAGACTTCCTGAAGGACTTTCTGGTTCTTATTTTGGCAAGTCTCGTTTTCAGTTCGGTTCCTCTACCTGACCAGTTTCAGAGGAATGTTTTTTGTGACCTACGAATCATGAATCATTTAAGCATAAATACATCTAATTTAAAGGATGAACCAGTGAGACGGTTGACCGACGATCATGCTGGTGACTCGTATACTGGTGGTGCTGAATGCTGAGTGGTTGGAAGAGACGAGAGGGGAAATGAGACTGCTGCTGAGCTGTTACATAAACAACCCCTTTTTAAAACTGTATCTTCAAAAATCACGCACAGCACATCTACTGACTACACACATAATGTATTACATTGCAACAGGGGTAAGTTATATTAATTTGCGATTGTAGAATATCAAAGCATCAGTAATTCACAGAGTGTAATAGATTCACATTAAAAAGTCATATGATTGAGTATTAATAAATATGAATTAATTTCTCATGGATATTGACAAGAATAAATAACAAATGAGACCGTTCCCTGCTTGCTGCTTCCTGGTTTACCAAGCTAATCCTGTTCGAGCTGCCTCAGCTGTGAGTGTGTGTGTGTCCATGCTTGTGTGAGCATGTCATTTTGTTGCTCAGGCTGTATAGTGAGTGTAATGTATGAAGTAGAGACTAACTGTGTGTGTGTGTGTGCACGTTTCTTCTAGGCTATGGAGCAGCCTCTGAAGTCGTCTTGCCCCACCCCCTTAAGCTCACAGGTACACGCAGCAGCTGTGAATGGAGATAGGAGCTCTTTACAGAGACTGATCACAGGTATACACACACACACACACACACACACACACACACACACACACACACACACACACAGAGTTAGTGTCTAATTCCACACATTACAGTCCACAGCCTGAGCAACCAAAAGACCAAAAAAAAAAAAACATTCTCACACACACATGCACACACGCACAGAGCTAAGGCAGCTCAAACAAGAGGAGCTTTAGTTCTGCAGCAACTGTATTACACAGTATATTAATAATAATAATAATAATACAAATAATAATAATACTTAAGGTACCAAAATGCTTTCTTCTGGTTAATGAGCTTCATAGTTTTGTCAGTGGAAGGATGGTTAGACAAATATTGTGTCTGTGTGTCTGTGTGTCTGTGTGTCTGTGTGTGTGTGTGTGTGTGTGTGTGTGTGCGCGCAGCAGAACCATGTTTGAGAGACAGTGAGGATCAATTTGGCCGGACTCCTCTGATGTACTGTGTGCTGGCTGACCGCTTGGACTGTGCGGAGACGTTACTGAAGGCCGGAGCATCCGTCAACAAATCTGATCGCAGCAAGAGGACCGCACTGCATCTCTCTGCACAGAAGGTGACCCCCGTCCCCTTTCTGTATCTCTTTCTCCCTGTCTATACACACACATAAACACACACACTCTCTCTAAAACAATAACTTTCTTTCTGACTCTCTCTCTCTCTCTTTGACTTCTTCACTGTGCTACCTTTGCTTGTACTTTAGCTGTATCTTCACATAGTGGGATGCTAAAATACTTTATGGAGGCCCTATATAGGGACCCTACTGCCCCCTAGTGTTCCCAATTGTCTCAGATGTCATGCCTGTGGGATTGGACATCCAGTTTTGACATCCCAAATTTTCCAAACACCTGAGAATATATCAACTAATAAGTTTATTTTAAATCCTATAAACGTGTACAGCGTGTAAGTGAAAAGAAACAACATGTAACAATATGACATCTGTAATGGGAGCGGTGCAGGGAGGGAAGACACGGAGTGGAGGAAGAAGACTAGTTGATGGGGATCACTCTGACACCTAGATCAATAGAGCTGGAGCCTAGGGATTAACACACTAATTGGGCTGAGGATAGAGACCACGAAGCCAGACACACACATACATAACACACACGCGTACCACCTTCACGGCTGAATCTTTTAAATGGTGGTAAGCATGTCAGAGACAACACAAACACACACACACGTGTGCATATAGTATACAGAACTCCTGGTTTGCTTTTATTGAGTATATATCCAGAATACAGTATACAATTAAAAAACATTGAAAATGCAATGATGTGGTATTTTTTTCTTGGCCTTTGTCCTTTTGATCCTACATTGGATCATTGTATCATCGCCACAAGATCTGACACAGGTTTTATGTGGGGTGCTTTTTCTTTTGCAACTCTCCCATTTTCCAGCTGAGCTTGGGACCATCAATGCATGCACTGGCTGAGTTGTATGGGGTATAGGGTTAAGGGCTTAGCCTAAGGACCCAACAGAGTCTCAACCACATCATCCGCTTCTGCTCCAGTGTGTTATTGTAATAATTGGCAAATCTTATTGGTATAAAAGGAATAACGCATTTCACTTAGATAGAAAACAGTAAGATCCATCCAGCATTTATACTGCGTAATTGTTTATCTATTACAGGGCACTTACAGCACCAGGCAGGGTATAACCTGAATGGGTTTCCAACCCATCCCCGGGCACAACCACCAGGCACAAGTTCACACACCCAGTTATAGGTATACACTACAAACAATTTGGAAGCATCAGTCAGCCTACACCACATTTTTGATCTATGGGAAGAGACTGGAGTACCTGGAGGAAACCCACCAAGCACAGGGAGAACATGTATCTCCAGACAACTTAGACAGTTCAACAGAAAAAAAGCTCTTTGAGAAACTTTGTAAGCTTCTCATGAAGCTTCTCATATACTGTAGCAGTTACTTAACAGGTTGCACTTGTCCACTTGTCATTCACCACTATGGGTAATTTGCGAATGCCAGTTAGCCTAACCCGCATCTCTTTGGACCGAGGGAGGAAACCGGAGTACCTGGAGGAAAACCACCAAGCCCGGGGGGGGAACATGCAAACTCCATACACACAAATCCAAGGCAGGAATCGAACTCCGACCCTGGAGATGCAATTCAACAGTGCTAATCACTCAAAGTTGTTATTATGTAGTTCATAGCACAAAATAGCTCAATTGCATTTTTTGGATTAGTTGACATCTGTGTTATGGTGTGGAACCGCAAAGGTTTTTTTTTGTGTTAATTTCTTTTATATTTTTTTGCTGTTTATAATTAAAATTAAAAATACACAAACATACAAATCCTTATGTTTGTTACCTAAAAATGGACAGATATAATAAAATAGAATAGAATAGAATAGAAATATTTCCTTACAATAAAAGGAAAATTGCACTAGAAGAATACAATTAAATCTAAATAATTAGATCTAATTTTACAATAAAATTAATTAATTAATTAATTAAAATGTAAACATTTGGGATTGAATTAAGAAATTTACAGATTTAGAAAAGTCTGTAGTAAAGTAAAATAGAATTTAAAATAATTATAAAATAATATCTAGACTACACCGAAAGTGCAAAGTGTAATTGTAAACTGAGAAGTATAAAATTATTAATGTATAGAAGGGTAAAGGGTGTGTGGGTATGACAGCAGCAGTATATTTACATTTATTGTTTCAGTTAACCTCTCTTCCCCCTGTCCTTCAATCTCTAACAATAAGCAATACTAAAAATGCAGTTTATCTGTCAGTTCTCTGTCTGTTTTTTTAAAATTATTATTAAAGGCTCAGCTTTACTTCTGCCTGTTATAAAGCTTTGGCACTAGAGACACCTTTCTTAAATGTTACATAAATATATTCTAACGTGAAATAGGTATTAAGTATGTATTAAATAAATAAACCATTTTTTAAATTATTAGTGTCCGATCACATGGAGCATTCAATCCCTGTGAATCTGATGTTACTTCGGCAACAGATTAGAACGAGAACGTTAATCTAAACTTTGCAGCCGACACTACGGTCAGATCTGCTGTTATAGAAAGATTATCAAGTACTTTAGTTCAAATCTTATTAGAAAACTAACATTGGAAATCTGGGAAATTTATAGAACAATCCAACCTCAGGAAAACTGTAAAATTTAAAAGAACATAAAAGAAAAAAGTGCCTATACCTGAACCTTGAGGAATACCTCATATGGTATTATTTCCATTAGATTTCTTTATTTCTTAATGAGTACTCCTGAGAATGCCGATTGCTTTAAGTGTGTTGCTCGAATAAGGCTGTGTTTTTGTGTCTATTTGTAGGGCAATGTTCGCTTCATGAAGTTGCTCCTGTCTCGGCATGCTAATTGGCTGTTGAAGGATTTAGAAGAAATGACACCATTGCACTTAGCAACACGCCACTCCAGCCACAAACCTCTCTCTCTCCTGCTCAAGCACATGGCACCTGGGGAGGTGGATACTCAGGACAGGAATAAGGTAATACTGCCAGCATTTTTACCCTTGGTGAAAATGATATATGCGTATATATGTACGTGTCTTTAGGTTTGTGTGCGTGTGTCTGTATAAATGGGTGTGTTTGCTTGTAAAACAGCGGGATCTCTCTGTACTCTCTGATTTTGGAGGATATGAAAGCCCATTGAAATAGTCTAATAAAATAGATTTTCTCAAAGCCACTGCTTGAAAGCGAGTTTGCTCGGCGCCTGCTAGGCTTAAGGTTGCCATCTTAACCTTGTGGGAGGTCATGCTGTAATATGTGTGTTTCCAGTGATGAATTCTTTGAGTCATTCAAAGAGATGTTAATGTGTACAAAAAAAGGCAAAAAATTGAAATTTTTGAAGGTCATTGAAAATGAGAATGTGACAGATTGAATGTGTTATTACATCATTAAATATAAAAGCCTATCAGGATCCACTGTGCAAATGTTCTCATCCATTGTTGTTTGTTTGTGTAGGACTTTTAAAAATAGAAATTGTCATGAATCAGCTTTACTGAAATACAGATGTAGATGTTATTGTTAATCTTTCTGCTGCTCCCATAGAAGGGTTGCCACATTGGACCATCCGATCCCCACATAACTTGTCACAGGTTTTTTACGCCAGATGCCCTTCCTTATGCAGCTCTCCCCGTTTATCCAGGCTTGGGACCAGGACCTGGGGATCTGGACACAATTTTTTTTTATTATTATTATTTTTTAGATATTTCCCATTCTCTCCAGAAGCTCTTCTTGTTGCAACACACCCATTTCTTCAGGATTGGTACTGAGGATGCATTGTCTCCAGTGGCTGAGTATTTTATATGGCCATAGGGTTAAAGGGCATTGCCCAGGTGGCAACTTGACAGTGGTTTGAACCCTCCACCCTCAGCAACTCAGAGCTGTCAACTTGTCAAATTCTGAGACATCACTGCCCCCATAGTTTTTATAATATGCTTGTACATGGTCAAGTAAGGAAGTTATGTTCACCCGGTAGATCCTTAAGGAGCAAGCCAGTGGTGACTGTTGAAGCTGCTGTGGAAGCAGACTCAAAACGCAATCTATCCTCTTCTGGGTGACTCTGGACAGTTCAATTATAAACCATTACTCTTCCACAATTATATACTTAGTCATTTACCAGGAGGGTTGATTAATGATTCCAATTTGCATATGTATAGAATCTGGAGTTCTTGCTTTGGGTAAAAGAGTTGAACTGTTGTAGCGTGGTGCTATTACTGCAAAAAGTCAAATCAATTCAAATATCCAAAAACAAACTGCCACAAAGCGTAACACTGTAATCCTGTCACGTTACACTTCCCTGATTGTCGTCATCCTGACGTTTTATATTAAAGTAGTGATGCTCAGATTGGCCATGCTCGCTCAGGGGGACAGGTAGCATACTCGCACTCCCACGTTAATTATATCATGGGCCGATCATGGGTGTCTGTCAGCTTATAGGACTTTTCTCCGAGTGTGTTATGCCGCTCCTTAACAGTGCTTGAGCAGCAGCTCGGAAATATGCGGTAGGCAGCTTACTATTCCATAAGAAAATGTACCATGGTATAGGTACCACAGTAGAGTGATGGTACTTGTACCGTGGTGTATAGTACCATGGTATTTTAGAAGTATATGC
Source organism: Clarias magur (assembly GCA_013621035.1). Lineage (NCBI taxonomy): Eukaryota > Metazoa > Chordata > Actinopteri > Siluriformes > Clariidae > Clarias > Clarias magur. The sequence goes on from QNUK01000059.1 coordinate 1,899,343, forward strand.
TGCTATAGTTCATGTACCACACTATGGTACATCTTTCTGCCATGGTACATTCTTTGGTACAACGGTACATGTACCATAGTATTAGGGAACTATGGACTCCATCTCAGGATACTGTCAAAAATACACGTAGTCCCCGACTTGCAAACAAGTTTTGTTCTGGAAGCATGTTCGTAAGTCAGATTTGTTCTTAAGTCCGACAAAATGAGTCTTGTACGCCTTTGACTCGATTATACAAAGTAAAGCATACAGATCCACTTGACTTAATCACTTTTTCCTCCTTTCCCCACACTGCCATTATATGGCCAAAAACCATAACCGCACCTCAGGAAATGAATCTCACACACGTCAAATTTAAGAGTGTTGTCTTTGCGCCTTTAAATTGAGAGAATCCCGGGCGTAATTTTGTCTCGGAGCTGTTTTCCACTGTATTGCACTCCCACATGCGCACACATAAAATATACATTCACTTATATACTGAAATATATTGTATTGTATCTGCACTGCAGTGTCTATTGTTTGTATAGTACATGTGAGCTACTTCCATGATTTGTTCGCATCTACGAATGTTCATAGAACCGTCTGTTCGTATCTGCGGAAATTCGTAACTTGAATGTTCATAAGTCGGGGACTACCTGTTCATGTTTATTCATCAAGTGTCTAATATGGGTTGTCTGTGCAACAAATACTAACATATACAGTGGAACCTTGGATTACGAGCATTATTCATTCCAGAAGTGAGCTCATATTCCAAAACACTCGTAAACCAGATCATCATTTCCCATAAGAAATAATGAAAACTTAAATTATTTGTTCCACAGCCCCAAAAAATAAATACATAAAAATAATTAATACAATCTATAAAATGAAAAGAAAACAAATTAATCTGCACTTTACCTTTAAAAAAAGTACAAATAAATCCTGACAGATAAGTGTTTCCGTTGGTGCGCGCAGGCGCCGTGTGTGTGTGTGTGTGTGGAATTAGCCCCTTCCCTCACCTCGTTTTACACAGTAACACTCCTCCTCCCTCTCCTCACCTCGCTTTTTAAGATTCACAACAAACACATACACACACAACGGAAACACCGTTTATTTTTTTTATTTTATTTTTTTTCCCCAATTTTCTCCCTAATTTAGTCGTGTCCAATTCCTCCCTCTCACTAGGGGGCTCCCATTGAGGCTACTACTACCACTCAGCCGGGAGGGCCGAAGACTATCACGTGTTTCCTCCAAACCACGTGACACCAGCCGACCACATCTTTTCGAACTGCTCGCTCGCGCACCGTTGGGGACGGCGTAACGCACTCGGAGGACAGCGCTATCTGCTCCCTTCGTTGTGCGAGCTCACAGACGCCCCTGATTGGCTGTAGAGCCGTGATTAATGTGGGAGCACTATGTACCCCTCATCCCTCCCCTCTGAGAGAGCTTGGCCAATCAGCTCTCTCTAGACCTCCAGCTGCGAGAGGTTACAGCACCACCCGGGATTCGAACTAGCGATCTCTGGATGATAGGGCGAGCGCTTTTACCACTGCGCCACTCGGAGGCCCGAAAACACCGTTTTAAGAGGAAAAAAAGAAATCTCTCTGAGACTGGCATGAGCGTATATTAACGGACTCACTTAAGTTTCACAACAAACGCATAAACACAGCGGAAGCACCGTTTTAACGGAAAAAAGCGAGACTGGCATGAGCGTGTACTAAAGGAATCACTTAAGTTTCACAACAAACGGACACGCACATAAACACGGAAACACAGTTTTAATAGGAAAAAAAATAAATCTCTCTGACATAGCGTGAGCGCATACTAAGGGAATCACTGCTGTAAATTAAAACAAAAAACAATAAAAAAAAACAAACAAATGAACCAGCACCTTACCTTTGAAAAGAATCGCGACAGAGCAGAGTTTCTGTGTGTTTGTGAAGCCAGGGAGGGGGTAAAAAGGCGAGAGAGCGTCTGTGCGTGTGTGTGTCAGTGTCAAATTGCACGCTCACGAGCAGAGTTTCTGTGTGTTTGCGAAGCTGTGGGGGGAGGGGCGGGGGGAGGTGAGAGAGTAACGCTCTGTGTCAAAATAAGAGACGCATGTGTGAAGCATGATACTCAGCGCTCGTAAACTAATACTTGCTCGGTTTCCATATAGAAAATTATTAAAAATCTTTGCTCGGTTTGCGGAAGACTCGTAAACCACGTTACTCGCAATCCGAGGTTCCACTGTAAATATATTAGGGTACATTTACATTTAGGCATTTGTCAGATGCTATTATCCAGAGTGACTTACAAAAGTGCTTTGAAGTTTCCGTTATTGTATAGATACTTACATTGAGTTACAAACGTACCATGCTGAAGTATAATAGCCACAGTGGTTCCCAGTAAGTAAAGTATCATGGTATTCACCAAAGAATTGGGGTACAGACCACTGTTTTACCATGGTACCCACTGAAGTGCTTCAGTAGCTACATGATATTCACCAAAGTACAGTGGTACATACCATGGTACAACCATGGTACCCACTGAACTACCCCAGTACTCTACCATGGTAGATACCATATGACTTTTTAATGTCTGAAGTAGTATGGTATATTATGGTATGTGGTTTTATGGTACATAATTACACATGTGAGAGGAAAAAATATTATACTGTAGGTCAAGAAGTAAATTTCTCATAAAAATGTGTCTAGTAGAAAATGTCAAGTGTTCACAGTGTGAAAGGATTTTTCAGGGCCGCTACACCTATAGTACTCTGGAGGTATGGAGGGCTACAAAAGAAAAAGAGATTTATACGATGTTTTATTGCTTTTAACATACCAAATTCACCCTATGAATCATATTTGGTCGAGGAATCAAAGAATTCTGACTCTCTAGGACATGTGACTCACCTGGTATACAGGTACGCGATTATAATCCCTGTTACAGAATTATTATCAGTTGTTATTCATGAGAAGTAGGATTACTAGTAATTGCGAATAAAACCAACACAGCAGCAAAAGAAACAGCGGAAATGGCCAAGGTCACAGTAGTATATGGTAGGTAGTAGTATAATAGTACATAATAGCAAAATAGAAGCAGTTATAACCGCCTCTGTACCTTCCCAGACATAATGGTAGCTTTGTGGAACGTTTTCCTGAGAACCGCTGGCATCAAGCTCTCTAGTTTAACAGACCACATGCAGTTTTTTTATTCACTTTGGCTCCAATTACTGTAAACATTCACCCCAGTTTACTTTCCGACGCGCACACGCAGAGGCCGCTCGTACCCAACATCATTTACCATCTCATTCCGGAGACAAACGGCTGTTATTAAGGCTTTTAAATCACGAGTCACTCAAAGTATGAGTGGGTCTTGTGTGTTGAGGTTATGTGAACGCTCCATTTTGTCTGCATAGATACAGTACATTTTCTTTTGGTTAATCAGCTCTAGCCAGACTGGATCTGTCGGTTTTGTTATAATCCGATGAGCGCAATTCTGGTGATGAAGCCGTCCTTTCAAACATAGTTTGTTGTTTTATGTATGAAATCATTCTGCCCAACTAGTTCGCTACAACATTAGTGAAATACTTTTGAAAGTCTTTTAGAGCTTTAATTAGTCATGTAATATGTAAGGAATATAAAACATTACAGCATATGAAATCATAGGAAAACAATCCCATAGAAAACCCCATAGTTGATTACTTTCCTATAACTGCAATTCCCCAAAGTGTTTTATTTGTTTTATCCCAAACCAATTTGATCAAATGAGCAAAGAAGATTATTTTTAATATTTAAAGTTATGTCTAATGATGTGTAGTATCCATGAGATTTAGTTACTTCCTTATATCATATGCAGTCCCTGTACTTGTCCTGTCCCAGTTTCACAGAGATGTTTTTTAATCATCAGGTCGGTGATTAGTATACTGGTGATGCTGAATTCTGAGTGGTTGGAACAGATGAGAAGGGAAATGAGGTTGCTGCTGAGGTTGTAACATAGCAGTTTTTTAAATTGTATCTCTGTAAAACCCTTAAAAAATCTACATGATTTAATTTAATATGAAGAAATGAGTAGTGGCTCAAGACTTTTTTTATATTCAGTTCAATTAAATTTGATAAATTGTCATTGTCGCAAAGCAGCTTTACACAATCAAAAGAAATAGGGAAATTTGTATGAAATGTAAAAAAACTGGATGAATAAAAAAAATGTATATTATAGAAACATAAAGCAGCAAACGTGTCTCTGACACTTTACTGATACTTTACTTTTCTTCAAGGGGTCGCCAAAGTCAAACATCTGATCCGCACACTTCCTGACCTGACCGTTCTATTTTATTCGGGCTTGGGATGGGCCCTGGGTAGTACCCACCGACAGCAGGGCTTGAACCCAGATCCTCGATTCCCCAAATCAAAAACCGCCAAAGCCACCACCTTTTCAACTAAATGCATTAAACTAATGATCGATACAAAGCGCTGAATTCTCACTAGTACTGTTAGTAAACGTTTCTTTATAGAAAGCTAGTTATTTTCATCTCATCTCAGTTTTTTGTCGGATCGGATTTGCCTATCATGACGGTTCACATTCATATAGACACTAATATGTCTATGAAGACTGAAGTCTACTGTATTTTAGCGGCTATTGCGAGCACTGCTATGAAATACTGGTGCTGAATGACATCAGCGGTCTCATTCGAGGTAAAAAAACAAACAAAAAACCCCCCCCAGAATTGAGTCACTTCAGGCTTGTAATGTGAACGTATCCTAATTAACTGAACTAGGTTATCTAACTAGCTTAAAGAATTCAGGATTACTCAACTTAGCATTCAGTTTAGATCATGTGGAGATTGTTCCTAAACATATAAGAACCAGCGTTTGGGTAAAAAAAAAAAAAAAACCCTGTGATTTGAATTTCACTCGGCATTATTGCCTGAGCTGCTGTCATAGAAAAGTAATCAACACCTCCTGGCCAATCGGAACGTAGAATTCTACAGCCTTGTGGTAGAAGTTCTAATAGGAAAGAGCTGCTCTATAAATTTGTTGGTGTAATTAGAGAAGAATTTACTGTGGTGCTGAATTACTGGAAACCACAGTTTGCTTAAAGCACTTTTCTGAGACAACACAACGACGGGAACCTTTGAAGCTGAATTTGTGTATGTGTGTGTGTATACAGCAGACAGCGCTGCACTGGAGTGCGTTCTACAACCACCCTGAACACGTGAAGTTGCTGATCAAACATGACTCAAACATCGGCATACCTGACAGCGAGGGCAAGATTCCACTGCACTGGGCAGCTCACAACAAGCACCCCAACGCCACACACACTGTCCGATGCATTCTGGTGAGAACCCACACTCAAACACACTCATATGGGCACACAAAAAGTCTTAATGCATGTTTTATTCAACATACTTATAGTATAAACTAGTCCTGAATTTAAGGCCAAGGCTTTAACGTTGCTGGTTCGCCTGTTCTTTTTTCTTAGGATAATTGCACTAATACCACAGAACTGTTTCACAACTCCTTTTCAGCTCACTGTGTATGCATGCACATGTTTGTCTGTGTGTATGTGTGTGTTGTAGGACGCTGCTCCCACCGAGTCTCTTTTGAACTGGCAGGATTATGAAGGCCGTACGCCGCTTCATTTTGCAGTGGCTGATGGGAATGAAGCGGTGGTCGAAGTTCTGACTTCATACGAAGGCTGCAGTGTTACAGCCTACGACAATCTGTTCCGGACGCCGCTTCACTGGGCTGCGCTGCTCGGTACGCTGCATTTTCACTTCCGATGTTCACTTTTATCACTAACTCGCTGTTTCATGTGTTGCATAGACTAATTTTTTTCATTGTGGCCAGATTCAAGCATGTGTAAGGTGGCATCATTAAAGGCACTTTCACATACAGTATGCAGTCTTTACTCTGGTGCTCAACAGCACTCGTGTGAACCCAAGGAACTGCTTCCAAATGAGCCAGTCTCTGTCTGCTTGCAAGTGATCTGTTGTGTGGTTCAACTGCAATGCGAAAGAGACGTGAGCCACTAAAAATGCTGTATGTTCTGGATATTTGGGCCAGTGAAAATCCTGAATGCAATGTCCAAATTTAATTGCTTATTTATATAGTAATTTTTCTATTAGTTATATAACTCTGGCTCCATGTTCTCTATACCTGGGCAAATTATTGGTATTATTATTATTATTATTGTTGTATTTATTTATTTTCATTAATATTTTTTTTTTTTTTTTTTTTTTTAATTATAATTTTTTTTTAAGTGTGTTTGTTTGTTCCTCCTTCCTCCTCCTTATAAGCATCGTTTTTGGCTGTAAACCAAAAGCAAATCAAATAAGAAATGAACATGAAGTATTGATTTAATACAGATTCAGATATTACACTATTGCAATGCATTGCGCATTGGGTATGTAAAAGTGCCTCTAAATAGTATATACTATTAGTATAACAAAGCAATCCAAAGAAAATGTGTTTTCGGGGAAGCATTAAGAGCGCTGAACTGAATACCACAAGAGACAAGGAAAGATTTTTAGCAACTACAACCCTTAGACATTTAAGTAACTTCTTATATATTTTGTAGGAGTAACGGTAATTGCAAACACCCGTGTCAGTGTGCATTCGAGGGGCGTTCGAGTAAAACCGGGACTTGTGTTGAAATTTCTTGTAAATGAAAGTATAACATTGACATTTACAGAAGGTGGCTCAGAGCCCAATGTCTGTTCAGACCAATGAATCACCGCACCACTTGCACATTACAGGAACTCAGCTGGGAGTTATCCCCACATCCCCCCGTACAGTCCTGACCTCACTCTAAGCCATTTCTACAAAAATGTTCAAAGGAGTTCCTGGGAGGCCAGCGTTTCAGGCATGAAGCAGACAGTCCGTTCAAGGCTCTGCTTTCTCTATATAATCCCCTGCTACACTAAGGCACTTTTTCAAACACTAATACAATATAACTGAGTGCATTAGTGTGGCAGAGCATTATATAAAGAAATGTAACTATTATTCTTCACAATCAAAATCCTGGTTTGACTTGAACGCCCTTCCTAATTATAGCTGTTTTGAATCGGATTTGTTCTCAGGCCACGCAAGGATCGTTCATCTGCTGCTGGAGAGAAACAAGTCAGGCATGATTCCATCAGACAGCCAGGGAGCGACACCGCTGCATTACGGAGCTCAAAGCAACTATGCTGTAAGATAACATGCACATCCTCTATCCGTGTGCATGTTTATATTTTTGTTCGTAGGTTGTGTACGACTTCTCTTTATATCTGTGTACCAGGACACGGTGGCGGTGTTTCTAAAGCACCCTTCGGTACGTGATGAGCCTGACCTGGAGGGCAGGACTGCCTTCATGTGGGCCGCTGGGAAGGGCAGTGATGATGTCATCAAAGTCATGCTGGAGCTGAAGCGAGATCTGGACATCAACATGGCTGACAAGTACGGAGGAACAGGTCTGAGCCAGCCAAACTTCAGAGAAATAAATGAACTAACCTAGATCTATGAACTACCTGTATTAATATTGAGAGAGACAGATACATAGATACATAGAGTGCTTACTCTATGAAATCCTTAATTCTGTATGAATAAAAACAGTATATTAGTGCAAATATTACATAAAATTATGTGTGTGTATACATATTTATATATATATATATGATCTTTTATGATATGGCCAAAAAGGTTACTTTTGGATTTGTAGAGAGTAGCTTCTCATTTCTTAAAGGTTTTTTTATTTTTTATTTTTTGGAAATACAATAAAATGCACAGATACAATACATATTTAAGTAGTTTTTGATAAAACAGATAACAATGATTTAATTAGCACATAACAAAAATGAATTAAATGGCAAAATAAATACAACAATAATTTGCTGCTATAATTATCTACAAATAAATTAATCAGGAAAGTAAAAAAAAAGAATACTTACAACGATTATAAAAATAGCCAAATAAACCTTAAAAGAAATTATTATTATTATTATTATAAAAATATTTTAATTTCAGTCTATCCAGGACAATGTGATGAAAACAAAATACAAATAAATATATTAAATTAAAGTTAATTGTGATTTTATTTAATTATCCTGATCATGTCAGCTCCGTTCAGAAGTATTGTTGCGCCAGTGTAAAGCTTTGTATTTGTGTATTAATACACCTAAGATTTACACAAGTCAACTCCTGAATGGCCAGAGTAAACACTACACATGCTAATCATCTAATCAACATTTGAAAAAGTTGGTTTACATAAGATAACATATGAACTGCGTTGGCAGAGCTTTTGCTTCAAGTTTACCTGTATATATATGTGTGTGTGTGTGTGTGTGTGTGTGTGTGATTTCAGCGATGCATGCAGCTGCGCTCTCGGGCCATGTATCCACTGTGCGGTTGTTGCTGGAAAAAGGAGCCATTGTGGACCCTCTGGATGTGATGAAACACACTCCTCTGTTCCGTGCCTGCGAGATGGGTCACCGTGATGTCATTCTCACCCTCATCAAAGGTGCTTATGTGTATACACATACAGTATGTGTAGAGATGTACTGAAATCCTGGTATCACAACATATCCTAATAAAGAGTTACAGAATAATACTCTCCTGTCACTCTTATGCAGTAGTACTTTACTCTACAGAACTATCTATTATACGCATATTAACATACCTATATTAAGTCTTAGACGACTGGAGTTTAAAATGTTTGTGTTGCTGGGGAACAAGAAACCAATTTATTTCTTGTGAATGTAAAAAGAACGATGTGTGTGTGTGTGTGTGTGTGTGTGTGTGTGTGCGGGTGCGGTCGAGGTGGGGCACGTGTGGATTTGGTGGACACAGACGGTCATTCGGCGCTGCACTGGGCAGCTCTGGGAGGAAATGCAGAGGTGTGCGAGGTGCTGATGGAGAACGGGCTCGGGCCGAACCTGCAGGATCATGCAGGCAGGACGCCGCTCCAGTGCACTGCGTATGCAGGTTATATAAACTGCATGGCCCTGCTGATCCAACACGATGCTGACCCTAACATCCAGGATAAAGAGGTAGGAAGCAAAGCAAGGAATAAAACCATGCAGATGCAAGAAAAATATTCAATAAGTCATGTGGTATGATGCTTTAATTTTGTCCATAATTGCCGTTTTTGTCTACAAGTAAATTTTGTTCTTTTTGTCACTCATGCTATAACAGATAGTAAGAGAAGTTTTAACAATCAATTGACATTAATACAAAAAACTAAAGCTTTAATCTCATGTTAGAAAGCTAACAGAAAGTCAGAAAGTTCTGAAGACGTGCTCTTGGAGGAAATGTTACAAAGTGCTGACACTTCTGATCTCCTTGCAGAAACTATTAGAAAATATATGGTCAAAAAAAAGTCACATTTGGATTTGCAGGGAGTAGCCTCTCATTTTTTAAAATAACATGTCATAAGACATATCTCATGCTCATGGAAAAGATGGTACTGTGTTTCAGAAGGTCAAATTATTGACCTGTGTCAAGCAAAGAAAGCAACTAGTGAAGTTGCATTAAAAAATTGACAATAGAAATCACAGTAGTCAAAGTACGAGCATTTCACATGCACAGTGTGACGAAAAAACTCTAAACAGCTGTGTGTCTATTAGAAAACCACGTGTTAGTCAGGCTAATCACAAAAAAAAAAAAAAAAAAAAAAGCTTAATTTAGCCAGGGAGCATAAAGATTGGACTTCAAAGGAAATCAGAGGAAAATGTCATGTGTTCTGACTTGTTCAAATTGACCCTATTCCAGAGTGTCATGGTAAGAAGGGAAGGGAACCCATCATACACAGTGCCTGATGGGTATTGACAATTTTTGTACAAGTCTGTTGTTTTGATCTGGGGTTGCTTCAGTTGCTCAGGTCACAGCGTTATGTGGCAATAAATGAAGTCAGGTGATGATTTTTAATGTACTGGATGACCAGGTTCACGTGGGTATGTTCCAAGACTCAAATTGTCACAGTGGTTCTGGGAGCATGAGGAATCTTTTTCACACATGAATTGGACACATGAGTCTTGATCGTAACCTCATTGAAATTTGTTGCATACGGTTGTCAAAACAATAAGAATTAATAATAATAATAATAATAATAATGAATCAATTAATCAATAAGAGGCACCTTTTAATACATTGTGCTATGATTCCTTACCTTCTTAAATGACACAAAAAAGTTTGGACACAAAATATTGCATAGATTGTTTTATTAAAGTGTGTGTGTTTTGTATATTAAGGGAAGGACGGCGCTGCACTGGTCATGTAATAATGGATATTTGGATGCTGTGAAACTTCTTCTGGGATGTGGAGCGTTTCCTAACCACATGGAGCATACGGAGGAGAGGTAACCCACACATGCAGTATACAGTATAATCTATTGTACACTGTTCATATTGCATTACCGTAACATAACATTCATCCACCAGCACGGACACTCACATCTTCATGGTGTACTTCATGGTGCTGAATCTTTAAAAGCGGACCAATAATATATAGTAGAGTATAAAAAAACGACAAAAAAAAACAAGACGTGTCGGGTAATTAATGCTAGAAATGTATTATGTTCCAATTATAGCATGCATTAAAGTGATCATTTTCCTTGTATTAAATCAGGTTGCAATTTCTAGCTATCGTTTTTCAATGAATGACACGCCATGCTTTTCATTACCTGTTCGTAATTATGTTTAATCATGTGACACACCATCACAACCAGTCAGTTCCTGTCATTACTTGGGTTATAGCTACTATTAACAGTCATTCCTTTACCAGTCTCTAATTCCTCTACGACCTCCAAGTCTCTAATCTTTCTCTTTTCAAGTTAATAAGATGAAAAAAGCAGCCCTCATGTTACTGATAAAATTGGAATTCTAAAGATTCCCGCGGGAACAAAACTTCCCAAGTGTAACAAATTCTGTTATATAAACATCTCCTTACAGCAAGTTTTGCCATCCGAGATGATATATATTTTTGACATTATAACAATTAATTTACTTTAATAGTATTAAAAAAAGTTTCACTTATAAAACCTATTTATATATTATTTAGCTGAATCTAGGCATAAATTATTGTTCAACTTAAAAATTTCTTGGTTTCAATAAAATATTTAGATTATTGTAATCATTTACAAATAAAATTAAGCAATATTTTTACCAATTAAATATGAGGATTTTCTATCAAAAGCCAACAATTTTTTGCACACAATCAGTTAAATTAAACTACGAGGTGCCACTTTGAGAAAGTTGTAGCCAAGAAAAAGGACGTGTACATTTACCCTGGCATTAATGGAGTACAGGTGTGTGCTGCTTGACACCCATGATACATTCTGCTAAATAAGACATTATGTGATTTGGATGTTGTGTAAACACTATGATATATGCTTAAAGTTATAATCACTGTTGTAAAGTTAGTACAACCTTCTGTTTCACTTCCAAAGTCTTTTTTTCCTCTCTTGCTCTTATCGCTATTGAGGGGTTGGGGAGCCATGATAGACTTATGGTACCAGCCTACTGTATATGGGCAGTGTTATGATCTTGGGTTATGTGCTCAAAAAATAGTCAGATCAAATGATTGTAATAAAAGCCAAAGGTGGTCCAATGAAATATTAGTGACTTATTATTTATTAATTATTTATTATTATGACTTGTATTTTAACATATACAGTATATATCTACCACACTGAATCTAGCAATACTGTACTATGCTCTAAATTTAATTTAACTATTAAATGAAATGTATGCACACGTTTGCATAACCTGCATAGTCATAGATAACACACACACACACACACACACACACACACACACACACACACACACACACATATACACATAGAGTATCTATACATGGATGGTGTGATGCACATTAAAGTCAGTGTAGTTTAACTTTGTCTGTGTGTGTGTGTGTACAGGTACACTCCCCTGGACTACGGCCTACTGGGAGAGCATCAGGAGGTGACGCAGTTCCTTTTGGAGCACGGTGCTTTGTCCATCGCGGCCATCCAGGACATCGCCGCCTCGTCCATTCAGTCTTTGTACAAAGGATATAAAGTGCGGCGAGCCTTCAAAGAGCGCAAGAACCTGTTAATGAGGCACGAGCAGCTCCGTAAAGATGCGGCCAAGTGAGAGACACGCACACACACACACACACGCAAGTGCAAACACGCACATATTTGGACATAAAAAGCTGCAGTGGGAACCAGATAAATGTCCCAGCAAGATGATAACTGTCTGGTATTCCTCCATGTGTCATACAGATACATGCACACACACTGATACACAGATCTAGCCCAGCTGAAGGCCTCATGGACCCAATTATCATGGTGCTAGAATGGTAATTATTCTAGTAAACAGGATTTCTAGGAATTGACACCTCAAGGTATCAGTAAATCATGTACATAAGAGATGATGACAAAACTGATTTTTTTTCCCCCTCTCTTTTACATTTACAAAGATGAATCTTTTTTTAAAACTTCATTTACCTTGGTACTACGCCAAAACGATCTGAACCTAATTTTACGTGTAATACGATTAAAAAAAAATGTTATTCATGTCCATTATAGGGATCAAGCCAATTACATGGTGTGTAATATTGAGAAATTCATTTTGGTCTGACTGAGCTCGAGTCAAAATCTCAAACTAGTCATTTTGACTTAAATAGAATATAAAGGTTAGATATGAAGAGGATGTGACAATTGTTTTAGCTACATTTCAATTTGCGAGGGAGCGCGACAAATGATCAGATTACTGTCTGACAGGGTTGTAGACTGATTAACGTAATGGATGGATTTGTATATGAATACTGCATCAGGCAGATTAACGTGGGGGTATTTGCTAGCGCTCATTTATCTGGCTGTCTGATTCACAGCGTGATTAGACAACGGCATCAAGCCAGAGAGAGAGAGATACTGATAGACAGAAAAGAAAGGAAGATTTGCTTTCCTATTAATGGGGCAGGGTTCAGCTGCTTTACCTGACATTTAGAATGTCAGCCTGCCGGATGAATGAATACACACACTTACAAATATGCTGTCTAAACACACAGAACATGCACATGTATAGACACACACACAAGTACGCTGCCTTGTGTTACAAGAGGCGTTCAAGTCTACCCGGGACTTTCGATTGTGCAGATTTATAAGAGTAAAAAACTCGCTATATAATCGCTCATGCACTTATCAGGACCGTACAGAAGACGTGCTAATAACTTTTAGCCCGAGTTCCTTTAACGCGCAATGATTGTGCTGAGTAATGATTGTGTGTACAGTCTCTTTGCAAAAGCAGCGGCAAGTTTTCGAATGATTTTCAGCCATCAGACGTTTGACTCACTAAATGTTCACAGTGGAGTCCGATCCAGGCCAGCCGTGATTGTTACTCCTGTACGTTTTTATATATATATATATATTTTTGCAGGTGAGAGTCATCGTAATGTTCTTGAAGTCTTGTGTAAATCATTTCATCATCAGATTTCATCACAAGTCCCGGTTTGACTCGAACATCCTGTTCATATATGGATTTCTTTCCAGTAGAAACTAATATCAGAACAGCCTTTGACCAATCAGAATCAAGAATTTACCAGTGCTGCATGTTTAAGAAACTTTTATGTATTAATTTATTGTAATGAGGCATCATTATAATCATTATTATATATTTAGTATTGATCTCATTATTAATACCAAAAACCTTTTTTTTTTCTTTTCTTTTTCTAAAAGTTCTATTAGCATGAACGAATTGGTTCCTGTTGAAATGATGTTCGCGTATATTTTTAGGAAGAGGGAAGAGGAGCGCAGGCGTGAGGCTGAACAGCAGCTCTCTTCAGCCGGAGCACAGCATCGTCAGGTCTCACTGGTCCAAGCTGCTACTGAGAGGCTGCCGTCGGCTGCTCCCGAACCCGCCGTCGGCGAGATTAAAGACACGAAGCCTAAAGGTCACAAACATCGAAAATCATCAAAGGCGCATCATAGCCAATCACATGACAGGACTGAGAAAAAGCCAAGAGGGCCAGGTGAGATTATGAGAAACATTTATTATCGAAATATTTGTTACTGTATTTAAAGAGGCCATATTTAAATTTGATACCGATACCTGCTTTTTTTTTTGTTTGTTTGTTTTTTTTGTGTGTGTGTGTGTGTGTGTATGTGTGACTGCAGACACGTCTCAGTTGCGCATGACCTCTCAGAGCCCCGGTAGATCAGACACAAGGAGCGATGTATGTGTGAGCAGTGTGTGTGCACCCGAGGAGTGCGTAGCCAGGCCAGGGCGTCATTCTCCAGCAGGTTCCAGCAGGCCGGGCAGTGCCAGGCAGACACACCCGAACGCGAATTCGAGACCCATGACTTCAGGTCGCACTCCAGGTTGAGCATCTTTAATGATATTCTGTTTCATGTTAGGGTGCTTTAGCTATTGCAACATCATTTTTTATTAGATAAATTGATTATTGCATACAGATGCATTATTTGTGGTTCATTCATAACAACATGTGTTTGAAGTTCTTAATTTAATCAATATTGAGAATGTTAAATCACTGGTTTAGTGTTCCAAAATATGTTCTGATTGTTTGATTTTTTATTATTATTTTTTTTCTACCAGAATCCATTACAGAAACCAACTTGAAACCAGAGTCCAAAACAAACCATCCAGCTGTGGTGCCCCCTCCTGCAGCTGTCAGTCAATCCAGCAGCTTCGTCTCAGGTCCAATCCAAGCACATCAGGAGAAGAGAAGAACGAGGGAGTCGCGGATTGAAGGAGAAAACAACAAGGCATCCAGGCCTAAACGAGAGAAGGCATGCAGGTCTGAGAAAGATGAGGAGAAGTGCCCGAGGAGCGAGAGAGAAGCAGAAAGATTTTTAGAAAGAGGAAGAGAGCGAGGTCGGTGCAAAGAGCTCGAGAAGGGAAAGCGAATGGAAAAAGAGAAGGAGCACAGAAGTAAGAGTCTCCACAGAAGGAACCAAGCAGCGCGAGTGATACAGACAGCATGGAGGAGGTACTAACACTTCATTTCCCTATTTGTTTATATACAATCTGTCTATAAACTTTAATGAAAGTTAAACAGCGACAGTTGGAAGATCTAACGCGGAAAAATAACGCTGGATGGATGGAGACTGCTGGGGAGAACGTTAGTGCCCATGTGTCGCCCACATGTGGCCGCTCAAACTGTGGTCTGGCACCCTGCCCTCCTGCACACTAACACTTCACTGGAGGAGGTTTTTGGCTCGGCCTGTTGTGTGTGTGTGTGTGTGTGTGTGGAGTATATTTTGGTTAAGAGTGGCTAAAAGTTTATGCTGCTGAGCTAAGCTGTACTTTGCTAATGGCTTTATCAAAATAATGGGTTACAGAGACTCCCTTAATAACACAAAAACACACATGCACTCTTCAAAAAAAAAAAAAAAGGCTGTGTTGCTTTGATGAACACTGGGGATGTTGTGGTAAACTGTGTACCATGCTATTAAGTCATTTTGACTATTGCGCCATAAACAGCTGAAATTTCATTCAGACGTTTCCATTGTTCACTGGCCAAAGAAAAAATGCCGCCCGTCTGTCACTTAGCTTAGCATCCAATAAGACGTCCGCTATTGATTAGGTGTCTAACCTCAGGGTATGATGTACGTATGCATTATACATGTGGAACGCTGCATGATTTCACTGTTAATGTATGAATTTGTAACGCTGTAAACTCAGTGTTTCCTAATTGACTACGAGAGCTGCTTTTGATTTTATCAGCTCAGACACATCAACATTAGCTATAATTTTGCAGACAGTAGCATTATCTTGGTGACCTATTGCGCAGGCAACAACGTGCTCATTCCCAGTCAAGGCCCGTATACTGGGACTTGACCTGGGATGTACTGTATGTGAATGCAAAGCTAACAGTGTCTGTAGACCTAAGTTGAAAAAAGAAATGCATTGAAATAGAGTAAAGGCGGCACAGTGGCATAGTGACTACATAGCACTGTGGCCTTGTACCTCAAGGGTTGAAGGTTTGATTCCCGCAGATTATTTATCTTATTGTCTCCAGCAGATTCAGTTTAGTCTTTAAAATCCGTCCAACTGTCCATCCTCAGCTGAAGCGAGCTTATTGTTTGTTCTGAGGATCATCAGTCAGCCAGTGGAAGATGTCCTTCTTCTTACATAGCACCCAACTAATTGAATTGAACAAGCATTGTTCCAAGAGTGCTGATATGTATTATAACAGCGCTGGGACATTTCACGGTTTGCATCTCTCCGCTTTCCCGTTCTAGCTGCAGAAAATTCCAATTCTAGCAATAGTTGATTATGTTGATGTTGTTACTCCACTCGCTATTGGGCATGGAGTCTGCATGTGCATTGGCATGGCAACATGCAACGCTCCATCCCATCCCATCCATCATGATATTGCTCAATAATGTCTTAGGTATGCTTTTTTACGTAAACTCTACAACACATGTTCTGATACCATTGAAAAACTTTTTTAAAAGTTTTTGCCCAATTTTTTTTTTTTTTTTAAACCCTGATGTCCAGGTTCCATGTTCGGAGACGCCTGAAAGAACTGGTGTGTGGAAACATGAAAAAGCCTGAGCCTGCAGAAGTCACTGCTCTTCTGATTCAGTTTTTATGGGAGCGACGCCTCCACGCCGACAACTCTCGCCAGAAAGCCATCCCTAGAGCACACTCGCCTCCCGCTAAAGCTGCGACGAAGAAAAGCTCGGTGCTACAAACCATTTATGGTGAGTGTAAATATTGATTATAAAACTCAAAAGTTAAAATGGTTATACTCCGAATGTTGTGGTTTCATAAAAAACAAACAAAAAGGGCCTCCGAGTGGCGCAGTGGGTAAAGCGCCCGCCCTATCATCCGGAGATCGCTAGTTCGAATCCCGGGTGGTGCTGTAACCTCTCGCAGCCGGAGGTCTAGAGAGAGCTGATTGGCCGAGCTCTCTCAGAGGGGAGGGATGAGAGGTGCTCGACATTAATCACGGCTCTACAGCCAATCAGGGGCGTCTGTGAGCTCGCGCAACGGAGGGAGCGGATAGCGCTGTCCTCCGAGTCTCCAACGGTGCGCGAGCGAGCAGTTCGAAAAGATGTGGTCGGCTGGCGTCACGTGGTTCGGAGGAAACACGTGATAGTCTTCGGCCCTCCCGGCTGAGTGGTAGTAGTAGCCTTAATGTGGGAGCCCCCTAGTGACAGGGAGGAATTGGACACGACTAAATTAGGGAGAAAATCGGGGAAAAAAAAAAAAACACGTCTAAAGACTAGCGGGATGCAAGAGTCCGTAATGACTGTACTATAGCAGCTAACTCACAGAAAGACATTGTAAGTTAACATAGTTTCATTTTCTACCATGTAAATGACTCTGAAAGCTGTAAACATCAACTAATAAACATTCAGGGTGAATTCTTTGCAAGTTTAGACCAAGGCTCCGAAATGATCATATTATGAAATAACCGTAATATCATTTGATATGATCATAGTACGATAATTATAATTATACGGTATATGATACTATATACTATATAATCTATACTGTCTTATGCAAAAATTTAGGCACCCCTTGATAAATTACAGAATTTGGTGATTTTTTTTAACTGAAAAGATGTTAATACAGTCTCTCTTGGAAATGGAAAAAAAATGCACAATATTTTCAGCAAACACTGATGCATAGTTACTTCTTATGCCATAAATTGAACAAAAATAAAAACATTATTATGACCCTGTGCAAAATTTTGGGCACCCTAAGAGTTCCAGAGTCTCAGATTCTTTTTACAAGGTTTCAGACCTTAATCACCTCGTTAGATCTAATGCATGGCAACAGCTGTCATTAGCAAATGCCAATTTCAAAGCTTTACAAATACTTTGACTCTTCAAACCTTGTGCACACACTTGCGGACACTCAACAACCATGGGTTCCTCTAAGCAGCTGTGTAAGACTGAATAAGAAAGTTATTGATGCCCACAATGCAGGAGAAGGCTACAAGAAGATAGCAAAGTGTTATCAGATTGCAGTTTCCAGAGTGAGAAATGTAATTATGAGATGCCAGTTCAGGCGACCTGTGGAGGTCAAGATGAGATCTGGAAGACCAAGAAAACTCTCGGAGAGAACTGCTGGTATGCTGGTTAGAAAGACAAATCAAAACCCCCCCATTTGACTGCAAAAAATCTGCAGGAAGATTTAGCAGACTCAGGAGTGGTGGTGCACCGTTCCACAAGACCTTCATGGAAGAGTCAGCAGAAGAAAACCTTACCTGCGTCCCCGTAATAAAATCCAATGTCAGAAGTCTGCTGAAAAGAGGACGGCTTGTACAACAGGACAATGATCCTAAACATACCTCGAAATCCCTATGGAAAACCTCGAGAGGCCCAAGCTGAAAGTTTTGGAACGGCCATCACAGTCCCCTGATTTAAACATCATTGAGAATTTGTGGGTAGATCTTAAAAGAGCTGTGCATGCAAGACGACCAAAGAATATTACAGAACTAGAAGCCTTTTACAAGGAAGAATGGGAGGAAATCCCAAGAAAAAGAACTGAAAGACTTTTAGCTGGCTATAAATGTTTGATATCTGCAGAGGAGGTGTTACTCAGTACTGATTATGTAGGATACCCAGACTTTTGTACAATGCCACAATACTGTTTTTATTTTTTATCTTTGTTGAATTTATGACATAAAATGTAACTATGCAACAATGTTTACTGATGAACATTACTAATGTGCATTTTTTTTTCCATTTCCAAGAGAGACTGTGTTAACATCTTTTCAATTAGAACATCACCCAAATATGTTATTTCTCAAGGGGTGCCTAAACTTTTGCACAAGACTGTATGGTACTATGGTACATCTAGTTTAAGGCATGAGCCAGTAAAAAACAGGTGCAGATTATTTTTGAAAATAAATATAAACATCTATATATCTATAGATCTTATTTTGCTTCTAAGAGCATTTAGAGAAAGTTACGATGATAAATAGTTGGTCCTGCTCTCTCGCTCTAAGCACGTTCATATAAACATGTTTAGGTGCAGCCTAATTCCTAGACACACCATAAATAGCAGCCCAGGTGTCATAATTTTATGCGACATTCCTCCATTTCATAATCTCACACACGCTTTCATATCATGAGATAAGCTGCAGTTTCGATCCTGTGTAACGCAACCGACCTTCAAAGACATGAACAGGTGATGATGGCTAAGCACGGTAGAGACACACACACACACACACACCCCGCCCTGACAGTTGGGCTGCTTTGAAAAGTTCAGCGCTGTCAGGTGGAATGTCGAGCTGTCTCCTTGTGCACACACGCACACACCACCTTTTGCAACTCTCAGCCTCTCAGTCAAATTGAACACACACACACACGCACACTCTCGCTCAAAGCCCGAATCGGAACTTTGTCCATTCATCTCCCCTTATACCGTATCCCCTACGTGTGAGTGTTTTTTGCAGTGATGTTTTTGAAATTGAATCAGAAATACTTTCAGAAATGAACTTTATGTACGTACAGGAGGAGCCCAAGCCAAAAGGGGGCGCTCTCTGAGAGCCGTCTCCGCACTCGCTGCACACAGCCAGAGTCAGCTTCTCCATGACCTTACGCTTAAGCCCTCCAAACAAAGTAAGTGCACAACAAAGAGCATGAAATCCTAGATTACAAAGATGCACTGAAAAAATATCATCAGGTTTTTAGAAAGTTCTGAAAAATTTTATTAGTCCATCCTATTTAACGTTAGCACTGAAATACTGCTGAAATTAATGTGCTTTGTATTAAAATACGACGTGTGTTTTCTCAGTGAGTGGCATGGAGTGTGTGCACTTATTGGACTCTCTGAGTCAAGCCAAGCAGTACTCCTATCACCTGCGTCCTCAGAGCGCCAGCAGCCAGAGCAGGATCAAAGACTGAGAGTACTTTGGCACGCCCACCATTTAATAACTGACCCGTAAACGCTAAAGCGAGTGAAACGACAGTAAAACCAGTACAGTGTTACTTGCTTATTTATAAATCTGTGCCTGAGAAGCTGAGGATCCTAGACGACACCGGTGAGGTACTGAAGGAGGTCATGGCAACCACACAGGGCAAAGTTGAAGCCCACAAACACAACATATGCATGAGATGACCTTTTATCCCGTCAACTGGTTATGCACCTGTCGTATGGGTGACATACACCTGACATAATGACTCTTGCATTAATTCATGCTAAGAAAATATGATGCAGTCTAGATACTTGTACAAGCGTCTACGCTACATCCCTACAGTGTTTTAAAAAAAAAAAAAATTAAGAATGTGTCATGGTCCGATTTACTATTTCGGGGTGACAATTTAAAGGAAAACTGTGAGAGTATAAATGCACACTTCTCTGTCTATCTTTACATGCTCTGTTTTTATCACTTTTTTTTAAAGGGCACCTATTATGCAAAACGCACTTTTAAGTCATTTTTAACAATCGTATGATTTTTCCAGTGTTGTACACATTCCCTGCTTTTTGTCCTTTTCATGTTTGTGTATTGAAGAAAGCGAATTAGACCCCCACCCCCAATGTGACCTCATATAAGATGTTCTTCTTCCCTGGAATGCTCCTGATTGTTGCTTCCACCCAGCTTTGAGTGGTGGGGCTAGTCAGGAGCTCATCAACATAGATGCTGAAATGGTGTGTTTGGAAAAGGAGTGAAAGAGGGGGAATTAAAGGTAAAGCTATTTAGGCTGGAGCATTAACGGACACACTTTGGGGGGGAACTCTGAGACCGGTGTTAACTTGTGAAAATTAGTGAAATATGGGACCTTTAAAGCAAACCATGCTGTCAAATGAATGTACATTATTGGTCACAAAACAGAATCAACTACAGAAGAAGTCTGTGAACTACAGCCCTTTTTTTTTTCATACGTTAATCACTGCAGCGACAGTATTTTTCCAGCGTTTGGTTAAAAACAACATGAAATACTTTTCCAGCTACGATCTGCCAAGTTCACTACCCCTGAATTAAAGAAACATTTAACTGCCAAAACAAAACTGTTTAGCTTAATCCTACGAAGAACCTTTTTGATCCCGTTTCCAGGGGTGGTCTCATGCAGGCCGACTCTGCCCGTTCCACAAGGCATAAGAGCTTTTTGGTCACTGAGTAAGACCCTCAATCCTGAAATGCTCAAAGTGTTAACCGTGAGTCTCTTTTGGTAAACGTCGCAGCTGAATGAGGTCAAAGAGGACAATGCATAGTGCAACCCAGTTGAACACTGTTTGGAAGCGTTTGGAACAATGTGTTAGAACATAATTAAAATTCCTAATAAGGGAATATCTTTTGGAAGTACAGTGTTCATTTTTTGCAGTATACTGTAAAATATTTTCCACAAATGTGTACAATCTGTATCTAGGTACCTTATGAACATGTTATGCATTTTGCCTTTGTCCCTCTTCTACATGCATGTATTATATATATTCTATAAAATTTTGATTTCTATTCTCTAAAATTGTCTACAAGTGTAGATAGATCAGAATGTATCCGCCATCTATTCAAATGCATTCATATTGGTATCATTTGCCTTTATTTATTCTACAGCTTGTCACCATCACTTTGTGTGACCTGTACGACTTTGTTAAAGAATCTTTTTATAACGGTCGTCATAATGCGTAAAGATGCCTCACGATGCATGTCGGGAAGTTTTGCAGCACAGCAGCTGCCAGTGTTTTAACTTAAGGCTTCCACCACAAAGACCTCCAGGGCTTTAGGGTTAAGCTGAGAAATGCGTTAATTACAGGAGTAAATGAAAGGCCTGCAATGTCAGCCACAGGCTAAATTCCCCGCTAACAGATGTGCCTGATTCCCAGTTATCAATTCCCAAATAGTTTTGATGTTTCCGTTTGGTCGTAAATAATAATAATAATAAAAAAGTAAAATCAGTAAGTAAACTTTTTCTTTCTATTTTTTTTCCCAGTCGTAGTTTTTTTTGCAAACTTCTGATCATCATTAATGAAGAAATCATGATGCGTCGGTTGTCGAGTGGTTGCTAAGCAGGCATCATTAGCACCCTCCTTATGTACCTCTATTGTATCCAGTACGTGTAAACATGTCTTTATTGTCGTGCTAATAAACTGAAAGAAATCAAGAACGCTTTGATTCATTAATTATCCCAACATGTTTATTTTTCCTCATAGTCTATAAAAAGCCTGAACGTTCGTGAACATGGAAAGGCAGAGAGAGAGAGTGTAAGAGGAAAGCAGAGTGATGAAAGCCGACTCAGGAGGTTAGTAGATGTCCCTCATGGCCATGTTGGCACGGTGACTCGAAAACGTCACGCTGTAGCAGTACAACAGGTCTGTTAGCCACTGCTCTCGGGTCTCACCGCCGTGGTAGCGCTGTGAACACAAACACAGAGAGAGAGAGAGCAGCAAGTCAAGTATAGTCCGGTTTTATTGGCTGAACCAACATTCTGTTCATGTGCACGTGAGCTACAATTTCAGCAGCATCAGCGATCAACAAAGCAACAGTGAGGCATTTGTTGTTTTTCATTTTTTTCAACTTTATGCAAAACAGGTGTGATACAGTAAACAACAAATCTAAACCTTAAGCACAAATGATTCCTTCGGGGCCAAGATTGTTTTTTTTATTTTTTTCTTCTTCTTTTTTCAAAAAACTAGATGTGCATGCTCATGAGAAGACCAAGTAAGGACAAACTGCATGAAAAAAATAGTGACTTGCTGGGGGGAATTTGATAAAGTGGCAAGATTTGCCAAATAATGAGTAGTGATGAGTATTTTGCAGGCCAAAATGGTTCTTCTCTGAAGCGGGTTTACCAATAGAGACTTGGAAACCTCAAGTGGCGTAAACCTTTGGGATGAACTGAAACGCTGAATACACTTCGCCGCACCCTGGCCATTTTGTCTCAGTACGGTGATGAGACTCTTAGCTGCAAGTAAACATTCGAATGGTGAATGGTGCAAACATTTTGAAGAACGCTGCATGTCTGTGAATGATGATCCCGGCCGGGGTGGCTCGGAGCCCAAAGCAGTCCCTCCCGTGAACATTCAGCGAAAAATCGTCAGATTGCTTGTCGGCAATTACGGAAGGGACGCATCTGTCTGTGGGAAATGTACACACAATCATTTATCAACACCACTTGCACATTACAGGAACTTGGCAGTGAGTTATGCCACATCCTCATATAGCCATTTCCACATGTTTGGGCCATTAAACGAGTTCCTATGAGGCCAGGGTTTCAGACGTGAAGCACACAGTCTGATCATGGCTCCAATGTACTGAGAAAACTTTCTGCCTTGATGGTGCACTAATGTACCGGGGGATTATATAGAGAAACTAGAGAGGTGCTTGCTGTTGTGGCAAAACATTGGAGTCATGTTAGCAACATGCTAATCACTCTAGTATCATGTTAGTAATATTCTAATGATGTTGCTAGCAACGTACTAATATAGTTACCATAAGGCTAGCAACATGCTAATCATCTTAGCGTCATGTTAGCGACATGCTAATCATATTAGCATCATGCTAGCCACATGCTAATAATGCTAGCAACATGCTAATATTGTGGAGCATAATGCTAGCAACATGCTAATATTGTGGAGCATAATGCTAGCAATATGCTAATATTATTGGCATAATGCTAGTAACATGCTAATCGTGTTAGCAACATGATAACAGCATGCTAATAATGCTGCCGAATAAGCATCCCCGAATAAGTCGCACGATTTGACACCTCATTCATGGGTCCACGACAAACAGTGCGTTATGCACCAAACATTTGTAATGAAGAAGAAAAGAAATAATAAGAAAAATAATAATAAGCTTGCTGCATAATATATACCCCATGACAGACATAAATTATGTTATCCACTTCACCCGTCAGTGCTTTTAATGTTACAGCCATTGGTGTATATCAAGCAAATCAAGAAACTCTGCAAGTTAGCCGTTACAAGCGCAGAACACCTGGATCAAATAGTTTACCGTAAGGTCCTGGACGATGGTTTGCATCAAGCCGGCGTTGGCGGCCACGTGATTGCGGAGCTGTGTGTGCTGCAGGAGCAGTGAGAGGATCTGAGCCAGCAGGGGAAGCTCCTCCTCGCAAAGGTCACACACGCGTAGAGCCTGCAGAACCAATCGCAGAAGACGTGGCACTGTGCTCAGCGCGGCAAAACAGGCCTCCCATACTGCATCCCTGAAGAACGGACAGACAGACACGAGGAACAACCGAGTGAAACAAATGGCTGGGAAAAGCAGTTCTGGTCTGTTTGCAATATTAAAAGTCTGGCCACGCTTAAATACTATTGGATGTGAGAAGATTTCCAGACACTTCGGTTTAACAATGATGCCAGGGTACAGTACGTCTGTAGTAATTATGGTTTATGTAATAAGCAATCTCTTTATAAATGAAAGCGATACTACACAGAGCTCATTTTAATACAGTCTGATTGTGCTCATTGTATGTTTTTTGACGGCCCGTACACCAAGCTGTGGCCTCACTTCCTGTTTTTTTAGTCAATACATAAATCCATCAACGTCACTTCCTGTTTGATGAGTGGTTCTAACAATGATGTGAAAATTGAGTAAATTGAAGGATAAATTTAAGAATACATTAAGGTACAGATAAAAGGTCTGTTAATTCTAACCCTAGCTATTTATGAAAATGCTCCATATATGGGCCAAAGAATAGCAGGAACTTTAGACTGGGCCAAATGACATCATTAACACCAAAAGTCCTAGAAGAGAACTAAAGCAGATGATCTCACAATTCTTTCCTTTGTCCAAAATAAAAACCTTTCACCATGTCTAGACTTACTGTAGCATCGTTAAAAGTCTAGAATCAAGAGATGTTTTTATGAATGTAAATACAGAGTATACCTCGAGATGGAAACCACTGGTAACACTCAAGAAAACAAACGCCAGATTAGATTTTGGAAGGAAAAAAAAGAAGAAAAAAAAACTACCTAATTCTAGTACAAGAAAGATTGATATATATGATATAATATTTATATTCCTAACACAATGGAGGCAAAACTGATGGTGCTTCTGGTACGAAGTTAAATTAAAGCTGGAGGAGTCTACACTTTAATTCCATATCGATTGCTTTATTTCAAATGTCTGCGGTGTACAAATACTTATGTTAAAACATTAAATATACTATATTATAATATACTATATTACAATTCTAGCAGTTGGTGATGTAAACTCACTGAAACCCCTCAACAATGAGCTACATGCAGATACAAACAAATGATGTCATGTCTACGGTAACAGACACGTCCAAACATTTGCACCCCCTAACATTTCAGGTTTCCAGGAAGGGTGGGACTGTGGCTGTAACCGTATCTTGAAATGTATTAACATTAAAGGATGGTTAGAGTGAAATAATGTAACCAGTGAGGATGTGAGCGATTAGGAAACCTGATTTAAACAGACAAACTCTGTCCCAACAACCCTTCCTAAATTTCAGCTTTATGCTCGTTTAGTACTTTGTTGATTCTGTGCTAGTCCAGCACTGCATTATTATGCATTATTCGAAAGATTTTCAGCAATGGTGAATTGATTTATACATCGCTATTGGCAGGCATTCCTCCAGTGTACTACCTTTGACCTACTTGCCATTCCAGTCCAGTATCTAGAAAACCACATTGTCATACATGACTGTAATGTGTTTTGAAGGAAAAAGTTCAGCATGGAGGTTAATGTGTTGCCTCTTCTACTGTACACACACAAACGTTCAGTTTACCATAATGGAAAAATGGGGTGCCACACTGTGGCATTATTGCCATTACCATACAGACACATTACTACTGCTGCACGAGAATACATTCTGTATGACAAACACACACACAAAAAAAACCTTGCTTAGTCCATCAGCCAAATTATAATTTCAAACACCAGTAACGGCCCAGAATTTCACAATCGGCACATCCTTGATTTTCAGCTACAGACCAGCTCTTGAACTCTGTATACTCTTGACACATGTTAACACTTTATAAGCTATCTTTCTAACTATAGATGTGAGTCATCAGACAGTTGCACTCTATAAACACGGATAATTGCACCCTTTATAGCTTCATGGACAACGTAGGGGTGCCTTTTGTTTCGTGAGCAAGTCTTTTTATCTTGCTTTTGTTTTGGTAGGACATTTGTGCGTAAAAACAACAAGCCTGATACCAATCTTCTTTCTTTTTAAAATGGTCATAATTGTATGCTATTGCGATGTGCTGAAATGTACGTGTCAGTGTTGCACCTTTTGCGTGCGCTTTGCTCCAGCTGCAGCAGCAGACTGAGCATGCTCAGACAACATTCGGCCAAGAAGTGCAGGAGCGTATCGTTGAGCAGGAGGTTGTGATCCAGTAACCGTGGAATGCACCTCAACAGGGCGGCGCACATGCAGTCCGGGACCACCACCAACCCGCACTGGATGTACAAACGGAGACGGTCAGATGATTACGCCCACAGTGGGAAAATATCTAAACCCATAATGCACAGCTTTGCACTCACCAGGTTCTTGACGATCGCGTTTTGTAAGATTTCAAAACACTGCCCTCGAGAGCCCAACGTCTCCAAACAGTGACATACTTCCTGTAAGGCAGAAACAGTGCAAATGATTATTTTAAAAAAATAAAAAAAGAGAGAAAAGGAAAAAGAAGGAGGAGCTTGTTAATATATATGCGCTTTAGAAATAGGAATCTTAGAAACATTCGATTTTTTATTATTAAAAAGAAAAAAATGTGTTCATGTGTATGTGTTGATATTACATCATGTAATCATCATGTAATGTGTATTCGTAATCATGTTTGATCATCCTGCTATTAAGTTCCGTCTATGCTTGAGTCTAAACCTCCTGGCAGGGGCAACCCGTTTTTGGGTTTATACAGTACCTACTCATGTTCCGCAGACTTCCCCATGCCATAAACGCCCTCAAGAGATGATCGATTGCATGAGCAATGAGATGGACTATCATTTCATCTAACCACAATTTTATATTATTATTATTATGGATAATTAATTATAAGGGTATACAGCATATTGCCTTCATGCATATGAACTTGAGTAGCATCCAATTCTTAATCAATAGGATTTAATATGATGTTGGAACAGGAAGGGGCCATCAGCAAACTTTTCACACAAAATTGGGGGCATGAAATTGTCCAAAAATGTTCATTTCACTGGAACTAAGGAGCAGAGCCCATTGACTGAAAAACAACCACACTCCAGTTCCAACATGACTGCGCACCAGTGCACAAAGCAAAGTCCATAAGGACACGAATGAGCGAGTTTAGTGTGGAGGAACCTGACTGGCCATGCACACAGACCCAAGGCAGCCCAGGGCATCGAACCATTAACCCTGGAGGCGCAAGGTGACCACAGTGCCACCAGGATATAATAATTTACACCTAGTTCCTCAATATTACTAAAGCTTCATGAGGACAAAGTAGGAGGACAAAGAGTAAAGAGAGAAAATAAAGCCACTCATTTGAATCATTGAAATCTTTCTTAGTTCATGTCTAGAATTCACATCTTGAAACGCCGGCCTCCCAGGAACTCCTTGAATGGCTCAAACATGTGGAAATGACTTGGCCCGAGATCAGGATGTGGGTACAGTCCTCTCAGACAGACGCGGCTCTTCCAGCAAATTGCTGACACGCAATTCTTCGATTTTCCTAAATTAAAATGATTGCACCGTTGAAATGTTTTACAGCGGCTAAGTGCCTCATCACCATAGTGTGCTTAAAGTCCTCTGTAAATGTCTTCAGTTTTATACCTACACTCAAGAGAAATTTCATCACAAGTCCCAGTTTGACTTGAACATCCCTCCTACAGAACATGTATTGTATTTTCAAACCAAAATGACGACCTTTTTCATTTCAGATGAACTTTTCTATTGGCCTTAGAGAAACAGTATTTAAAATCAGAGATGATGATTTTACTGCATGTTAAGGAAATTTTTAAATCTTAAATCTTTTCAAATCTGGTTAAATCTTTGATATAAGAAAAGTCTGCAAAGTACAAAAGGCTACAACACACACACAAACACACAAACACACACACACACACACACACACACACACACACACACACACACACACACACAGGTTTTAAAGGGTTATCTAGCCATTGAAAGCTGTTAGTGGTAATGGATGTTGACGCTGGACAGATTACCGATGGCTCATCATTGTTTCGACTGAAATTTCATGAGCACAAACAATAAATAAGTGTGTGTGTGTCGGCGTCCATGTGTGCATCGTACGAGCTGGAATCAAATAGTGCTAATCGAATTAGAGAGGATTGGATTAAACAGATGAAGGCAGATGGGAATGTCATTCAGAGCAGGTTATTATCTGACATTAATCAAACTAACCGTGTTAACACACATTACACACAATTTAGATTGGATACACCTGATTGGCAATAAAAGTAGTGAACACCCAGCAGTTTTGCGCGCACACACACACAACACACACACAATTATATATCTAAATATCTAATAAACACTCCTAAGTGCTGAAAATTATGCAAAAATGTTTTTGTATTTGTGGAGATTCTAAAGAATTCACACATTATGTTGAACTTTTTTCTTGCTTTTAGACAAGTGTAAATGTAGACAATTTTAAATACATAGGCATTTAGATTTGTTAACAAAAAACAGCCAATAAAACAGTAGTATTGCATTAATGGGGGAAAAAAACATCTGCAAAAATAATTTAACATAGAACATGAATTAAAACTGAAAACTGTGAGACATTCAGTACAAACATTAACATTAAACCAGATGCTTCTAACTGCTATATTAACAGAATAACCACAGAATCATTATTTTAGAAAAGTGTACAGATCAAATATATTTATCATGATGTTGATGATATTTAATCGCATTGTTGAGCCCTTCTTACTGACATTTAGATGAAAAGCTAGTTTTTACTATAAATTATGAAGCACTGACTATTAATACAAATAAATGAATTAAATAAATAAATGAGCTTTGAATCTTGGGTAGACTGTTGATTCAATCTGATTTGATCTTTGTGCGTTGTAAAGTTCAATTCAATTCAATTTAAATTAATAGCATTAATGATTATTGTCTCAAGCAGCAATTTGTTTTTATTTTTACAACATTTCAATTATTACAAACTACTAAAGTAACATGTCTTACTGGTTGCTTAAATGTCCTGCCTCGCACTAAGTGATCCTTTATTCCTGTCTACCCATCTACTCTAAACTCCAGTCCAGTACGTGGCGGTATTACCAAGCGCCCATAAACTCAACACACGAAGAAGCCATGCTCTCGCAAAATATGGGTATTTGCCGAACACTGAAGTGGTGTATTTAAGGAACACGTCAATGTAGAGCGCCAATGTTTTTGCAATTACAGTGGAACCTTGGATTACGGGCATAATTCGTTCCGGAAGGGGGCTCGTGTTCCAAAACACTCCAAACCAAATCATCATTTCCCAAAAGAAATGATGAAAACTCAAATGATTTGTTCCACAGCCCCAAAAAATAAACACGCAAATTATAAAAATAATTAATGCAATCTATAAAATGAAAATAAAACAAATTAATCTGCACTTTACCTTAAAAAAAAAAAAGTACAAATAAATCCCGACAGATAAGTGTTTCCGTTGGTGCGCGCAGGCGCCGTGTGCGCGTGTGGAATTAGTCACATGAGAGAGTGGCGCTCAGTGTCAAAATAAGAGTCGCATGCGTGATACATGGTACTCGGCGCTCGCAAACTAATACTTGCTCGGTTTCCTATTAAAAATGTTTGCTCGGTTTGCGGAACACTCGTAAACCACGTTACTCGCAATCCGAGGTTCCACTGTACTCAATTCTTCATTATTTTCATCTTCTATACCGCTCATCCTGTATACGTGGTCGCGGAGTCCTGGAGTCTATCCCAGAAGACTTAGGGTACAAGGCACAGGGGCACACTCTGGACCGGGTGCCAATCCATCGCAAGGCGTACAAGCAGACACACACACAGACAGACAGACACAGACAGACTATGGGCAAATTGGGAACGCCAATTGACCTAATCTGTATGTCTTTGTACTATGGGAGGAAACCAGAGTACCTGGAGGAAACCCACCAAGCACGGGGTTTGTACATGCACACAGACCTGAGGCGGGAATCAAACCTGGAGTTGCGAGGCCACAGGGCTTCCCTCATTGCCACCGTGCCGCCCTGCAAGTTACCTTGATCATTTTAAAAGTGTGAATCCATCCTGAATTCAATTCACATTCATTATATCGACCAACAAAAGATGGATTAAATCTCTCAGCTCTAGTCAGAAAGTCTCACAAATGATATACTGACATAATATGAGCATGACTAGTGCGAAGAATCAGAATCTACAGTGTTCTGTCTTGATCATGACACAATTGATCTTAAATAGCAAGATATTTCTCGTCTCTTACTTTTACATCTACAAAAAAAAGGTGTTTTAAAAGATAGTATTTCACAACTTATATTTTGTGAAAAAATAAGGCAAATATTTTATGCTGACATTAAACGTGGATTTTATGAAGGTATATGAGCTGTGTGTGTGTGTGTGTGTGTGTGTGTGTGTGTGTGTGTGTGTGTTCATGGGAATGTTGGATGACTTTTTCCCTCATTAAGCATTATTATTTTCAGTCAGCCTCACCTGTTGGCATCACCTCTCATTACAGTATCCGAGGTGACGCGAGCCGTAACAGCCATCGCTGATTGACTCGGACATCGAAAATGAAAGCTTATCCCAAATTGTACTGAGGAATTATCAAACCGTGTGTGTGTGTGTGTGTGTGTGTGTGTCTATGAGTGAGTGAGAGAGATGTAGAAAGAGCTGTTAGAGAGGGAGAGAGAGAAGCTAGCTAGAGGGCATGCTTTTTGTCAGGTTTTAATTTCCGTGTAAAATGTCAGCCGCTGATGGTGTCCGCTGGCTGGCATTAGCATTTCGCTTTAGCCAGCGGCGCTCCGATAACCAGCCCTTATTGAAATATGGAGCCGGTGCACCGTGATAACCCCCTCCCCCAAACCTCATCCCACCGCACCCCACCCCCACACACACGTCTGCTCTCCAGGGGGGAACGGCATCGCTTACATGTGTGTTGATTACGGACTGTGAAGGTCCTGTTGATTTGATAACGCCTAAAATAAGGGGTTGATTTTGACGAGACTTGAAAGGAGGAGGCGCCTTGTACAGACTCCGCTACGCCTATTTTGGCGTGTTGAAGTATAGTATGCGAGCGTGTGTGTCGTCGTGGCCGTTTAGGAATGCCAAGCTGGCACACGTGAGAAACGGCTAAGCCTTGACTGAAAGCGTGAGAGATCTCACCTCGACTATGTCCCAGTGGTGCGTGAACTGCTCGAGTGGTGTGGAGAACACGGTGAGGGGCGAGAGGGCCGACGACGGGAGCAAGCTTTCATCATCTGTCTGCTGTAGGATCCTCAGTCTCTCAGACGAGAAACCTGAGTAGCACAAGGTTTCACATATTCAAATAAAAATATAGGAAGAGCAACTTTGGCATGCTGAATATTAAATAGTGGAATGAAAAGGTACAATTGAGAAATGGAGCCCTGAGGAGAATGATCAGACGTGTTCAAGCTGACAGGAAGGTCATTGTAACTAAAAAAACAAAACAAAACTACTCTTTACAATTACACACACGGACACACTCACAGACAGACAGAAACACGGGCGCGATCACGTGGTCACACAGACACAGGTGGACACACCCACGGACATCCACTGACAGACACACACCCACGAATACAGACACACACACACACACACACACACACACAAACGAACAGACCCACCGACGGACACACAGACAGACACACAGACACGCACACACACAACATGCGAACTCTATGCACACAGACCCCAACAACTATGCCACCGTGCCACCTTATATGTAAACACAATTATTATTATTGATATCATTAATAACTCCTAAAGGTTAATAAAGGAAAAATTAAGGAAAAACATTGGAATTAAAAAAAATAATAATAAAGAATGGAAACATTTTTCTCCTTACTGTAAGAACAGAAATGATGGATTGAATCAAGTGAAAAGATTATTTAAAAAGCTGATTACAATTTATATTTGAGTGTGTGTGTGTGTGTGTGTGTGCGCGCGCGTGTGCGTACCTGTCAATGTTGAGAAAAGGAAACTGAGGTAATCCACATCCCGCACTGGCACATCCTGCGAACTGCTGGACCAGCCACTTAAAGGAGACCTGCACAAGACCACACACACACACACACACACACACACATTACTGCGCACTGGTCCAGCACTGATCCGCTCTCCCATTACAATGTGCCCCACTGTGCTTGTGTGCGCACTGAAAATGTCAGTCTAAAAATACCAGACACCTGAGATCCCCCCATTTCCTCTAAGAACACAGTAAAAAAGTGGCCAGTGTTAATATACGAGCGTTCACACACGGCTGCGCCGAACACAATCTGATGCGCGGGATCCCTGTCCTTAATTTACCTTTGCTGGGCGTCCTCTCCAGCTTTTCCTCTCCAGAACATTATTTAAGTGGATCCAACAGGATCGGGACAGGAATTAGTGCTCAAGTCACCCAATGCATTTTTTTTTAAAGAATCAACACAAATCAAGAATGGGGTCTATAATGTGATTTTCACTGTGATTAAGGGTTTATTCAGGGTTATTATATACTATTGAACTCTTATAGTTTACAGTTAACGTGAACTATAACGTGAGCTCGTAAACTTCCCAGAATGAATAAATAAAATAAATAAATGAAACAACGAGGTTGCGCTGATAATTAACCAGAACATTACTGTAAATCATTTGTCTTATATTTATATAACTGAATCAAGTTTATAAAATAAATCTATACTCAAGTCATTCCTGTGGATTTGGTGCCTTTTGCTTTCTATGTTTTTACATTGCTACACATTTTGCAATTACAAGAATTGGTCAAAAGAAAAATCATAACAAGCAAATCATAAAATATGTCCGTTCCTTCTAATAAACAGCGCACATCTTGGTTACAGTAATGTATATTAAGCTTAAGTTCTTGACATATTTGGTATATATAAACTATCTGGTTTGAAAATACTGAAATAAACGACGCAAACATGCGCAAACTGCCACTTTATTGGGTCACTGGGATAATTAGAGAAGCGTTTCAGCGTTTCTATAAAAGAAATCTGAGTGAGGCTGCTTGTGTGCGTGTGCGAATGTGTGGTGTGCATTCATGGACAATATGCTCACTGTCTCTGCTATCCGGATTATTTTAGAGCGGGCAGTGTAAGGGAGCGGGCCAAAAGGGGGAAAAAAAATTCTATTTGCATGTGATGTCCTGAAATATCTCATTAACCATCAATCACGGGGCGCTGATATACACCCTTTCTCAGGTCAAATTAAACGAATCGTCAAGTGAAACTAAACGAATACAGCACTATAATGGGTTTTACTTATTTATGTTTGTATTACATTAAAAAATAAATTACTCATTTTGATGCAGACGTAAAATTTGGCATTTTTTCCCCCTACAAATAATTTCTCTTCTACAGAGACTTGAATTTTGATTCCATGCTTGCTAACTGAATCTTTGTTCACCTTTACACCATTTCATTTGCATGTAACCATCTGTAACAAAAGCGACCAGTAACCGAATACAGGAAGCGGCTGCATGACCCATATATACTGTACACCAGCGCGTCCGACAGCCAGATCATCCACTGGGAACAGCGGACATGTTCACATATTCAGGAGGAAACATGACGTCTGCGTACAGACCCGGCTGCTGTAATCAGACTTGTCTGCTGTGTGTGTCTTTGAATTTGCTATGAATTTCCATCAGTTCACAAAAGTACATAAACAGACCGAATATTAATCCATTCACATAAATTCTGCATCAAACTGAGCCCTTGGAAGCTTTAAAAATGACTTCTAATCTGCACCTGTAATTAACTTAACCGAACATAAACATGGTGCATCTTGTCCCTAATGTTGTACAGGTGTGTATTTTCAAATCTTCATATAAATGAATACAGCACACTTTGAGGACAAACATACAGATTGAAAATAATAAAGAAATATTTCTACTTTGTTTTGGTCTTCTTTACATTTACGGTTCAAACAGTGTTCTGGAAGTTGATCTAATGTTGAAATATAAAACTTACACCCTTTAAGTTGGTATTACAAACTTTACATAAAATAAAAATAAAACAAAAAATAAAATAAAATAAATAATAAAATATAAAATAACTTACTGCTCCTAATAAATATGCAAGTGGAAGGATTTGTAAAAGCTAACAGATAAAATATACGATCTTATAAGATAAGATTGTTGTTAAATCAACTAAAGTTCAATATGAGAATTTTACCAACATAAAAAAATAAATAAAAATTATTCATCAAAAACAGCTATAAATATTCAAATAATCCCAAATACTGAAACATACAGTACAAATGTTTTGTTTAATCATTCAGGCTTTACAATCTACTGCTTAAAAGTGACCAGTCGGTTTCAATTTGTAAAATTCACAGCACAAGTTGAGCATTTATTTCTCAACCCTCATCCCTGGAATAAGAAACTTTAAACTGGATAGGTGTGTGTTCAGTAAATTCCAACTGCATATTCTTTTTCTCAGGGTCACCCAGTATAGAATTTAGGGGGAAAAAACAAACCAAAAAAAAAAAACCCCTTTTTTTTTTTGAAAGTGTGAATTTTTTTTTTTAACGGTCAATTTAATAATGTGAATTTCTAAACAAACAATTTTAAGCTCAATTAAAAACAAAAAACAAATATGCAATCCTGATTTTTTTTTACATGGAACATTTATTTGCATTCAAATCAGATTTCATTAAAAAAAAAACTAATTTGTATATTGAATTAAAAAAAAAAAAAAATGAAATCTGATTTGAATGCAAATAAATGTTCCGTGTCATATACATATATAGTTGATCTAAAGTTGATAGCTCACTGTAGTCCTAAACAAAATAAAGCTGCTGATAAAGATGAACTATAAGACTAATGATTTTATACTCATTAAAAAAAACATAGCATTGTTGATCATGAGTATTTTTTTGTAAAAGCAGCAATATATTATAATTAAATTAAGGGAATTAAATAAATTCAACTAAATTTCTCGTCATGTTTTCTCAGTTTCATGGTTAGAAATTTCAAACCCTTCCAACCATCATGTTTTCTTAATTTGTAAATCATTTTAATATGTTTACTCAAAATGGCTTATAAAATCGGCAACTTCTTTACTAATGCATGATAAAAGTTGGCACAGGGAACTAAACTTCTGCAAGTTGCTCAGTCTACAGATTCTTCGGTTATCTGCAGCAGTTATTTCAATTAGTAAAGAATTCCAATATAAAAATAAAAAAAAAACAGCACATAAAAACAGACATTATTCCATTACTGAGAAAACTCAATAATAATTTTTTTGCCAGAAACTACTATACTCTACTAATGCACAAAGCATGAAATTCTGTATTATTAAGGAAAATAAATTACTATCACATGTTAGTAGCAAGTAAAATTAAGTTAAAAGCATGTTTGGCATTACTACTTAAATAAAAAATAAAAAATATATTGCACCAAATATAAAATGCCATAAAGCAATATATATATAAAAATTTACATTCTTTTTACAGTATAGATTTTAGATTCATAATCGTCTGAAAACAAGTTGCTTTCACTTTTAACGAATGTGTTCTGAATGTCCCAAGTAAATTTTTTAAACGTCATTTGGAGCCATTTTTCATGTACAAAAAATTATTGAGACAAATTGAAACATATTTTCTAATATCAAAGTGGATAAAAAAACAAAACTAAAATATACCTTTTAATCATGAATTAAAAATTTTTTTAATGTGTGAATAAGCTACAAAATTTCTTTCTAGTGTTGGTTATTGTAAATTTTTAGTCACGCATTATAGCTTCTTTTTTTTTTCCATAGAAATTGAGACGAGTTGCCTAGTCTTCTCAAGTAAATTGAACATCAAGCCTGCTGCCACTACATAAATACACAAGTGACTAATTGAAGGGGGGGGGGGGGGATCATGTGTCCGTTATTTTTCTGCATTTTCCTGCCCTGGTTTGTGCGAACACGTCTCTCAGAGCTCAGCTGCAAATCATCCTTCAGACTGATCACCTTTATCCCATGATGAAACATTTTCATCCTGATGGGAGTGATCTTTTCCAGCACAACCCCACCCCCATCCACCCAGTCAGTCAATATGTTAAATAAGGACGAAAATGATGTTAATCATATGGTGACGTGGTCTTTGCAGTCATTTGATCTTAAATTGTACACCCTATTAGACCATCATTATTATAAAAACATCAAACACGGCAATATCGTTTAGAAAAATGGTTCTCATAGCTCTATTTCCTGTTTTCCTGAGTTGTGGTTTAGGATGTAGTTATGAGTTTGAGTGAGCCCAGGCATGTTGCAATTGGCAGATATCAAGAGACGATGCAAACTGTATAAACAGTGCAATACTGCCCCCTACTGGCTAATTTCAAAATGGCAAGCAGGAGCTATTACACCTGTAGAGCCCTTATTCCTGTCATCCTAGTGAGCAAACAGCCCTGAGGAACTGAAGTGAATAACACACACGCACACACACATCACCACACACTGATTGCTCCTAGACAGAGCTCCCTTTAGAATTGTAAGAAAAAACACAAATAGAAGAGTGGCTTTAGGCGAGTGTCTAAAAACCACAGTGGGTCCACAGCATCCCTTCCTCCAACCCCCCCACCCCCCTTTCACTCACTCACTCACACATGGAACTGACTTTAGAATATGCTGTCAGTCATTTACTTCTCAGGTTCCACAACTAAATATTGGGGGGGTAGGGAGATTGCAGTCATTCCCCAAAGATCATGAAAACTCAAAGGACATTTAAAAGAAGACCTCTGTCTAAATACAGTGATGATCTCTAACAATGAAACCTATCTTAACAGTCAATAAACATTGTCTCAATATGCAGGATGTTTATCTGAACATGAGGCTTTATTCCGACCCTTCACACTGAATGAAAAACCGGTTCAGGCCAATCAGACAGAAAGAGGGACATTAAACTGTCCTTAATCATGCTTTGGTTGATCATAAAGTTTTCGACTGGTCTTGGTGCTTAGCTGAAAAAAAAAAGGAACTTGAGCTTTTCCACGTGTTCGGGGGATCTGAGGCTATGTGATGTCTAGATTTACATCCACCTTGGTTTGGATCTGTGTTCTTGACCTCTAACACAAGGCTGTTTAACGCTTCGATCTGATTGGTCAGAGGGAGTTGAATCATTTACGATAACAGCCACCTTGACAGCAATTTTAACTGTTACTCAAATCCCAGGTTTATATTATTTATCCTCACACACTATTGTTTCTATAGCAGTAACCCATTCGCCAGGATGCATATAGAGGATGTCTCAAACAAATATGATGATTAAAAACTTCCTGTAATTGGACATTTATTTAAAATTTATGGAAGGCGTCTCCAACGTCAGCGCTGTCTACAGGTCAGAACGTTTTCCACCATGCGAACCAAATTCGAGATGGATCTCGACACATACAAAAGGAATAAATAAAACAATAAAAAAAACGAATAAATTTAAAAAATAGTGCATCATAAAAAATTTTCAATAGGAATCTGGTTCGGATCTGCGCAGCGCTGTTTGGACTAAAGCGGTGTTGTCTATGTGTGCCATGGCCCCCTAGTGGGCGGTAAGGGTTTTACAAGTGGGCTACGAGATTTTTGTAATTTTGTAATTAGGTTTACAATTTAAGTTACTATGTCTGATTAAGTATTTACATTTAAAAAGTAACCAGAAAGAATAAAAAGGCATGAGATTTAAATAAAGTTAAACAAATCATCTGTTATGTTGAACTTCAAACATGATATTCCTCAATTATCTTGGACTTTTTTCAAATTGGGCCCTAGACTTGTTAAGGTTAGGAATGACTTGACAAGGGTTTCTGCTTTTTTTGGAGTGTGTGCGTGAGTGTGCGCTGTACCTGAAGTGCACTGTGCGGATGAGTGTGGCAGCGAGACTTGCAGAAACCCTGCCTGTGTTACACGATTGACTGAGGCAGGCCAGAACGTCAGCGGGAAACACTGGCAGGTAGAACAGGATCTGAACCAAACGCTGTTGCTGTTCCACCGGCAACAAGACAACGCAGCCCTCCTGAGGATCTACACACACACACACACACAAAACACACCATGCAGAATAAGTAAACAGGGGAATATGTGAAAGTGTGTGTGCGTGCAGATAAAAAAAAAAAAAAAAAGGGGAGCGCGTGTGTTTTCCCCTGTAAGTGATCACAGATAGACAGACATTATTAGCTGCTGACGCACTCTGCTGATGTCAACGGAGCCACCACACACAATGGCAGCGCTGTGTTCTGGAAACATGAAACTACAGAGGACTTATCGCTCTCTCTCTCACACACTCACACACACACACACGTACCACACTTGCACTCTCGCACACAATTTCAGAGATTGCCGTGTGCGGCTTTGATTATTTTCCATGCACAATATCGTTTTTGTTGTGTACTATGTGCGCGTGTATGAGAGAGAATGTGCAAAGTTTTTTACTTTGTTAGTTTAAATCATAGGTCTCGTTTAAATAAATTCATCATTTTTCAACCCCTTAAAAGACGTACAAAGAGGTATTCTGCCGGCCACTTTATTAGGAACACCAGAGTATATCCGCACATCTGGTTTTGAAATGGTGTGGGTGAAACTGGTAAATCGTCTTCCATTTGAGCACAAGTCCGCCCGAGTGAAGGAGCGACATTACCAGTATGTGTGCGCGCGCGTGTACAGCATCCGTTCAGTACTCGGTATAGACTTATTACTATGTACCTCGGTGTTCCTGTACATAGAGCTTCATCGAGATTTCAAGTAGTTGAACTTGAGGTCAATGCTGTTCCACATTAATATACACTAAATGCACAAATCTATTTGACCAAACCTGCAACGACATTGAATCCAAATACGTAAACTTCAATATGGAGTTGGTCCCCCTTTTTGCAGCCTTAACAGCTTCCACTCTTCTTGGAAGGCTGTCCACAAAAGTTGGGAGTGTTCCGTGCCCATTTATTCTGTAGAGCATTTATGAGCTCAGGCACTGATGTTGGACGAGAAGGCTTGCAATCTCCTTCAATGGGGTTGAGGTCCAGGATCTGTGCAGGCCCATCAAATTCTTCCATCAAACTCATCAAACCATGTCTTGATAGTTCTTGCTTTTCTTCTTTAGTACAGTCATGTTGGAATAGAACTTTGTTGACACAAAGTTGGAAGATTTCTTGGTATGCTACAGCATAGGAACATCTGACTTCAATGCAATACTTTTGTCCATATCTTCATTGACCAGGCAGGGTTTAATCTGCGGAAGACCAGCGCCGTTGCCAGTGGCGGAAACGTCACCGGATATGCTACTCTTGGTCAGTTTAGGGTTATAAAATCACTGTGCACAACTTACAACCCTCCAAGTTTCCCAACATTTCTTGATGAACCCAAAAATATCCTCAGACTTCAACATGGAGAAGAACCACAGCAGCTCACTTGGGTCATTTTGGATAATGCAAGTTTCCACCAAGCTTCCCTGGTCTACGACTGTGTTTCAACAACAGCCTATGTTTTGAAGCTCTGTACCTTCCACCATATTTCCCATTTCTAAATCAAATAGAGGAATTATTTTCAGCATGGTGGTGGAAAATGTACGAATGAAAGCCCCATGAGCGCGTGGCACTTCTCCAGATGGTGGAGGACGCACGAGATGCCATCCACACAGATGAATGCCAGGGACGGCCCTGCCAGGCAGTTTTCTTCCTGCTTAGCCAGGGAGAACATCAGAGACGATGTGACTGCGGTATTCTGGCCTGACCAGGACGAGAGGCAGGACGCAGAGTGATGCTTTTTGTTGCATGTTGCAATTTCTTTGGAAGTCCAACTGAACACTTTAGTAGTAATGAATAAATATGTATTTTGTATCTGCGCACTGACTTCTTTCTAGTGTTTCTCCCTGTACTTAATGAATTCTGCAACGTATTACATAAAATAGGCAACATTTCTGCTGCATGTACATGTGGTACCGTAAATGCTATTACAGGACAAAAACCCCTAAACTTATTTCCAGTTCCAACCTCATGTAGAAAAACTTCTAATGGTTGTGTTTTGAATTGATTACAATGTTTAATGCTCTTTACGGCATAAGCATGCAAATACATGGGTTCAGTTTGGCAAAGAGAAAACATGGCTGTGACAATGATTTTTTTGAAAGAAATGCTTGACATTTTTACGCTTAAAAACATGATTATGTAAAACGCATATTTGGTTTGTGTTTCTTAGATTTTGAAATATTTTTATATATTTGACTATATATATTTTTGGTTTCGGTCATGAGATCTGCATCTCCTTCTACATGTTCTGATACTGAACGTGAACATTACTTTAAGCTCTTGCCCGGTATCTGCAGGTGCTGTACTGTATAGTTATGTGCTATAATGTGCTATACTGCTGCTAGAGTACAAGACTGGCTAATTGCATGAATGATCCAAGCTATAGATGTACCTATTTAAGTGGCCATTAAATGTGTCTTGCTTAACTGAAAATATTAAATATTTAGTATAATTATCAAATATTAATTAAAATGTGTGTGTGAGTGTGCTCACCATAAAGGTTGCCTGCATGCGTCTGCAGGCTGTGCAGAAGGTCTTTGTTGCCCCAGGCTGCAGCAGACTGCACCGTCTGCAGAATCTGCGCAGACAGCTGAGGGTTCCGGCCACCCAGCTGCACCAACTGTAGGGGCAAAGATGCCAACCAGCGGGTCAAAATTCTGCTCCTGAAAGAGAGAAAGAAAGGAGGAAAATATTATCAGATAAAAATGAACAGACCCAAGAAGAAGCTTTTTTAAAAAAAAAAAATTTTAATCATAATAAAAAAATTTTAAGGAAAAATAATGACGAGTTAATTCTGGCATTAAGAGACGCAAGATGTAAAATAACGTTTTTCCTTGATAAATCTCGCCTTCTGAATTATGACTTGTTACAAGAATTAGAATTTGTCTATGATTTGTCAGGTACAAGATATACCTAGAGTGCGAAGGCAGGATTTAGAGGGAGTTTTTTGGTAATCGGTGAGAAATGGTGACAAACTGGGGAGACACAGAGAACGGAGTACATCACTCTATGAGTGATGTAAATGTGTGTTGAGAATCCCTTAACCGTTCCTCACAGTCTCCCTGCCCATGTTCAGAAAGAAATGGCACGTGCGGCATTTCTGCATTTGATACGTGTAACGCTAATCGTCTGCGCTGTTATGTTATACCGCACACCTACACTGATAGCGGAATTCCGCAAACTGCGGAAATGCTAACACCGAGGCGGCTGATCGCTGAAAAATCTCAGTGTTTTCTCAGGCATTCTGTATGGAAAGAAGGAGCGGAGGTGGAATCTGGGGTCAATGTTGGGTCACATGTCGTTGTCAGTCAGTGAGACGGGGGTGAGACGAGATCTTTATAGAAAGGGAGAATCGTAGAATAGGGGGGGGGGGTCTGACATTTTGAGACGTGTGATGTGTGTGACATGCTGCTGGGAAGCTTAAACAACAGTAGACAGTAAACAAGCAGCTAGCAGCTAACACAAAGATATTGCAATATAGATGGGGGGTGGCGGTTGGGGGATTGCAATATTGATTGAGGCTATTCATTATTTTTACAGTACTAGATCTGTGAGAACGGGACTAGTAGCAACGTTGGGTATTCTATTTAGTAATATTTAGCAGAAATTGTATGGGAGTCTGTAGTTTGTCAAAACACCCACTTTGCCTCCACAGACATACGAAAATTTTAATAAGAAGGTTTCCATTTGAGTTTCCTTAACCCAAATAATAATAATAATAATAATAATAATAATAATAATAAAAGACCTCATTCTTCATTCTATATGAGTTGAATATGTTAGTCTACCTGGCGATATGAGGCTGCTTCTGGTGTTCTTGTATGTAGAGTTGACTAAAGAAACGCAGCAACAGGGTACGCACAGACAGGACCAAGTGCTTCTGCTGATACTGAATATACACAGCTTGTAGGAGCTCCTCTGTCACAGCTGAGAACACACACACACACACACACACACACACACACACACACACACACACACACACACACTTTACATCCAATAGCACTTATCTATCCCGGGGCCATGGATCAACAGCCATAATATTACATAAGCCACATTAAATAAGAAAGTTTTACTACAGTTAACAATATCCACTGCTGGAATTCTGAAGCATCCGAATTTTCCGATCCGCATTACAAAGCTAACGTGGCAGGCAGAAAGGCTCACCGCGGCTTTGCTGGGTAACAATCATCCTCCAAACCACCTCCAACAGAGCGGCGAGGTGCTTCGAGCTCAGCTTCCCACCACTCGACAGCGTGTCCGTGACGAAGGCTCGGATCGGCCCGAGCCAGTCTGCGTCCTGGCCCGCCACGTGGTCCCGCCCCCTCAGGCTGAGCGTCACCATTACCTGACACAGCGTGACGTTCAGAGCGAGCGGCTCTACACTTCCTGCAGCGTTAACGCCACCTAGAGCCTGCTGCCTGCCCCTTAGAAAAAGACAGATTTCCTTCTGTTAAACCGGATCACATACACACGGAGGTTTTCGTTAGCTTAGACAGTGACACATGAAACAATTCCATCATAAACACCTCTTCCCGTCTGCTTTCTTCTTGTGCCTAGCCACCTCTAGCTGTCCGTAGGGGAAATTCTTCATGAAGTGCTGCTTGAAATCACTCAGGTATGAACTGCGAAACCAGGAATCCTATACAACAAAAAGACACCAATATATTTGGGTAAATGAGACATTTCCTTTAATAGTAATTTAAACGGAATTTTCACTCTGTACAAGCAGTGCGTTATCCTACGGATGGCATCCACTATGACGCATTACCGCCACCTTCTGGTCGTGATCCAAACACATTTTCCTTTTAACTTAAATCCTTTTCTTTTTTCTGATCATGTCGCTCTTAGAAATCTCCCTTTTCTCCATGTAATAAAATTCCTTTCCCAGTCTACTCAACCTTCAGGCAGCAGCAGCATCGTTTTTATCGCCTGGGCAGATGTCATGGTATCTGCTCTATCTATACACTGGATATACAATACCGGTAAAACTTTGACACACCTTCTAACACTATGTTTTTGCTTTATGTTTTTTTCTACTGTACATTCTAGAAAAACACTGGAGCTTTCAAAACTACAGTACGAAACAACACTCAATTATCTAATGCTATGTGTAACAACAGCAGTCAGTTATTAGTCTAAGACACAAAGGTGTCTGGAATAGTTCTTAAAAGGACAGTATTGTCAAGTGCATTTTTCAAATCCCATCAAACACCATGATGAAACTGGCTCTCATGAAGACCATCCCAGGAATACATTACAAATACAAAACATTTTGTATTTGTATGTGTGTGTACAGCGTGCATGTACTGTTTATCATAACACGTGATTCCGTTAGTGTGCGCTCACTCGAATGAGATTTCTTCCAATCATTTCTTTCAAATAATTTTATTGAATTAAAAAAATCTGATGTCATTCTTCAAAGCACTTAAAGTTGTGCAGTTACACAAGTTTGTGTGCGATGAGCTTCATAAATGACTGTTTAGATCACATTTTCTCCTCATTTGGTTTAATTTATTCATATTCCGCTACAACCCTACTGTGCCCTTGTCTATTCCAGTAGCTGACCTAGTAATCCATCGTATTACAATAACCTGTGTGGGTGTGTGTGGGTGTGTGTGTGGGTGTTCACACCAGCATGTCCTGTTGGTCTTTCTGAGATGCAAGCCGTCTCAGTAGCTGCAGTATGGTGAGGATCTGGAACATCAGGGCCATGGCTTCCTCTGAGAGCAGGTGCTCGCTGTCTGTTTGAGATCGTCCTCCACCCATGGCCTCCACCCACACCTCCAGAAGGAGAGGCACCAACGTACTTGCGAAACCCTGCACTGTCTCTGCTGAACAGAGGTCCTCACTCACTCCAGCTCCAGGCTCCAAGTCCATCCTAAAGACGAAACGCAGAAACACATCAAACACTGAGACACACATGGCATAATCAAAAAATTTTATTTTATATTAGGAATGTTAAAAGTTCCTTTTTTGGACTGGAAATATTGGTTTTGCAGCATATTATTTCTCTGTACCTCAAACATCTATTTAGTTGCACACCATAAAAGGGCGCAAACACAGTTCATGCAACAAGCACTATTTGACGATTCTTTCAGACGCATCGTTTCGAATGAGGACAGGGAGATCAGTTGTATTCTTTTTCTGTATTCCATTTGTATTCCAACTATTTTTACATTTGATTAATGTGTCTCTTTTAACTAATAATGATAATAATAATAAGTAGATACAATTCCTGGAAAAATTGTAAAGTAGGAACACAACCAGAGGCAATAATTGTAAATTAGGGACACAATAGTAGGGGC
This sequence comes from Clarias magur, assembly GCA_013621035.1. NCBI lineage: Eukaryota > Metazoa > Chordata > Actinopteri > Siluriformes > Clariidae > Clarias > Clarias magur. The sequence goes on from QNUK01000059.1 coordinate 1,943,701, forward strand.
ACAATAGGGGACAATAATATTAAGGTAGGGACTCAAAATGGGACAATAATTGTAAAGTAGGGACACAATAGGGGACAGTAATTGTAAAGTAGAGACACAATAGGGGACAGTAATTGTAAAATAGGGACACAATAGGGGACAGTAATTGTAAAATAGGGACACAATACGGGACTGTAATTGTAAAATAGGGACACAATAGGGGACAGTAATTGTAAAATAGGGACACAATAGGGGACAGTAATTGTAAAATAGGGACACAATAGGGGACAGTAATTGTAAAGTAGAGACACAATGGAGGAAAATAATTATAAGATAGGGACACAATACATTATAATAATTGTAAAGTAGGGACACAATAGGGGACAGTAATTATAAAGTAGGGAAACAATAGAGGACAGTAATTGTAAAGTACGGACACAATAGAGGACAGTAACTGTAAAGTAGGGACACAATAGAGGACAATAATTGTAAAATACGGACACATTAGGGGACAGTAATTGTAAAGTAGGGACACAACAAGTGGCAATAATTGTAAAGTAGGGACACAATAGTAGGGGCACAATAGGGGACAATAATATTAAAGTAGGGACTCAAAATGGGACAATAATTGTAAGATAGGGATACAATACTTTATAATTATTGTAATGTAGGGACACAATAGGGGATAGTAATTGTAAAGTAGGGACACAATGGAGGACAATAATTGTAAGATAGGGACACAATAGGGGACAGTAATTGTAAAGTAGGGACACAACAAGAGGCAATGATTGTAATGTAGGGACACAACAGTAGGGACACAATAAGGGACAGTATTATTAAAGTAGGGACTCAAAATGGGACAATAATTATAAGATAGGGACACAATACATTATAATAATTGTAAAGTAGGGACACAATAGGGGACAGTAATTGTAAAGTAGGGACACAATAGGGGACAGTAATTATAAAGTAGGGAGACAATAGAGGACTGTAATTATAAAACAGGGACACAACAAGGGACAATAATTATAATGTAGGAACACAAATTTGTGTGAGGGAGAGAGAGGAATGACTCTGGATGACTCTATTCTCCATCAATACAATTTTCTTATTAAGGATGCATTAATGATTTTCAAACTCTCTGATGTGAAAAGGGGTTCTGCACGAGTCCCGAACGAATCCTCATAAATCAAAATCGTTGCATTTTGTGCCAAGGTTGACTCCGTGGCGTTTAGATGACCTGGCCTGGGGTGCGTGTAAAATTCAGGGAGATGGCCATAAAGTCTGGTATTTTTGTAAATCAGTCAGTCTGATTCCTTACAAAAGTAATAGCCAGATTTTTCCATGTTGTTTTCCAGATTTGGGGATGGAGAGGGTGGCAGGATGATACAACACGCATTAAGAAATGAAATAAGTTTTTATGCTTACGAAATGCAATAAGAATAGCAGGGGCGCCCAGTTCAAAATAATGATAACAAGGTTCCCTGACGGAAACGTTTTAATTTCCAAATACCTTATTAAAATAACTGAACATTAACATTAACAACAACTACATAACATAACGCAGTGTGTATCAAATAACAGATAAGCAACTTTAAATGCTTAACACATTGTGTCAAGTGACTGATTCACTGCTTATGTGTTATAAACTTTGTACCGGTTGTTAACAGAGCTCATATATAAATTTCTTAAATTTCTAATTCTGCTTTGCATGTTATATACAGCAACATTACACACAAATGTAGTTCTATTACGCCTCTTTTAACCCCACGGGTGGTGTGAATGATCTTGTTTCACCTAGATACTATGTGTTGCACATGCATGGTAAGGGCTTCCAATAAAAGCATGTTCCCAATAAATAACACACTCACTTGGGCAAATCCCCCACGAGTCTCCTGTCCTCACACTGTATATAGCAGACCTTCTCGTTCGGGTTCGGTCAATAAGTCTAAGGATCGAATCCTCCCTACACAACCTTACACATTACAGTAGAGTACAGCATACAGTACCTTAGCCGATAGGTCGAGTGAGGTGTGGGCTTTGCTCCGGAATTCTCGAACACCTGAATGCTCTCTTTACTGAAGTTCTGCTCCTCCCAGTTGATTTCTATGGGCGTGACCGTTCCTTTCTCTCCGCTCCACATCCCGAAACCACTTCCACACACTACACCATCTTCGACAGGTCGCTCCTCCACTACTGCCTGAAGAAACCGGCCCAATCTAAACAGAGAAATAACGTATTACAATGTCAAATGTTTTTATGAAGCTTTGGGACGCATTAGGACATCTGCACTGATTTCAGTACCTGAGCAGGACAGTGAGTCTCCACTGCTGCGCCGTAACGGATCGGCTAGTGCTTATGGAGAGCGCGTAGTTTCCTTTCTCCGCCCGATCTCCCCCGATTCTGGCCCTGTCCACGGTGCTGCTCATCCGCCTCTGCGAGATGAGTTCGACAAAGTTTGAGAGCAGCACAGCGTGTCTCTGTGCTAGCAGAGCGGGATAGTGCTCGAGCAGCACGTCCAGCACCCGGAGCGCGTCCTCCTGGATGCCGGTTGTGACGTGGGTCATGGCGCATGAGAGGTGGGCGCCGAGCAGAGGGAAGAATGGGGCCACGCGCTCAGCCGGCATGCACTGAGCCACCAAGCGGAGGAGACGCGAACTGGCCGCTCGCACGTCCCCGTCTTTATCTGTGAAGAGCGCGGCGACTTCGGCAAGCACGACTGACGCGTGCTGCTCGAGAAGGGACGGATGAGCCGAGAGCAGCTCACGGAGACCAACGAGAGCATTCTGCTTCACACTGCTGCTGTAATGGTGCAGCTGGGACAGCAGGTCCTGAGGGAAAAATGCACAAGAAGAAACGAATGTTGGCATTTTTCTCATCTGGTGTTTTATTTCTTAGTGTGGAGAACAATATCTAAATCTACAGTCAGAAATATCCCATAGCACTTATAGTACTCCCTACGCTGAGTTTCGTTCTTTCAAACCACCTCCAACGTCTGCCATTTCACAGATATAACACACATGATAGGATGTAAATGATTACACCTATTGTAACTGTATACTGAAATACTGGTCAATACAGTGGTATGTTATGAACTCGGCTAGAAGGTGTAGCCGAATACGATACCCAGGACAGCTAAATCAGATGAGACGGTGTAAGCGAACCTTAATGCCGAGCTGCCGGTGTGTAGTCGGTCCACCGTCGTCTCTCTTCAGTTGATCCGTTAAATGAATGCTCCTCGATTTAAAGTTGACGTTAGTTGAATTTTCCGCCTTGGGCTTCTTCTTACCGACTTTGAGTTTGACTTTATGGAAATCATCCTGCCTTTTCTTCTTCTTTGATATTTTCCTGTATATAAAAAAAAAAAAAAAAAAAAGAGAATAGATTTTTGAGTGGGGAATCATTCAGTTATGAATCACGATTCTTTTGTGTGGCGATTCCAAACTTTAGTACCTTTTTTTAAAAAGTTATTTACATTTAATAATAAAGATGACTTAATAATTTAATTTTTATCTTATTATACGTACATCTGAGCACTAAGGGGTTAAGGGCCATGCTCAAGGGCAGAGGTAGGTAGTAATGAGATACATTTACTGCTTACGTAACTTTTTGAAAAGAAAAAAATACTTCTATGAGTAGTTTTACTGGACCATACTTTTTACTTTTACTTGAGTAGATTTATGAAGAAGAAACGCTACTCTTACGCCGCGACATTCGGCTCGACTCAACCCGTTTTCTAACCATTTATTCGACACTTTAGATATTCTTTGTGAAATGCTTCAGAGAAGTGTTTCACCAGTCAGATGTAGCAACAATAATCACATGACTCCGTTTGGCCAATCAGGCGCAATAATAACCGCATGTAGGCACATGACCACACAGTAAGGAGGAGTCGGGGGAGGGGTTGTCTTCAGCAGTGGTAGACAGCGAAGCAAACATGTGGTTAGTTTAGCTGTTTTAGTTAGCTAATGTTGAAATCTTAAAGGCTAAACAAAATATAAGTTTCTTACTTTTCCTCTGCTGGACACAGTTTATGGTAAAGTGAGACTCTTGTACACATGTTCTAATGTTATTTTCTATCTGCTGAGTCATTTGCAGGACGACTGAATATACAGTATATCTTACACAGGAAATAGTCTACACTCAAAAGCTTTATATTGTGAAAAAAGAGAGATTAGAAAATTTGTGTTTCTTATTTCTTAATTTGCTATTTTGTAAAGATATTTAGTTTTATTTAATTTATTTCATTAATTTTATTATTTGGAAATGCTGCAGTTTGTACATTATTTTATCATTTTGTCTGACTGCTTACATCATTCCTAAAAAAATTAATCAAATATTATGATGAAACAGGTACAGGTTGATGGTTATAGGTCTGTGTGCATGTATGGAGTTTGCATGTTCTCCCAATGCTTGGTGGGTTTCCTCAGCAAACTCCTGTTTCCTCCCACACCCCAATAACATGCAGATTAAGCTAATTGACGTTCCCAAATTGTGCGACCCTGTACACAGAATAAAACGGTATAGACGACGAGTGAGTGAGTGAGTGGTGTAATGTATAAAGAGGCTATAGTGTCTCATGTGACGTCAGAGACCTCACATGGCGGCTATAGTGTCTTATGTGACGTCAGAGACTTTAGCAGAATAATAACAACAAGGGGGTCCTGCGCACCCTATAGTGTTAGGGCCCTAAATATATAGAAAAATCATAAAAAAACAACAGGACTAAGCAGATCAAATACATTTCAGCATAAACATATTGAATATGTCTCCGGGTGGAGGTTCTTTTAAATATTTAAATTCGGTTTAATTTGTCATCTGGTTTATGTACAGAGATGCTGCTATTAATCTGTAACCAGGCGAGACCAGGCAGTGATTAACTCAATCTCAGCGAATCTCTCACTTACAAAACCAATGAAGGCACATCAAACATAGTGTACTCACATCTTCTCTCTGATTCAGATATAAAAAACAAAACAAAAACAACGCGATTATATAAAGTCAACGTGATCAGTCTCAGCGTCCGGGAGTCGAGCTGCTGCTGCAGGGTTTGGGGTCCTTCACTCCTACAGGCGCTTACACGTCTGCCTGCGGATAATTACTGCAATAGGTTTAATTACTTCGTGCTTTTATTTTTATTTCATAATTATAACGAGATTTTAAATATCTATTTAAAGTATAACGCCACAAATAAACTCATAAAATATTTAAAGGTTAATTGAATTAGTATTCTGGCACGTTAAACCAGTTTATAGATGCCAAGCAAAATCTATAAATAGATGTAAAATGTAAAATAAATATTTTAGTAAAGCTGTGAGTTTTATTTGTTTAATTTGCAATATTTTATTTTTAAGTATTATATAATATTATTATAATTTTTTTATTCCATTATCCAAAAAAATTTTTTTTTGGGGGGGGGGCATAATATCTACAATTTATTTATTTATTTTAAGCTCCTATGATGTTAAGAATAATAATATTGAAAAACAAATGCAGTAAAATTAATCAATAAATAAAGTAATGCAGGTTGAGAAAAAAAAACAGCAAACTATGTTACACAACTTTAATTTTGAAAGCCGTCACGGCATGGGTGACTTCTGCTTGCCTGATCAAAATATAAACATTAACGTAAAGTATTAATTAGGCTTCAGAATGGCATTTATGTAGATGTTTCTCCTAATTTAATTTATGTTCTAGATGCTGTCTAGAGACTGTCAAGTTAGCAGCTATGTCATAATACAAGTCCTGCATTCGCTCAAATGTTTAATGATGGTTTTTTTTTTGTGTGTGTTTCTATTAGGTTAAAACTATTTGTACATCTTGACCTAATTCCCCAAAATAAATGCATTTAAATTTAATAAACTGTTTAAAACTTAAATAAAACTTTTTTTTTTGTGAAACAGAGTTAAAAATATAGTAGCAGGAATTGCACTTGGTGACAATGTGGCAGTGTGGTTAGCACTGTAGCCTCATACCTAAGGAACAATGGTTCAGGTCCAAACTTGAGTCTGTGTGTGTGGAGTTTGCATGTTCTTCCCTGTGCTTGGTGGGTTTCCTCCGGGTATGCTGGTTTCCTCTCATGGTGAAAAAATACATACAGATTAGGTTTAATTGGTGTTCCCAAATTGCCTCCTTGTGCGTGCTTGTGCCCTGCAATTAATGGGCACCCCATCTAGCATGAGGATCTGAGAGACTTTTGATGAGGGACAATTATTGTTGGCATCAGAGCATCTACAAAACGACTGGTCTTGTGGGGGTTTTCTGAGCATGTACCAGTTAGTACCTAATAAAAGTGATAGAGAGGACAGGGTAGAACAAGTAGAGAGCTGGTGGCAAGGTCATGGGGCCCCAAAGCTTATTGTTACCATGGAGCAATTGAACAAGTACATCAGGTCTTATGAATGTTTGTTATGAACATCATGTGGACAACTGGGTTATTGTGTGCCATGTACAGTACATGGGCAAAAGATGGCACGAGTATGCACTATGGGAAGAATACAAGTTGTCAGATGCAGTATGATGCTCTGGCATTCATGTGGATGTTACTTAGACACACAAAATAAACAATTTGTTAGACAACACAAATCCTTTCATAGAATGCACAAAAACTCTGAAACACCCATTTTGATTTATTTATTCAATCTTCTTCTATACAACTTATCCCATAAAGGGTCATGTGGGGCCTAGAGTCTATACCAGGAGACGTAGAGCATAAACCGGGGTACACCGTGGACAGGGTTCCAATCCATCCAGGCCACACATTCACACCATAAAGGCAATTTGGGACTGCCAATTAGCCTAACCTGATTGTTTTTGGACTGTGGGAGGAAAATCGTAGTACTCGGCGGAAACCCACCAAGCATGGAGAGAACATGCACATTCCATGCACACATGGAATGTGTGGTGGGAATCGAACCCAGATCCTGGAGGTGTAAGTAAATGCTATATACACTACACCACCATGTCGCCCGTTCATTGATGTCTAAATACAGCCATTAATCAGCAAATAGTCTAGCGAAAATTTTAATTATTTGCAATGATTACATTTTTTAAGAGCCACGAGGTCTAAATAGCAGCCCATCCATGGCAACTTTTATTTTGAACCCCATGGCCAATGAGAGAGCGACAGAGCGAGAAATAGCACGCGCTTAAGCTTTCCGGTCGTCCACTCTAAACAACGGTACGCCTTCTGTTTTCTCCCGAGGCGCATGCGCAATACAGAAACAGGAGCGTGTGAACATTTTACTTTCGTTCCTCGTTTGAGGTATTTACAGTAATAGTTTAGTTTATTATATTGCATTTTCTAAAGAAATATATCTATTTTTTTTATCTGGGCTGAACGATATGTTCAGTTAGAAAAGTAAAACTCAGTTTGTTTTTGTGTTTTGTAATGGTACTGCATCTTTGCTAATCTCACAGCTAATGGTAGTTACTGTTGAGTTGTTTATTTCGAGGTCATTATTGTTTCATTACACATTTATATTTATGTTCGCTTTTCTGTGAGGAGCCCCCCCCCACTCCTCTTCTTTATCTAGCTATATAAAACCTGTTCATGGTCTGTGTGGTGTATTTACTACGCGCAGTTTGTATGGTTCATGCTAGCACACGCAGGTCCTTCGTTCATGTTGCTATAACATGGATAATGTTCCGGCTATTTGTGATTAACTTTCTCCACGTGTTGTTTATTTTAAGATTTCTCTCAGAATGCAGGCTTCCGGCTTTCAGCAGAAGAAAAAGAACGCGGGAAAGGTGAGTGAGTGCTGGGGTATACAGTAGAAGAGGACTGTTCATTGTATGCGGCTCAGATGTTAGCATGCTGCTAGCGTTTGCTAGTAACGCAGTGTTAGCTTTATGCGTTAAACCACCTTCCTCTTTAAAGTCACTGTAACGTCATACTGATAAAATCTAGAGTTCCATTATATAATCACGGTTATAATCTAGCTGCTGATTCGACCTGTATCGTGATTCATTAAATATTATAATTTTGTAAATATCCTGATTCATTATAATTGGTTTTGTTACAATGTTAATTCACGCAGGATGCTGCCTGCTAATGTGTGAATAGTTTACAGCACCACCTGTAGGATTATAGAGGAACTGCAACATTTTGCCACCTCAAATGTAAACGCACCTAACATAAATATCAGCTATAACATTATGACCACCTGCCTAATATTCAATAGATCTACTGTTCTAAAACCATACCCTAATGCAATGTGTACTGGCAACGTTCAATGAGATCAAGCAGTAATCTTTTCAGCAATTTGAACTACAGTATCTATTGGACCTGACTACACTGGCCAGACTTTACTTCCCACATGCGTAAGAGCGCTTTGGTCGCACATATCGGCGATTTTTCTACCCTTGACCACTTTTGGCAGGCCCTGACCACTGCGGACTGTGAACATCCCACAAGAGCTATAGTTGCTCAGATCCAGTCATCTAGCCATCACAATTTCATCCTTTTTTTCATCCAGTTTATTTTTTGCTTTCAGCACATTAATTTCAGGGGCAAAATGTTCACTTGCTGCCTAACATATCCAACCAAATTCCAGGCTCCACTGTAATGAGTTATTGTAACTGTAGCTGTTAATGTTTTCAAATTGCTGAAAAGATTAAGGCTGGTTCCAGTAGAAAGGTGTCACAAAACAAAATGCAGCACTGTTTTGGTTGCAGAAGGGGACCTACTCAATATCAAGTCAAGTCGAGTAGGCTTTGTCAATTCAACCATATACAGTGAAATGAAACAATGTTCCTCCAGGACCAAGGTGCTACATGCAACATAAATAAATTAACAGAAAAACTAACTAGGTAACTAACTTAAAGACCTAATTAGATGGCTAGCTTAGAACTATCTACGTTTTTATATAGAAAAGACAACAAAGTGCACGTGCACATGTGCAAACGAGCAACAAAGTGACAGTGTGACAAACACGACATTACAATACTTTGGTGTTGAGGTGATGAGTTGAGGTAGTGGTAGGAGAAACAGTAAACGTTCCGTATTAGATTGAGATTTTGAAACTTTGAAACAATACATATGGTATTGGGTAAATAAGCAATAAATAAATTTCACCAGCTTCAAAAATCACCAGTTAACCTTGCCTCAAATTAGAGCTTTTATGAAGACTTTACAGAACATAAGTACGTAGTAGACACATCTCAATATCAACTGTTCAGAGGAGATTGTTGTATATTTTGAACACCTTCAGAATTTTGACAACGTAGAAAGAAATAAAAATCAGGAAAGACCATGGGATTAGAACAGGTGTCCAAAACCTTTGATGTGTATGTATAGCATTAGGAGAAGGCAGACAATTATCTGTATTGATTACTGCCAGCCCAACGCACTAAAGACAGAAATCTTTAGAAAACTATATAGTTTAATATGTTGCTAACATCTCAACGTTAGCTCTGTGAGTCTGTAACATAATAGAATTATATTGGGCTTATTTTGGGTTGCTTATTTGTCAACAATTGAATTATTGTTGGTTATTTTGGCATCATTTTACCTGAAGTTAATGTCACTTAATTTCCCTACAGAGAAACTCCTTTTATTGGGGTTATTTGGTAATGAATTAGGGTCTGGATTATAAGGTGATTGACATCAAGCACAGTTTTGAAGCTCTTGACAGTCCTATACTAAAGACACACAAACAGTCGGCCAGTAACTGAAATTGGCTTGATCGGCCATGGCTGGTGATCGGCTGGCGATATAGCATCTGTTGTTCAAGCCAAATCAACGCACATGTGCTTCCAAATGGAGAAGCAGAAAAATGTGTGCCCCATTATCTGGAGATCATGAGCTTAAACCCTGGCTGAGCGCAGACTGACTGCCCTCTCAGTGGGGAGGAGTGGTATATTTTCACTCACCTTCTTTCAGGTGTTTTACGCCACCCCATAATGGTGCATGAGCTGCATTTCAAAAGGTGCAGTTCACCCGAAAAAAAGCAGTATACACAGATCAGTCACCATATTAATACCAACATAGCATTAACAAAATAACATCGATTTTCAACTATATAACAGTAAGCTGGTGACAGGTTACTGAGCACCCAAGGCTTATTTATGCCTATGGGAGCAAAAGCTAGCCTGTTTGGTCTGAACCCACAGAAATGCTAATGTGACACAAATTGATGGACTCTGCATCGCAGTCTGCTTCGCATGACTGCCAGCCTCCCCTGGGATGTGCCAGACAAAGGCATCCAATTTATGGAGGCCCCATCCTGCAATCCACAGCACCAAGAGGATGTACTGCCAACGCCCTGGTGCCAGACGCCACTGCACACACCCAGAGGTCTTGTGGAGTCATGCCCAGGCGGTACAAGAGGAACCTACACTATACGTGCGCAATGTTTTGTGGTGGAATATTGTGGCTGATCAGTGTATTTTCACTTTGTTCCTTAATTAATTAGTTTATTTATACATTACTTTGATAATGTACACTAGCTAGCAAATAGGAGTAGTAAACAATAACATCAGCATTCTTGTGAACATTATTAATTAGCATGATGAAAACATGGGTGTGCCAATGCACTGTTGAATTCTGGATGTGCGCACACAAGCTTCAAGCACCAACATGTGATTGTGGGCCACTGCTCATTCTGCATGTATTCACTCTGCATGCTCTGGTTTCAAGGTCTCTTCAGCAAATAATCTGGCTCCATTTTTAATTAGAGGGGGACTCCTATTTCAAATCAAACACACACTGTCTACCCATATATACAGGCACTGGTTTAAAACCAAGCCCATGAATACAGAATATGATTATTGTGGTCAACGTTGCTTTATTGGCATTTTGATGTTGTATTTAAAAAAAAGAAGTGTAAAACAAGTTCAGTTGGAAGTATTTTTATTATACAAGTCGTAAAGTACTTCTAACTTTTTTAGCAACTTGCATGTTATTGATTTTATAACTGTTGCCCAACACGGCATGTCCTTCACTTACATTAAAGTCTGAAAACCTTGTGGAACCTGCAAATAGACATGCAAAAGAGAATAGCTGACCAGTTGCTAGCATAAATAACATAAACTAGCAACACTTATAGCTGTCTGCAGTTTTGCACATGTTCAGCACTCGGACTCATAAACAATTTGTTTTTCTTCAACTTAGTCGAGATTTTAGAAGTCCTCTTGTGTGCAGTTGATATGGTATGCAAGTCCGAGTTTTCTTTTTAAAATTATTTGCTTTCCTTTGGAGCATTATTATGCTCCATCTGTATTAGTAATAAATAATGAAAAAACTTTTCGAGTGCTGTATATGCATTGCATAACATAAAGCTCTCGTCAACAGAATGGCAACCAATATCTTCATTGCATGAGGAATTGAGGACTGATGCTTCTCAAGGGGGTCATAATCCCCATCCCCATAGTCTCTTCTGATTTATTTATTTATTTATTTATTTATTTTTACATCTTTGGGGCACTGGTGCATATGCAACATTAAGCATAAACACTGTGCAGCATTTTTTTTTTTTTCAATCTTGAGTTATTAGTCATGGACTGTTATTTTCATGTTTGCCTAAATAATTGCCATGCTTTAGAGGGAAGAGACAGATTGCTGTTCTTCCTGGACAAGTCTATGACTAAGTGGTGAGAGTACATTGGTGACTCCATAACTTTCATGCTCAAGAACAGCTTCCTCTGCTAATGGAGTCTGTCAAAGTGGAGGATGGACCACAGGAGAGTTTGGGTATATTGTTCCCAACCTCACATGCTGTTCTGTTTCTCTAATTACTCTTTTATTTTTCTCTCTCTCTTTGACGGGTTTACTTGTCATCTATGACAGAAAAAGCAGCAGGTCTACGGTGGTGATATAGGTAAGTCTTGCCCTCGATGCTCAGCTCTCTGTTTTTTGACCTTCAGCACTTTCTGGCCTTGGTGATGTCATCGCCATGTGCTATGTCTGAGGTCTCAAGAGCTTTAATTTAACAAACAAAATCATCAGCCCCTATGGCTATGTTTGGACTCAAAACTCATTTTAACAAAGCGATTAGTGTTGGTTCTTATTTTTCTAACATTATTATTGCAGGGTGTCCATAGGTCCATGAAATTTATACACGTGTAGGTTGTCACAAGCAAAATTTTTAACTTGTTTACCAACAAGCATTTTAAGATATTGTCAATTTTATATAAGGTTAAAAAGATAATCCGACACTATAAAAATCCTGTGTAGTATAATTTTTTAAATAATTTTTTTTATTAAAAGAACACATGCACAGCTCTCCTATCAAATAGTCATTACTGGGATTCATCACTTATTGAATCAACAAATGGACAAACGAGTTAAGGAGCTGAAGATATCCCATGTAAGGACATGTGAAGCTGGTACATTACAAAGCCGGACATTATTAGAAAATTGGCCCCAAAAAAAAAATGTGCCAAAAAAGATGTTCGAACACGAGACCGCATTCTCCGGCCTTTGAGACCAAAACCTTTTCTGCTTTAAACCAAGTGCCAAGTTTGACCTGAGAATACTGCCTCTGGAGTGAAGCATGGAACTGGTAGCATCAGGTTATGTGGATACTTCTCACCAGGAGGGACCAGCAAACATGTCACAGTTGAAGGAAATTTGAAGACAACCAAATCAGTCTCATGCATGTGGTGCTTGCAACAGATCATCGAAACGAGTCAAAGTTGCAGGTGAACATGCTTGTCATTAGAGTTCGTTAAAGAGAAATGTTGCACTCTGCAACATACTAGGGCAGAAGTTGAGCTTCTAACTGGATTTTGATCCTAAACATGCTGCCAAAGCGCACAAGAAGTGGTTCAATAAGAAGAGAGGCAGGATGGTGGAATGACCAGGAATGACCCTGCAAGACTTGCAGTTGGAACTGAAGCGAAGGTGGTTGTTTCAAGCATTGACCTGCAGGGTGAATACCAACAGATTTCAGCCTCTTTTTTTTTTTTCTTTCCATTTTGTTAATAAAATATTTGGCTCCATCAACTCAAAACATTCAAACCAAATACATTCTGAGTTATAACACTAAAATACTTAATTAAGCTTGAGCTCCAACTGTAAATTTGTGTAATGACTCCATTACAAATGAAGTATTTATTACATGAAAACACCTGCAGACACCCTGTGTGAACTTGTCTGAACAACATTAGAAACACAATGTCCTGTAGCACTCACTGAATATCTGTTTTGGGGTGTTTGAGTTATGTAACATAGGTTAATGAACATTTCAAGCTCAAAATAACTCAAGGAAGGTGTATACTTGAGAGTACATTAATTATTGGGTGCCTTTGTGTACATAACCCAAGTGTTCTCATAGTTCACTGTGACTCCTGGTCATTTGTTGGACTCATCCTCATGCTTTGTCCACTACAAGGGCTGGACTGTTGGACAATCCTGGTGGGCAGTGTTCCTGAGAGATGTGTTCCAAAGTCAGTTCAAACATGAACTGTTGCAGCTTCTATACTTTTATAATGTCCTATATTGGACATTGGCTGTTTTGCAGACATGGATAGGCCTACTGGTTGAATCTAGAATATACCCATCCTCCAAGTAATTAACTTGGAAGAAAGTTCCTTGTTCTGGTCACATCCTGAATGTATGGAGGACCAAAAAGAACACGCATATCGTAGCTGCAACCTGATTGACCCCATACCAGTGCTTCCTTGGTGGACATTTTGACCAATGGAAGGCGTCCGGTCCTATTTGCATTGGACGTTTCTTGTGAGCTACTCAATCTATGCCTTAGAATTCCCTGGCATTAGAATCAGTGTTGTGCTTATCCAGAAAGCCTAATCATCTTGAATTTATGGAGTAATGCTAAGAAGCCAGTTCTCCATGAGTTACAAAATTCTGCAAAACATCAGACATGATGTCTAAGACAATTTGTCATCTGTGTTCACTGAAAGAAATGCAAACTGTTAAATCTGATCCAGTACCAATCTACAGAATCGGCCAAATATCAGCACCAATCGTGATGCTTGATATTGGACTGGGACATCCCTATTTGGTTGTTTTGAACAAGTTTTAATTAGGACTGAGTTTTTATATGTTGTTCAGCGGTGACAAAAGTGGCTCACTTGCTTTGCCACAATTTCTTTCCCACTTTTGATGTCTATGTGGGAAGAGTACTGTATTTAAATATGAAGTAACATAGAATGGTTTTAAAGTTCATATTGAATGAAACAAAGTCAATTTCTGTCAATTTATTGATCATGTCGTATCATTCTATTTGTGGTGTAATATTTCATATTTTTTTGTAACTCCCATCAGTGTTCAGCAAGCAAGGAAACTTTCAGACCATTCCTTCTCTGGCCAAACGGCTGAAAGCTGTCACAGATCCGGTTATTGGTATGTAATATATTCTTAATTTAAAAGCTAAGCACATTGTAGAAATGCATGAGTATTGAGGGTGTGTGGGGGTGTGTGTGTGTAGGCCTACAATATATATGGGAGTATCGCAGCCCTAGCAAGTCAGTACCTCCACATTACCAGTGTCGACTATGTAAGGTACAGTGGCTGCAGAACGAGATGGCTGCTCATGTTTCTGGATGGAAGCATTGTTTCAAATATTTGGTAAGACTTTTTAGTTCTCAAATCAGATGTATTGTCACCTTTTTTCTTTATTAAAGATAGTCTGTGGAAAAAAACACGTCCATAAGTGCTGTAAGAGTTTTCAATCTTATTTGATTAACAGAAACATGCTCATGCTGAAAAAATTCCTCATGAAGAAGAGCAAGTGGGAAAGAACCCAGCGATCAAAAAGGAAATGAGAGCGGCTGCTGCTGAAGTGGAGCAGGCAGAGGGCCGAGGTCAAATCAAGGTGGGAAACTGAGAAAAAAGTATAAACATGCACACTTGATTTACATCTTGTAATCTGACATAATGTGCATAAAGTCTTAAAAAAAAAAAAAAAAGCTTAAAAGAAATTCCTCACCTACCAGACACATTCTTAGGCATGTGTTTGTATAGGAATTATATTTTCCAAACAAAAGGGATTGCATTCATTGTAATGAAGTATGAGCTTTGAAGCTTGCTGTCTGTTGTACTGTTAGAATTGCGAGTTAAACTGTGCAAAGTGACAAGGCGCTGATAATGATGATGATACCAAGCACAGTATGACGATTCTTAATTCCAAAACAATACTTCAAATACAAACTTAAATTGTTTGAATGTAACTTCTAAATAAAGCAAGGAAATAAATAATTACTGCACAATCAAGAGAATACTTCTAAGATTGTCACATTCTTCTTCAAGATAGCCAGTTTGCTAATTAAATACCAACATGTCAGCATCATGAGTTCACATGGTAAAACAAGCAAACACTTTCCTCCCACCTCATAACTCCTCCCGGCTTCATAGAAACTCATTTTCAATTGCATTTGATTTATAAATAAAATTAGGTTTTACTCTGGAAGTTTTTAAAAATTTGTTTGAGTGAATAAATAAAAGTCCTGTAACCTTCTGTAGTTTTAATAATCCATCCTTTAGTATGAACATACAGTTTAAGGAGTAATGTGTGCTGTCGTATATTCTTTTAGAAAGAAAGAAAATTGGACTCGGTCAAAAGATATATTTTTTTAAATACAGTCGGTGCATCTCTAATTGGCTCATCCATGATGCAAAAAAAAAAAACAGCTTAATCCTTAAAAGAACAATTCATTAATCACTGAAGGGAACTTCCCTCATCAGTGTGTAGGCTTTAACCTTCAGCTCTTAGTGGGGATCATACTGCTTACTTTAATGAGTGATGTACAGTATGCAAAATATGTCTAGAATTTACTACTTTTCAGATCAATTTCAGACATGAGGAAAACATCTTTTGAGTTTTGGCATCTGGCTCAGCTTCTCGCTGATGGAGAGACAGCAAACTAGTCGCATGGTCTTATTCTTTCACAAAGAGCTTGCAAAATTTACACTTGTGAAGGAATTGCATACGTATTATGCATTATGTGGTCTCACCTCTTTGCTGCCGTACATCATACAAACTAATTCGGTGCTATTTCACAACAGATAAAGAGTCAGGTTCCTATTAATTAGGTAGAATAGCTGTCAGAATAAATTTCAAAACTCTGATATCATACTGTTTTTAATACTTTAGTACAGAGGTGTATACAGTTGTTCTCAAAAGATTGCATACCGTACCATGGGAGAATTTGCAAAAAAAAAGTACCCTTTTTATTTAAAGAAAACATTAGTGAGAAGGAAAAACGAATTGATTTTATTTCTTATAGGACTTAAGTTCATATGTAAGATGTAACAGAATGGCACAATCATCAAACAAAACCTGACAATAAACAATTTGAGGAAATATAATCCCTGTTCAAAAGTTTGCCTACCTTTAGTGATGGCAGGCAATCTTTGGTAATAATTGTGCATAAGGGCCTTAATTCTCTCAGCTGATAGAGCTGCCCATGCTTCTCGGCAAAATGAGTCCAATTCCTGTAATTGTTTTGGTTGTCTTGCATGAGCTGCACATTTGAGATCTTCTCAAATTGGACCAATGATCTTGAGGTCAGGAGATGTAATGGCCGCTCCAGAACCTTCACCTTTAACTGCTGTGGCCATTGGGGGGTAAACTTGGCCATTTGCTTTGGATCATTGTTTGGGTCATATTTGGATCATTGGATCATTTGGATCATTGTTTGGATCATGTTGGAACATCCAAGAGCATCCCACGTGCAGGTTCGTGCTGTAGAATGCAAATTGTCTGCCGGCATTTTCTGATAACATGCTGGATTAATTTTGCCATCAATTTTGACTAATTTCCCTGTGCCACTGAAGCCCACACCAGCCCCAATACATAAGAGATCAACCACCATGCTTTACAGTGGGGATGGTGTAGTTTTCACCATTAACATAGTGTTTATGGTTGTGACTATAAGGTTAAATTTTTTCTCTCATCGCTCCAAATGACTCTGCTCCAGAAGCTGTGAGGCTTGTCTAGGTGCTTTTTGTGGCATGGGCGCAATAATGGTTTTCTCCTCAGAACTCGACCATTTGTGTTCAAGTACCTCCTTATTGTGCTTCTTTAACCCTTTCATGCATGAATTATGAGAACCTCAGTCAAGATTTTTTTCCTGAGTGTTTTCATTCCTCTCTAGGCTTGAAAATAAAATGCAATTGAAATTTTTTGAATAAACCTATTTTTCAGGTGGACACCATGCGTTTGACATTTGAATCAAAGAAATATGCATTTAACTAACCAATAGAACAAAATGATGTACTGTGTGAAAATAAAACGTAACCAGTTAGTATAATTTGGCATAACATCCAGGGCACAACAGGTGCTAAACATGCCTTTACAAAAAGTGCCAAGTATTGTTTGTGGGTCAACAAATGCTCTTTCTCCCCTATGTTATGCTATCACCTCTCACATCATCTACTTTTCCAATCTATCTTGTATGGAAATTGGCAAAGCATTTACTCCCAGGAAGGATTTCAGTTCTCCTTTTGTCAGGGACAGATTGTCTTTACCATTTTGGAGTGCATACAGGTTGGTATTGTGCACAATATCATTCAACAGGTCTTCAGGAAATAGATAGATAAAGAAATCTATTGGCTCTGTTCCACTAACATTTACCTTCCACTCCCCTAGAAAATGAGGCAAGTCACCCTCAAACTGGTTGTCTTTAGTTTTCTAGGCATTTCTGAACTTTTTCTGTCCCAGAGCTCTGTCTGGTATTATATCCTCAGCCCCCTCACCATCTTCAGCTACCTCACCACCCACAGCTCCCTCAGCATCCTCATCCTCAGATCCACTATCATTACTGCTATCATTGACTAATCCTGATCTTGCCCCCTTTTCTGGCAGCCATTCAGCACAAGCATCCACTGTGTTGGCCTATATGCAACTATAACAACAAAAGCCCTGTATACACAAGAGAACAGCTTTTGAATAGCTGTCCACTGTAGTGACCACTATGCATGAAAGGGCTAAAAACAGCCTGTATTACTCCAAGTTGTTTGTGGCTTTTTCTTTGCATCCACAACAATTGTTCTGCCAGTAGAGGGTGAAATCTTTCTTTTTCTACCCGACTATGGCTTAGTATCAACAGAACATCTAATTTTCTCTCTCTTTATCAGAGTTTGAACAGTACTGACTGGCATTTTTTTCAAGTATTGAGAGATCCTTTTACATCCTTTTCATTGGATATAATTGTGTATCATTGGTCATTGTATATGATGTAATATAGTATAATTGTATATCAACTGAAAATTTTCAGATCGCCAGTGATGCACAGTTCTCTCTTTTCTTTTCAGGTCGTCAATCGGGAACCTGCTGATATGCCAGTCTTTCAGAACATGAGTAAGTACTGCCTTAATTCAAATGCTTATATTTTTTTTTGTACACACCATCAGAAAATGCAATCTTTGAATTATCATATAGCTCTTAGAAATCATTATTGTTACTTTCGTCTAATAATTTAACATTTTCATGTGGAGAGTACATTCCATGTTCTTGATTTCTATACATTTATTTTGTTTAACCATGGGAGTACTGTGACTTACATAGTGCAACATGTACAGGGGTTTATGTGGGTATGACGATGCAAAAATAATTATGTATTCGATGTGAATTTACTCCCTGCCCTTTGTGTGTGTGTGCATCAGAGTCTGCATTTCCCACTGCAGTGGGACCGGGCCCTTCAAGTCTGCTTGGAGCAATTCCTGGAGGATTTTACCCATGTATGTGTGTCTGTAAACGTATTAAGTGTTTCTTAGGGCGTGGTTCACATTTAAGGTATATAGTTTCGGGATGGTTTTTGAGAACACTTGACCCAAAAGTCTGGTTCATTTGGATCATTGAGAACACAATCGTTCCACAATCAGGAAACGTGCCCGAGTTTTCTGGAAAAGTTGGTGTTGAGAACGATACAGCAAACTCGGGCACGGATCAGTTGTTGGAGCCCATCGTGTCTGAGAACAGAAGTAAATTGTTGTTTAGATGCTAGTGTTGGTGGCCTCGTTCTCTTTTTCTTTTTGTTATAATGGTAGCCCACACCCAGCAGGCTATGCATACTGCCACCTGCTGTATTGGAGAGTGTAAATGATCATGCATACCTGAGACCAGAGATCAAATATTTTGCCTATTGGGGGTGGAGGGAGGGGGGAGTAAACAAGCAAACACATTCCTAGGCACAGTGCAAATCAATTGTGCCTAGAGTAAAAATAGCATCAGAAAATGCTCTGTTAGATGTTGTTGCCCTTTTTGAGTTTTTTGCATTTTGTGGTTCTGCAGGTAGACCTATGGGTGGTGCTTTTTTAGACCCACCGTTTGAGGAAGAGTTCCAACCTCAGGGTGGTATGATGTCTGATTTTCATGGTGGCCCGGGTGACGCACAAATAAGGAGCCCTGAGCACTACGGTAATTCAACTTCATTACCTTTGTCAGGGAAGTGAAAAACAAATATTTCTTATTGGAATCCGTGTGTCTGGTAAATATGCTTAAAGAAAACCTGATAAAGAGCACTCAGGGCCAAAGTTAGAGTTGGTAAAGTCCGTGAATGTCCATGAGTGCTTCATACAGGGCCCAGACTATCTGAGCGATGGCCATTGTAATCACCGGCTCTCAGCCCAGTTGAACACCTAGGAGGACTCTTTAAACACTCTTTAGTACCACCATCAAAACGAAAAAATTAAGGCATGTTTTTGGAGGAATGGTGATCTGTACATCCATTCCAAAAACTTGTAGAATGTATGCCAAGGCGCACTGAAACGCTTCGAGCACTTTGTTATATATAATATATATAGATATAGATATGTTTTAAGTCTCTCCAATTCTTCAGTGCAAGATGGTGAAGATCATATAGTTTTGCCATCTAACAGTGATACCTTATTTCCGTGCCAGGACCAGACAGAATGATGGGAAGTCCAGAGAGCATGCAGCTTTTATCCAACAGTAGGTCCATGCCCATGGGCTCAGACAGTTTTGGAATGGGTTTACAAAACGAGGACATGGACAGACCATACTCTGATGATCTGCCAGTGAACAGCAGCAGAATGAGAAGCTCTCAAGGCCAAGACTCCAACAGCACCCTCTCAACACTTCTCAGATGCCTGGTATAGCTATATAATTATTATTATTTTTTTTTTGTCATCAATATTGGAAAACTTATTTATATTGCAAGGTGCAGTTAGAGTTTCTGGTATGTCTGTTAGGCACGGCTACTTTAATAATAATAATAATTTAAAAAAAAATTCCACTCACATATGATACCAAATTAAATTCTTAAGTCTTGTTTATTTTAGGACACATTCCGCATTGAGTGTGAAGATGATGCTCAGATTGTGCTGAAGATCACGCAGAAGCTCACGGATGTCTTGATGGAATACCGCCTCAGGACCATCTCCTCGGTAAAAAACTTAACTGGATACTTGGGGGTGAGGATTAGATGTCAGTGAAATTGGTACTATTTCTCCTAAAAATTGTAGATGATAGATTAATTTACAAGGGGTCTTCAAATCAAACTGGGACTTTGCCTCATCATTGAAGTTGTTAAATTTGATTGCCAATTGACATTAGCTGGACCACATTAGCTTGACACAGGGAACAACTCCGCAATCACTTTTCAGTGCTTGTATTTGACAGCTTGACAGGCAAGATAACAATCCTTCAGTTTGTTGAAAGTGGATTCAACTAGTGGTTGATGACGGTAAATAAAAAAAAACCATAAAGAAAGGGATACGTCTCTACTTCTGATGAAATGGAAACAAATGTGAACAAATGCAACAACAAAATGCAGTTTAAATGAGCTTAACAAATACTATTGTCTTCATTTATATTCCTCTCCTCATTCAAGCATGACGGCTCTTTTTCATGAACTGTTTAAGAAAATGTTTCTTGTGGATACATGAAAACTGCGTTTTTCACAAATTATTTCTCTTTTTCGTATTCTGCACTATAGAGATTTAATAACATGGATCCAAGGGATAATTAGTCCTTCATATAAATAAAGATCGGTTTCCTTCACTGTTCCCTCATCAAGTACCTCATAGTTACCGAGGGGTAGTGACAGTGAGGTGGCGATTTTGTCATAGAAGGTGCTCGTGCGTTGAGCCTGTACTGTTACATCACTAGTGACTAGCACTAGTGAACGTTGGGATAAATACATTAGTGTAGCAGGGAATCGATTATATAGAGAAATAAAGGGTGTTTTTACTATCAAAACTGTCATCTCCTATCATGCAGTCAGTCCTGGTTTGAACTGATGATGCCTCATGTTATTTAATAGATGTGCCCGTGACTTTATTTGATTGGAATTTACTTGCACACTCCTAAGCGTGTTGTACAGTGCCATCTGTTGAATTTTGAGATTAACTAAAGATTTTTTTTATAGGTCCTTTTTATTTTTTAGGATACATCTCTTCTCATGGCCAATTGCAATGAACAATGCCTATATGTTACCTCATGATCAGCCAAATCCGACTGTTAAAAAAAACATTAAAATTTGTTCAGTAGTTTTTACATGTATGCACAGACCAGACAGACAGAAGTTCCAAGACAACATCTTGATGCATTCTATTCCTCATCTTGCATTCCCCCAAATTATTTTTCCACAAATATCTTCAATGTATGTCATGTATTTGTCGATACATGACAACTTTACAGTTTCTTTATATGTATAGGTAACTTTGCTTCCACCATGAATACAGTACTTGGTCTTAAATATGTCATTAAACAAATTAAACACCTAACCCCATGATAGCTAGCCTGTGGGATTACAAGCCACATTGTTCAATTAAATTTTTTTGTCAGATCAGATTTGCTTGATGGTTATGGTTCACATTCATAATGGCAAATGACATAATATGACTCTAATATGAACATGTCTGTCCACAAAAATTTGTGTCTTTGCCCCTCGCAATTACCTAGGGAATCCCCTCGCAATCTAAATCCGCAGAGACAACACTTACATTTGACTTGTGAGATTAAGCACTCCTTAGATGTAATCACAGTGTGGGGAAAGGGGACAGATTAAGTCAAGTGGATTGGTATGCTTTAAATTGTGTATTCGCGTCAAAGGCATATAAGACTCACTTTGCCAGACTTGAGAACAAATCAGATTTACGAACGTGCTCCTCAAATGGTACTCATGCGCAAGTTGGGGTCTACCTGACTACTATATGCAGTCTCAAGCCACATACAAAAATGATTCGGGTCCAATCTAAAATACATCAAATTTGTGTATTCACACAACCCTATAAAATCAGTTCTGTGTTATAGTAAGGTTAAAAATTACATTTGAGTCACTTCAGGCTGGTATTGTGAACATAGCCTAAGCTTTTATACAATAAAAGCTTCCCCCATTAATCCTGGGAAGATTAAGGAGCCAATACTAAAGACAGTTAGGCTCTTTTAGGCTCGCTTTCATTCACTGCATCATAGCTCGTCACTAAACCATTCTGGAATTTAAATTTGATTATTGTTACTTCTGACTTTGGATTTGCTTTTAATGATGCTCATTTTTAAACCTTTATCTACATATTCAGAAGCTTCTCTAATTACAATTTTGTGTAATCAGCTTACATGTTGCTTCAGATTGTTAGTAGGAAAACATTTACTCCAAGGGTTCCATATAAAATGTCACTTTTACGTCTAACATCCAACATTTTGGCTTAAATATTCTTTGTTAATGCGTCAAATGTCTCACAGGGACCTAGTATGAATTCTTCCCGTCTGCCACTGAACTCTGACAGATTCACCAGCAGTATGTCAGGTAATCAACATGGACACCCTAGCCTTTTTATACACTTGCCATACAGTTGTGATCTTTTGAGAATTACACAAGAATTAAACAAAAACTTACAATAACTTTTGCAACATAAGTGCAATGAACTTTTATTATCTTTTCTGTCTTGCAGGTCCTTCGAGATTCTATAACTGAGCCGCCCATGTCATCCTGTTCATGATCATTCGAGTTTGACAACTGTTTTAATGTTCTTAGTATGATTCATCTTTTAAGTTGTAGATTAAATAACATGCTCTTTGTATGGCATGTTTAAACTACACCTGGATTGTTCTGACTTTTGTCATTTGTAAATCCTAATGGTTATTGGCACATCTAGAGTTCTAGTACTGTTTTGTACACTGATTTCAATAAAAAGTAAAGCTTTTTTTAAATTTATGTTTTGGACATTTAGAATGTCTTGGTAGTTTTGGCTATATTGTTAGCTGGATAGATAGGTTTCCTGAAGTAAATGTTCAAGATTAGCCTCAACAGTGCCTTTAAAATGGAGGTGGCGAGTCAGTAGTTCTAGCTTCGGCTGATCAATTGGGAAGATGCAAGTTCGATTCCTGGCACCACCAAGCCTCTACTGTTGGATCTTTGAGCAACACCCTTTACCCCATAACTGATTGGTCACATCCTGTCAGTTTTGGGTCAGTTGATTCATCAAGAACTTGCCCTTAGCTCTTTCACAAGAAGGCTCATACAAATTTCTGTCTGGTTATATGCTGCCATGCCTAAGAGTGTACATTAAACTTGAGATTTGCTTTTGTGTTCATATAGACTTATTTTTATTTTCTGATTTCCTGGTAAAAAACACCATTATTTAGTTAATTGTTTTTTTTGTTAATCATGTCGGTTCAGACACTATCATGACAGCACATCTTATGTATGCATAAATCACTATTATTCAAAGAGAATTCCAAATAATTTCAAATAAACAGAGATGTAAGACATTTGGTTTATTGTGCAAACAGTAACATGCAGGTATGCTAAATTATCTGCAACAGCAGTTGGGAAATGGTACATCACAAAGCCAGAATAATACTAAACACCATGACATATGTCATTGTTATTGTCCATGCAATACAAAGCAAGTCCCAAATTGAGTCTATACAAGTGCTTCCTTTCCTGTGTTAAAAAAAAAGGGACTGAATGAAGGTTTTCCACCATCCTTAATATTTTTCACATTTTTGAAAAGGTACACGTCCCTTCTCTTTCCAACTCAAAATGTATGTTCATGAGTTTTGTGCAGCAGGTCCTTCATTTGTTGTGGTGTAATGCAGGTAAGCAGAATTGGTTCTTGCTTAAAGTGCTTTCCATGTAGACTATGAGCCTCTCTTGCGCGTTCCTCACATTCGAACTGAATACAAGCCTCGCCGATCCTGTTACCGTCTTTATCCTCAAGCAATTTAATGTCCTCTTCACTGATGTCATACTTACTGAAGAATTCTTTCACTTCTGCTCTCATCACGGCAGCAGGGAAATTCCGTGCGTAGATGCAGGACAAAACAGGCCGGGTTTGTGTACTGGCAGACCATGACCTTTCCGGTTCGGTACATCTGCTTTTATACAATAAGTCGTACATTTTTTCCTTGGTAATGGATGAAACGTTGATTTTTTGTGAGCCAACGACACTCCCATTCATGTTCATGGCTAAGGTAAATTCCTCTGGCTGGGTAAATATTATAAAGGCAGTAGACGTACGTTCCCTCCACTTGTTTAGTAGATGCAGTACTTTACTGTTTGGTAAGTCAGGGCATGAGAACAGGCCTTTTATCTCAGTCTTGGTGACAATTTTAGGAAGGTTCTTCACCATGACACAGTACTCAGTATTACAAGATGGAGAGTTAGAACGGCGGCGTTTTGGTGATCTCACAGACGAACAAGGCTGTTTAGCTGGAGAATTTCTGTGCAAATATCCATCCTGTTTGGAGAACGTGCAACTTGGTGAATTTTCATAGCGCTCCACTGCATTTTCCCACATTCTTTCATGGGCCAGCCTGACCTCAATCGGAAAGTCCATTGGGCCACTATGGCTGTATTTACAGCCCTCCTCAGCTTCTTTGAAACTAGCCATCTTCACTAGACAACATTGGTCCCGTCCTTGTAAACTATCTGTTATTACATCCACCACTCGGAGTCCTTTGAAGAACTGACACACTTCCTCCTTGGTGATTGTGTGTGGAAGACCGTAAAGGCGAAGATAACCAGGTTTGCATGAGTCGACCTCTCTTTCTCCATCATCTTGTTCCTCCACTTGATGTCCTTTAACCATTACCTGATTCTTAACTGGTGTTATTTGATCAGGTATTGGACTCTTTTCAACTGAATTCTCCCGCGACTTGGGTGTATCAGGAGTACTAACTGGTGTTGACCATGCTTGGTCCGTTTTGCTGTTAGACTGCAGTCCCTGCACCATAGCCGCTAAACCCAGATACAGGGTGGTGCACATTTCTGCTAGGGTGGTTGTTGGTGGTGGTGGTGGGGTCTGAGGTTGAGGTTCGTTTACCACAGAAGGACATTTCCTTTTCCTTAACTTTGACTCTAATGAGTTTTTAAACTCAGACATGTTGCTTTTATAAAGCATCACAGTTGAGCCTCTGAGCTGCTTTCCAGAATACAGCATGGCCAATTGTCTGGCTCTCTCTGAGCTGAATATAATAAACGCTTCACCCATCTTGCCTCCAGTGATATGGACACCTCCTTTAGGAATGGGTAAGCCGTGAAAGAACTTTCGTATGTCTTCAGGTCCTGCTTCAATATTCAGACCGTGCATACGCACTATTACCGCCATGCCTGCCTGTCTGGCTAAGAGAAGACAAAACACAGAGCAAACATTTATAAGTAATTCAACATAAATATATTTAGAATATTTGGTGTAAAAGTCACAGAAACCCAGTCTTGATTAAATGTGTCGGAGGATAAAAAAAAAAAGCTCTCGGCACTTCAGCCCTCAGACCTCCCGCGTTTTTCCTGTGTTTGTCTTCAGTGTTGAAACAGAAGTTGTCCAACGAAGAAAGAAAAAAAAAAGATATATTGCCTCTTTAAATAACTTACCATTCACGTTTTCGTGAAAGACCCAACTAACTTATGCGGTATTATTCGTAAAAAAAATTATCTGAAAATATCCGTCGAAGGAGAAAGAAACGTCACTGTATGCTAGCTCGCGCACGCAGCTTCTTCTGCGTGAGCTCGCGACAGAAAAGTGTAACAGCGTTTTCTGCGCGTGCAACTTTCGAGAGGGTGGAGCGAGATCCTCCCCCGCACGGGAAGAGGCGGGACTTATTCTTGCAGTTTCCGCTTGTGCTTTTGCGCACCATGGCGACGGGGACGCTAAACTTCCCGGAGCTGTTCTACGTTTGCTTTTTTGTTTATATATTACAAAATTCACATACAATTAATTGCCAGCAATTTTCTATTTCTTTTTTGCAACCGTCGGATTGCGGGGTCCAAAATTATTTTGACATTTCAAGCTTGACTTGTGTGAAATGTGGACCGAACCAGGTCAGCAGTACATCAGGTAACGAAAGCTAGCGATGCTACAATACTCCCCAAAAGCTATTATAACGTACTTATTAGGTAAAATAAATAGGATATGAAACTTTAGCGACTGCAGCCTTGTTAGTGTGCTATTTATTAGATTCAGTCTCGCTGGCTGTGTAGCTTTTTGATGGTTTGGTTGAGAGTTTACATTTGGTTGCTTTGTTAGACATGGTAGCGTTAGCCAATCCCTATCTGACATTAATAATCTGATTTATACAGGCAGAGAAATGCACATGCATATTCTTTAAAGCCGCAATCAGACCATAGCCTTATGAAAAACATTGCTGCCATCACTATTTACGTCCAAGTAGACAATGCATGCTGAATGAATCGTTAGTAGGCATCTTTAATCATTTAACCAAACCCACAAAATAACATTTAGAGGGGCCCAAAAATGTATACATATTTTAACATGAAAAATATATGTGCAAAGATCACATGAGTCACATGATAGCATCATCGATTAGTGCGATTAAGGATGACTTATAGATATCAACTGTTATATTGTATACTGTACATACATTTTTTGGCCACTGTGTGTGTATATATATATATATATATATATATATATATATATACAGAGACAGGGGTTAGTGGTTAGCACTGTCACCTTGCACCTCCAGGGTTCAGGTTCGATTCCCGCCTATTTGTGTGCATGGAGTTTGCATTTTCTCCCTGTGCTTAATGGGCTTTCTCTGGGTACTCCGGCGTCCTCCCACAGTCCAAATACATGCAGATTAGGACAATAGGAATTTTCCAAATTGCCCATAGTGTGTGAATGTGTGTGCCCTGTGATGGATTGGCTCCCATTTCCAGGTACCCTGTCCCAAAGCGGTATAGACGATGAGTGTGTGAGTGATATAGCTTCAGCGAAAATTATACACACTTCAGGAAAAGAAATGTATGTAAGTAGTATGATGTATATCATTATCATAATACTATCATACATCAATATAAAATGTTTAGAAATACATTTATTATTAATATATTATATTTATAGAAGGTTTTTCCATTAATATATATATATATATATATATATATATATATATATATATATATATATATATATATGACAGAACTCGTACAGTATGTGCGTGTATATATATATATATATATATATATATATATATATATATATGGCAGGATGATGGTTCCCTCCCACAGCCCAAAGACATACAGATTAATCTAACTGACTTTCCCAATATGGGCATACACTCCTCACATCTCATCAACCACTTTATTATATGTTCTCAAGGGACAATACTATAGAAACGAAAATTGGATATACTTTAGATTAGTCAATGTATAGCAGTACAGATTTACTGTCCTTTAATAATAACTCTGCAGACAATAACACGCAGACCTTATTGTCTAAATAACTTGCAACGAAAATGAGAACACCCAAGTTAAAATGTCAAAACTGTGTCCAAAGTGTGACTTTTTTTTGTTTTTTGTGAGCACCATTGTTACCTAGCACAGCCTTAACCCTGCTGGGCATGGAATTCACCAGAGCTGCACATGTTTTCGCTGGGATTCTCTTCCATTCCTCTATAATGATATCTCAGAGCTGCTGGATGTTTGGCACATGGCGCTTTGACACCTTCTGCTTATGGTGCTCAATAGGGTTCAGGTCTAGAGACTATGATTCATACCACAAGAGAACAGGTTTATTATACAGCGCTGGACATCTGTTACTTTTTCACAGTGCCTTATATATTCTTACCCAGCATGTCATCGTGACACTCATAAAACACATAATGTAACAAGCAACAACAGAGCTGGTCCGTGGTGTGCTGATAATCAGGCGAGTTACATCTTCTGTTGCTGCGTTTTCTCACATAGTCAATTACATTTTTCTACTACAATACATACTTGGCCACTGACATACACATTAACATGATGAATAGGACATGTGACTTTGCATGGTAAAAGATTTACAGCTGTTATCGTATAGGGTGTATTCACTTTTGTTGCTAGCTATTTTGACCATAATGGCTGTATGTTATAGAGGACAGTTATAGAACTGTACTGTACTGTTATGCAAGCTGCACATTGATGACTTTCCTTTTCTTTTGCTTCATTATTAGATCTTCTGTACTAAACAGTTTTAAAAAGTCACAAAATCTCAAGAAAATTAGCAAGTTGGAAACACTGCTTAGATATACATAAAAAAGTTATTTTTCATCATATTGAAATTGCATATTATGTTATGTACTCTCCAAAACAGGTTTGAACTGTGAGTGTCAACCAGGTTTCAAGGTCCTGAACAACAATGGAGGATACATTACCTGCCAAAAGTGCACAGACCTCAAACCGGTATGAGAGCATACGAGTAAGATCAGGCAAATAAGAAGAGCACAGCAGTGGTCCTAAATGACCAGCATCAATCATGCATCGCAAATAGTAGCCTGGGAATGGAGTCAGGCATCATCCACCTTGATTCTGGATTTTCATGTCTTTCACGATTTATTATATATAAATATTATTTATTCATTTATTTGCAAAGGAAATTACATTTTGCAGTAGCTAAACAAGCATGATGCATAGATGCTAAACAGGACACACTGATATTGGATATATAAACATTATAATTTATGTCCTGGTGTCTGTGTGGTGTAAATTTACATCAAGCAATTGAATTGTAACAAGCAATTGAAATGCAACAGTTGTAATTTCCCCCTACAGTCACTGTTAAATTACTGTGAAATGCATCTGAAAACTCAAAAATGTCTAGAATAATTTGCTATCATTCCATACACTGAACGCTTATGTTGTTTGGTAGGGTGTTACGCAGGATGGATATGACTGCATCAGATGTCCAGGTGGACTCGGCGGGGATGGCAAATGCCAGTGTCCTGCAGGAAATGTTCTTGGTGAGTGTCTCGTGGTACCCCCATGCAACTTTTTATAACAATAATATTACTAATTAAATTAATTAAAGATATTTTAATGATGCATCTTCTGTTGATCTGATAAAGTATCCATTTGCTCATTGCATATGACACTATGTAACATTAACTTGGTGTTCACTGTCATGCTAATGACCTGCTAAGAGATGACATGGAATCACAGTGTTCTTGACTATTTGTGTATTCGAGACATAAAATCTCAGGAGTGAATATTCCTCAAATGTTTAGAACAGTTTGCCAAGAGTTGAACAAATGAGCCTGCTTTGTAGATGTTGAAGGACAGTAATATATCACAGTTTTAGATTTTGTAGATTAAGTTTAGGTGGTTGTTAGTGCAAGTATGTTTTGAAATGTTGCAGCATCTTAATTTAACCAAGCGTCAAGAGATTTTCAATAGGCAACTATTAGCTCATTCATACCATTAGCTTGTTTACCAACAGAAGAAGACTACATAACATGGAAAAGTACCTGAGACCCCTGTAAAATATGGTAGTGGTTTGGCTGGTGGTTCACAAATAGGTGAAACCATACCAGACTCGTTTTTACTGGGATTTCGTATTTGTACTGAGAGCTTTCTATTCATGACATTTCTTGTTCCAGATAAATTTAATCGTAGCATTGTTTCAGAAGGGTCAAATTATTGGCTTGCATTAAACAAACAAAAAACAGATTTTGGCTAAGAACTGTCCAACACATTATTAAATCCTGTAATAGTGGTAAGACATCTGCTTCATCGAAGAAATGTGGTTGGAAATCAAAATCACATTCGGAAATTACGAATGATAATGATCAGAGATCAGTTAACAGCTTGGTGAATTTGCACAATAAAAAAGGTAGACCTCACAGCCAGTTGCGGCTGGTGCAAACAAAATTAAAATGAAACTTTTAATACTCGCCTATAAATAGCCATTTATCAGGTGATTCTGCATCATTACTACTAGCATAAAATAAAGACATAACTCACATCACATCCAGTCAGCAGCTCCGCTTGCCATAAGAAGTGCTGGAAGACTCGTTGAGAATGGTCCAATCACATGAGCCCAAATATTGTATTGTAAAACAATATTGATTCGCTAAGAACAAAAGTGGGAGGGTTCAGGGTGCACAGTGCTGCACCCGAAAGATGATTTGACAAAATCCAATCAGAGCTCAGCCTCAGGTCACATGCTTTTAAAAAATTTAAGTGTCCACACTGACGCGTACACGAACACAAATGAACGTAATACAGTTTATATTTTTTTAATTGCAAATGAATTATAGTAAGAAATACAGCAGAATATTGTGACTAAATGACTTTATTTCATTATTAAAATAAATAATTATTATGTTAAATAATTACATGTTAAAGGAGCATTCTTCTCTGCCTAACTTTAAAGGGGGGCGGCGCCCCTGCGCCCCGTATTGACCGGTCGCCACTGCTCACTGCTAAGTTTAATAGTGAAACTAAGAGCATTTCCACACCCACATGTAAGGGAAAAATATCTATGCAGAGAGATTTTTTTTTTAGTCCACTGCTCATGTATAACCAACAATGGAATATACTGTAGGGGCAGCCAAAGGTTTAATGCGTCTTTAACTTCACAGTTTAAATATCTGACTTAAAGACTCTAATTTATAATCTTTTATTTGAAGTGCACATGTATTATCATAATATTCAATTTATCTTTATAAAAACCACATATATTCCAAAGCTGACAATCCCCATGTCAAAGACATTCTTTATGTTGACATGTAAGTCTGGACTTATTACTTACTATTTACTTGTCAGAGATTTTTTTTTTATTATTAAAAAAAATAATAATAATAATCGTCTTGGATATGGGATGCTTATGTGTTGGACATCGGATGCTCATTTTGTAAACATTATGGATCATTACTGATCATTTTAATGATCATACAGCAACATCTTACTGCCACAATTTATAAATTTCCCGGCCAAACAGTGCGATGAGAACGCAGAGGATTGGGACTAAACATCTATGTGGCCATGAGAAAACAACATTGTACTGAGACTAATTAGAAAAAAAGCTCCAGTTTGCTTAGAAGCATAAAGATTGGATTTTGGAGCAATGGAAACATTTGATGAGTCCACGTTGACCCTATCCCAGAGTGATGGGTGCATCAGGGTAAGAAGGGAAGTGCATGAAGCGATGTACCCATGATGCATAGTGGCCACTGTTCAAGCCTCTGAAAGCAGTGTTACAGTATGATCTGGGATTGCTTTAGTTGGTCAGGTCAAGCCAACTGATAGCAAGATATGCTTGATCTCTCTCTGACCGAAGGTTATGTAGATGTAAAACACAAGGTCCTCCTCCCCTTCACAACCATGGACAAAAAAGCCCTTAGACACCAGTCTGATGTGGCGGTATGCAAAATAAAAGGGAGAGGAAATTTAGGGAAATTTAACAATGGACCCCCACACAAAACAGCTGTTTTGCCTACTTGCATGGCCATGTTCACTAGACTAGATGAGTTGTTTAACTTTTAGTGAGGTCAGTCAGCAGGCTGATGAAATCCCCAAATCCCAGAAATTGCTTTACCCCCCTCTTTGCAGTTATGTCTCACGTGGGATGTGGTCTTATCACTTTGGGGATGCACCTGTCCATGACTCTAATGGAAGCATACACACTGTACCTCCATCTGCCCAGTTGTGCATTTCTTTGGGTTTGCTGTGAGTCCTACCCATCTCCTCAACCTGAGGACAACGTTTAGGAACTGCATGTGCTGCTGCCAAGCATTATGATGATGTCATCTAGACAGGCAGACAATGCTAGGAGTTTGCAGGAGTTCTGGACAATTGAAAATAAAGTCTTATGAATTGGTCTGAACCAAACAAAGTGGAAAGGGACATTTCTTACACTGGGGATACTGGGATCAAGGGAATCTGCCAATACCTCTTTGTTAAATAAAGTGTTGAATAAAAGTGAGCTGCACCTATCCTGTCCACCAAGCTGTCCTTTGTGGAAAATTTTATTATGTTTCAATATTATAGTAGTAAATTAGCACTCTAAGTAAGCCAATGTTTAATGTCCAATACCCAGAAGAGCTCTGTGAAAGAGCTGTATCAGAGAAAAACAGGCCTGCAGGCAGTTAATTTGGGAAAGTAAGAGATACACAGACAGGAAGCAGAAATAGACTATTCAAACAACAATGTCAAGGTCAATATTAATAATATAACCTAATATAATATTTAAACTAACAATATACTACTAATAATTAAAAAACAATTTTTTTATATTATTATACTCCTTTTCTAACTTTAATCAAGTAGGAAAACATGTAAAAAAAACTTGGAGCGTGACCGAAGGATGACCCTTAAGAAATAAGGAACTTTAATGCAGACAGGGTGTAATGGAAATGTACAGAAAGTATCTTGTCTGCCAAATTCAAATTTAATAGAGTCGCTTAGGAAAAGTTATAAAAATAACTTTTGGTTAATTTTTTTCCGGACAAGGGGAACAAATGGATAGACTTCCTGAACCAAAAGATCAATAATAAAATCAATTATTGATTATGATGAAAAGGAGGAATAGAGGCTTTGCAAACCAGAGAGGTGGGATTGAGGCTGATGGTATCCAATCCAGATGAGTAGGAAAAATCAACATATATCTATTGAATATCAAATAAAAATTGGATCGAACAGACAAACAAGGAGGAGCAATGAGGCATTTGTCAGGTATATAAACCCATGTGAAATTAAGGAAGTTCCGACTTTGTGGTTAGAATTTTGTTCTATGTAGAGCTTTCTAATTTTTGTTTTTTAAACGTTTTTGCTTTTTCTCTACTCAAAGTTGTTTGGTTTTTGTTTGAAATTTGGCGAAATCCTTAAAATTTGCCACGACACCTTCTATGTCGAGTATTGTATGTGCGGCAAATTTAGAAATGGTGTTGACCCCATAGCCACTTCTCCTATGTTAATTGTCCCTAGGTTAAGAACTTACTGAATTTAATTTTTTGCTCCTAGAAGGCCATTCTTCCCAATTTTCTCTAAAGATGCTTAAGACGTCACAAGTCTTGCACCCTGTAATGGCTTGTAGGAACTTTCATCCCGCTAACAATAGTCTCAAGATACTTCTTCCACGTAATCCATTCTAATGCCCCAAATGTGGTCCATGGCATTTCTTTGTGAAGGAGACCTCACTTGAAGGAAGGGTACTGCAGTGGTACTTTAAGGGGTGGCATTTGGATTCACCAGCTGACATTTGCGACATCCACACAACACTTGCAAACAAATGCTCCATTATTGGATCGATATGAGCCAACAATTGGATCCCTTGCTCTGTCATCTGTCTCACTCAATATAATACTCCATTTCTCTAATTACTACATACAGATGAGAAAGTGCAATCAAGGTGAAAATTATATTAAAAGGAGGAAAAATTGCATTTGAAAGAATGAATACATTTTAATAAATCTTTTGCAAAAAACATCTTTTGCGAATCTCCAGCATCAGCTGTAACAGGAGTGAGGCAAAAAGCCCTTAATGCTGTAGGGCTTGGGGGGTTATGCTTATCATATACCAGTCTTTGAGGGAAGTTTCACTTCTGTAAAAGTATAATTATACTGGTTTTGGATGAGCTTGCAGTCCATCAGACATCTGTTTTTAGGGGAAAGAAACTTCTGTACTGCATTTCTAAACTGTCCCTCCTCCTCAGTTTTTTCACCATATTTCTCTCACTTGTACCGAAACTCCTGGCTGTTTTTTCGCAGGTGGCAGAAACCACTGTTCTCTCAATTTGCCCACCAGAATTTAGCGGTGGTTATCAAACTTTAACACCTTTATGAAGTGCTTCGATACCAGCAAGTATCAAAAAGTGCCTTTCTAACTTGTTAACAATTTTTGATACCTAAGCAGTAAATCATTGCCAGTTATATTTCAGTTGTATGTCAGTTGTTGAACAGGACTCCATATTAACTTCAAGACATCTCCTGTTATACTGAACGTCCAGCCTCCTAACACACAATATGACTGCAGATCAATCCCTGCGATCTGTTATCACCCAAATGAGGAAGGGCTTTCTGTTGAGTCTGGTTCCTCTCAAGGTTTCTTCCTCTTGCCATCTCAGGGAGTTTTTCCCTGCCCCTGTTGTCGTCGCCCTTGGCTTGCTCATCAGGGCAATCTTATCATTTTGATTCATACATATTCATATTTCAGATAAGCTTCCATAATTCTTTTGAATGCTAAAGCTGCTTTGCGCCATTGACAATTGTTAAAAGCGTTATACAACTAAAATTGGATTGAATTGTACAGTATGTTTTATATTTTGAGAGGCTTGACTACAGTGTTCGTCACTACATCCTTGATTATTTTATAAGTGTATAGGCAAAAAAGTCAACAAAAAATAAATTAAGGAAACATCTAAATGAGTATGGAATAAATTCAAGAGCAGAACGTTGCTCCGTGTTCTTAACAGACAGTTGTTCTTGTAACTGATCTTAATTCTGAGTAATTAAGCTTTTGACTTAAGACAACTGAACAGTTAAAGTTCTGACTTTTTTCCTATTTACTCGTTTATCATTAAAGATCCTTTGTAGACTACCCAGCCAAAAAATATTGCACACTCGAATATTTTGTTAGACCGCCTTTTGCTTAGACTATGGCCGTGGCATAATTTTGATATATCATAAAATTTATTTCTGTCCAGAGTCACTGTAATTTCTCTCACAAGATCTTGTATTGATGATGGGTCGATGAGTCGGATAACTTCGTAAAAGGTCTTTCCTAACATATCCCAAAAATTCTCAATGGGGTTAAAGTCTTAACTCTGTGCTGGCCAATCCATGTGTAAAAATGGTGTCTTATGCTCCCTTAACTTCTCACAATTTGAATCTGATGAATCCTGGCATTGTAATTTTGTAAGAAAAAAATCCATTGATGGAAAAACCTGGTCAACGGACAACACTAGTCAGTAGTCAGTTCACATAAGATATATAGTAAATTGTATTCTTGTATGTACTATTAACTATAATCCTGTCTGCACCCCAGATCAGGTTTCTGGCATTAAAAATGCACTGATCAGCCATGACATAATGACCACCCACCTAATATTGAGTAGGTCCCCCTTATATTGGATCAGGCCCATAAAAACTGCAGCTCTTATGCGCTGTTCCCAAACTGCGATGGTCAGGACCTACCAAAAGTAGTCCAAGTAAGGAAAAAAGAAACGGTGAAACAACAACATCGTCATGGGTGGTCAACTCTTACTGATGCGGGAAGGCTGATCAAATAGAAGATTACTGTAGCTCAAAAGCTGGTTCTGATAGAAAGTTGTCACAACACACATTGCTGTTTTGTGAAAGTGGTGACCTACTCAATATTAGACAGGAGTCATATTACATCTTTCTTACAATCATCACCAATTGTTCTAATTCCTTATTTATGTTTTATTATTCATCTTTTCAATTTATTTTATCTTCCACCCTGGGCCATGCAAGTTGTGACTACTCACTCTATTGGCTGTCAGACTAGACTCTACACAAGCTTGTCCAAACTTCATAGTAATGTCAATTTCTGGATGATCTGAAGTGCGATGAAACAACTTTTCCTAGGATGATTATTCATTCTTTATTCAGGAGCAAATAAAATCTCTATCAGTATTTTTGCAATGTGTGTGTGGTGTTTTCTAGCTTAATCAGACGTGCATGTGCAAATGTGATTAATAAGCGTATTCCGAGAGTGTTGAGGCACAGCCTTGGGAAGTTCCCTAACTTTCCTCCTACCCATTCTACATCACTTCGCTATACACATTTCTTTTTGTGCAGTCCAAACATGTCTCGACAAATCTCAGTAAGTCCGGGCAAGCGCTGAACATCAGCAACAGGATGACCACCATGACCATGCAGTCATCCCCGAACCCAGGACTAGTATACAGGCCTTGTGCGCTCTCAGTCATAAACTGTTCCACAAGTGATGTGCACTAAAATTATCTGACCATTTTGATTCATACACATTCACATTCCATACAAACTTTATATAATTCTTTTGATTGTGTAAAGCTGCTTTGCGACGATGACAGTTGTGAAAAAGCGCTATTCAAAAAAACTGAATTGAATTGAATTAGGGCGGCACGGTGGTGTAGTGGTTAGCACTGTCACCCCTCTACCTTCAGGGTCCGGTTCGATTCCCGTCTCTGTGTGCATGGCGTTTTTTTTTTTTGTTTGTTTGTTTGTTTGTTTGTTTTTATTCATACACATTCACATTTCATACAAACTTAAATAATTCTTTTGATTGTGTAAAGCTGCTTTGCGACGATGAAAATTGTTGAAAGCTCTATACAAATAAAACTGAATTGAATTGAAATGGAGTTTGCATATACACATTAGCCCATGCTTGGTGGGTTTCCTCCGGGTATTCCGGTTTCCTCCCACAGTCCAAAGACATGTAGATTAGGTTAATTGACGTTCCCAAATTGGCTGTAGTGTGTGAATGAGTGTGTGTATGTGTGTTCCCTGCGATGGATTGGCACCCTGTTCAGGATGTACCCCGCCTTGTGCCCTAAGTCTCCTGGGATAGGCTCCAGGCCCTCGTGACCCTGAATACAGGATTAAGCAGTATAGACGATGAGTGAGTGAGAGTGAGTGAGTGAATTGAATTAAAATGAGCTACTACAGTAGGTAATTCTGGTTCTTGCTTTTCATCCATGTGAGATTCTCATGAGACTTACCATGACATACTTAACATGATAACCTGTGTTCCTGGTAAAGGATTGAATGTTTATAGCTGCTACAGTATAACGTAAGTGATAACAAGTGCTAATATGTTTTGTTGTTTTCTTTTTGCTGTTGTATGAAAGTAATTGCTTGAATATTTGTCACTCTGTGTTTTGTCAGTGGAAAGAAGTGTAAATGGCATTCTTCTTCAAGAAGCCCAGTGTGAGTTGTGTAATGGAACAGATCCAGCTTTTTCTTCCCCAGACATGAAAGGCAACAGGTAATATCCCCCCCCCCCCTCTCTCTCTGTCTGTTTTCGTTTGTGTACTGTTTTTGCCTTGTCCGTGCATCAAAGTATGTGCATCCTATATGCATAGATGTGTAAGATGTCAGGAATCCTTCATCAACACGTCTCAGTCCTGCGCATGCGGCTCCAACATTCCGGTAAGAAAATAATTGTACAGTATGTTTTGGTGATATATTGTCTAAGCTAAGTATTAGGTAATGTACAGTACATGCAATAGTTTCAGTTAATTTATTCGTAAAACATTTTGTAAGCAATTTAAGACTCGAATTTAGAGGATTTTTTAAAAACTAAATATGACTGTTAACTAAAAACCCACACAACATACTGATCTGTTACAGGCTGGAGGAATGTGTTTCCCTCCCAACAGCTTGCCCAGTTCAGTCGTGTCCACAATCAGTTTCACTCAGTTGGTAAGCATTTGACATGTAGTTAACCTGCTGACCAAATAGGACTGCTTAGTCATCTTTACTTAGTAATTTTGTTCTGATATCTTGTGGTTAAGGGCTTAGCTGTCCCCTCTGCCTGGTTCACTAGTTTCCTGTATTCCTCTGCAGCTGCATGTCTGGTAGGTATACTCACGCACGGGCATATGCACTCACTTCCTCTCTCGCACCTTTTTTTATTTTTTTTATTTTGCCCATAATATTTAATAAATATTAATTTAGCAATTTCTGTTACTATTTATTAGATTAACCAGAACATAGTAAAACAAGTAAAAATTGTAAAATAAAATAGTATTAAAATATTAATAAAAAAGATTTAGTGATATTTGTCTTGTATCATTGCCACAGGTTTTCAAATTGCAATTCAATTTGCAAACTGCACTTCAATCTCTCCATGCATATAACCACATCCTTCCTGTATCTGGTCATAGACAATGAAGCAGATGCTGATGCCCTTATCCATTTAAAAATCTTTTCATAACATCATATCAAATGATCTAAATGAATCAACCACAAAAACAGACAAAGGGTAGATGATCAGTTAAAAGAATATCAGAAAGTGGTGCAATGTACTCAAACACCAGAATGCAAAACCGGATTGTAAAACAGTTCAGTGTAAGAAGACTGAGCAGTTACGTCACAACTGGCTGAGTGTCTAGGGTGTCTTTAGTCTGTTGCATGCAATGTGCTTTTGGATGAGGATTGTGGAAAGATGATGTGACATCCTGTCGTGTCATCATTGTGTGTTTGTTTTTTATGAATTTTGTAATGGATAATATCCCTTCCTGAGGATGACATACTGAATGAATAAATGTAAACCATTAATCTATCCTCATTAGTAGAAACTTTGATTATAAGATGCAGTTTTTTTTTCAATACTCAACAGACATGCAGTAATACATTATACAATATAGTATATGTACATAATTACAATTGCAAAAATGTTTTCTTAAGCATGAAGAGAAATTCACTTAACACATATGTAAATATGTGTGCAGGATTTAGGATGTCATTGTGTTTTACCTTGTCTTATAGTTGTTCACTAATCGGACAGCATGCCAGGCGCTGGGGAACATGTGTGTGTTGAACATGCACTCGTCAAGCACTATGAGCAACGACGCCTGCGGCCTCTACAACACCATCTACAGAGCAACATCGGCGCAGGGCAACAACCAGGACAACCCTTACTGGTGCACACATATACAAACACGCTGCATGTAGAACTCAGGAAGTGAGAAAGGGTAGCACTTAATTCACTTCTCTCCTAAATCCAATGACGGAAATAGGCACAAGCCTGTATCTGAGTTCTGTTCAAAAGTCTTGAGCCTCTCTTATTTATTAATATAGTGCTTCAAAAAAGCCAGATGTTCCTATATTTCATTTAATGTAGTCTTAAGTAATAGTTCTCTGAGTTTCCTAAAGGACTTTTTTGGCTCTCAGCTTTTGTTTCTCATTGTCAGTCCAGTTCCTGTACCTGACTAGTTCAAGATCATTTTAGAATAAAAAAAATAATTCTACCGTAAGGGTATGAATCAGAGAGAAACAGGTGCAGATGATGACAGATGATCCGTCCGGTGATTAGTATACTGGTAATGCACAATGTTGACGAGAGGCGAAATGAGGTTGCTCCGTATTGATGTTGTTACATAAACAACCCATTTTAAGTTGTATCTTTAGGCACTTATGTATTGTTTTACTGAGTGCTTTAAGGATAATACAATTACAGATGTTCTTATTCAAAATAGAACACAAATAATAATTGAAAAAGTGTAATTAATGTGCAAAACGTAGACAGTCAATAGAATGAATGGAACAAATTGACCTGATATGAATCAGAGAGTTTGATCGTAGTCTCCCTGGAGGTATAATTTTAGATTATCCAACAAATCATTTAATTTCCGTGAACGTAGGGGATTTTCTGTTGATTGAGCAAGCCAACACCTGCTAACCAGGCCTGAGTTATACAATGGCTTTAAATAATGAATACCATTGACTAAATAAAGTTGACTCTAATAGATTGAGATATGGAGTTGAAGCGAACAGTAGACAAAGGGACAGAATCCAAAGTATTCTCTTATACCAGATGCTACAGATTTGTTAACATTTCTCAAGCTCCTATGCTTGAATACACTTTGGTTGTTACACTTTATATATGCATAAATATCAAATAATCTGATGCGCTGTCTTGTCACACCCCCATCTTCATATTGTTGAGACAGTTTGTAAATGTTCTGATCATCACTGCTTGCATTTTGCTAAGGTACCAAAAGCTGAGACGAGAGACTATGTTTGTATTTTGCGTCTACAGGCGGTTAAACCTTCCTTGGCTGTATTATGGAGAACAGCCAGGCTTGGCATCAAGAGTTCTGCAAAGTGAGCCACTGCCTGTTGGATTCAACTTTAAAGGCACGGACAAGGTGTGGATAGTTTTATATCTATGTATGCATCTACGTATGTATCAGTGTATGCATGTATGTATGTATTTATGTCGGTATCTATGAATCTATTTATTTATCTATGTCTGTCTCTCTGTGTCCTGTGTATGTACTACAGTATGTGTTTTTCATTTTGGTCCAGATGCACTTTTCCATCGGTTCATATGCACAAAAGAGGAACAACTTGCACTTTTCGTTTTTTTTCCCTTGAGATATTTTAGCTTATATGGTGAAATGTCTAGGTTGCATAACATTTCCTTCACATTCTATAAAATTTTGTATGCAGTTAACCATCACTCCCACATGTAGTGCTTCTCCAAAAGCATATGATTGTATAGAATGTTTGAGTTTTAGTAAGGTTTGTTGTGGCTAGTTCAGGAAAGATGCAAAGACCACTCCGGAGACCAGGGATGTTGAGACTTTTTATTCTTTTCAGAATACAATCGACCAGTTTCTCTGCAGCTCTGGTCTCTTCTACGATGTATGCTTATATACATTTACATGACACTTCTTCAACATCCTGTTGCCACCAACACATTACTCCCATACATGTGCTTCTAACAAGGTACAATGCTTCAATACATAGGTTTACTCATTATGGCTAAAGGAAACATCACTCACTTATTTGGACAGCTTGTCCATGCGCTCCCATCTGCTCTGTACAGTCACAATGACGCCTTGGTGGCTCAGCACACAGTTTTATGTCATCGGTCTCTTTACTAGGTACTATGATACATTTTGCACTATATATACTATAATATAGCAGATTAAACATTATCTGTTTAGGTACACAATTCCTGATTAATATTTTGTGGTTAAATCACTACAGGTTTTATTTCTGTTTTCTGAAACTTTGAGGCCTAAACCTGTTCCAGCATGACAGTGAACCTGTGCATACACTCCGGTCCATAAACTGTGTGTTAAGGTTGTGGTGCAAGAACATGAGTGTCCAGTGCACAGAGCCTCACGTAACATCTCTGGGATGAACTGTAAACACTGATAACACCTCTTGACCTCCTCATCCAACATCCATGCACTAATCTCATTAATGATTTTGTGGCTAAATGGTGAAATCAAACCACCATGCTCCAAAATCTATTGGGAAGCACGTATAATTGTCTGGTGTCCACAAACCCTTGGCCATACAGCCTATTTGCTACTACCATATACTTATATATTTTTTCTCTACATTTTTTTCAAAGATCGAGAGAGAGAGATAGAGACTTCCCTTTTCTGATAGCATGGGTAATTAAAACAAAATAATATTGAATTAATGTGTTTCTGACAACAGGGAAATACAGTGTTCTTTGTTTATCAGTGTAATGGAGAAATGGAATATTTCATTACATGTTCATTCGTAGTAATGGTTTTATTCTAGTAAGACTTACCGTTTTAATGTTTGATATTGATTTTGTTAAAAAAAATGAAAAAATCAAAAATCTGCAATTATTCTCGGTCACCGTCTTATTACTTTTTTAAAGCATGTGTTCAGACAACTACAGCAATCTAACATGGATCATCAGGGTTTACACAAACTCATCGATTTGCGTTGTCATTAAGTTAAAGAGTAAAAGAGGGATATACCATATTATAGGAAACTGAAATTCCTTGAAGTTTTTCACAGAATTTTTTTTTCCCCACAAATGAAAATATTTGTAATGCAATAGGAGAAAATAGTAATTAACTAAAAATGTATCAATTGCAGCATTTTTTAAAAATTTTTTAAAATTTTTTTAGACAAACTTCCTGGTTTTACAGCTGCTTGTATTTAACTAGTTTCTTCTTACTTAACATGACCTCTAAAGATTTCACAGCAGCACTGACATCTGATGGGACTTCCTCGAACTCTACACAGAAATAGCTATAGCGCTAAAACATGTCACTTGAAAAAAAACATTAGCATCCTTTACCACAGCTCATCTTAATAATTTTCCAATAATTTGTGTAGTTTTCTTTTTTTAACAGAGTAATTAAAAACAGCTGATGGGGAAATCCCGTAATGTAATGCTTTGTGATTTACTGTAGCAAATGTCAGCGTACTGAAAATATCATTTTCCATTTGTCGAAAGCTTGCGGTTTGGTACTAAAAGTGGCAGACTCTAGCGTAGATATGTCCCGTGACGGAGGGAATTTTTTTTTTTATTATGATGAGCTAATGTCTGAAATCTATTTTAGTACTTAATCTGCTTCTTGAATGAACTTTAGACCAGCAGCCCACATCTTATTCTACTTTTATGTCACTTGATTCAAAGTTTAATTCATGTATGCTCCTAACAATTGTGTTGTTGTGAAAGGTTTAGGTGGAAGAAGTAATTTATATGAAGGTCAAAAACTTTCCTTCATCAGAGTGGGAGACGTTGGATCTGTCTTCTATTTATTTTCCGTGCTACCTTTCCTGCTTAAACTGGATGACTGTGAATATTTGTTGATTATATTTATATTTTGTGTTTTTATAGAATAGCAGAATAATTAAAATACTTCCTCCTCTCTGTATGCGTGCATGTGTCCTCAGAGCACAAACATACAGTTGCTGGCTGCAGTATATACAGCACAAGGAGAGTTTGTAAGATGGGAGAACATTGGCAGAAGAAACCTCCAGGTAAAATCAGCTCTGTGGTGCATACTGTACAAACCTTATGAACAAATGATTTAAGCCTAACTACTGAATGAGAACGACCAGAAAAATAAAGTGAAAGCCACAAGATAAAGTCTGTGGAAATATGATCAGTGGTAAAGTGTGGATGTGGGGCCTACTGTAGAAACTTGACTTAAGAATGTATGGAATGGGCCTCTGAATGTCAGACTCTAAATATAGTCCAAGTGTCTGTTTGTTTGCAAAAATGTATATGCACTCTGGCTGTAGAATTTATTTTGATGAACTTTTAGAAAAGACAAATAAACCACTTTTGGACATAACCTCCTAACACTCATACACCCTTTCTTGAACTTCTCTATATGCATGTAATGCGGTTACAAATGAATGATGTAAAACTTTCACATCCTGCACAGCTGTGACTATAGGAGACAATATCCTTAAATGGAAATCGATGATAAGCCCAACCAAAATTAATATTAGTGCTGTCAATCGATTGATTAAAAATGTTTATCTAGTTAATCACAGGCATAATCTGTACATTTACATTCAACAAATGTTAAATCTCTCGAATAGGACCGTCATTCCATGCAGTGGCTGGGTAAATGAAAACAGCTGACAGGGAAAGCTGTAATGTAAGACTCAAAACCAAATCCACAGATGCAAATGTGGAGAACCTAGATCCTGAGCCACCACATCTTGCTTTTGATGTAGTCTCGTA
Organism: Clarias magur; assembly: GCA_013621035.1. Taxonomy (NCBI): domain Eukaryota; kingdom Metazoa; phylum Chordata; class Actinopteri; order Siluriformes; family Clariidae; genus Clarias; species Clarias magur. Next base: position 1,986,970 of record QNUK01000059.1, read on the forward strand.
AAAATAGTTCCCCTTGAAGGTAGCTCAAGCATAAAACTTTGGTTTTATCCAAACTTCCATCTCAAGCTTTTTATAATGAGTTTTGCCGTGATGTTTCCTGTCATCTTATTATCTGCGCTAAACATGCCATTATCACACACACATCCAGGTAACCGTGCTGCGATTATGGGAAGCTATTCCAATCTAACTTGGTAATATGTTTAATTTGAGCTAAAAAAAATAGTAATGTGTTAAAATTTCTGGATTAATCACAGGCATTAATGTGTTAAGTGCAGATCATTTTTGACTCGCTTTAATGGTTACATTATATTTTTTGCAGCTTTGTCCAGATACGTTAACCAGGCTGCAGGCTGCATACACATTTGGGACGGCCTACAAGCAAACCGTGAGTACTCTGCGTGTGTTTGCATTCAGGAGTGTGATTTTATTTTCATTTTTTTGCTTACATTCTATCTTCTCAGTGTGTTCTCTCAGTATCAGATCTATTGGCTGCTTATTCCGAACCGCTGTTTTATGACGTCTTCATGGTGCAGCAGAACACTGCAGGAGATAAGCGCCTCCTCGCTGTGCCCATTCTCAACCTAGCTCTGCAGTTAAATGGCCAGTTTGTCAATCAAGGTAACACATAGTAGAGGTACAATTTAGGTGTTATTGTATGTAGGAAAGGTGATGAGTCAAAAAGCGCGTTCCAGGTTGTACAGTAATATTCTGCGTATTAAGGTCCAGTAAACAAAATTGTAGTGAAGTAAAGCAGGTTCTCTCTATTTTTTAATCCTTCTATTTAAATAACACTTTCATCTTTTAACAAATAATGTTTAACAAGAAAGTCTACAGGATTTTACTATTATTATTATTACTTTTATTTTTCTCTCCGATTCTTGTCTTGGGCAAATCCCACTCACCTACTTTCCAGCTCACGCCACTGTAGGGAGAAGGTGATCATGTGTTTTCCCTGAGGCACTTACTTATGAAGCTGTAAAGACATTTTGAAATGCTGCAACAATGAGAGGAAAGCGCATTTCTGCATGCACAAACTCACAAATACCCATGATTGGCTTGTGTCGCTATAAATTGATAAAGGAGAGAAAATCTGTCCTACCCTTGGAGCGTGTTTAGCTCATTTGTACTTCATTCTGTTGATGGCTCTGGTATTGTCAGGAATAAACTTCCAGTGATTTCCAGGTAATAGTGTGGATGCTTTTCAGCCCCCATCTCACCCCCCCACCCCCCCCCCCTTTGTATGCATATTCAGTGGAACCTTGAATTACATACAGAATTCGTTCCGGAAGCGGGCTCGTATATCAAAACACTCGTAAACCAAATTAAAATAAATAATGGAAACTCAAATTAAATACATACAAATAATTAATATAAAATCTAAATCTATTTTTTTTTGTCCTAATATGCATCGTGTTTTTTTTTTTTTGTATCCTAGCCTCGAACATGAATAGCTGGTACCTGACACGAAGACTGATGATTATAGACACTTTAAGTGGTCGAGAAAAGAGTCTGATGTCCACCCCCAGAGCTATTCGTGTGGCCAATAACTTACAAATTAGGTAAAATACATACAATTTTTAATGCACACACTTAGCACACAGTGTTGGGTATGATGTTTTATGCTCTTAATAATATTGTTGTGTGATTTGTAGGTTTCACCTGGTGCCGAACACCCAGAAAGGACAGGTGTACCCTCCTCTAATGACTGTGTCCTACTCTGATATTCTCATCACTGATCCAGCTAAGCAAACTGTAGCTGTAGGTATTACATAAAGTACAGATTTGGTATGTACATGCATCTATGTACAGATGTTAACTTTTACATGTGGGAATATTTAGGTATCATTCTCATTGGATTATGAGATGGATCAGAGCGACGCTCAAGTTAAAACTGATGTGAGTAGACATTTTTATTTTTCAAACTGACAAAGTAGTAATGCTTTATGAGGAGGATGATGATGATGGTAATGATGTGTTTTTGTGTATGTGTCTGTTGCCCAGATTGCACTGGGTGTGTTGGGTGGCGTGGCTGTTGTTTACTCTCTATTGAAGACCGCTAGCTGGAAAAGAAGGATCGCTTCTCCTCTCATTGACGTACAGGCAAGCACATGCACACACACACACACAATCACACACATGTACAGTAAAGAAGGGACTGATATTGTCACATGTGATTTCATTAAAAGAAAAAAAAACGTGCTATCCAGGAATTACAGATTATAATGATTTAATTATCTATTGAAGAAGTATGTTCTAGATTGCAATGCACCTTATATACTGCTTGGCCAAAAAAAATAAAAATTCAGATGGGTGAAATTATTTCCCTTCATCAAGCAAAAAAAATAATAAAAAAATGTAATTGCTGAAATTGGGTTAATAGTTGTCCAATTAATTTTTAATACCTGGACGGATAGTTATAAAAATGAAGGTGTGTTATAAAAATGGTTAGTAGAAATTTAGTGAACGTAAGAGCTTTTCTTCATGCATAATATGAGAACTTGGATTTGGGATTGGGACTTAACAGCTAAAAAAGCCTTTAGATTGATTTGGAGCATAAAGATTGGACTTTGGAGCAATGGAAGACAGTCATATGCACTGAATGACCCTATTCTAGAGTGATGGCGCGTCAGGGTAAGAAGGGAAGCACATAAAGCGATTCACCCTTCATGCATAGTCTGAAGGCAGTGTTGTGATCTGGGGTTGTCTCAGCTGGTCAGGTCTCGACTCAGCAATGCTATGTGGGAATAAAAATGGAGTCAGCTGTTGACTTGAATGTACTGAATGACCAGGTTATCACATATATGGATTTTTTCCCCAACAATGTCATGGATATATTCCAGTATTTTAATTGTGAAGTGTTTGCTGAAAATGATTCCACTATCCTCAAATTGTCTGAATTGTGTGCAAATTGAACAAGAAAACTATTAATATTAATTTGCATGTTGTACTGGGTGGTGCCCTGGAATGGTTTGGCAGCTAATACAGGGAGCTCAGGCCAGGAAGCAAGGGATACCAGCCTTGCGTCTTGAGCTCCCTGGTTTGGGCCCATGCACCCCATGACCCTATACAGGCTAAGCGCTATCAAATATAAATAAATGTATTTTTCTGCATATTATTTTCATAGTTGCAAAATGCAAATATGTTTTAATACATGAGAATAATGCTAACGAGGCCCAAATTATACATTTATTTAATATTTTTAACCTTTCACAGCCTTTTAAATGTTTTTCTAATTGTTTGTGCTTTTGTAATGTACGCACTTATGCTATGTCATTCAGACCATTATGAAGTTCCTGTTGTTCTATGCCGGAGATTTGGCAAATGTTTTCTTCGTCAACACTGTCGGAACTGGTCTGTACTGGCTCATTTTTTATAAGGTCAGTGATATTTTTGTATTGCTATTACACAATGTTAACAGTCTCTATTGAGATATTCTTTACAATTGTGTATTACAGGCTTGGTTATATCTGTGTATATACATTTTTCTTTATTTTTCTTTATATATTTTTTCCTTTTTTCCCCTGATTTCTCTTTCCTGTTTTACAGGCTCAGCAATTTGTATCAGTCCTGTTGCCCTTACCAGCTCAGGAGGATCGCTTTGTTATATACGTTGGCTGTGCATTTGCGCTTAAGGTGATGTGAAGAAACATACACAATAAGATTTTAATGCAATGCCACTTTCTGCAGGTATCTGTTTAGTGCTTTGTATTGGTTTATAGGAGATGTTAATTCAAATACATTTATTTGGATTCATCTGCAACTCTATAATACTGTATATATGTATGTGTCATAAACTCCTATGCTGCCTAGGTTTAGGCCTCACTGTAATTTTGATTCTCTCCTACTCTGCAGGCGCTACAGTTCCTTCATGAATTGTGGTTGCAAATGTCAGTGGATATATTCTTTATAGACTGGGAGAGACCTCGCAGCGGCAAGTCCAGTAAATCTGTAGAAGGTAAAGGTCTTTAGAACACAGCATGTGGACAATATATGATGCTGATTTTATTAGTTTTTATTCTGCGATGCTTGGCCGATTTACATTTTGACACCATTTGATAAAATATAACAGTGTAATAATGAAAAATTATACACAAAAACATTTATTTAAAACTGCAGTTGTTAAAAAATATGTTTTTAAGTGATTCATTTTATAATTCCAAAACAGCATTTACTGTCCATGGTTCCACAGTAACAATACTGGGCTATATTAATTGATGCCAAGATTTGGAAAAATCTTTCCAAAAAACATTCGTACAAGTTATATTTCAGTTTCCCTCTCTTATTAATTAAGCTATGGAGCAAAGGCAAGTTTATAACCGCTAGTTTAGCAAGTGTGCTATCACTGAGACCAGTAAAACGTTGTATGTAGGGCATAAATGATATGCCCTACATACAACGTTTTACTGGGCTCAGTTTACTTTTAGTTATATATAAGTGATGCGACAGTTACAGTATACAGTGTGCTTGTGTACATGTTTTCAGGTTGTGGTGACGGAAAGACCCCAGCACCTACAGTCAGCATCTGGAGAACGTATTTTGTGGCTAACGAATGGAATGAGATCCAGACAATCCGTAAGATCAACCCCACCTTCCAGGTCATCTCCGTGCTCTTCTTCCTGCAGGTGAGCTGCTCTACAAGCAGTGCCAATAGATGCATCTGTATATGTGCATGGTTAGATTTTCTGTGTGTGTGTGTGTGTGTGTGTGTGTGTGTGTGTGTGTGTGTGTGTGTGTGTGTTTGCCTGCAGGTGGTAAGTTTCTCCAGCCTTGCATTAAGAGACCCTTCTTCAGAGCTTCAGCGTTCAAGCGAGGGATACCAACCAGCCTACAGCCGCATACTGCGCTACGGTTTGGCAGCTGCTCTATGGCTTTGCATTGGTTTCATACAGGTACTCGCACACACCTCACCAGCAAGACTGCATTATATATCTGTATAGAAGTTGAATCTCTAGTCCCACCACACATATCGTTAAATATCATCAACAATTGTTTTTTCACCAATTCGCACGCATTTAAAAAAAAATTGCATGTTTTTGAAAATTAAAATTCATGATGAAATTATGATTTCAGAGCTACCATATTTCGACAAACGTCGGCTTTTCTTATGAAACTAAGATAATAAATGAAACTAAGATTTATTTCTCACAATTGTAGCACAATTTGGGAAAGGAAAGAGATGTTATGATCCCTGATGATGAGTGTCAGTGGTCGTAATGTTACGGCTTATTGGTGTATATTAGCCCTTTGCAACACTGTACATAAGGAATAACTGGTTGTAGCTGCTATAATGTAAGTAATGTGTTATTGTTTGTGTTTCTTTTTTCCAGATCATTTTTTTCTCAGTTTTCTATGAGCGCTTTGTGGAAGACAAGATTCGTCAGTTCGTAGATCTCTGCTCTATTAGCAACGTGAGTCTACATACAATAGCAGCTCTAATCTGTATGCTAGTGTTGTTAAATGTAAGAATAGTCAAAATACTATGGAACCTCGGATAGCGATTAACCCGGTTTGCGAGTGTTCCGCAAGACAAGCAAAAATCTTTAATACATTTTGATTTGAAAAACGAGCGAGTCTTTATATATGAGTACCAAATAGCATCATGTAGCACACATGTGCTTCTTGTTTTGATGCCGAGCGTCATGTGACAACTGTGGTTATTCATTCCGTCACTCTGCGGAATTGTGGATAATCTTCTCCCATGCTTGTTCTCAGTGTGTGTGCATCACGTGTATAGTCAACATCAGTGTGTACTGTTTACTATAACACTGTGACCACATGTGTGCTCATAAAGCATCTTTTATTTTGTGCTTGTATGTGTGTGTGGGACGACTTTCACACACACCCACACTAGTTTACCGGATAGAGACTCAACCATGCGGTCGGTGCTATCGTTCCAGTTTTTATTTTTTATTTTTATTTTATTATCAAAGTATTTTTTTATTGGAAATATAAACATACATACATAAATTGTACACTATTTTTCCCCTACCCATACACACAAAAAAAATCAACAACAAAAAACTAAAAAAAAAAAAAAACAGTTAGTCAAAAGAAAAAGGGGGGGGAATTAAATTAAATCAATAAATAAATTACACATCAAACAGAAAATGAAATGAAGGACGTATTATAAACAAAGACTAAAAAAGAAATATTTTATTACAGATCCAACTGATCTGCATCTAGATTTTCAAGATGGCTTATAAATGGATGCCTTATAGAATAGCAAATCTTTTCTAGGTGGAGAAAATACAAAACCTCTTTAATCCAATGAGTGCCCACTGGTGGTGACGACTCCTTCCACTTAAACGGGATCAGTCTCCTAGTGAGAAGGGAGCTAAAGGCAATTATATTGGCCTTGGCGTCACTCAGGCGAGCGCCACTTGAGTCAACACCAAAAAGTACAATAAATGGGGATGGTTCTAATGGTATTTGGCATATTTTTGACAATGTATCAAAAATAAAACTCCAAAAATTGTAAAGCTTTGGGCATGTCCAGAACATATGCAGTAGTGTAGCTGGTTCCTGCTTACACCGGTCACATGTGGGATCAAAATCCTCTCTAATCTTTGCTAGTTTTACCTTGGACCAGTGAAGCCGGCGAACAGTTTTAAACTGAATAACTGTGTGTTTGAGGCAGACTGATGATGAGTAAATTCTATGTATTATCTTTTGCCACATTTTATCTGAGATTTGTTCTTGTACATCATTTTCCCATTTGCCTTTAAGTATATCTAATGTGGCTGAGTTACTTGTGTTTAATAACTTGTACACAGCACTAATCATCTGTTTAGCATCTGGTTTACAGCTATAAACAGAATCTAAAAGGGATGGAGAAGGAGACAAAGGGAAAGACTCAGAATTACAGGAAATTAAATTCCTCAGCTGTAGATATCTATAAAAATGTGTCCTGGAAATGTTAAACTTTTGTATAAGTTGTTCAAATGAGCCAAAGATATTTTCAATGTAAAGATCATATAATGACACAATACCACACTCAAACCAAACCCCAAAAGCATTATCCGTATAAGACGGAGCAAACATACAGTGCCCATTCAGTGGTGCTATCAAAAATAGATCCGTAAACTTGAAATGATGCAGAAACTGATTCCAACGGATAATGTTAATGGAGTGTATAACCAGTGGGTTTGAGGTAAAAGAAGATGTGGGCTGTTTTTGTGGCAATTTAGCACATAATAAAGATGAGAGAGATATTGATCCCATGGATGCTTTGTTCCAGGTTTTAATAATGTCCAAGGCAGTTCTTAACCCAATTCCAGCCATTTCAGATTTTCTTTGCAGGCCAATTATTAAATTCCTCAGCAAATGTGACCTTTTTGGCATGTAGAATGTTTTCACTGACTGGTGAGCCTACCTAAAAGTGTATTTAAAAAACAGTATGACATGATTCAGTTATTCTTTCTAACGTGTATCAGTAGGACATGCAAAACTGAAATTTCGTTATTTCCCCTTCTTGTACTTGCATTATCATGCACTTGCATCTTTTTTAACCCCCCCCCCACCCCCCCAAAACGTGCATATTGCATGTGTCATTTATCAGTTTATCACAAATCTTTATACATTTAATTGGGACCATTGTGATTTACAGGACTTGGGTTCTTGCAGCAAATAAAGCTGCAACTGAAAGATTGCGCATGTCTTTATGCTTTTTTGCAATGGCTGTGTTTTAGATATCAGTACTGCTGCTTTCTCAGCGCTGTTTTGGTTACTACATTCACGGTCGATCTGTGCACGGCCACGCTGATACTAACATGGAGGAGATGAATTCAAACCTGAAGAGAGAGGCAGTAAGACTTGTTATATTATATTATTTGAAATATCATTTTGAGAATATGTAATGGTAAGGGATATTTAATATATAATGTATGTGTCTGTGTGACATTCAATAGGAGAATCTTTGTGGCCAGAGAGGATTGTTGCCTAATTCTGACATCCAGACTTTTCAGATCTCCATCACAAGTCGTCTGAGGGCGCAGTACGATCGCATATTCGAGCCGCTCAGTAGAGTAAGCGGACACCAGCGCTGTTTAGTTTAGTCAAAGAAAATTAAATGACATCAACCCTGAAACATATTTCTACATATTCATATTCATACATGTTCATATTTAAATATTTGCAATATTCTAAGTGACTCTTGTGCTAATTTGTTGGGTAAACCTGTAATTGTGTTATTCCTGTAAGAAATTTAATCAAAGTTGAAGAAAGCGCTAATTCCCAATTGTGCAGGTAGTTGCATTGTGGGTAGTGTAGTCATTGAGAACAGACCAACGTGTCAACAAAAAACATTTTGGAGCCATTATAACATCACAAGTTAACAAATCTGGATTTGTCCTTGCTAAAGCTAGTTTTTGAAGTGAAGACACGCGCACATTCCCTTATTAATGTTATTCATGTCCTTTCCATCACCACACAGAGAAATGGACCTTCGCGATTGATTGATGCCTCAGCCAGTCCATTCGAACAGAACACAAAAGCCTATCACACTATGAACCGCTTTCTGGCCTCTGTCATTGACCATGTGAGACTTTATGGACTTCATCTTTATTACCCACATACCGTGGTGCAGTGTTCAGCATGATGATCCTGTTTTTGTCTTCTCTGCCAGGCTCATCGTGAGATGGATTACATTGTGAAAGATAAGCTTCTCTTGGAAAGAGTCATAGGAATGGAGTTTATTGAACCTCTGGACAAAAGCATTTTTTATAATGGTAAGCTATGTAACATACGTGACATTAGACCAATATTGTTTCACAAAGCGCGTAATCATACATTTTGTATATTTCTTTTCATGGGTCATGGTATTATTCATTAGGCATAAATCTAAATCTATATGCAGAAATCTATACAGCTGCCAATGTTTTTCGTTGTCTTATAGGTAAATATAATTAAATTACATTAAATCACTTTATGCATTTTTCTCCCCAGATGACTCTTACTCTTTCGCTGAGGTGCTTTTCTATGGAAACGAGGCGACACTGTTGATCTTTGACACACTATTTTTCTGTGTTGTTGATCTCGGCAGCCAGAACTACATTCTGGCAGCTGTCCTAACATACGTACAGCAACTGGTCAGTATCTGGGGGGGGTTTGGGTGACTGTGTGTGTGTCTGTGTGCCTGAAGTGAGGTGATGTTTCATCATATAGTCCTATACATTCAGCGTCATTTACAGAGGGGTTGCAGACTCTCTTTTGTTAGCAGACTGACTTTTCTAGTATTCCTCTGAGAAACCTGGGAGGAATGAGCAACAAAATATTAATTCTCTTTCAACCGCGTTGCTGTCTAGCCAGTCCAAGCCAGCACCACAAACTTCTTAATCTCCTGAGACCCAGACTCGATTGTTGTGTACATTGCAATTTCTCCTCAGTTTCTCTGTATTTGCAGTGATGGTTTGGGGTGCAATATTATGGCATTTCCTAGGCTCAATACTGTGCTAGATGGGCACGCCACTGTCAAGGACTATGGAACCATTCTGGAGGACCACGTGCACCCAATGGTTCAAACATTGTATCCCGAAGGTGGTGCCGTGTATCAGGATGATAATGCACCAATATACACAGCATGACTGGTGACAGAGTGGTTTGATGAACATGAATGTGAAGTTGAACATCACTCATGGCCTGCACAGTCACCAGATATAAATATTATTGAGCCACTTTAGGGTTTTTTGGAGGAGTGAGTCAAGAAACGTTTTTCTCCACCAGCATTAAATAGTGACCTGGCCACTATTCTACAAGAAGAATGGCACAAAATTCCTTTTGCCACTGTGCAGGACTTGTATCTGTTATGCCCAAGACAAATTTATGCTGTATTGGCCGCAAGAGGAGGCCCTACACCATACTAATGAATTATTGTGGTCTAAACCTAGGCGTTTCAGTTTAATTGTCCAAAATCTGTATATATACACTCACCTAAAGGATTATTAGGAACACCTGTTGAATTTCTCATTAATGCAATTATCTAATCAACCAATCACATGGCAGTTGCTTCAATGCATTTAGGGGTGTGGTCCTGGTCAAGACAATCTCCTGAACTCCAAACTGAATGTCAGAATGGGAAAGAAAGGTGATTTAAGCTATTTTGAGCGTGGCATGGTTGTTGGTGCCAGACGGGCCGGATTGAGTATTTCACAATCTGCTCAGTTACTGGGATTTTCACGCACAACCATTTCTAGGGTTTACAAAGAATGGTGTGAAAAGGGAAAAACATCCAGTATGCGGCAGTCCTGTGGGCGAAAATGCCTTGTTGATGCTAGAGGTCAGAGGAGAATGGGCCGACTGATTCAAACTGATAGAAGAGCAACTTTGACTGAAATAACCACTCGTTAGAACGAGGTATGCAGCAAAGCATCTGTAAAGCCACAACACGCACAACCTTGAGGCGGATGGGCTACAACAGCAGAAGACCCCACCAGGTACCACTCATTTCCACTACAAATAGGAAAAAGAGGCTACAATTTGCACAAGCTCACCAAAATTGGACAGTTGAAGACTGGAAAAATGTTGTCTGGTCTGATGAGTCTCAATTTCTGTTGAGACATTCAAATGGTAGAATCAGAATTTGGCATAAACAGAATGAGAACATGCATCCATCATGCCTTGTTACCACTGTGCAGGCTGCTGCTGGTGGTGTAATGGTGCGAGAAATCTTTTCTTGGCACACTTTAGGCTCCTTAGTGCCAATTGGGCATCATTAAAATGTCATGGCTTACCTGAGTATTGTTTCTGACCGTGTCCATCCCTTTATGACCACCATGTACCCATCCTCTGATGGCTACTTCCAGCAGGATAATGCACCATGTCACAAAGCTCGAATCATTTCAAATTGGTTATTTGAACATGACAATGAGTTCACTGTACTAAAATGGCTCCCACAGTCACCAGATCTCAACCCAATAGAGCTTCGTGACCAGGATGTGCATCACACAAATCTCCATCAACTGCAAGATGCTATTCTATCAATATGGGCCAACGTTTCTAACGAATGCTTTCAGCACCTTGTTGAATCAATGCCACATAGAATTAAGGCAGTTCTGAAGGCGAAAGGGGGAAAATACCGTATTAGTATGGTGTTCCTAATAATCATTTAGGTGAGTGTATATATACTGTATAGGCAATGTAGAACATATCATGACCTCATATGGGGACATTCAGGTATCAAGAGGAGTGTGCTTAAACCAAAATTTAAACAGTAATCTAAAAAGTGTTTTTCTATTTAATCATTTGCTCATATTAAAATGGGCCATGCAAATTATTTTTATTTATTAACGTAAAATATTTTTTTCCTAGGATGATGCATTATGTACCTGTCTTAATTTTTCATATATTCATTTCTTTGAATGCAGTTTGTATTTGCACATAAGTCATTAATATAATATTTTTAAATAGATGTTTCAAGTAGGTATTTATAAGCTGCAAATTTAAAGAATTGTTGCTGTTTAAAACCATTTGAATAATTATTGTAATGCATCTTTGTGTGTTTGCAGATCTTCAGGCTGATTCGAAATGTTTCTGGTCGCAGGAACCTGGTCAGAAAAACTCTGGTTGACAAAAGATTCCTTATCTAATTCATTAATTTAATCTTTTTTTTTTTTTTTGCCTTAATGTCAGTTTTATTGTAGTTTGTATTTTGCCAACACTATCAAAGCAGGTTTTGTTTTGATGCATTTGTCTTTTATATATTTGTTTGTTTTTAGACTAAATAAAAAATATACTGTAGTATATAGTTTATTTTTTATAAGGATTTCCTGAAATTCAGTATTTTTCTACATCATTAAAGACTATTGATTGATTTGTGTGACTTCTGTACAGTGAAATAAAGTTGATGAGCTTCTGTTAATGTTCAACGTTCAGTGTTCACATCCTAGAAACAATTTTTTTTTCTTTAGCTTTCAGTTGTTTATTTTTGGGAAATCTGTGCCCACTGTTATCTCTGTAGATGCTTTTCAACTCACCCCAGCTATAAAGAGGAGTTATTTGATTTACTGTAGCCTTGGAATGAGCTGGAACCAGTCCACCCATTGTCTGCTGCCCTTTCTCAACAAGTCATTTTCATTCATAGAACTGTTGTTCAACAGTCTGCACAACTCTATATAATCTCTCAAGACTGTTCTTTGTGAAGATTCCAGACCAGCTGTTACTGAAATAATAAAGCCTGTTTGTTCAAAACAATCAAAAGTCATGGTCAAAGTCACAGAGATCACATCTCGCCCACCTTCTCATTAGGCTGCTTGATAACGTCAGAACGCCTTCTCATAGTTTTAACATTCGTTGCACTTGTCAAGGCCAAACAGAAGCATGACACCACAAGTTATGATGATAATAATACTACCAAAATAGATTATAACTGGACAAATAATGTCTGAACTGGGTATTCCTTTACTTCTTCCTTTTTATTAGTAATTTTTTAATTAATGTCTTTTCTTATATACCGTATAAGTATTTGTTTAACAATTATTATAACAAAATATTTTTTAAACATAGACAAATTTGTATATGCCTACATTAAATTAAAGTATGCAGAACCCCCCACACCACCAAAAAAAAAAGAAATAGAATTTTGAAAGAAAGAAATTAATTCTCATACAGACCCAAAAGTGAGACTCGAACCCTTAACACTGGACAAGTGAAGCCACAGTGCTAACCACTACATCACCATGCTGCCTGTTGGAGCCTTTTGACCTATAAAATAATTGTAACATTATACTTGGTGTTATATTTAATCTTGTTTATTTTTTATCCCGTTTGATAGCGAAGTTAAGGAGTTGCCACAGCAGACCCTCCAGTCCTCCAATGGTTGGGTTTGGATGGGAATTGGGCCTAGGTCTTCCACAGCCCTCATGAGAAGCTTACTAGTGAACCACCAATGCTACATTGATCTCATTAAAAAAAAAAAGTAACTGGTGTCAAACATCTGCTACACTAATAGTTCTCAACCTTGGGCGTGGAGGAACACTGCCATGCATATTTTACTGTTTCCCCTGTTCTACCATACACACTTTCAATTTAAAAAGGCTGTTAATTATTAATTTGTTGGCTAGTTAAATCAGGTGTGCTTGGAGATGAGAAAGCACAAAAAAAACCAACATGCAGACCAGTGGTTCTCCAGGCCTAGGGTAGAGAACCACTGAGCTACACCACTGTGCCACCAAATTTGTATTTAATTGAACTGATTATGGTTTAATTAAAAAATGGTTGGTTTGGTTAGTTAAAATAAATTCATTATAATTTTCTCTAATTAACACTATTTGCTATTTTTTAAAATAATTATAGATGGAATAATTAGGGATTAACCAATATAACAATTTAACATAGGTATATAAGCAAGATACAGTGATGGATTTTTATTAAATAATACATCCCAGAATCCTGTCTGTTTAGAGTTTAATGTTGATAACTAGCGGTAACTGAACAGCAAGATAAAGTGCACTGTTATAAAAAATACAATTTGTTCTAATTGTCAGTTTCCTGAACTGAAAAGCATTTTCCCCCCAGTGTTTAAGAGGTCCCTTAGAATTTATTCTAACCTATATATAAAAACACATTACTGTTTTCTTTGTCACATTAAGCTACAGTATCGGACTCTTAAACACTTCTTATTTTTGTTTTTTCCTGCCTCATACTCGGATTACTTTGAATTATTTTTCAGTTTTAATTACTGTGTCTCCATTTTGTATATGATGTTTTTGAAATGTATTGTTACATCCATTTGGTTCAGCAGTGAAGCAGATCTCAAAGCCAGCACTTTTGGTTCACTCAACTGTTTAAGTTGATATTATACTTACATTTAAGTTTTAAATTTAGAAAAAGTTACATTCAGGTGATGTTTTGATTCAGCGGGGAATATAAACCATAGGCAGGTTTTGGTTTGGTTTGGTTTGGCTTGGTTTGGTTTTGTTAAGGCAGTTTGGTTTCATTTCTTATTAGGCTGCGTTTAAGTTTCGATTCATGTTCTCAGACAACGCCCATCTTCAAAGGACAATTTTAGACAGTAACAGACACCACGACAGCAATATCCAAGGCACAAAGTGGTACGTTAACAGTTTCAAGATTAATATAATGGCTTAATGGCTGTCCTGGCACATCATTGTTGAAACTGGAGTTTGTTTTGATTATGTGTTGTATGTCTTTTTCTTTGGAAAGATATGAGTGACTAGATATTACTCACATCATTCTTGCTTTCGGTTATCGAGTTTTGGTAACATCAATAACCCAAGTTAGGTGTTTTGTGAACAGACTCAGTCATTTCTTTTGTGTAATTTACATTTATCCACACATACTGTACATGTGAGTACAGAATATGACTTTTTAGTTCAGGTTAACATATGCAAACATTTACACACAACTTACTACTGAATGATTCATAAATGACCACCGTTGTTCTTATACTATAAGTGCATAATTCAGACACAGTCTCTGACTGTAACATCTTTTGTTGTGTGAAGTTTGTCAAAATTCCTTATTATACCCACTTATTCCATCCTGGCCAGATCTTCTTTTGGGGCATGATATTCTCAGTACAGCAGTAATACTAAAGCTGTAGTGTGTGAAAGTGTGACATAGAAGTTTGATGACTTGCGTGTCAGATCTATTCTTGTTTAAAAAGAGGGATTCAGGCACAATTTGTGTTAATCGGCCTTAATGGTAAGCATGATATTAGTTTTCACTGTTATACTGATGACGGACAGTTATATGTCTCAGCAAAGCCAGATGAGAGACACCAACTTAATAAAGCTGAGGAATGTGTCCAGGAAATGAGTCACAGGATACTTATTATCTTCCTTCTACTAGACTGTTACAAGACAGACGTACTGGTACTAGGTCAAAAAGCAGCAGCATCATGTGCAGCGGTAATAGACCTTGATGTTTTAATTAATTCCAGTCTTTCATTTAAAGCATTTGCATTGGCTCCCAGTGAAATTTTGCATTGATTATAAAATATAAATATTGATTTATAAAGTGCTAAATGATCTCTAGCTCAGGTGAACTGCTAGTGTCTTATGATACACTATGCCTATTTCGATCTAAAGATGCAGGCTGCTTGTTGGCATCTCGTATTGTGAAAACGACAGCAGGAGGGCAGAGCTTTTCTTACAAAGCCCCAAAGTTATGGAATAGCCCTTCAATACAGTGTCCATGTTTATGGTAAGGCTGAAAATCTATTTAGCCAACCCTTCTGTGAATAGATTTTTCTTCCTTAATGGTGAAGATATGTGTGACTTATGGACATACAGTCGAATTTTATGGTGAAATGGTATGTTTGGATACCATTTGAGGAAAGTCCAGCAAAAATGGTTTGAAAACAAACCATTGGGGAAGCTTAGTTTAAAATAAAGAGAAAGAAAGCAGGGGAAATATGGGGGAATAGATGGGGGAAAGAAATTCTATACAAGTCAAAAAGCTTTATCACTTCTGACCTTGGCTAACCTTGGTCAACTCCCCCTGCTTCCACCATTCTCATTAATCAGTCTGGTTTGTTGATGTTGAAGTGATAGGGGTTACTTCCCGGGGAGCTATGAAGCCAAAATGTGAGGAGAATAAACCAAGGGGGTTGTGGACATTCCTGAGAAACCTCCAAGATTTACTTTCTATTTCCACTTATTTTGCTTTAGACTATCAGCTACCTGGAGTTTTTTTTTTAGTTAAACCCCAAATAAAACCCCTGCATTAAATGGAGAGCTAGCATTTGGGTATAAAATCCCTTGTTTCATGGACCATGCAGTGCTCTAGATCAATTTTGTCCTTCCAAAATGGAAAAGGAAGGTGAAGCTGGTGTTGTGGCAAATTTTGTGAACTCCACCAATTTTCCAAACAACAACAACAACAAAAAACCCAACTACTTGAGTACAGAAAAAGCAAAGAAGTTTATTTTAGACAGACGTGGATGGACAGCTCTGCACCGGCCAGCCAGAAAGACAACAGACACCCTACAAATCTTCTTGAAGATTCGAACTTCCGTCATTTTACATGGTTTATATACCATTACCTGGCAATTACCTCATTGCTCCTCCTTAATTCTTTATTTAGTTCAAGTATCTACTTAATATTCAATAGATGTATGTTAATTTTGTTAGGCCAGACTGATGAGTTACATACATGAGTTACAGCTCCCAGTTGCATACTTTCCTCCCTCTTATCTCATATTTATTCATGTCCTCGGTAGGACGGATATATATCTGATACGGCATGCGCACTAGCTGGTGAAACAGCATTTCATGACAATACTTTTGTATTTAGAAGTTACAATTCTAAAAACAGGTACAAGAGACATTAATTCATAAATATATATATAATAATTGTAACATTATACTTGGTGTTATATTTAATCTTGTTTATTTTTTATCCCGTTTGATAGCGAAGTTAAGGAGTTGCCACAGCAGACCCTCCAGTCCTCCAATGGTTGGGTTTGGATGGGAATTGGGCCTAGGTCTTCCACAGCCCTCATGAGAAGCTTACTAGTGAACCACCAATGCTACATTGATCTCATTAAAAAAAAAAGTAACTGGTGTCAAACATCTGCTACACTAATAGTTCTCAACCTTGGGCGTGGAGGAACACTGCCATGCATATTTTACTGTTTCCCCTGTTCTACCATACACACTTTCAATTTAAAAAGGCTGTTAATTATTAATTTGTTGGCTAGTTAAATCAGGTGTGCTTGGAGATGAGAAAGCACAAAAAAAACCAACATGCAGACCAGTGGTTCTCCAGGCCTAGGGTAGAGAACCACTGAGCTACACCACTGTGCCACCAAATTTGTATTTAATTGAACTGATTATGGTTTAATTAAAAAATGGTTGGTTTGGTTAGTTAAAATAAATTCATTATAATTTTCTCTAATTAACACTATTTGCTATTTTTTAAAATAATTATAGATGGAATAATTAGGGATTAACCAATATAACAATTTAACATAGGTATATAAGCAAGATACAGTGATGGATTTTTATTAAATAATACATCCCAGAATCCTGTCTGTTTAGAGTTTAATGTTGATAACTAGCGGTAACTGAACAGCAAGATAAAGTGCACTGTTATAAAAAATACAATTTGTTCTAATTGTCAGTTTCCTGAACTGAAAAGCATTTTCCCCCCAGTGTTTAAGAGGTCCCTTAGAATTTATTCTAACCTATATATAAAAACACATTACTGTTTTCTTTGTCACATTAAGCTACAGTATCGGACTCTTAAACACTTCTTATTTTTGTTTTTTCCTGCCTCATACTCGGATTACTTTGAATTATTTTTCAGTTTTAATTACTGTGTCTCCATTTTGTATATGATGTTTTTGAAATGTATTGTTACATCCATTTGGTTCAGCAGTGAAGCAGATCTCAAAGCCAGCACTTTTGGTTCACTCAACTGTTTAAGTTGATATTATACTTACATTTAAGTTTTAAATTTAGAAAAAGTTACATTCAGGTGATGTTTTGATTCAGCGGGGAATATAAACCATAGGCAGGTTTTGGTTTGGTTTGGTTTGGCTTGGTTTGGTTTTGTTAAGGCAGTTTGGTTTCATTTCTTATTAGGCTGCGTTTAAGTTTCGATTCATGTTCTCAGACAACGCCCATCTTCAAAGGACAATTTTAGACAGTAACAGACACCACGACAGCAATATCCAAGGCACAAAGTGGTACGTTAACAGTTTCAAGATTAATATAATGGCTTAATGGCTGTCCTGGCACATCATTGTTGAAACTGGAGTTTGTTTTGATTATGTGTTGTATGTCTTTTTCTTTGGAAAGATATGAGTGACTAGATATTACTCACATCATTCTTGCTTTCGGTTATCGAGTTTTGGTAACATCAATAACCCAAGTTAGGTGTTTTGTGAACAGACTCAGTCATTTCTTTTGTGTAATTTACATTTATCCACACATACTGTACATGTGAGTACAGAATATGACTTTTTAGTTCAGGTTAACATATGCAAACATTTACACACAACTTACTACTGAATGATTCATAAATGACCACCGTTGTTCTTATACTATAAGTGCATAATTCAGACACAGTCTCTGACTGTAACATCTTTTGTTGTGTGAAGTTTGTCAAAATTCCTTATTATACCCACTTATTCCATCCTGGCCAGATCTTCTTTTGGGGCATGATATTCTCAGTACAGCAGTAATACTAAAGCTGTAGTGTGTGAAAGTGTGACATAGAAGTTTGATGACTTGCGTGTCAGATCTATTCTTGTTTAAAAAGTGGGATTCAGGCACAATTTGTGTTAATCGGCCTTAATGGTAAGCATGATATTAGTTTTCACTGTTATACTGATGACGGACAGTTATATGTCTCAGCAAAGCCAGATGAGAGACACCAACTTAATAAAGCTGAGGAATGTGTCCAGGAAATGAGTCACAGGATACTTATTATCTTCCTTCTACTAGACTGTTACAAGACAGACGTACTGGTACTAGGTCAAAAAGCAGCAGCATCATGTGCAGCGGTAATAGACCTTGATGTTTTAATTAATTCCAGTCTTTCATTTAAAGCATTTGCATTGGCTCCCAGTGAAATTTTGCATTGATTATAAAATATAAATATTGATTTATAAAGTGCTAAATGATCTCTAGCTCAGGTGAACTGCTAGTGTCTTATGATACACTATGCCTATTTCGATCTAAAGATGCAGGCTGCTTGTTGGCATCTCGTATTGTGAAAACGACAGCAGGAGGGCAGAGCTTTTCTTACAAAGCCCCAAAGTTATGGAATAGCCCTTCAATACAGTGTCCATGTTTATGGTAAGGCTGAAAATCTATTTAGCCAACCCTTCTGTGAATAGATTTTTCTTCCTTAATGGTGAAGATATGTGTGACTTATGGACATACAGTCGAATTTTATGGTGAAATGGTATGTTTGGATACCATTTGAGGAAAGTCCAGCAAAAATGGTTTGAAAACAAACCATTGGGGAAGCTTAGTTTAAAATAAAGAGAAAGAAAGCAGGGGAAATATGGGGGAATAGATGGGGGAAAGAAATTCTATACAAGTCAAAAAGCTTTATCACTTCTGACCTTGGCTAACCTTGGTCAACTCCCCCTGCTTCCACCATTCTCATTAATCAGTCTGGTTTGTTGATGTTGAAGTGATAGGGGTTACTTCCCGGGGAGCTATGAAGCCAAAATGTGAGGAGAATAAACCAAGGGGGTTGTGGACATTCCTGAGAAACCTCCAAGATTTACTTTCTATTTCCACTTATTTTGCTTTAGACTATCAGCTACCTGGAGTTTTTTTTTTAGTTAAACCCCAAATAAAACCCCTGCATTAAATGGAGAGCTAGCATTTGGGTATAAAATCCCTTGTTTCATGGACCATGCAGTGCTCTAGATCAATTTTGTCCTTCCAAAATGGAAAAGGAAGGTGAAGCTGGTGTTGTGGCAAATTTTGTGAACTCCACCAATTTTCCAAACAACAACAACAACAAAAAACCCAACTACTTGAGTACAGAAAAAGCAAAGAAGTTTATTTTAGACAGACGTGGATGGACAGCTCTGCACCGGCCAGCCAGAAAGACAACAGACACCCTACAAATCTTCTTGAAGATTCGAACTTCCGTCATTTTACATGGTTTATATACCATTACCTGGCAATTACCTCATTGCTCCTCCTTAATTCTTTATTTAGTTCAAGTATCTACTTAATATTCAATAGATGTATGTTAATTTTGTTAGGCCAGACTGATGAGTTACATACATGAGTTACAGCTCCCAGTTGCATACTTTCCTCCCTCTTATCTCATATTTATTCATGTCCTCGGTAGGACGGATATATATCTGATACGGCATGCGCACTAGCTGGTGAAACAGCATTTCATGACAATACTTTTGTATTTAGAAGTTACAATTCTAAAAACAGGTACAAGAGACATTAATTCATAAATATATATATATATATATATATATATATATATATATATATATATATATAAATAATATAATGGTTTCTGTTCACCTAAAATTGCATTTACAAAAAAAAAAAAAAAATATATATATATATATATATATATATATATATATTTTTGTAAATGCAATTTTTAGGTGAACAGAAGCGACCTTTAACATTTCCAATCAAAGACCACTAAACACTATGTTCAGCCAGAGAGAAAGTAAATGATGCCAATAAAGTATGTATATGAGGTCAGTTTGTCTGTAATAAACAAGCTAGACAAACAAGCTAGGAAAAAATCTCCCTGAGATGACATGGGGAAAAACCCTTGAGAAGAACCAGACTGAAAAGGGAACCCATTCAGTGCACTCCTCACGCACCTCGCCTGAGGATTCTCCTGAGAGCACGCGCTTACACCCTGCCTTATCCAAATCGCTACAATCGTTCATTCACCCGCCAGCAGTCTCAATCCCACCTCTCCAGTTCGCTTCTCTTCTTATTCCTCTGAGGAGGATATTGCTGAGGATTAGTGATTAATTCGATTTTTTCTTTTTCTTTTTCCAATATGATAAATATGATATGTATCGATCCCTTTGTTTTATTACCTTGTCAGCTCTTAAAAGGGGAAGTCTAGCTCTCTGCACTCTGTGTCCCAAGCAAAGCAGAATCAAAAGCTTATTTTTATATTTTGGAAATCTGCCTGCATTTTCTGTATTTTTCCATTTCATTAAAGTTCCTCAATTTCTTGCACTCTGTGTGTACGGGTCGTTCTTGGGCTGCACTTCACGTACTTCTTGCTTGATTAACGTTAGATATGAGTATACAGCTATAAAATAAGATGAAAAGGAGTGATTATTATTAGTATATTGTTTTACTAGTTATTATTTTTATTATTTTTATTACTTTACTCATTGCTTTGTTCCCTGTCTTCTGCCTGTATGTTCCTCACTTCCCCAATTTGTCGTGCAGGCGCCTTTTCTCCTACTGTAACGAGCGCATCAAGGCCTCTTGAGCAGAGGCCTTCTGGGTATTTGGTACCACACACACTTGAATACAATAGAAGTTCAATAAAATTTCCCACACTGGGAGTCCTAGACTAAAATTTAGTTAGGAAACTTAGTTTCCTAAAGAGTTGCTCTGAGTACGGAAAGTTCAAAAACCTTCTTATTGAGGAAGTGGGGTTGACCCCGTTGCTAGGGATGATACTGCAATTCAAGGACTGTGATTGGTTGATAAAAAAATAACCTCTGACCTTTGTAAAGGTTTTGAAATGCGCTCTTTGTGAAAATAGAATATATAATAATATAACAGACAGTGAAATCATGATGTTTGTATATGACAAAATTGTACGGGTGACTTTATGCAAAGTTTCTGTTATAGGCTAAATATCTTAAATATAACAGCCAAATGTAGAAAATTTGTTTACTTTTGAAGCAACCAATTTCCACGCAGTAGTTAATATTTCAATTCTTACGTTTTTTTTACCATACTGATTTTATCACTTTTAAATGAAAATCAAGGACAGTAAATGAACAACCAGAAGACTCACAAACACTTGTATGCATAGCATGTTTAATGAAAACATACACAAGATATAATGTGTACACTAAACATAGTGAGCAAGCATGGAATACAGAATGTACAGACCAGCATAAAAGAAAAAAACAAAAATAAAAGAGAGAAATCACGGGAGCAGATTCAGTCTGGGTTGGGTGCCAACAGATACATAACAACTAGGCCTTTGAATAGCGCTGGAATGCAGGACTCTGGCGTTACGGGCCTAAAAGGTTTCACCCTTCTTGAAATAAGTAAGGCCTTTCTCCCGTAAATATTGCATCAAGGATCCAGATGACTCAGGTTCATCCTGGATAGAACTTACAGAAACCCGGTCCATGACAGGCTCAGTAGGGTTGTAATCCTCAGAAGGCGTATAATCCGGACTGCCGTGACTGTCGAAATCATCCAGAGGGATGTAGTCAGCATTGAGTAATTATGATTAGCTGTAAGATTAAGATAAAATGCGTAAAAAAACACCAAAGAAAGAAAAAATGATACAAATACTGAAAATAGTGCGATAGAAATGCTTACCCATGGCCTGTCTCTCGAGAACTGTAGAACAAACTGGAAAACCGAGGGAAGTATAAAAAAATTAAGAAAGAAAAGTGTAAAGATAATGGAAAATAATTTATAAGAAACCTTAATTATAATGGAAAACTATGAGTACACGAAGGAATCAGATAATGATGCAATGGAACAAAGTAGGGAAAAAGGTAATTATAATGGGTAACCTAGTTGGAAAAAAATGGACTATAATGGGACAATAATTTACTAGGAGTGAACAAAACATATAAAGGAGGGGATGATAGGGGTAAGCCCGTCCTTTTTACAAATGGTATCAAATGAGCATTGGACTTCCAATCTAGGCACTGCTAGGCTGGCTCACTTGCTGCAATAAATCCTGTCTTACTTCATCCAGATCTGCACTGAGTCAGAAGTCTTTCTTTGATTCTTTGTACTAAATTTAAGTGTATGTTCAACATTAATAGGTGTAAAACTAAAAATGCTTCTGTAACTGATTTTGAATGGGTGTTTTGGCTGCTCTCCTCTCTTCCTAGTACTGCGGACAGAACCCAGCTACTTTCACCCATGTTGGTGACTCACAGTTAGTGTAATTTAGAAGATGGAAGATGAGGGGTTTTCAGCAGGGTGCACAAGAAAAAGAGGAAGCACCAAAACAGTAGAAGAGGTGGTGCTGAATTGTACTGTTTCTATCAGTTGTTGAATTAGTGCTGGTCTGAAAAGTTTATCTGATTCATTCAGTTGGTGAGTAAATACTTCAACCGGTTCAGTTAATATTTTTACGTAATATATTGTGGGATTTTAGACAGCAGGGACTGGATAACTTAATCAGGGTATAGTATGCAATTTTAAACTTGATTATTCCTTCTTGGATTTCCTTTTAAGCGTGTCCAATTCAAATTCACCATATTAAAAGGTCAATTTAAGACTTATTTGATTTAAGGATTATTTGATCCTTCTGGTACAATACTGTTAAAATTGGTGTGCGTTATAATTATATTTATCCTCATTGTATGCTTGGAATTTTAAATGCGACCTTCAGAGTCAGTACTCATAGCAAATTTATGGAAGCATGTCTTTTCTCATGGCCTGCTGGTAATTTACGATGCGTGGGAGCTTGATAAGGTATAGCATGTACCGTCCTTAAGGAATGTCTGCCTTTATGATTTTGCCCTTCTTTTAATTTGCTAGGTTTAATAGTTTTTTTTCCTTTTAATTCTAAAATTAAAGTCAGCTTTAATACTGCTCCTATGCTGGTTTTTCATATGTATGGTCTCCTTCTAGACCATACATATGATATAGAAGCCTGAAATAAGCGTACAAACATGATCAAGGACAAGCATGTATACAAATATACTTATTGAATTGAGAAATTGACTTAGATGATTAAATAATAAATAAATAAATAAAAGTCCCACAACATTAAAGTGCCTACTTTTATGTAAAATATGCTGATTTATGTATGCACATACTTTTAGTCAACTCACTTATAATACAAACACCATGGTCTTAAAACTCCTAAAAATTTTTCTTTCTGTCATGGTACAATGGTTCTCTGTTACAGAAGATTAGGCCAAGGTCAGAAGTGATAACGCTTTATGGCTTGCATAGGAATTCTTCCCTCTATCTATTCTGCTTTCCCGGCTTTCCCTCTCTTTATTTCAAACTGAGCTTCTCCAATGTGTTATCAAATCAGCTTTGCTGGATTTTCCTCAAAACACGAACAAATTGATCTAAATTGGTCCAATCCAATTTCACACATAGTTTCACCATTGTCCCAGCCTTCCATATGTCTTTTAGGCTTGTCTTCTGTTTCACAGATAAAAAAAAAAAAAAAAAAAAACATCTGGTCATTTTCTGCAACCAATTCTGTATGAGAGTGTCCAAACTGGTAAGTTATAAGATGAAATTCAAGAAGGAGGATTATTGCTTAATATGTCCACCGCATTCGTCTGGATGAAGGCTATACGAAGTGTTACCTCATAAGGAGTCAGACAGAACAATGAGGGTTTGTTTTATGGGCCTAGGAACTTTCTCATCAGATTACAATACCTTTGTTTACAATGTTTGGTTTAGTCCCCATTTAGCTCAGCTCAGTTCTTTCCCATATTCTTGTTGCATGCTCTTGCATTCTGACACACACCTGCCTTACTGTCTCACTGTAGTTAAATATTCCTAGTCGTCTATCAGCTATATGTATTAGCAGCATATTCAAATAAACTTCGTACGATGCTGAACTGAATAGGTTTACTGTAACTAATATATCCTACAAGAGGAATGTGTTAATCCTTACAGTTAGACTTCAGATACTAGTAATATAAAATTTGGTACAGGATTTCCTTATCTTCTTCACTCACGAGGACTGTGTGTGTGTGTGTGTGTGTGTGTGTGTGTGTGCGCAGGCTAGGGGGCGGGGAGGAAACTGAAACATTTGCTTCTTGAGCCCTGCGGAGAGAAAACAAGCAACGATGGCTGAACAAAGGTAGGAAAAGAGGTCCACAAAGTACACATAGCCTAATTGTAGAAGTCTATAGTATAATAATTTCACACAATTTTGTTTTAAGTCCTGTTTTTTGTTCCTTTAGCCTAACTTCAAGGCTTACTTGGGAATGATGTCGATTTTACAGTCCTGAGTTTCTTTATCATTGATGCCAGCTTATTTTTATTAAGATTTTTTGCTCACTTTCAGTAACTATCAGTCTCCAGGTTTAACAAAATCAGTTTGTTTAGCTTTTGGTCTAAACTCACTCCAGAAAATGAAAAAATAAAACATAAACAATTTTGGCTTCAAAATCTAGTCAGGAGAAAAGAAAAGCTATTTTTGCTTCATTATGAAAATGAACACAATTTTAAAGGCACAGGATTAGAAACGGATCAGAGTGGATCAAAGTGGATCCGTTTATTTGTTTATTTGAGCCACTGAGTGAATCATATTGAATCGTTTTACATACATAAATGCTGAACCTGTTTAGTGAATCAGAGTAAATTCTCGACCGAGTGAGAAAGCAGAGCATAACAAATTACACGAAGTGCTCCCCAGTCACTCCTCAGCGTACAAACTATATAAATAACAGAAAAATTTTGATACGAATAAGTACATTTTTCAATGTAAACGAAAACCGGCACCAATAGATATTAATTAGAAAAGCTAAACTGAATATTTTTACTGAGATTACTTAATATTTTCACTGCTGAAATAACAGTGCTGAAGGTATAAGTACATGTTAACCTGCTGGAGTCGTTTTAAGACAAAACCTAATTTTCATCCATTCCATCTACTTTTTTGATTTCTCCCAAATACACACACTCATTGATTTACTCACTACGGGCATGCTAATTAGCATGTTTTTGGACTGCAGAAGGAAACACCCCAATGCACGGGGGAGAACATGCAAATTCCATGTACATAGACCCGAGGCAGGAATCGAACCCGGACCCTGGAGGTGCAAGGCGACAGTGCTAACCTTTAAGCCACATTGCCGCCATAAATCTATTAATATTAATAATATATCCATATATTATAGATTTTACATATTTTTTTAAGCGTTCTACATTTTTAAACAATAAACTCCTAATTTTGATATTTGACACAGGTTCAACATGTAATAGTTTAGTAAGGAAAGCTAGTAAATAAAATATTTTATTTAAAAGATTTAGTAAATGGGAGTTTTTAGCTTCTCTTGCTTTATCTGTAGCTAAATATTAAAAATGTGAGAATTTACAAATATGGTCATAAAAGAAAGCTCTGATATGTAAAAACATCAAGTTAGATTTAATGTATTATTACTACTACTATTGTCATCCTGGTCTTGGGACCGATCTTGAGAAAGTGAAATGTGAAATTTTGCACAAATAATAATCTCACATTCTCACCATCTACACTGGGTTTACTCTGGATTGCCGAGGTTCCTCAGACTTTCCAAAAATCCTTGGTGTCAGTGTGTATAATGTGTGTGCATTGTGCCCTGCATGGAATGGTGTCCCATCCAGGATGTATTTCCAGCTGCAGCGCCACCATAATTCAGACCAAGATAAAAGATGACTGAGTTAATAAATATATGTTCATTATGACTTTTTTCTGAAATTGTCTCATAGGCAAAATGAAACTTGATACAAAGATTCTAAGTCTGAGTATACTTTTTCTTATCATTTGTCTAAGACTTTGCCTCTAGATTTTTAGGGCCCTTGAAACTGGATTTAAATGAGGCATTATGAAAAAAACTTAGTTAATATCTATTACTTAATCCTGAGTGGCTGTCCATATGAGATTCTAGTTACCTTCTTGTTCACTATGATGTTATTGATAACATTAAAACAACATGTTTTCAGAATCATGACAGACTTAGCCATGATGACATGTATAGTCAAACTGAGTAGTCAAACTCTAGAAGTACAGTGAAACCTTGGATTGAGAGTACTTTGGTCTCTGAGTGTTTCGCAAGACTACTAAAAACTTTAAATAAATTTTAACTCTGTAAACGAACAAGGTCTTGAAATGTTAAGGGTATTTGGCAGTATTGTCCATGCTCGGTCTTGTCACTCACACAGTCCACATCCATGTGCACATATAGCATTTACTATAATACTGTGACTGTGTGTGTGCCTATAAGGAATTTTTTATTTTGTGTTTATGTGTGCCCACTTGCATGAAAAACTGTTCGTAAACTGGTGTGTGCCGCGATTCTTTTCAAAGGTAAAGTGAAGGTTAATTTGTTTCAGTTTTACTTTATATGTTGTAT
This sequence comes from Clarias magur, assembly GCA_013621035.1. Lineage (NCBI taxonomy): Eukaryota > Metazoa > Chordata > Actinopteri > Siluriformes > Clariidae > Clarias > Clarias magur. The sequence continues at coordinate 2,013,692 of QNUK01000059.1, forward strand.
TAATAATATTTCTATGAATATTTTTTGTTTGTGAAACAAATTGTCTGCATTTTCTTTATTTCTAGGGAAATTCGGAATGAATTATGCGCGCAATCCAAGGTTCCACTATATGCAGTTTATTGTAGTATGGGGTTATGGGCCAACATTTTTTATTTTTCAGGAGACCCCTGGTGTGTGTGGGATCCTAAGCAGCCTCTTGGTTTACTAGTTAGAGCTTTGTATAAGCTTAATAAACTGTCCTGTCATACTGCACATTTACAGTATAGTTCTATGGTGTTTAAATGGATGTAATACCAAAGTTACAACCAGTTTGATACCTGCCCTGAAATACTCATGTGCTAGTCTCACAAATGGTTGGAAGCACTTTGAATCATTGTTTGAGTAACTCAAATCTAATGTTCATACTATATTTTACCCAGCTTTTGGTGAATTTACATTCTCAATTAGTACAGGCTATGTAAAGAATGTACTTAGAAAATATCTGGCAAATGAAAACCAATATTGTTTTCGTTTTTAGAGAATGGCTTACAGGCACAAGTTCCAGAGGCTATAACTACACATATTGTGAAGGGGAGCATGTGAGTTTAACTAAGCTGAAAAATGACAACTCCTTCCTGCAAACCTCTGACAATGGCTACCTAAGGAAGAAAAACATCCCAGATTACCCTGAATACATCTTCAGTGGGTCCGAAGTCTGCCATGTAACTGACGCGAGTGGTCTGGAGGGAATCTTCAGTGATGAAGGATTCAGAGCAAATGGGCCCTATCTGTGGTGGAGCCTTTCAGTGCCTCATTATCAGCTCCCTGAGGAAGCCTCATCACCTGCATTCCAGGAGGAATCCCGTTATGGCAACTTCCGCTTCACTTTACCTCTAAGAGAACTGCTGAATCTATACAGCAAGCAATTTTGTGACGGTACTGCTCCGGTCCTACGTGTATTAGACACCCAGGTCTACAAGCAAGAGATTCTCTATTCAGTTTTGGTGCATCCAGGATACATGAGGCATTACAGGAAATACCCTCGCCTACCCGTTGATGATGATGATGAATCGGTGTGTGGGTACAGAAAAGGGAGATGGTTCTGGTGCTGCCAGTCTCCTTCCGATAACTATAACCCATCCTATTCCACAAGTCATAAATATTTTGTATGGGATCATGTAGCCATTGCCTTCCACATAAAGCCAGGTCGGGTACTGTATGTAGATCATGAACGGCTATCTGACAGCTTGAGTGCGTGTGAGGTCGCTTCAAAGAAACCAAAAATGTCTCACGATGTGGCTGAGGAAATAGTAGAGCATTACAAAAATTTGTATTATTGATCAAAGGTGGTTGGTCTTGTTTTTATACTTTCACAAATGTTTTGTAATTCATCCAATTCACCCAGACAACATCAGCAGCGTCCGAATGAAATTATTACGCCACTGGATTGTTCTAAATTCTGACTGGTCAACCTTTGATGATTTTACTTTTAAAAGAGAGTTGTTGAGTTACTATTACTCTGAGAGTTGTGTAGGCTGCAATTTCAAAGAGTATATAATAATACATTGATTATTTTTTTAATACTGTATTACAATTTTGCATAATACATATAATTTCTTATGTGGTGCATCATTCTGCAAGTTAGTCATTCAAGATTTATAGAAGACAATATATAAGAGGACAGTTTGATTTCCTAATAATGTCCACTGTTTGGTTGCTCTGTTCTGTTACTGTGTTTGTTTTTGTGCCAATTAACCAAAAAAAAAAGCAATAAAAGTAATATGAGTAATCTTTCATTTTCATCTCATCTGTAAAATATAGAGTGGTGCACAAATGCATATTGAAAGACATTATAAGTGGTGGCCAGGGGTGTAAAATACTTGAGTAATTGTACTTTATTACTATTCTTAAGAATAATCATCATCTATGTAGTATTATTAAAATGAATTCTTTAACTTTATTTACAATTTTATGAGAAAAATAATGTTTTATTCCACTCTCATCCAGACAGTGATTGTACACTGTATATGTTAGGAACCTCCACTAGAGGTTCATGTCTGTCTGTTTGTCTGTTTGTTTGTTTGTTAGTTGAATGTTTGTTTGTATTACCGTCATGTGGGCATTCCTTTTTGTTACTTTAAGTTTATATTTGGTTTATGTTTTGTAACCTTTGTTTTCAGAGGGCTCTAGTTTTGTTTTCTTGATGTTCCTTGTGTCTGTGGATTCATGGAGCTGCTCTGTTCAGTGTGTAGTTAGGCTGTGTCTCCTCCTGTGTCCTGTGTAAGTACTGTTCTGTCTTCTGGTTTATTTCCCTTGTATGTGTAGCCACATGAGGGCTTAGCCATTAGCAGGGTTAGCCGCTAGTAGGCCTTGATGGCTAGTAGGGTTAGCCCCTAGTAGGGTTAGCCTCCAGTAGGCTAACCTCTAGTGGGATTGACTGCTAGTGGTTCTGGTCACTAGTAGGTTAGCTGCTAGTTTGGTATAGGCCCATGTGTACCCTGCCTTTTGTCTTCCGGTCCCCTAGGTCAGTACTAACCCCATTAGCCACTAACCCAGTTAGGTCAGCCTCCAGTGTCCCCAGTACTCCATGTTGCTACTAACCTCACTAACCCAGCCAGTCTAGTTCCTGTCTAGCCCTGTCTCCTGTCTAGCCCTGTCTCCTGTCTAGCCCTGTCTCTCCAGTCCTGTCTCTCCAGTCCCTGTCTCTAGTTCCCCTCTGTGTCTTTAGTTAGCTCCGGCTCCATGTTTCCTCATCCCTAGTTCTCTGTCGATTCCCCGTGTCAGCTCCTAGTTCCCTCTGTTCAGCTCATGTTCCTGTGTTTTTCCTGAGCCCTAGTTTTAGTTTGAGTTTGTTGTTTTGGTTCCTTTGTTCTTTTTTTGAGTTGTTTGTTAATAAAGACACTTTCTGTTACACCCCTCTGCGTACATGCCTGCCAAATATGCCCACGGCAACAACATCAGCCGGTCTAGCAACTACCACCAGCTAGACCCATGACAGTATAACTATGGAATGGCATTCCATGCATTTTATTTACATTTGAAGCGCTCAATCATTTGCACCAGTGTAGAAAAATTACCATGGATTAAGGGTGCATGACTGCAATGATGTATACAGCTCACATGCAGACAGTGAAAGAAACTGTTGTCCTGTGCTCTAAATGCTGAGTAAGAGATGCAGAGTATTTGGACCACTTCACATCATGTGGCAGGTGGGACATTCATCAGCAACACACAGATGAAGTCAGGTACCTGTCTGTGCCTTGCAGACCATACCAGGAGCTAACAGTTAGTAGGACTGCCAAAGCCACTGGCGCCTTCAGTAGACTCGGTCTGAATGACCTGGAGTGCCGAAAGGAAGTCTAAATCTAATGATCTCCTATGCAGTCGTTATCACTCAACATCTTCTTTAGGTTTTTTAGAATTCTTCTATAACCAGCTCATCCACTCCTACATGTGAAATAATCCTGCATATTCAGTTGCAGAAGATGATTCATGTTGTTTCACGAACAATTTGTATTAATCGATCTTTTGCTTCAATTTTGTCTTTTTTCACATTACAGATAAATAAATATCAGTGACTAATAAAAAAGGGAAATGGAGGATGACCTAAACAAATTAAAATAAAATACTGAAATTACCATCTCATTTCTTTTAAAGAAAAACATCTATCGATCTATCGATCTATCTATCTATCTATCTATCTATCTATCTATCTATCTATCTATCTATCTATCTATCTATCTATCTATCTTTTTTCAGAAGCAAGGCAGCCCTCATTTGAATGAAGAATATGGAAGATGAGGAAAAGAGGTGCAGGAGTGTCTTTTGAATGACTTAAAATGAAATAATTTTTATCAGATTACATTTTTTTTTTTTACTAGTGATGTTGGTCTGAAAGCTGCATTTAATTCATTCACTTGTCGAGTCCACACTTCAACTGGTAGTGAGTACATACAGTACTTCATACTTTATTAATATATTATGAGTATTAATACAGCAGGGAATGAATAACCTAATCAGGCTTTGGTGCAAATGTTTGCTTGGATTTCTTTTTAGGCATGTCTGGACTGAGTCATCAACTCAAATTCACCAATTTTAGCTGGTGATTTAAGACATTTCATGGGTTTATTTGATCCCTCTGTTGATCTGATTTTCTGTGTTTGCTTGCTATTTTAACTGTGATGTTCAGAGTCTGTATGCATAGCACATTTAATGAAGCAGTTGCACTGCATTAATGAACAAGGATTTAAGGTTGTTTTGGCAGGTGTACACTCCCAGAGGTCATTTCGTGACAACAAGCTGCATCCCTGCTTCTTTTTATTACTCCATTTACCCCATCAGAAATTAAATGACATCGTTGATTGAGAGCTTCTAGCTATCAACTGGCCCTGGAGTAATGGAGGCATTAGCTGGAAGTGTCTCGAGTTCAGTTAGTCTTGACTGAACACAAGAATCTCGAGTATTTACGAGCTGCCAAGAGGTTCACCGCCCACCAGGCTAAACAAGCAGGTTACTTTTCTTCTCCAGATTTACTGTAGTTTGACCCTCTCCTATAGAGAGGGTAGAAGAGAGCAGAAGGCCTGAAAGACATGAGGGTGATTGTCAAAGACTTAGGGTGGTAAGATCATCAATGGAGCCAATGCATAGAAGTCACAGTAGCACGGCAGAAGTGAGCTATGTCAGAGGAATATTCTTCAGTTACCATTTTACTGTACCACCTCACATGTAGACGTTCCTTTCAGGCCCATAATTCTTAATTATGAATGCCATTAGTGCCATTAGTCTTGGCCATGGTTAACTCAACTAAAAATATTTTTCACCTACAAATAGTAGACATATTAGGGCAATGATGTTAATTTTCAAAAATGTTATTTGTTCAAATGATTTCTCAAAATCTAACAAATATATAAATTCTAATAAATGGAGAAAACATGCCAGTGAGGATCCACTGTCGGCAGCCCAGTTACTGCGGAAATGCCAATATTTATATAAATAATTAATGCATCAAAGGGTTAATGTGAACAGTTTTATTCCTATATCAATTGCAGCAGTTTTTACAAAATGGATGTATAAATGAAAATCCAGTTAGAAGAAAGAATACAATAACTTCTGATTTGTGTAAAATTGCACGGCAGGAGATATATTAATATGAACCTCAATTCATTGGTTTCAAATTGTTTATACATTGTCCTGAATTACACCAGGTTTCAGTATAAATAAAATTTTTAAGTTTATGTTGGTTATTCATATACTATATTGCTAAAAGTATTCAATCCCCTGTCCAAATCAGGTGTTCCCATCAGTTCCATGATTATAGGTGTATAAAATCAAGCACCTAGGCATGCAGACGCTTTTACATTTGTGAAAGAATGGATCGTTCTCAGGAGCTTATTAAATTGTAGCGTGGTTTCGTGATAGGATGCCACCTGTAAAATAGTCCAGTCCTGAAATTTCCTCGCTACTAAATATTCCAGTCAACTGTTAGCAGTAATATAACAGTGGAAATGACAGCAAGTCACCAAGTGTTAGGCTACGTAAAATCACAAAGCGGGGTTGGCGAATGCTGAGATGCATGGTTCACAGATGTTGCCACCTTTCTGCAATAGCTACAGACCTCAAAACTTCATGTAGTCCTCAGATTAGCCCAAGAACAGTGCGTAGAGAGCTTAATGGAATGGGTGTCCATGGCCGAGCAACTGCATCCAAGCTTTACATTACCAAGTGCAATGCAAAGCATCGAATGCAGTGGTGTAAAGCATGCCGTCACTGGACTTTAGCGCAGTGGAGACATGTTCTCTGGAGTGACAAATCATGCTTCTCTGTCTGGCAATCCGGTGGACGAGTCTGGGTTTGCCAGGAGAACGGTACTTGTCTGACTTCATTGTGCCAAGTGCACAGTGGCCAAAGCAATGTCCATAAAGACATTTGGTGTGTCAACATTTGGTGTGTTTTGGAGACAACTTGACTGACCTGCACAGAGTCCAACTTCAGTGTCTGACCTCATAAATGTTCTGGGGGAAGAATGGTCAAATATTATCATAAATACACTCCTTGTGGAAATGCCTTCCCAGAATAGTTGAAACTATTATAGCTGAAATGAGTGGGGCAACATCATATTAAACCCTATGGCCTGAATTTGAGGTAATACAGGATTTACAAGCAAATAAATAATCAGTTAGTTGACAGAAGAGATGGAGTTGTGTATTTTTCTTGAACTCTATTTTTTTTCATCCATATTTTTTCAAGGAAGCTGAAACGCCAAAACTTACTCATTAATTTAGCTGACTTAACTGATTCAACTGATATTATACTGATGTCTGATCATCTATCAGATCAAAACACTTACTTAAATTTTAACAATAAGGTTTTACATTTGGCATGCCCTAAAGTTTCATTTCTCATTAGGCTGCCTTAAACTTTCTGTTTTTGGTGAATGTTTTTAAGATAGCTGAATGGTTTCAAGATGAGTAAAAGAGCTTACTGGATACTTCTGAAACAACATTGTTTAAATTGTCCATGCTTGTTTTGGTTTTTATTGGAAGGCTATGGCATCAATAATAGAACTGTGTTTTGTGAACAAGCTTGGTAATTTCTTTTCTTGTTTGTAATGTGACTATGGAGTTTTACTTTCAGTATAGCCCTTATATAATTACGCACATGTGACACTTTCCTCTTAATAATACATGTAACACTCATTTTCAATAAGGTACTTTTTCAGAATATTTTTTTTACTGGAATATAACTCCTGGATGTGAGCCACAAGGAACCACCAAAAAAATAACCTGTTCTACATAAAGGGTAAGGTGAAGTACAGAAACCAGAAATTACAAAAAACAAAATTTGAAAATATTGGAAAATCCCATATCGGGCTCCAGGAGCTTTTGGAGCAGTTAGTGTAATTAATGATTGTTAATACACCTATGACACAGAGTGATACATATACTTTCCAGTATTATGCTCTATTATCACCACTCGTGGAACTATTTTATTGTTGTACAATCGTCTTTTAGTGTGTCTGTGACATCAAAGATACAGTAAATAATAATCAAGGGTAAAGAAGAACATGGAAAAACATATGGCTGAAAGAAATAAATTGGTGAAAATATAATATTGAAATTAACCTCTCATTTCTTTTAATGGAAAAATGTCAACATAAAAGCAAAGCAGTCCCGATTTGAGGAGGTTATAAGATGGAAGATTAGGGTTTTTTTTTTAGCAGGGTGCACAAGCAAAAAGGAAGCACCAGTATAAGAGGTGGAGCTTTGTTTTTAAAGTCGTTTGAATTGCATTGTTTCTATCAGTTGTTTTATTAGTAATGCTGGTCAGAAAATTGATCTGATTCATTCATTTGGTGAGTACATACTTCAACAGGTTCAGCTGAAATTTTACTTAATATATTATGAGTCTTTAGTCAGCAGAAACCTAATCAGAGTATGGTTTATATTTTTGCATGATCATTTTTGCTTGGATTCCCTTTTAGGCATGTCTGGGCATGTCTGGGCATGTCTCAAAATTTTATTTCACATTAGGGTGATTTCTTGTCTCAGAGACCAAATGAAATTCACCAAATTCAAAGGACAATTTAAGGCATTAAACAATGGCTTATTTGATCCTTCTGTTACAATGTTGTTAATTTTTTTTTCTTCTAAAATTCAAGTCAGCTTTAATACTGCTCTTATATTTTTACAGTTGTATGTGCACCCTCTAGACTGTATAGATGATATAGAACACTGAAGAATAAAAACATGATCAAGGACAGCTATTGTTTACAAATATACTTATTGAAATCATCTTAAATTGAATTGACCTTAGATTATTATACAACAGGAAAAAAAAATTACACAATATCTAAGTGTCTACTTTTATGTAAAATATCATAATTTATGTACTGCACATACTTTTAGTCAACTCACTTATTGTACAAACTGACTTAAAATCCTGATTGCATTATATTTCTTATTCTATATAGGACTTCTCTGGGATTGTGTTGTATTTTTTCTTCTTCCGGCCATGGTACAGTGGTTCTCTGTAACAGAACATTAGACAAGGGTAGGAAGGGATAATGCTTTATAGCATGAATAGGAATTTCTCTCCATCTGTACTTCTCCTGCTTTTCTTCTCTTTATTTTAAACTAAGCTTCTCCAATGTGTCACCAACGCACGAACAAATTAATTAAAGTTCATCTGAGATTGCTGATAAATTGTCCAATAGTCCAATGTAATATACATTACAATTGAGTCTATTAAGTTCTGCGTAAGCAATGGTAACTGTATCGTGTGTGGTGTTATAGGGTTAGGGTGTACATCATCAGGATATGGCAACAGTCTTCTCAGTGTATCCACAATTTACTGCTTATATGTCCTCTTAGTGTTTTTGCTACATGGTGATTTCTACACACATTAACAGTATATGCATTGCCATGTTACATCTTGGATACTATATACAGGACTGTTAGTTTAAAAAGAATAGTGTCCAAATTGGTAAGTTATAAGATTAAATTCAAGCAGGAGAATTATTGGTTGTGATGTTCACTGCACCTCAATACACTTACTGGCCGGGCCTGAAGCGCAGGGAGAGACAGCACACACACTCATGCATGATATCTGAAGGTCTCTGTTTATTGTCAGCAAAGGGAGCATATTTAAGCTATTAAGCTATTGGTGCTGTGACACATCATGCACAACATCAAAAGTACCAGTCATTAATGCAGGTCATAGAGAGAGCTGAAGACAAAAAGACGATAGGAAATGTAATTCAGCCAAAACATGGTGTTGGTGGTAAAAATGATGAAAAAGTTTTTTTTTTTTTTAGATAGGACCATATAACAAAGCAAATAGCAAATATGCATACACATTTATATTTTTGTCAGATAAAAAGAAGCATATTTGCTATATACAATTTTTATGCTGTTTTATGTAGTCAGTAATGGTTTATGAATTACGGACGAAAAAATCCATAATTTTGCATCAAATGCTTCAATTATTATTATTTTTATTCTTATTGTTTAAAGGGAGACAGTATAATGCTTATTGGGCATGACTCCAAAATGGCTGAATTTCACAACTTGAAGTTTTAGGGAAGTAAAATTGGTCACTTCCATGTTGCATAAACTTCAGAAGTAGCTTCTTTGGCACACACATTTTCTTTATTATTTCTATGACATACATTTTTTTTTATCAGCACCAATACTGTGATTAGGCTGATTTGCATTTTCCGGTTAAACAAAAGGTTTTCAGCACAAATGAGCTGTTTGGATATATATTCGTCTGGATACAAGCTATAGGAAGCGTTACCTCATGAGGAGTCAGAAATCACAATGAGGAGGTTGATTTATGGGCTTAGGGACAATCATTATATTATAATACCTTACAAGTACCCTTTTCATGCTTTAGTCTATTTTGTTTAGTCCCTGTTTAGCTCTCTCAGTTCTTTTTTTTTACAATGAGAATTACTGTCTCATTGTACAGTAATTAAATATGCCTAGTGGCTATTAGCAGCATATTCAAATAAACTTTTAGAATAGAGACTGAATAGATTTACTGTAACAATATATCTTACAAGGGTAATGTGTTAATCCTTACAGTTAGACTTCAGATACTAGTAATAATGAAATTTGGCACAGGATGTCATTATTTCATTCGCTCACGTGTGTGTGTGTGTGTGTGCAGGGTGGGAGCGGGGAAGAAGCTGTAACATTTACTTCTTGAGCTCGGAGAACTTCGGAGAGAAAACAAACAGCGATGGCTTACCAAAGGTAAGCAAAGTTGATCATAAAATACGCGTATCCTGATTATAGGAGTCTATAGTATGATTTCGCACAATTTTGTTTTATGATTTTTTTCCCCTTCAGCCCAACATGATTACTTGTGAACGACGTTTTACAGTTCTGGGTTTCTTTATAATTTATGCCAATTTCGTTTTATTTAGTTGTACTTTATTTTTTAGCTCACTTTTAATAACTATCAAGTGGATTAGCTTCTTAACTTAGCATTAGTTTGGACAAAATCGGTTCGTTTCGCTTTTGGTCTAAATTCACTCCAGAAAATGATTATTTTGGCTTTAACATCCAGACAGGAGAAAAGAAAAGTGATTTAATTCCAGTTATTTTTTTATTTTTTATTTTTTTTCAGGCACTTGAATTAATTTTTAAATGAATCACAGTGGATCCGTCCGTTTATTTGCGCCTTTCAGGGAGTGAATCATAACGAATCTTTATATACTCGACATGCAAGAGTGATTCACTTTAAATGCTGGACTTGAGTGAATCAGATTGAATCGTTTTAAGTTCTCGACTGACTGAAAAAGCCGAGCCGAACAGATTTCATGAAGTGCTCCCTTGTGTAAAGTTTTAAAGATGCGCTGAAGTCTGTCCGCTGCTTCGATAAGCTTTTCTGGCGCCAATCAATCACACACGTTGTCTGTCAGACATGTTTTGTTTTATTAACAGCAAAATATATGGTTTTTATAAGCCTGTGCCATGGACATAGATTACTACAAAGAACACAAACCTTTGGAAATGTCCTAGTGAGATTCTGAAGAACAAAGGAGTGAATTTTAGATAGGTGCCCGTCCAGAGACGTCCAGAGAAATCAGGACAGGAGGTCTTGACTCGAGTTAGATGGAGACGGGGAAGGAGACAGAGAGAGAGAGAGAGAGAGAGGGAGAGAGAGCGCCATGAAGAGAGCATGATAAGGTGAGCGTGGGATCGTTAGCACCTTTAGGAAGAGGCACGAATATAGCAGCAGCTTGGAGGATTTAACATGTTAATTCAGATCTATAAGAAAGAGAGCAGGAAACAACTAATTTTGTATTAAAAAATTATCTTACACCCATTCACTTTAATTAACTGACTCATAGTACAATCCTTATAAATAAAAGTCTGTACATTGGTCAGAACTCGCTTTTTCAGCACTATCTTTATATTTCATTCATTGGACCATCTGAGTCTCAGAAAAATTGGTGTCTGTGTGTATGTCTGTATGTCTGTCCAAACTAATTATATGCCAAAGCATAACACAAAACTGGCTGGACAGAATGTAATAAACATTTGACATACATGGGCTTCAACCTGAAATAATACCACTGGTTACATTAAAGCTAACCAGCTTACTTTTAGCTTTATCCTTTTAGGTATTTCTACAAACTCTTTTTCCATCAACGATGGGTACTTCAACTAGTCTTCGAAGCTGTTAATCTGTTACTCACTCCCTCACTCCTCTTTCTCCTGTATACAGGCTGGAGCCTATCCCAGGAGACGTAGGGCACGAGGCAAATGAAACTTGATAAAGAGATTCTAAACCTGACATATTTGTCTGAGATTTCGAAGTAAACATTTTGCCGTACTTCTGTACGGTCAGAAGTATACTTTTTACTTATCATTTGCTTAAGATAAGATTTTTAGGGCTGTTTAAATTGGATTTAAATGAGGCAATAATTAAGAAAAGTTGTGTAAGTTAGTACCTATTACTTACTGCTGAGTGGCTGTCCATTTGAAATTCTAATTACCTTCTTGTTGACAATATTTTTCCCCTAAAAAACAAAACCATGATGTTATTTATAACATTAGAACAAACATTTCCCCCCACATTTTGTTCAGATTCAGGACCTGATGCCATGATGACAGTCAAATTGATTAGTCAGTAGAAGTTTGAAGACTCGAAGCATGTTTTAACAACATGCAGTTATGGGCCAACAATTTTCAGGAGACCCCTGGTTTGTGTGGGACCCTAAGCAGCCTCTAGGTTTGTTAGTTAGGGCTTCGCATAAACTTAATAAACTGTACTGTCATACTGCACATTTATAGTTCTCTGGTGTTTAAATGAACGTAATACGAAAGTTACAAGCAGTTTGATACCTGACATGAAGTACTCCAATGCAGTGTTTGAGTAACTTAAATCTAATGTTCATACTATAATTTTTCCCACCTTTTGGTGAATTTACATTCTCAGTTAGTACAGGCAATGCCATGTAAATAATATACTTAGAGAATATCTGATGAATTAACACCAATGCTTTCTTTTTTAGAGAATGGTTTACAGACAAAAGTTCCAGAGGCTGTAACTACACATATTGTGAAGGGGAGCATGTGAGTTTAACTGGGCTGAAAAATGACTTCACTTACCACGGCTACCTGAGGAAGGAAAACATTCCTGATCCCCCCAAATATGTCTTCAGTGGGTCCGAAGTCTGCCATGTAACTGACGCGAGTGGTCTGGAGGGAATCTTCAGTGATGAAGGATTCAGAGCAAATGGTAGCTTTCTGTGGTGGAGCCTTTCAGTGCCTGATTATCAGCTCCCTGAGGAAGCCTCATCACCTGCATTCCAGAGTGAATCCCGTTATGGCAACTTCCGATTCACTTTACCTCTAAGAGAGCTCCTAAAACTCTACAGCAAGCAATGCTGCTACAGTACTGGTCCGGTCCTACGTGTCTTAGACACCCAGGTCTACAAGCAAGAGATTCTTTATTCGGTTTTGGTGCATCCACGATATATGAATCATTACAGTAAATACCCTCCCCTACCCTTTAATAATAAATCAGTGTGTGGGTACAGACAAGGGACATGGTTCTGGCGCTGCCAGTCTCCTTCCAATATTTATTACCCATGTAATTGCAGAAGGCCCGAATATTTTGTATGGGATCACGTAGGTGTGGCCTTCCACATGAAGCCAGGTCAGGTACTATATTTAGATCGTCATCAGCTAGCTGACAGCTTGAGTGTGTGTGAGGTCGCTTCAAAGAATCTCTTAAGAGAGCCAACAATGTCTTTAATTGAGGCTAAGAATATAGTAGAACATTACAAAAATGGGTATTAGTGATCAGAGGTGGTTGGTCTTGTTTTTAAACTTTAACAAAACTTTTGTAACTCACCCAGACCACATTTACAATGTGACTGGTCAACATTTAATTATTTTACCTTTAAATAAGAGCAGCTCTGAAAATTGTGTAGGCTCCAGTTACAAAGACTATATATTAATGTTTTTTTATATTACAATTTTTTATAATACTGATATTTTTCATGTGGTGGAACATTCTGCAGGATGTTCATTGAACATTTATAGAAGGAGTCTTCAGTGTCAGATCTGTTTTAATGTTATGATGGTTGATACATTTTCCTGCCTTAGACAATATGAAAGAGGACAGTTTGATCTACTAATAATGTCCACTGTATGGTTGCTCTGTTCTGTTACTGTGTTTATTTTTGTCCAACTTGACCAAAAAAGCAATAAAAGTATTATAAGTAAAATTTCATTTTCATCTCTGTTCTGTACAATTCAGCTACTAGGGTGCTTAAATGCATATTGGAAGACATTATAAGTGATGCCCGGGGGGTGTAAAATACTCAAGTAATTGTACTTTATTACTATTCTTAAGAATGATCATCATTTAGTATTATTAAAATTATTCTTTAACTTTATTTGCAATTTTATAAGAAAAATAACATATTTTTTGTTTTTCTCTCATTCAGTGATACTACACTGTTTATCCATGGAATGGCATCCATGCATTTTATTTATATCTTAAGCATTCAATCATTTTCATCAGTCTAGAAAATTACCATGGATTAAGGGTGCATGATTGCAATGATCACGGCAAAGTCACATCCAGGGATGAACTCATCGGTTAACCCTCTTCATTGTTTCACATTATAACATTATTTACTGTACATTCGACACGTAAGAAAAAATAGTTCATTATTTAAGATGAGTGTGTTACAGAGATTAATATAAGCAAGTGTCACATGTTCATAATTATACAAGGGCTGTGCTGAAAGTAAAGCAAAAGTGGTCATAATATTAAGTGACATAAGTTCTTTAAATTGTTGGTGGAGTAACTCTTCTATACTCCTCTATATAAAAGGTACTCCTCAAAATAGTCTTCATGAATTGGGTAAAAACAAAAGTACCCTGAATCCTTGGTCAACATTCTTCAACAAAACTGGCTAGGACTGACTCAGGACCCCAGAGTTAAGGTTTCCTGCATACAGCGAGGATCAAGACAATGATAGAAATAAAAAAGACTCAAATTTCAACAAAAGAATCAAATAAGAGGTTGTGAAAGTAAAACTTTGAGACATGACCAGTCATGACAAGACACGAAGATAGCAGCATGGAGGATTTAACACATTAATTCAGATCTATAAAAAAGAAATGTAACAGATGTTACAAATGTGCACAGAATGTAATAAAACATTTTCAGTACTTAGAGATCTGTTGGCAACTAATGTCTAATCTGCACTATAAGTGTAATCAATATGATGAGTAAAAGCGATGCTATAAATAGTTATGTGGCAGATTTAATAATCGACTTTAAAATAAGTTACTAATATGCTCCTTGCTCAATGTAACCAATAGATATTAATTAGAAAATTCTAAACTGATTATTGTTACTTAATATTTTCACCACTGAAATAACAGCGCTGAAGTGGTATAAGTATATTTTAATGCATTGGAGTCATTTTACGACAAAACTTTAATCTTTATCTGATCTACCTTTTCTATTTCTCATCGGTAATTCACTCTCCGATTACCCGAATATGGTGTGTATTTGGCTGACGAAAAAGAAGTACAACTTAGCATAAACAAAGATACTCAACCTCACAAATTTTTATTTCTTTGTATTAATAAGGTAGGAAGAAAGCTCTGCCCTACAGAAAGACAGGCAGACATACAGTACATGGGCTTCAATCTGAAATAATATCACTGGTTACATTAAAGCTAACCAGCCTACTTTTAGCTTTATCCTTTTAGGTATTTCTACAAACTCTTTTTCAACAATCGGTACTTCAACTAGTGTTTAAATCATTTAATCAGCCTGATCAGGATATTAATTCCCTGTTGCCTAACTACTTATAATATATTAAGTAAAATGTCAGCCGAACAAGCTGAACCTATGACGATATCAGCAAGGCGAACAGACTTTGCAGGCGGAGATTGTTTTCAGGCTTTGCAACAGGGCTATCATGGCCTGGCTTTTCACAGAGGATTCCAGAGTTCAGTTCAATGACAGGGTACAGTCATTGTTTGGGAGAAGACTATAGTGAGTTGCTGTTAGTCTTTCGGCTGACCCCGTAGTGGGGTCGCCACAACAGACCATCTGATCTGTGCACAATTTGTCCATCCACACGCAAGCTTTTCCCATTTTATTTGGGCTTGGGACTGCATCCAGTGGATGGGGTCTGGCCATTGGGTTGGAATTATACAGTAGATATATATAAAGGAAGAGTTACTTTTTGAACAACTATTTGAACAACATACGGTATTTTATTTAATAAATAATTCATGCTCACTTTTGCATTACTTTCAGTACAGCACTTGTAGAATTATGCACATTATAATGTACTTTAAAAAAAATAATTTTGCATTTTCATGTGTTGAATGTAAATAGTGTTATAATGTGATGACAATGAAGACGGTTAACCGATGAGCTCACTCCTGGATGTGAGGCACCAAATTTTTTTTTCTAAATATAGGTTGAGGAGAATTCATATAAAAACCATTGTTTCTTTAGTAATGCTGGTGTAAAAGGTTAATCTGATCCATTCATTTGGTGCGTCGATACTTCAAATTACATTTGCCTAACATTTTACTTAATATACTATGAGTAGTCAGTCAGCAGGGAATGAATAACCTGATCAGGCTTTGATTAAATTTGTATGATCATTTCTGGTTGGATTTTGTTGGATTATTTGTTGGTTTTTATTTCACATTAGGTTTCTTAAGATATTTAAGACATTCAACAAACTCTTATTTGATCCTTGTGATGTTGAAATTTGAGTGCTTTTTATTTCTATAATTGTCTTGAACCTCATTGTATGTTTGAAACCGTAACTGTAGTGTCCTGAGTCAATCCTAGCCAGTTTATTAAAGAATGTTGAACACGGAATCAGGGTTTTTCTTTTTTTTCCCAATGCCAAGCTGGGACTGTTTGGAAGGCATGCTGGCGTGGTAAGATTTAGCATGTTCCATGCTTAAGCAATTTTCACTTTGTCACATTTGGTCTCCCTCACTGTGGCTTGTCTTCAGTGTTGGTTTCTCTTTCCTAAAAAAATAATCCATCTGTGTACATTGCTCTTGGCAATGCTCATGTCCTTAAACATTCTGTACTCTAGTGTAAAACCGTCAGTTGGCAAAGGGGATTTTCAAAGAGGACTTCCGAGTTCAGTTGAAAGATTCGGTGAATTCATGAAGACCACGAGTTGTACCTTTTATATGGAGGAAGTGTTACTCTACCAACAATTTGAAAAACCTATGACAATTAATATTATGCCCACTTTTGCATTACTTTTAGTACAGCCCTTGTATAATTATGAATAAAGGGGAAGGTGAAGTCATTCAGTAACCGAAACTTTCAAATATCGGGAAAGCCCACAAAGACCAAAATATATAAAGGAGCCGTTTGAGACGACTTGTTTACTGTACTCAGGTCTGAGTGCAATAAATTAAATCTTTGATTACTGAGTCTTTTGGATTTGTTTCTTTATTTTCTTAAAAGTTGAGCTACCAGTCAGTGTGAGTGAAGAAGGAAAATATGTGTTTTTAATAAGACATGTTAATAGTCACGACTTTAAAAAAAAGTTTAAATTTATAGCTTTTTTCATGGCTAGAAAGCTTTGTTTGAGAAAATCTTGTTTAAAAAAAAAAAAAAAAACTTTTAAATATCTTAGCCAAACCTACTGTAGGGATGATATTAGATAATGTCGAAGTGAATCAGCTCTGGTACAGTTCTTCTGTTCTACCTGTTTTAAAGGAAAGAGGTTAGAGAATGAGGCAGTAATGAATTTCATGGAGTAGAAGTGCACATATCATTCACACACTGACTCTTTCTCTCTCTTTTTCTGTATGTGTGTGTGTGTGTGTGTGTGTAGGCGGAAGGAAGCTGCAACATTTGATTCTTGAACACTGAGGAGAGAAAACAAGCGGTGATGGCAAACCACAAGTAAGAAAATTCTGAAGTACAGAAGTCTATAAAAAACCCTACATTCATTTAGGTTTAGTTAGGCTTAGTTTGCCAAGTAGGTGCATATGTTAGGAATTATCTTGATTTCACAGTCCTGAGTTTCTTTATCATTATAAATATCAGTTAATTTTAGTTAATTTTATTGTTTTATTTTTTTTTATTTTTAGGTCTCTATCAGTATTGAAAAAATAGCGCCTCCTATAGTCAGACTGTAGTCAGAAACTGGAAACGTTACTTTGACTGTGGCTTACAGGCAACGGAAACAAAAGAGTTGTCCGTTATTGATTATTAATAATAATACAACATTTTCCAACTAGTAGTAGTCATTTATATATATATATCATGGAAATCACAATTTAATGATGTTAATATGTGGGAGGCTGAAAGCATAGCGAAAACAGCTCCACACAACTGCGAACCATTGAGAGAATCAGAGTAAATCAGTTATATGCCCAGGCCACTCAGTAAACCATGCACAGCTAAATACTTTATTTAAAAAATCTTTTTTTTCTTTTCAGAGAATGGCTTGAAAAAACTAATTCCAGAGGCCACAAGTTTAAGCAATGTGATGGGAAGCATGTGAGTTTGACTGAGATGAAAGAGAAGTTCCCTGACAACCCCTACCTGATCAAGAAAAACATTCCCTATTACCCTGAATATATCTTCAGTGGGCCCAAAGTCTGCCATGTAACTGACGCGAGTGGTCTGGAGGGAATCTTCGGTGATGAAGGATTCAGAGCAAATGGTAGCTTTCTGTGGTGGAGCCTTTCAGTGCCTGATTATCAGCTCCCTGAGGAAGCCTCCTCACCTGCATTCCAGGAGGAATCCCGTTATGGCAACTTCCGCTTCACTTTACCTCTAAGAGAACTGCTGAATCTATACAGCAAGCAATGTTGCTACAGAACTGCTCCGGTCCTACGTGTATTAGGTACCCAGGTCTACAAGCAAGAGATTGTTTATGCAATTTTGGTGCATCCACATGAGATACATGAGACATTACAGGAAATACCCTCGCCTACCCATTGATGATAAATCAGTGTGTGGGTACAGAAAAGGGAGATGGTTCTGGCACTGCCAGTCTCCTTCCGATAAATACCCATACTATTCCGCAAGTCCAGAATATTTTGCATGGGATAATGTAGCCGTGGCCTTCCACATGAAGCCAGGCCGGGTTCTGCATTTAGATCGTGACCAGCTAGCTGACAGCTTGAGTGCGTGTGAGGTCGCTTCAAAGAATATCTTACGAGAGCCAAAAATGTCTCTCCATGATGCTGAGAAAATAGTAGAGTATTACAAAAATGTGTATTATTGATCAGAGGTGGTTGGTCTTGCTTGTATATTTTTTAGAAATGTTTTGTAATTTTAACCAGTTCACACAGACCACATCAGTAACGTCTGATAATGAAATTATATATTATTTTAAATTCTGACTGTTCAAACTTTGATGATTTTACTTAAAAAAAAAACAAAAAAAAACTTTTGGGAGCTTTGGAAGTTGTGTAGACTGTAATTCCAAAGACTTGAAACTTTTTTTTGTATTACTATTTTATTTTTATTTTTTTTACATATCATTTATGATGTGGTGAATCATTCTGCAAGAGGTTTGTATTTTACATTAGATGTTTGTGTACATTTATATTATGATGATTCATAAGTTTTCTTGTCCCAGACAATATGAAATAGGACAATTTTATCTCCTAATAATGTCCATTATATAGTTCCTTTGTTCTGTTTGTTTTCTGCCCATTGACCAAAAGAAAAGCAATAAAAGTAATATAAGTATTATATAATCTTCCATTTTCATCTCTATTCTGTACAATTCAGTATGTGAGGGTAAGGGAGGAAAATACTTGATATTATACTTTAGAAAGTACAGTGAAATCTTGGAATATGAACATAATTTGTTCCAGGAGTGGGCTCGTATTTCAAAACACTCGTAAACCAAACCAAGTTTTCCATAAGAAATAATGGAAACTCAAATGATTCGTTCCACAGCCCAAGAAAATAAATACATAAAAATAATGAACACAAAATATAAAGTAAAAGTCATACAAATTAACCTGCACTTTACCTTAAAAAAAGTACAAATAAATTCCTACAGATAAGTGTTTCCGTTTGTGCACGCAGGTGCTGTGTATGGTGTGTGTGTGTTTGTCTGTGTGTGAAGCTAAAGTAAGGAGCCCCTCCCCTCTCCCTCTTCTCGTCTTACAGTTACCCTTTCTCCACTCCTTTCACGCACACGCGCGCACACAACGAAAACACTGTTTTATCTGAAAAAATAAACAAGACATCTGTCTAATGATACTCGAATGAGTGACACATTAATGGAATTACTGCTATAAAGTAAAAATAAAACAAATTAACTTGCGCTTTACTTTTGAAAAGAATCACGATTTCTATGTAGAGCAGAGAGAGTGTGTGTTTGTGTGAGTGAAGGCCAAAGTAGGAGGGGTCTGTGTGTATGTGTGGGGCACGGTGTCCAATGACGTGCGCACACACAGATGCAAAGAGCAGGCTGATACAGAGAGAGAAAATGGATCTTTAACCTTTCTAATAAGATTGCTTTTGCTTTACACGTGTGCACACGTGTGTTATAATACATGCGTGCTGTACACACATGCATACAGACACAAAATAAAATATGTTATACACACACACACATGGTCACAGTGTCACATAGTAAACAAAGTACACTTGTGCACAGATGTTTATTATACCAGTAAGAGAAATACTTAATATTAGTGTGTGTGTATGTATGTGTGAGATAAAGTCGTCCTACAAGCCCTACCCCCAATAACTCACCCCTATCTTACTATGCGGTTTGACTATGTGAGGACTGACGCGCAGAAAGATGGAAACCTAATCACAGCGCCAAAATTCACAGTGAATCATGATGAACCGTACTTACGGCCACCACGCAAAACCGCGTAGGTGAGATAGGGGTATTAGTAGTTAACAGATTATGGGCCAAACTTCGCTGAGTAATGATGGTAGAATAATTATAAAGGTCTTGACTAAAACAACATGCATGAGGAAGCACAAAAGAGTTTTCATTTTCTGCAATGGAAAAGTACTCTAACTAGTTACTTTTATCAGAAAGCAATTTTGTAATGTAATTAGGTACTAATGTAAAAAAGTAATGCCCCCCACTGTTCACGCATCACAAGAGAGAGAAAAAACGTTGGCTCGGTTGTGATCACGTGACGCTCGGCGGCAAAACAAGAAGCGCATGCGTGCTACATGACTTGGTACTTGTAAACCAAGACTTGCTCGTTTTTAATGTAAAAATTTATGACCTAACCTTGTCTTGCAGAACACTCGTTGTTCCAAAGTAGAACAGATGTGTGGGTAACTGAGTGAAGTTAACATCTCATTTCACCTATTATACCGGTTATGTAAACACGGCTCTTTGACACTTTGATCTGCGTGCAGCAAGCTTTCTCTGTAGTCGGCTAGTTTTTGCTGGTGTAAGCCAGGTCATTCACAATCTAGAAGCAAAGAAACAGGATGTTCTGGGATAATAGCATATTTAAGCTTTGAGCAATGCTATTTCTTAGGCACATTATATGTGTCAATACTCTTGACTTGATGAAAGAAGGAGCCGACCTTGGACAGATCTCACCGCACTCTACAGCCTGTACCAAAGCCTGGTGAACGACCTCGAGCCGTTGTGGCCAGATTTCACTACCATGGTGAATGCCTTGATGTTTTACGTCGGGCCAGAGAGTTAAAGCAGATTAAATTCAAGGAATTGAGTATTTCTGTTTTCCCCGACCACACAGCAAAAATTGCAAAAGCTCGTGCTTCTTTTAATGAGGTTCGGCGACAACTCCGTGGCATTGAGGGCGTGCAATTTCAGACAATTTCTGATGCTACCTCTGTCTATGCAAGCTTCTAATTTAGCAAAGTTAGTGTTTTGTCTAGATATATTGCACTCCAGCTCTTAGGTCGTCTTGAGAACCAAATATTTAACGTATGCCAAGGATGTATCATTGTGCATATTTGGTCAATGTATGAGGGATGATCCTCGGTGTATTCACCTCTAGGGTTTTTGTTTGTTTGTTGCTGTTGTTTTTCTCTCTTCTCTTTTTTTTTCTCTTGTTCTTCTTTCAAGATGGTAATAATTTATCTATACTCTCTTGTAAGCTGGGGATGAGAATTAAGTCACTTCCACTTGCGCATAATTATTGATCTATTTAATCTGTGGGAGCCTTTTTTTCTTTTTCCTTCTTCATTGGGCTCACTCTCCGAGTCGTGGCCACAGTTACTGTGAGAGCGACTTTTGTTTTAGTTAGTTTAATTTGCTGTCTCCTAGTGTTTGTTAGGATGGAGACTCTAGGTTTGTGTTTTATGTGTGCTTGTGTGTGTGTGTGTGTGTGTGTGTGCATGCATGTGGGGGAAGGGGGGTGTCATCCTTCTGGCTCTTTGCGAATCTTCATAATTTTTCAAATTTTTTTATTTATTTATTTATAAATGGCTAGTTCCTCTGTAGGCCCAAGCTTAGTTGGGAGTAGTACGTCTATCCGTTTTCTTAGCTGGAACATCAGAGTTATGGGTAACCCAATTAAAAGATCCAGAGTATTTAATCACCTGAAACGTCTACATGCTGATATAGTGTTCTTACAAGAAACACATCTTCAAGTTAAGGATAATCATAGGCTTCTCCGTCCCTGGGTAGGTCAAATTTTTCATTCTAATTTTAATTCTAAGTCACGGGTGTGGCCATATTAGTAAACAAAAAGATACAGTTTTCACCTAACCATATAATTGCTGACAGAAATGGCAGGTATCTTATTGTTGCAGGCACACTAATTCAGACCAAGGTTTTGTTGGTAAACGTCTATGCTCCAAACATTGATGATCCAGATTTTGCGAATAATTTACTTAGTAGCCTTCCCTGCTTAAATACTCACTTGATAATTTTTGAGGGAGATTTAAACTGTGTTTCTGATCCAGTTTTGGACCGCTCTAGTTCTTGCGTTCTGTCCCAGTCTGCCATGTCTAAAATATTTTTTGATTTCATTTGATTTCATTCATGAATGGCCTTGTAGACCCATGGAGATTCCGTAATCCTGTAGATAAAAAATTCTCTTTTTTTTCTCAGGTGCATCATTCATATTCTAGAATTGATTATTTTTTCATTGACAGTCATCTTAATTCTTCTGTCGTTTCTTCAGATTATTTAAGGATTGCAATTTCTGACCATGCTCCCTTATCACTGGATATACAATTATAAACGCACAAACAGATCCCATCGTCTTGGCGGTTTAACTCGCTTCTTTTAGCGGACAAAGAGTTTTGTACATTCATTTCTAACACTATTGATGAATTTTTATTGTTTAACCATCTTGAGTCCACTTCTTATTCGTTATTATGGGAAACTCTCAAGACTTATCTTAGGGGGAAAATCATCTCATACTCTGCTTTTCTAAATCGAAGTCGCAAGACTAGGCTCAACGAACTCACATCTGCTATTAGCAAACTCGACCATATTTATACATCTAATCCTTCTCCGGACTTGTACAAGCAACGCATTGATTTACAAACAGAATTTGATCTTCTTTAAACTATGAGGCGCCGTATAGGGCTTAAATCAAACTTCACTCATGCACACACATATGAAACACTTGCATACACATATATGAAACAGTCACACATCTATATATACTACTAACTGCTCACACAACTACATATGAAATGCGCGCGCACATACCTATGAGACGCGCGCACATATATACAAACTCTCCGCGCACACACACATATGAGATGCACGCACATATATACAAACTCTACGCGCACATATATGCAAACTCTCCGTGCACACACACCTATGAGATGCAAGCACACACACACATATGGCATGCACGCGCATACACCTATGAGATGCACGCACATACACAGTCTCCGTGCGCACACACACACTCACACCTATGAGACGCGCACAAACAAGGGAATTCCTATCAGTCATTACAATCTTTATTATAATTATTTTCGAGGACAACACCATATAAACAGGACACAATCATTTTAATTTAATTAAGAAATATTTAGTATTACATAGACTAGTAATCTGTATAAATAAATAAATAAATAAATCTCCGTACATCTTGTAAATTAATCGAATCATTTATTCAGAAGTTATAAACGTTTCAAAACGGTATATATTTTAGTGTCAGTTTTTTTCAATAAATATTCTATATTTACTGTCCGTAGCGTGAAATTTCCACAGCAGCAGGGACAGGTATCCAAGGTGCTTATGTTACTATGGTAACGCATGTAGGAAGTGACGTTGCAGGATGTTCCGAATGGCGGAATTTTGTAGAGTGAAGTTCCCTTAACAGACATCCCCCACATGGAGTAGGGTGTAGTAATTTCAATGTATATGGACTTGCCGATTCATTCTCTCTGATTAGTAGTAGCATTTTAAATAGACTGTTACTGCACAGTTTAGAAGACAGCGAGTGGTTTATTTATTATCACCGCGGTAAAAGGATCCGACATATTAGCCACAGATTCCGTGCTTCAAATTTCTTTTTGCTAAACATCACCTGCGTTTTGTGCCGCTGCAATATTCAGACATTATGTGGACAGATGTGAATATGCCTTGTGATTTGAGCAGCGATGATACTGTCCTACTCCGTCTTCTAAACTGTCCAACAGCAGGCTGTTTACAAACCGCTACTACCAATCATGGAGTATGAAGCGACAAGTCCGTCTACACTGAAATGACTTCCGGTTACACTGAGAATTTCATATGTGTGTGTGCACGGAGAGTTTGTATATATGTGCGTGCATCTCATATGTGTGTGTGCACGGAGAGTTTGTATATATGTGCGCGCGTCTCATAGGTATGTGCGCGCGCATTTCATATGTAGTTGTGTGAGCAGTTAGTAACCTGCGTGAACTTGGCCCCCCACCCAACGCAAACTAAGGAGAAAATAGTGTCATTCGTTTGTGCTTCGTTTGTGCTGGTTTGTGCAGCAAAAATTTTCGTTTGTGCTGCTATGGTTTATGAGATATTAAACAATAATGTAAAGGTCACCCGCAGGTCACTCAGCCCCCCAGATAGCTCCAAATTCAACAAAAGTGGTGTCATTCGTTTGTGCTTCGTTTGTGCTGGTTTGTGCAGCAAAAATTTTCGTTTGTGCTGCTATGGTTTATGAGATATTAAACAATAATGTAAAGGTCACCCGCAGGTCACTCAGCCCCCCAGATAGCTCCAAATTCAACAAAAGTGGTGTCATTCGTTTGTGCTTCGTTTGTGCTGCAAAAAGTTTCGTTTGTGCTGCTATGGTTTTCCAGATATTACAGCTTGTATTATTGCGATGACGTCACTCAGCCCCCCAGATAGCCCAAATTCAACAAAAGTGGTGTCGTTCGTTTGTGCTTCGTTTGTGCTCGTTTGTGCTGCAAAAAGTTTCGTTTGTGCTGCTATGGTTTTCCAGATATTACAGTTTTTATTTCATTGTGATGACGTCACTCAGCCCCCCAGATAGCTCCAAATTCAACAAAAGTGGTGTCGTCCGTTTGTGCTTCGTTTGTGCTCGTTTGTGCTGCAAAAAATTTCGTTTGTGCTGCTATGGTTTATGAGATATTAAACAATAATGTAAAGGTCACCCGCAGGTCACTCAGCCCCCCAGATAGCTCCAAATTCAACAAAAGTCGTGTCATTCGTTTGTGCTGGTTTGTGCTGCAAAAAGTTTCGTTTGTGCTGCTATGGTTTTCCAGATATTACAGCTTGTATTATTGCGATGACGTCACTCAGCCCCCCAGATAGCCCAAATTCAACAAAAGTGGTGTCGTCCGTTTGTGCTTTGTTTGTGCTCGTTTTTGCTGAATAAACTTACGTTTGTGCCATTATGGTTTTTGAGATGTTATAGTTTTTATTTCTGGTGACGTCACTCAGCCGCGAGCACGCGCTGGCGCCTCCTCCCCCTCACCTCCTTGCATCGCAAACATTTTTAGATGTTTCAACCTCTGTGGTCTGGTTACATCCATTACAAGTAAGTCTTTGATAATTTAGCATTAGTAACCAATTTCCTCTAACTCATGTGACAATGTTTTGTGCTGTTTCATACGGTAAACATTTCTTTTTTGCTACCATTGTTTTAGAATTAATTATATCACTCAGCAACTCTACACAACCATGCTAAAGTGTCAGATAAGGTAGGTCATGAATTCACTGTCCATGCTATAATATCATATTTTGTAATATTTGTTTAAGCTACCATATCTTATATGAGTGCATCATGGTGCAATTGTTGCATCCATAGTGGTGTTTGCCTGATTTTTAAAAAAAATTACGATTTCATAATCAATTTAATATCATGATCCGCGCTGCGCGCGCTCCGTTTCAAGTTTAATTTTATTCTTTCACGTTCACATCTGCTCGCGTCCTGTCATGCTCATGCCCTCCCGTTCACGCTCACGTTTACCATGACCAGGGCCGGCCCTAGCCGCCCCCCCACCCCGACGCCCCCCCCTACACAAAAACTATGTTGACCAAAAAAAGTAAAAAAATATTTGCTGTCAGTGGGACTGACTTTGAGCTTTGTGTTCTGTTTTTATATTATATTACACTGTTTTGTATAGTTTGAACATCTTATTATTAATATTGTGGAAGCTGTCAGGACTTTCTTAATAACATCATATTAACCAACACTAATGAGTCTTTGTTTGTGCCAGTTTCCATAGTGTAGTGGTTATCATGTTCGCCTCACACGTGAAAGGTCCCCGGTTCAAAATTGGGTGGAAACAGGTTTTTGATGTTTATATTTTAAACGGGAGATTTTCCATGTCCAGAATTGAGCATTATCACAAAGTAATTTAACAGAAATACATGTAGATTTAGATGTATTCCTTATGAGCAAAATAATAAAATCAATCGAAAATGTAAAATAATAATTCAATAAAATAACATAAAAAAGGGTTACTGTTCAGGTTTAGTGCAAATATTTAGAAAGTCCTGACAGCTTCCACAATATGAATAATAAGGTGTTCAAACACTTCGCAGTCGCCTGACATTTAATGTGCATTATTTTGAAAGTATAACACTAGCACAGGAATAGTGTAACAATTGATTATTACTAATAAACAGTAACAACAAAACAATAAACAGTAACAACTGAGCAATAACAGTAACAAAAAAGCAATAAACAGTAACATTGTATGGAAATTTCCCTGTTGGATGAATAACTGTTGATCCTGCTGTGATCACTCTTTTGTGTACAGCACAGCATGTGGGCAGATTATTGTTTTTTCTGATGCTGCAGTCACAACACTTCGCAGATCATCATACATCTCCCAGACACATGGAGCTCTCTTGCAGTAAGACACGTAATGTCCAAGTGCATCCTGGGTCAATCCTTCCTGGAAAGCAATGATTGCCCTCAAAATATATGTCTGTCCTTGCAGCACCAGATTGGCAGGAAATTCACCCAAGGGGAAGCCTTTCTGGGAATTTGCTGGAGCTGCTGTGGAATAGATTCCAGGGTCAGTGTCAATCCACACAAGTTCTCCAACACTGTAGCTATGAGAAACTATCCCTGCACAGAGTGCTTTTCCTGGGGTGTGGTCTTCATTTTTGAGTGCAGATGGACACTGAGACGGATTCTGGATTGGCCTGAGACAGACTGACTCTGGAAGATTAAGTGATTGTTCCACTATAGTCTCCAGCTGAGAAATGCCAAAATCCTGCAGAGCAGCAATGTAAGTTGAAAGAAATGGAACTTCCCTTGTTATGCGTGTGCTAAGACTGCAATACTGTGAGGAACACTGCTTTGAAAAATAAACACTTGCAATGTTCCTCATTGTCTTTTGAATTACAGCTGAGATGTGGCACTGTGCATCAACTTGAAGGTCACCAGACTTCAACTGGACACCTGTGAACATTTCACTCAGCAGTTCTGCTCTCTGTAAATAAGCCTGCTGGCTCACACCTTTAGTGGCGATGGCTTTCACCAGTTGGAGGACTCGATTGTCAGACTCTTCATTCCTAATAACATTCTGAAATGAAAGACTGTCACAGAAAGTGCAACATAAGCACTGACAAAAAGCATCAAATGCACATGTGTTCAGCAGAGAGACTCTTGATGTCTTGAGTTTAACAGGCTGTTGATTGTTTCCATTTTTCAACAACTCTACTTTCACTCTTTTCCCCCTAACAGATGGATCTGCATGGAGCCATTCAGGGCAAGGAAACAGGTAGGAATCCCTCTTCCTTTTTTTGGGTGGAACACCTAGGCCTCTCCAGTTTTCAACAGGTTCTTCATCTGTTGGATGGATACCTGTGGTAGTATCTGATACCTCACCTTGTACAGCTTCCATTTTTTTGTTTCCTTCTGTACTAATAGTGGGTACTGGATTGGCTGATGTCACAGTCACTGTTCCAATAGCTGCGTCCTCTTCACTTTGTTGTTTTGCATAACAGATCCGCATGTTTCCTTCAACAAAGGACAGATGACGAGCAATGAATCGATCCACCCGAATAGGTAAGTTTTCATGCTTGAAAAGTCCATGTTTTATGTTTTTGAACTCAGCTTCAACTGCAGCTGAACTTGCAGTAATATTGGTGCTTTGGAAGAGAGGGGCCATTATTCCTGTCCAGAGTGGTAAGTAACTTACAAGTCTTATTATATGGGGAATAATATCAGGGAGATAGTGCATATTATCTCTATCCCCATCAGCCATGGCAAGTGACTTGCTCTCATCACAAATTTCTGTCACCCACTGCCGTAGGTCAGTGAGTATTTCATTACAGAGATTCGCTTCTTCCAGTTTCTCTCCCTCTACCTCTTCTGGAATGAAGACTGACTCTTCTGCAATTTGGGCCTTCAGGTAGTTCTTGCACATTTCTGATGTGAGAGGTGCACCGGAACTGTCATTGCCTTCTGCCTCGCTCAGTGCCACAATAGTGATAGCACGTATTAGCTCTTTAGCATGGTTCAGAGACTGTGACTTAAGGAGTTGTACTATTGACCTCACAAAGAAGTCTTTAATGCGATGTGTTTTGTTCTTCAGGCTGTCCCACTGGCAGATCATCTTGATGCAGTGTGCGACATCAACCCTGACAAAGCAAGAGGGCAGTTTTGCAGACTGTTTCCCAAGTAAAACACCAAAGCACTCATTTATATAGGATTTCAGGTCAGGGTGAGGAGTAAAAGCCTTGACCAAAGCCCCAAGCAAGGCCAGAGAAAAGTCACTGACTGCTTCTTTTGGAATTGGTGCTCCTGCACGAATCCATTCTGTCAGCCACTGTGTGATTGCATTAGTATCATGTCTCTCTGACAACATTTGTACCACAGGGACACTTGAGCTGTTATGCCCTGTCAGAACTCCCTGATACAGGAAGATGTGCCCAGATGAGCCATTTGGTCTCGCCAGTTTCCTGACTACAGAGCCTGTTGCATCAAAACACATTGTCTGGTGAGGTTTCTTTGATAATGTTTTATAGACATGCATTTGGGTTTGACTCCAGTAGTGACAGAAAAACTTGTCCAGGCCAATGTCTCTAATGCTACCACTGTGAGGTACACTATGTTTTAATAGCTGCAGTGACAAAATTGCATTTTTGTCAGCTAATTCCAAGTCCTTTCTCTGTTGCTTTGCTTTTCGCAGGGTGGCCAAATTGGGTAGATGGCTTGGCTCTGGATCTCCAAAGTCCATCAACTTTGTTGCCTGTGATGCACGCCATACATGGGCTTCCTTTCTCCCCTCACACAGTTCTTCGGCTACTTGCACACGTAGCTGACCAGCCAAAAACCGCTTGGACGTTCCAGTGTGTTTGGAGTCATCAGTGTTACTTATGTGGCATTTGAACACCATTGGACTGTTGATTACAGGCTCTCTCTTGCATTTCATATTAAGATGCCCACGACACTCTTTACAATAACCGTTTATAACAATGTAATTGTTTGTGGCTGATGGATGCACCTTGGCTCTTTTAAATACAAATGTACAATTACTTTTCACCCTCTTCCAAATCTGGTCATTTACAATATGAGTCCAGGAGCCAGGTTTCAAAACAGTGTATTCTCTCTTTTGAGTTGGAGAGTACTTGTCTTTGTACTGAATGTCTTCTGGAACAAATTCCTTCCATTTTTCAAATGGAACTTCAAGCTGGAAAGCATGAGAAACTTTTAGTCCAGGAGAAAGGGAATCTGTCTCAGAATCTGTGTCCTCATTGGTTTTAGGATCACTGAACCCTATCACTGACCAGACATTGTGTCTGTTTAACTTATCAAAAGTGTACAGGGCCTTTGCAGAGATCTTATATTCCAGCTGCTCACTCAGCTCTGTCCATACATTGGCAGCAGGAGTGGCTATGTTGCCATTTATTAGTATGGCCTCTTTTGATGAGCAGAGAACTTTCAAAATAGCATCCTTCTCTACCGCTGCTTTTTTGGGCATCTTGTTTAAAGAAGAAAATATCTAATTAGTATTAATCACTGTATTTTTTTTAAACATGTTAATTATAATTATTTGTTGTAAATCACTTTCAGAAAAATTGTGAAAGGCACTATGAAAATGAATGGAATGTTGTTACAACAATCTATGCAAATTAAAATGAACTAAATGTGGAACTTGATCCATGTCGTCATGCAATTGTACATATCAATTAAGTGCAAGATACTACAGTGCAGGGCCGTGCACAGACCTTTTGAGGGGCATGTGCTGAAATTGAAAAAAGGGGACCCCCTCGAAAAAATTTTTTTCTGGTTTTTGACCAGCGAACAGGGACGTGCACAGGTAGGCCTTTTTTTGGGCACTTTTGCCCATTTTTGCACTTTTGGCGGGGGGTCCCTTTTTGCAATTTCAGCACATGCCCCTCAAAAGGTCTGTGCACGGCCCTGGCAGCGAATGTGTGCAATTTGTTCATTATTAAAATGACGACATCACATAATACGTCGACATCACCGGTGTGGTGATGGCCACAGTCACAGAACTCAAATGCATACAGTACATAGATTATATGAACCTAGTGTTTATTTAATAAAGACAACGTTGCACCTATTCAAACAACAAGATATTTTACCGTTACAAGTCGAAGACGTTCATCTGTTTCTGAATGCTATTAAGTTTGCTGCACTCAGGGGGGAGTTGTGAAGTTTGACTGACAGATTGAGCAGTTCTAAAAGATGCACTTTTTAATGCCTTTAAGTGGCTAAATATTTGTTAAAAAGACACACAGACGTAAAGGGTTACCAATAGCAGTGATTTATTGAATAAAACAAAATCCCCCCCCAAAGGCACGTCGGAGTGTAATTAGAAAAAAGGGCATGTCATCGCAATAAAATACAAACTGTAATATCTGGAAAACCATAGCAGCACAAACGAAACTTTTTGCAGCACAAACGAAGCACAAACGGACGACACCACTTTTGTTGAATTTGGGCTATCTGGGGGGCTGAGTGACGTCATCGCAATAATACAAGCTGTAATATCTGGAAAACCATAGCAGCACAAACGAAACTTTTTGCAGCACAAACCAGCACAAACGAAGCACAAACGAATGACACCACTTTTGTTGAATTTGGAGCTATCTGGGGGGCTGAGTGACCTGCGGGTGACCTTTACATTATTGTTTAATATCTCATAAACCATAGCAGCACAAACGAAAATTTTTGCAGCACAAACGAAGCACAAACGGACGACACCACTTTTGTTGAATTTGGAGCTATCTGGGGGGCTGAGTGACGTCATCACAATGAAATAAAAACTGTAATATCTGGAAAACCATAGCAGCACAAACGAAACTTTTTGCAGCACAAACGAGCACAAACGGACGACACCACTTTTGTTGAATTTGGAGCTATCTGGGGGGCTGAGTGACGTCATCACAATGAAATAAAAACTGTAATATCTGGAAAACCATAGCAGCACAAACGAAACTTTTTGCAGCACAAACGAGCACAAACGAAGCACAAACGAACGACACCACTTTTGTTGAATTTGGGCTATCTGGGGGGCTGAGTGACGTCATCGCAATAATACAAGCTGTAATATCTGGAAAACCATAGCAGCACAAACGAAACTTTTTGCAGCACAAACGAAGCACAAACGAATGACACCACTTTTGTTGAATTTGGAGCTATCTGGGGGGCTGAGTGACCTGCGGGTGACCTTTACATTATTGTTTAATATCTCATAAACCATAGCAGCACAAACGAAAATTTTTGCTGCACAAACCAGCACAAACGAAGCACAAACGAATGACACTATTTTCTCCTTAGTTTGCGTTGGGTGGGGGGCCAAGTTCACGCAGATCAGTTAGTAGTATATATAGATGTGTGACTGTTTCATATATGTGTATGCAAGTGTTTCATATGTGTGTGCATTATTGAAGTTTGATTTAAGCCCTATACAGCGCCTCATACTAAACAAAAGAAACAGAACGTATGTTGTTACAGACCCGGGGAACGTATTATGAATATGGTGATAAATCAAGTAGATTGTTAGCACATCAGCTAAAACGACAAACTGCCTCACGCGCCTCTCCCTGTAATCTAAGTCATGTGTTCTTTTTGTGCCCAAACCTACACAACTTTTGGACAGGATTTTTCAATCTCATTCACTATACTTGGGGTACAGTTGAAGCCATGTCCATTAACTGCTATATTCGGCATTACAGATGATTCAGTTCCATTTGTGAGTTCCACACACAAAGAGGTTATCGCCTTCTCATCATTGTTGGTTAGACGTTCCATACTTTTACATTGGAAGTCTGTTAAGTGTCCCTCTATCTCTCAGTGGATTAAAGATTTATTATTTTTTCTTAAACTAGAGAAAATAAAATATACACTGCGAGGGTCTACTAATATATTTTTTTTCACAAATGGCAACCATTTATTGAATGATTATCCAAACTGGGTCATGTATCAGTGTATGCATGACCAATCTATTTCACACAGATTTGTTTGATCTGAAGGATGCAGGGGTGTGTGCGCGTGTGTGTTTGTGTAGGTTTTAGAGTATGTTCGGGGTGGGTGGGGATTTTTCCGGTTTCTTTTCATTTTGATCTATAAATAATACATTTATTAATTGTTGTTTATATGTTTATGTATGATAATTGTTCAATAAAAAAAATTGAAAAAAAATATATGGCCAAAATCACCAAACATTAAAAAATGGCTTTCAGTCCATCATGGCAAAAGATTTTAGATACAGTAAAACCTTGGATTGCGAGCACATTGGTCTGTGGGTGTTTTGCAAGACAAGCAAAATTATTATATAAACTCAGTAACTCAGTAAACAAGCAAATTTTTGAAATACAACCAGTATTGTGGATAATCATCTCTCATGCTTGGTCTCAGTGCGTGTGCGTCACTTGTATAGTCAACATTCGTGCATTTTTTATTTTGTCTTGTTTATGTATGCACACGCTTTTGTGAATGAGAGTGTGGGTCTGTGTCTGTGTGAATTTTTTTGTGAGAATCTCCGTCGGCAAACTGGTGTGTGAGTGTGTATGTCTGCGTAAAAGTTGTCCTACACAGTAGCCCCCCCTTCTCTCCTCTGTCTTGTCTCAATCGCTTTATCTACGATTCTTGGTTAATTTTAACCATATATTTTGTATTAATTATTTTTATATTATCATTTTTGGTAAACATGTCTTAATTTGCACCGACTATCCGATTTTTTAAATTTGCTTAAAAGCTTGTAAGTGGATAAGGAAAACGAAAACATGAACATGACAGATATACATTACTGCACCAAACTGTATAACTGTAGCGTTATTGTTAGGTAATTTTGAAGCTCTGATGCAGTCTTTTCGCCTCAAATAGCTGATCAGAAGTATATTCTGGCCTTCACCAATACGAGCTGGGAGAAAGACAATGAAGAAATGACCATCCAACTCAACTCAGTTCAATTCAGTTCAATTCCATTTTGATTTTGTGTGTGTGTGTGTGTGTGTGTGTGTGTGTGTAGGTTAGGGGGCGGAGAGGAAGCTAAGCTGCAACGTTTGCCTCCTGAACACTGAGGACATTAAATAAGTAACAATAAAAAACAACAACACACATTTAAGACAAAACATATTTGTAAAATGTATTGACAATTAAAAAAAATGTGCAGCCTAATTATGGAATTCTAACAGTGTAATAGTTTTACATAACAAAGTTGTGTGTGATTTTTTTTTTTTTTTTATCAGCCTAACTTGATAAGCCTTAGTTTGGCAGGTAGGCAAATGTGTTAATGCTAATTTTACAGTCTTGATTTTCTTTATTTGCTATTTATTTTTATTGTTTTCTTATTTTATTTTTTACACGATTTCAGTATCAGATGAATTAACGCCTCATATAGCCTTCATATAGTAACTTCACTTCATATTAATGTTTGTCTTAAAACGACTTGTATCACTTCAGGGCTGTTATTTCACCAGTGAAAATATTAAGTAGTCCAGTAAAAATATTTAGTTTGAATTTTCTAATGAATATCTATTGGTGCAGGTGTTTGTTGACATTGAGCAAGTAGCTTATTAGTAGTTTATCTTATAGTATAGATTATTAAATCCTGCACATAACTGTTCATAACATTGCTTTACTGTCCTGTTTGGAGATAGCGTGGGATTATTACTTAGGAAACTAAAAAGGAAATCAAAAGAACTAAAAACACAAAATAAACAGAGCTCCACCAAAAACTAAAAATAAATTCTTTCACCTTCACTGGTAAGCCCTTACTAAAACTTGACTGTATAGGCCACTTCACCCTCTCCGAACGTGAAGCGGGTTAGAGAGATGTCATAATATATATGAGAGTCCTTGTGCAGGGCTTCTGACGGGGTCAACAAAATAGCAGTTTGTGAGAGTCCTTATGACATGCAAGGGAAGATGTCGGGCTATGTCTCTGCCTTGTCTTTGTCTTGGCACCTTAACAATGTACTTCCAATGTGTTAATGTACTACATATTAGAACAATGTACTATGCTAATGTGTAAATATTGTCCCTTAAAAATAAACATATGCTCCAACAATAGGCCCACACTAATATGTGTAATAATATTGCCCTAGATTGCCCTTCCATTTGTAGGTGAAAATATTTTTATTGTGATGCTCATGTTTCTGCTCACCATTTTGAGAGTTAATCATGGCCATGACAGCAGGGAAACTTTTCATGTAGGCCACGTGTGAGATCGTAGGGTGGTAATGGTGTCTAAAGGACATTTCTCTGCCATGACTCACTTCTGCGGTGCTGCTCTGATACCTCTGACTATTAACCATTGACTCCTGAGTCTGTATACAGGATTAAGCGGTATAGACGGTGAGTGAGTGAGTGAGTGAGGTAACTAGCTACTAATTATCTACTAATTATCTTAATCATTAGCTAATGTTACACATAGAAAACACACCAAAATGTAAAATATAAAGCATCAATAACTTGCATTACTTCCTGCCTCTTGGGTTTGAGGACTCAATATATATCAAGGTGAAATGGTCTGTCTACAGTATGTGTCTGTCTAAGTGCCATTTGGACTGGGTTAGGAAATGGAAGATGAAACATTGTCAGCAGGGTGTAAAAGGCAAATGAGGAAGCAAGTCAGCAGAAGAGGTGGAGCTGTATCTTTCAAACAGCTTTAAATTGAATTGTTTCTATCGGCTGTTTCATTAGTAATGCTGGTCTGAAGCTTGCTGATTCATTAATTTGGTGAGTACATACCTTAACTGGTTCCACTGATTTTTTTATTGTAATATATTATATTTAGGCAGCAGGGAATTAATAACCTAATGCTCTTTATTTCTAAGGTCTTCTTGATCCTCTGTGATTGTCCTGAGTCAGCCCTAGCCAGTTGTATTGAAGCTTGTCGCACTAAATAAATAAACAAGGATTCAGGGTTCTTTTATTTTTCTCATGCCAAGCAGGGAGATAACATACATGTTCCATGCTTAAGGAATGTCCATTTTTATCATAGTTAGTCTTCCATTGTGCGGTTTGTCTTCGATGCTGTTTTTTTGGTTATTTTCAATACAGCCCTTATAAAATTATACACACTTGACACTTCTATGTTTGTTTTACATAAAAGACATGTTTATACAGTATATACCTGTTTTAGCAGAAAGGGGTTAGAGAATAACATGGGAGTACATTCAGCATAAGAGATTTATCCTTTTTTCATGTAAAGAGAAAAACAGATCATTTTAAATAAGAATAACACATTCAGCTGTACAGATCATAGTGACCTGCAAGTGTAACTACAGATCATGGCTGTAATATGAGAACACAACTTTTTGCACAGGCTTTAGATGATTTCCTTATCTCATGCACATGCTGATTTTGTGTGTGTTTGTGTGTGCGTGTGTGTGTGTTGAGACTCGGGGAGGAAGCTGAGCTGCAGCATTTGCTTCTTGAACACTTTTGCAGCATTTTCTTATTGAGGATAATAAGCAAGTGACAATAGCTAATCACAGGTAAGGCAAACATATTTGTAATAATATAAATTATTTTATAATTAAAATAATTGTAGCCTAATTATAGAAGTCTACAGAATGTTCATTTTACATAACAAGAGTTGTGTGTTTAGACGGTAGGCAAATGTGTTGATGTTAATTTTGCAATCCTGACTTTATTTATATGCAATGTTTCTTTTATTGTTTTGTTAGTTTATTCTTTACTCACTTTCAGCATCAGATGCATTAGCTCCTCACACACCCTTCATATAGTAACTTCGTATGAGTTTGGAGTGTGTCAGACTGCTTAGCTTTTGTTTTAATGTCATGTCAGAAACTGAAACATTTTGATTGTGGTTTCAAAATCGACAGGATTGAAAAAAAAGCAATACATGCTTTTTTATAATCACAATTAGCAGATACAACATTTTAAAGCGGTATAGATGATGAGAAAGTGAGTCAGTGATTTTTCCCTTTTAGACAAAACAATTAAAACATCAAATTCAAATTCAAATTTTATTTGTCACATACACAGTCATACACAGTACGATATGCAGTGAAATGCTTATACGACCGCTCCGTGACCTTAAATAATTTTTACAAAAGGAACCTATAAAACAGATTCCAACAAAGTTACAAAATATATATATATACATAAAATCTGAAGTATGAAAGAATGTGCTCTTGTCAGAAGTGGAATGTGATGTAATATATTACGGCTATAGTCTGTGAAAAAAACTTGAGGTAGTTTTTTAATGAGATGAGGGGGGTGTGAAAAGAAGTCCTTGAAGTGTGCAAAATGTGCATATGTGCATATATGTGCAATGTGCATTGACATAATTGTCCGTTCTGAGTGTGCAAGAAAATGCAAAGGTGTTTAGTCCAGTGTATTGGTTTGATTGAGAGACCGTATCGCCTGCGGGAAGAAGCTCCTTCTCAGTCTCTCTGTATTGGCCTTGAGGGAGCGGAAGCGCTTCCCAGACCGCAGCAGAAAGAACAGTCCATTGCTGGGGTGGCTGAGGTCCTTCATGATCTTCCTGGCCTTGGTCCAGCACCGCTTGCTGTAGACAGAGTGCAGGTCAGGGAGCTCAGTTCGGATGATGCGCTCAGCTGATCGCACCACCCTCTGTAAGGCTCGTCTGTCCTGCATGGTGCTGTTCCCAAACCAGGATGCGATGTTTCCCGTCAGGATGCTCTCTATGGTGCAGGAGTAAAAGTTCTAAGCACCTTGGAGGGCAGTCTAAAGTCTCTCAGGCGTCTGAGGTGGTAGAGACGCTGTCGGGCCTTTTTCACCACGGTGTTGATGTGACAGGACCATGATAGGTCCTGCGTGATGTGAACACCGAGGTACTTGAAGCAGTCCACTCTCTCCACTGGGCTCTCGTTGATGACGGGGGTCTGGTAGTTCCTCTCCTGCTTAGTGCTGAAGTCCAAACTCGTCAACAAAAAGTCAGCAAACTTGATGATGGTGGTGGAGCTGGTAGTGGCCGCACAGTCATGTGTGTACAGAGAGTACAGCAGGGGGCTCAGAACACAGCCCTGTGGGGCTCCAGTGCTGAGAGTGAGAGAGGCTGAGACGTGTCCACCCATCCTTACAGCCTGGGGTCTCCCAGTTAGGAAATTAGAGATCCACTGACACAGAGATGAGCTTAGTCCCAGATGCTCCAGCTTGTTGGTGAGTGTGGAAGGAATTATGGTATTAAATGCTGAGCTGTAGTCGATGAAAAGCATTTTAACATAATTCCCCCTTCTAGTGTCCAGGTGAGTGAGTGTTGTGTGGAGGAGATGAGAGATGGCATCATCTGTGGAGCGGTTCGGGCGGTATGCAAACTGTAGTGGGTCCAGAGTGTCGGGTAGTGAAGAGATGATGAAGTCTCTGACCAGCCGTTCAAAGCATTTCATCACCACTGAGGTGAGGGCTACAGGTCGATAGTCATTGAGGGAAGCAGGATGTGGTTTCTTCGGAACAGGAACAATGATGGACTCTTTGAAGCATGTGGGGATCACCGACTGAGATAAGGAGAGGTTGAATATCTCTGTGAACACAGGTGCAAGCTGGTCTGCGCAGGCTCTGAGGACTCGACCTGAGATGCCGTCTGGTCCTGCTGCTTTCCTGATGTTCACTCTCCTGAAGGCTCTCCTCACGTCATGCTCGGAGATGATGAACGCGTTTCCGGTGCTGGCAGTGACTTCCTCTCCGCAGCCGTTAGCACCGCTAGCATTAGCAACGCTAGCGTCTTTAGCTGCAGCCTCGAAGCGAGCATAAAAGGTGTTCAGCTCGTCTGCCAGAGTCATGTCCGCGTTCGTCATACCGGATGTTGGTGTTTTATAATCCGTGAAAACATAGATAGTAAATCCGAAAATAAACCTAAATATATCGGAGACGGATCAACCCGAAAGCATAATGAAAACGTCTGAGACAGAACTAGAATGAATCAGTTTATTTTCTAGATTCATTGAGTGAATCAAAGTGGATCAGTTCACATAATTGAGCCACTGGGTAACCCAGAGTGCTGAATTTTATTGCTATACTTTTCAAATGAATAAGAGTGCAATATTTAAAATAATAGATTTACTGAGTATAGCAAAATAGAGGAGATTCCACAAAAAACACTCTTAGTAACCAGAGAAATGCAGAAATGTTTAGGGTAATTTTTACACATTTTACTATAATAAACCCCTAACTTTGATGTTTCACACATGCCAAATCTGTAAGTAAGTAAATAAAAGATACATTTTCAACTTTTCCTGCTTCATCTATGATATATTATATAAAAATGTGTTTATTTAATATATACAGTACAGACCAAAAGTTTGGACACACCTTCTCATTCAGCGAGTTTTCTTTACTGTGTTCTTTATTGTGCTCTTTAGCCCAAACGCGTCTCTTCTGCTTGTTGCCTGTCCTTAGCAGTGGTTTCCTAGCAGATCTTCTAGCATGAAGGCCTGATTCACACAGTCTCCTCTTAACAGTAGTTCTAGAGATGTGTCTGCTGCTAGAACTCTGTGTGGCATTGACCTGCTCTCTGATCTGAGCTGCTGTTAACCTGCCATTTCTGAGGCTGGTGACTCGGATGAACTTCTCCTCCGCAGCAGAGGTGACTCTTGGTCTTCCTTTCCTGGGGCGGTCCGCATGTCAGCCAGTTTCTTTGTAGCGCTTGATGGTTTTTGTGACTGCACTTGGGGACATTTTCAAAGTTTTCCCAATTTTTCGGACTGACTGACCTTCATTTCTTAAAGTAATGATGGCCACTCGTTTTTTTTCTTCACTTAGCTGCGTTTTTCTTGCCATAATACAAATTCAACCTCTTTGAATGAGAAGGTGTCAAAACTTTTGGTCTGTACTGTATATCCTGTATGTACAGAACAGCTCTGGAAAAAAAATAAGAGACCACTGCAATTCTCTCCAGAAAACTTTTGGAAGATGATGACAAAGAACAACAAAAAAGTTGTGTTCTACTTTATATCTTACTATTGTAACCACCCGCAGGTTAAACTTTAGGCAGAAGTTTACTAGTTTAGTTTACAACTATTTCAATGGTTTTATTATTTTTACTATTTTTTGTTTTGGCATAATCTGGCACATGATTGCTTATAACTCTGCTTCTACTTAACATTTTGGTTTCATTTATGGTACTTTCTGCTTCGGGCAACGTCTAAGTACTTGAAAAGTTTCATTAAATTCTGTCTAGACAGTTTTGTATGATCTTGTAAGGAAATCTGGCTGGACAGACATAAAAACATAAAATAGAAACAGAACATTAGACTGGTTTCTGGTCCTCCAATGTATGAAACGTAAAGATATCATTGAAAGAAAAAGTTCTGCCCTATGTACAGACAAAATCTTATTTTATTTCTATAAATTAACGTTACTGTCACCCTGGTCCTGGATTCAATCCTAAGCTCTGGTTAATAATTATGCAGAATTTCATGTTCTCACTGTTTGCACTGGCTTTTTTTTTTGGATTTGTTAGCATTTTCTGATATTTTCCATTGACCGTGTTAACTATCCCATGCCAAGCTTTGTTTCCTTCTGATTCCATACAAGGCGATACTACCTGCAGTATGTTTTGCTGGATGGATGTCTATAAATCTTCCCGCTTTATTTCCCTGGATTTCTATATAACATTTGAATGGCTCATTGTCTTTAATGCAATAGTGAATGTATTTGATGAATATGTCATATGTATGTGTGTGATGAATATGTCATATGTATGAATATGTCGTATTAGGTCATGTGTATGAACTCAGAGCTTTGGCTTAGGAGTTACTGTAAATACCACTATGAATAATCCAGAGAATATTCTGACACGGTTTTGTCTCTGTCAGTCGACAAGCAATCGGCAAGCATCACAGTCAGATCTAGGTTTACTCATCAATTTTAAACTCACACATTTTTTTCTGTTCTTCATTTTTTCCCTTCTTCAAATGGTTATACTGCATTCAACTTACTCTAGAAATGGGCAGTCAGAGCTTAGAATTCCCACTGCCATGCACTCAAGCTCACATAGAAAAGCATGGCAGCCTCCATGTATATATAGCAAACTAAATGTGCTCCATCTAGCCATTATTCTGTGTAGAATTATGAGAGCCTGAAGCCTATCCCAGGTAACTTAGGGCACAAGGTAGGGTACATCCTGGATGGGGAACCAATACCAGCCCACTGCAGGGCACAACAAGACACAGGCACACACTTGATAAAAATGGAAATGGGAGTTAGCGTAAACTACATGTCTTTGAACTATAGTAGGACCTGAAGTACGTAGAAAAACCCACCAACATGTGGAAAACATGCAAAAACCACAGACACAGGCTGCATTGATTGCATTCTCTTAGGTTTATGTTAGAGTTTGGAAGTTATGAGCTACCCACTACTGAAGAAATAACGGATTTATATTGTACACCACTATCAATAGGCTTACGCTTCATCCTAGGTATTGTAATACAGCAATATGTATTATGAGTACATGCACACCCAAACAGTCAAACTCCAGAACTGATTTAATCTTTATTAACAATATGTGGATATATGCCAACACTTTTCTGGAGCCCATTGGTGGGTGCAGGACCTTAAGCAGCCTCTTGGTTTATTAGTTTTGGAATCAATTAAACTTAATAAACTGTCCTATCATACTGTCCATTTAGAGTTCTCCAGTGTATAAATGGATGTAGTACAATAGGTATATCAGATTGCTACATGCTGTGAAGTATTCCAACCACTTTGAATGTACACACGTGGACAAAATTGTTGGTACCCTTCGGTCAATGAAAGAAAAACTCACAATGGTCACAGAAATAACTTTAACCTGACAAAAGTAATAATAAATAAGAATTCTATGAATGTTAACCAATGGAAGTCAGACATTGCTTTTCAACCATGCTTCAACGGAATTATAAAAAAAAAAAAAGAACTCCTGGACAAAATGATGGTACCCCTAACTTAATAGCTTGTTGCACAACCTTTTGAGGCAATCACTGCAACCAAACGATTCCTGTAACTGTCAATGAGACTTCTGCACCTCTCTGCAGGTATTTTGGCCCACTCCTCATGAGCAAGCTGCTCCAGTTGTTTCCGGTTTGAAGGGTGTCTTTTCCAGACAGCATGTTTCAGCTCCTTCCAAAGATGCTCAATAGGATTGAGGTCAGGGCTCATAGAAGGCCACTTTAGCATAGTCCAATGTTTTCCTCATAGCCATTCTTGGGTGTTTTTAGCTGTGTGTTTTGGGTCATTGTCCTGTTGCAAGACCCATGACCTGCGACTGAGACCCAGCTTTCTGACACTGGCCAGCACATTTCTCTCTAGAATCCCTTGATAGTCTTGAGATTTCATTGTACCCTGCACAGATTCAAGACACCCTGTGCCAGATGCAGCAAAGCAGCCCCAGAACATAACAGAGCCTCCTCCATGTTTCACAGTAGGGACAGTGTTCTTTTCTTGATATGCTTCATTTTTCCATCTGTGAACATAGAGCTGATGTGCCTTGGCAAAAAGTTCCATTTTTGTCTCATCTGTCCATAGGACATTCTCCCAGAAGTCAACATGTAGTTTGGCATATTCCAGTCTGGCATTTTTATGATTTGTTTTCAACAATGGTGTCCTCCTTGGTCGTCTCCCATATAGTCCACTTTGGCTCAAACAACGACGGATGGTGCGATCTGACACTGATGTTTCTTGAGCATGAAGTTCACCTTGGATCACTTTAGAAGTCTTTCTGGGCTCTACCATTTCTATTGTTACCATTCAGATTATCTGTCTCTTTGATTTGTCATGAATTTTCCTCCCTTGTCCACATCCAGGGAGGTTGGCTACATGGATCTTAAATTTCTGAATAATATGTGCAACTGTAGTCACAGGAACATCTAGCTGCTTGGAAATGGTCTTATAGCCTTTACCTTTAACATGCTTGTCTATAATTTTCTTTCGAATCTCCTGAAACAACTCTTTCCTTCACTTCCTCTGGTCCATGTTGAGTGTGGTACATACCATGTCACCAAACAACACAGTGACTACCT
Source organism: Clarias magur (assembly GCA_013621035.1). Classification (NCBI taxonomy): domain Eukaryota; kingdom Metazoa; phylum Chordata; class Actinopteri; order Siluriformes; family Clariidae; genus Clarias; species Clarias magur. Next base: position 2,055,519 of record QNUK01000059.1, read on the forward strand.
GGAGCCCTATATATAGGCCCACTGACTGATTACAAGATTGTAGACACCTGTGATGCTAATTAGTGGACACACGTTGAATTAACATGTCCCTTTGGTCACATTATTTTCAGTATTTTCTAGGGGTACCATCATTTTTGTCCAGGCCTGTTCCATGAGTTAATTTTTAAAAAAATAATTCCGTTGAAGCATGCTTGAAAAGCAATGTCTGACTTTCATTGGTTAACATTCATAGAATTTTTTAAAATTATTACTTTTGTCAGATTAAAGTTATTTCTGTGACCATTGTGAGTTTTTCTTTCATTGACCGAAGGGTACCAACAATTTTGTCCACGTGTGTACGTAGAAAATATCCTGCAAATTAAAAACAATATTGTTTTCTCTTTTAGAGAATGGCTTCCAGGCGAAAGTTCCAGAGGCAGTAATTACACATATTGTGAAGGGGAGCATGTGACTTTAACTGAGCTGAAAAATGACTTCCCTGACCACAGTTACCTGAAGAAGAAAAACATTCCCGATTTCCCTGAATATGTTTTCAGTGTGTCTAAAGTCTGCCATGTAACTGAGAAGAGTGGTCTTGAGGGAATCTTCAGAGATGAAGGATTCAAAGGAAGTGATGGCCTCCTGTGGTGGGGACTTTCGGTGACTGATGGTGACATTGCTAAAGCTGAGAAAAACATGCAGATGCCTTTCCCTATGAAAAACTCTTCACCAGCATTCCAGAAGCAATCCCGTTATGGCAGCTTCCGCTTCACGTTTCCTCTTAGAAAGCTCCTAAATCTATACAGCAAGCAGTGCTGCTACAGTACAGCTCCAGTTCTACGTGTTCTAGGCACCCAGGTCCACAAGCAGGAGATTGTTTATTCAGTTTTGGTGCATCCAAAACAAATGACGGCACACTATAGGAAATACCCTCGTCTACCCTTTGATGATGAATTGGTGTGTGGGTACAAAAAGGGGAGAATGTTCTGGCGCTGCCAGTCTCCTTCAGATAAATATTATAAATGCTATAACAGATCACCAAAAATGCCAGAATATTTTGTATGGGATAATGTAGCCATGGCCTTCCACATGAACCCAGGTGATATACTGCATGTAGATTGTGATCGCCTATTAGGCAGATTGAGTGTGTGTGAGGTCACTTCAAAAAATCCAAAAATGTCTATCCGTGAGGCTAAGGAAATTGTACAGTTACTATGATTCCTATTATTGATTAGAGGTGGTTGGTTTTGCTTTTATACTTTGACAGACATTTTGTAATTCTTACCAGTTAAACCAGACCACCTGAAAAGGTAAACTTAAAAGTTATATGAATGAAAGTAACATGCTATAGAATGGTTCTGTTCTAAATTCAGATTTTTCAAACAATGATGATTTTTCTTTAAAAACACCAAAACTCTTTGGCAACTCTTTGTAGTTGTTTCCAAAGATTTTATATTAATATATTCTTCAATTTTTAATATATATTTGTATTTTCTTATAATGCAGGTAATTGTAGATGTGGTAAAACATTCTTTTAACATTTCAGTTTTTTTTTGTTGCCAAAGATGATACAGTATGAAAGAGGACCATTTGATATAATAATGTCAACAAGATGGTTACAAAACACCATAAAGCCTAAGGCTGAAGCTCTGCCTGTTAAAGCTTTATAAATGTTTCCATATATTCATAACAAATATATATTAGCTATTTCACTATATTTTATTAATTTTCTTTTTCAGTGTTCTTTTATTGTTACCACGGTAGATTTTGCAGCTTTATAATACATTGATTCTGTTCTGTTGCTCTGCTTGTTTTTTGCCCTTTACGTCTGGTGAGCCATATCATTAGCTAACAATCAGTAGGACTGCTAAAACCAATGGCACCTTCAGCAGACTCTGCCTGAAGCACCGGGAGTGCTGAACAAGTCTAAAGATCTTTAGCATTTTCAGCAAAATGGTCACTTTTTTCACAAAAAACCCTGATATATGTCAGTGTCCTGCAGAAGGTCCATGTCTCCAAGAGCACAATTATAGCAGCAGGCCTGAAAGACATGAGGGACACTGTCAAAGACTTCAGGATTGATACTGCCTTAAACCGGTGTGGTAAGATCACCAATGGAGCCAAGGGAGAGAAATCAGAAGTATCACAGCAGCACGACAAAAATGAGCCATGTCAAAGGAACGTCCTTTAGACACCATTACCACACTGTCACCTCCACTGAGGGAAATAACCATGGGTGCTTTTACTGCTGTTAAATGTTGACATTTATATAAATAATTAAAGCATGAAACATGTAAACTGCATACGAACAGTTTTATTCATATATCAATTGCAAGTGCTTTTACAAAAGAAATGTATAAATGACAATTTTGTTAGAAACAAAACTCTTACTATAGCTTCTGGTTTGTGTAAAGTTGCATAAAATGAGATGTATTAATATGAAAATAAATTAATTGGCTTCAAATCATATAATTGTCATGAATTCCGCCGGTTTTCAGTGAAGATAAAGCTGTCAAGTTTAGGCTGTGTATTATATCACAAGACTAGGTATAAATAGGGCAAAAGAAATTGCAGCATGTGAAAGAATATAAATCGTGGCTGCACCTGTTATAGGGCCTGAGCTGACTTACTGGAAGACCGAAAATGAGGCAATGCATTACAGGATTTACAAGCAAATGAATAAGCAGTTAGTTGGCAGAAGAGGTGGTGTTGTGTGTTTCTCTTGAACTGGTTTGAACTCTATTGTTTTCATCCTTATTTGACAAGCAAGCTGGAAAGCAAAAACTGACTCATTAATTTAGCTGACTCAACTGATTCAAATGAAATTATACTGATGTCTGATCATCTATCAGATCAAAACACTTATATGCTTATTTAAATTGTCACAATAAAATTTTACATTTGGCATGCTCAAAAGTTTCATTTCTCGTTACACTGCCTCAAACTTTCTGTTTTTGGGCTCAGACATCACTCATCTTCAACGGACAATTTCAGTAATGTACAAGACACAAAGTGATATGATAATGCTTTCAAGGTGACTAAAAGCTGAATACTTCTGAAACAACATTGTTAAAATTGCCCATGCCTGTTTTGGTTTCAATACCATTTTATTGGAAGGCTATGGCATCAATAATAGAAAGTTTGGTGTTCGGTGTTTTGTGAACAGGCTTGGTAATTTCTTAGCTGTAATGTGACCATGGAGTATGAATTTTTATTTCAGCTTCGTATATGCATAGATTTACACACAGCTCTGGACCCCATAACCCTGTTATTTACTGATCAGATATTATTTTAGAGATTGGTGTTTTTAGTAGAGCAGTGACATTGAAGCAGTGGTACAGTATGTGTGAAAATAAGTGACACTGGTACTAATTATATTGAGGAACTTCTTGTATAAAAATTGTAATGATTTTCAACTTCAGTAGTTTTGTATTTCCCAACCAAGATAAACAATGGACAAAGAAGAAAAGGGAAAAAAGATAAATAAATGGGTAAAAAAAATACTGAACTTACTATTATCATTAATGGAAATATAGACAGTATATATATATATATATATATATATATATATATATATATATATATATATATATATATATTGTAGCCATGTACCTAGGCACATGGATACCGCTAACAATGCTCCCCACTCTTGGAGAAATATTCATGGTTTATCTGGCAGGTACTTATAAGACCGGGATGGCAACTTGACGCCCAAACTAGCAGCCTGATTACTGTGAATAACATTCCAGTTTACTGGAATTTGGTGTGATATATTAGGCAGCAAGTGAACATTTTATCCCTGTAGTTAATGTGTTGGAAGCAGAAAAAAATTGACAAGCGTAAGAATTTGAGGGACTTTTCAAGGGTTAAATTGTAACAGCTAGATGACTCAGTCAGAGCAACTGCAAAACTGCAGCTCTTGTCTGATATTCGCAGTCAGGCTCAGAATTGTCCTGCTCATTCAACTTGAGGGGAGTACATTTTTATTAGAAGACTGTTAAATAACATTTTTGCAGTAGGTATCTTAATGAGCCTTACTGATTGTAATACTAATACAATACTATTGTACTAATGCAATACTAATGCAATACTAATAAAAGACAATACTAATTTTGAAACCAAAGTTTCTTTTCCGTGTGTTTATATTCTCAACATAAACATCCATTTCTGTTTAGTTTCAAATTTCAAGTTTTATTTTCATATGCACTGTAAAGAAATATGTTCCCCCTGTACAATAAAATTCTTTCTTTCTTGTCCCCAATGAATGAAAAATCTAATGAAAAGAAGCGGGATCATATATCAAAAGACTCGTTAATCAAACTGAATTTCCTAAAAAAAAAAGATGAATTATAACTCAAATTATTCGTTCCAGCTGCACTTTAGCAGATAAGTGTTTCCGTTAGAGTTTGCGCACGCAGACGCAGTGTAAGAGGAGAGGAATGAGCCCCTCCCCTCTCCCTGTTCTCGTCTTATACAGTAAACCGCTGTATTTGAGTTTCACACACACACACACTATATGAAACACTGCCTTATCGGGAAAATTAACAAGGAACATCTCTAATGACACTTGAGAGAGTGCACACTAGTGGAATCACTGCTGTAAAATAAAAATAAAACAATTTAACCTGCACTTTACCTTTGAAAAGAATCGCAACCGAGCAGTGTGTGTGAGAAAGCAAGAGGAGGAGGGGTGTGTGTGAAGGCAAGAGGAGGAGGAAAGCAGCAGGCTGAGAAAGTGAGAAAGAAAAAGATTTTTGACATCTCTAATGATACACACGTGGACAAAATTGTTGGTACCTTTCGGTCAATGAAAGAAAAAATCACAATAGTCACAGAAATAACTTTAATCTGCCAAAAGTAATAATAAATAAGAATTCTATGAATGTTAACCAATGAAAGTCAGACATTACTTTTCAACCATGCTTCAACAGAATTATAAAAAAAAGAACTCATGGAACAGGCCTGGACAAAATGATGGTACCCCTAACTTAATAGCTTGTTGCACAACTTTTTGAGGCAATCACTGCAATCAAACGATTCCTGTAACTGTCAATGAGACTTCTGCACCTCTCTGCAGGTATTTTGGCCCACTCCTCATGAGCAAGCTGCTCCAGTTGTTTCCGGTTTGAAGGGTGTCTTTTCCAGACAGCATGTTTCAGCTCCTTCCAAAGATGCTCAATAGGATTGAGGTCAGGGCTCATAGAAGGCCACTTTAGAATAGTCCAATGTTTTCCTCTTAGCCATTCTTGGGTGTTTTTAGCGGTGTGTTTTGGGTCATTGTCCTGTTGCAAGACCCATGACCTGCGACTGAGACCCAGCTTTCTGACACTGGCCAGCACATTTCTCTCTAGAATCCCTTGATAGTCTTGAGATTTCATTGTACCCTGCACAGATTCAAGACACCCTGTGCCAGATGCAGCAAAGCAGCCCCAGAACATAACAGAGCCTCCTCCATGTTTCACAGTAGGGAAAGCATATCAAGAAAGTGTTCTTTTCTTGATATGCTTCATTTTTCCGTCTGTGAACATAGAGCTGATGTGCCTTGGCAAAAAGTTCCATTTTTGTCTCATTTGTCCATAGGACATTCTCCCAGAAGTCAACATGTAATTTGGCATATTCCAGTCTGGCTTTTTTATGATTTGTTTTCAACAATGGTGTCCTCCTTGGTCGTCTCCTATGTAGTCCACTTTGGCTCAAACAACGACGGATGGTGCGATCTGACACTGATGTTCCTTGAGCATGAAGTTCACCTTGGATCTCTTTAGAAGTCTTTCTGGACTCTGTTGTTACCATTCAGATTATCTGTCTCTTTGATTTGTCATGAATTTTCCTCCCTTGTCCACGTCCAGGGAGGTTGGCTACATGGATCTTAAATTTCTGAATAATATGTGCAACTGTAGTCACAGGAACATCTAGCTGCTTAGAAATGGTCTTATAGCCTTTACCTTTAACATGCTTATCTATAATTTTCTTTCGAATTTCCTGAGACAACTCTTTCCTTCGCTTCCTCTGGTCCATGTTGAGTGTGGTACATACCATGTCTTCAAACAACACAGTGACGACCTGGAGCCCTATATATAGGCCCACTGACTGATTACAAGATTGTAGACACCTGTGATGCTAATTAGTGGACACACCTTGAATGAACATGTCCCTTTGGTCACATTATTTTCAGTCTTTTCTAGGGGTACCATCATTTTTGTTGAGGCCTGTTCCATGAGTTAATTTTTTAAAATAATTCTGTTGAAGCATGGTTGAAATGTCTGACTTTCATTGGTTAACATTCATAGAATTTTTAAAAATTATTACTTTTGTCAGATTAAAGTTATTTCTGTGTCCATTGTGAGTTTTTCTTTCACTGACCGAAGGGTACCAACAATTTTGTCCACGTGTGTACTTGCTTTTGCTTTACAAGTGCACACATATGTGTTATAATAAACAGTACACGCACATTGTCTAACGAGAAATCTTTTGAGCATGCCAAATGCCAAACTTTACTGTGATAATCAAAATAAGCACATAGGTATTTTGATCTGATAGATGATCAGACATCAGTATAATATCAATTAAATCCATTGAGTCGGCTAAATTAATGAGTCAGTTTTGGCATTCCAGCTTGCTTGCCAAAACACACACGTACGAAGACAGAAAAAAAGATGTTTTACGTGCACACATGTGGTCACAGTGTTATAATAAACAGTACACATGCTTACGGATGCTGATTATAACACTGAGAGACATGCACTGAGACCGAGCAGGGGAGATGACTACCCACAATTCCGCACAGCATGTGAGAGAAAAATTCAGTCATTGGCTCAGTTGTGATCATGTGACACTATGCATCAAACCAGGAAGCGAATGTGTGATATATGATACTCAGTACTCGTAAAGCAATACTTGCTTGTTTTTCAAGTCAAATTTTATTGAACACTTTTGCTCGTCTTGCAGAAGCGCTCGGCAAACAGGGTTACTCGCTATCCGAGGTTTCACTGTATGAGTATAGGAAAGTGTCTATAAAAAAAAGACATATTAAACAGATTTAAAATGGAATATATAAAATTATAAATTCTTGATATATATATAGTATCATCGATACTAAGTATAAGTATCATCAAGTATCATTTGACACACATGCGCTTCTTGTTTTGATGCAGAGAGTCACGTGATCACAACTGAGCCAATAGTTATTCTTTCTCTCGTGCTGCGGACTTGTGGGTAATCGTCTTCCATGCTCGGTCTCAGTGCGCATGCACCAGTTGTACAGTCAACATCCGTGCACTGTGTACTGTTTACTATAACACTGTGACTGCGTGGGTGTGTGTAAAGAATGTTTTATTTTGTGTGTGTGTGTGTGTGTGTGTGTGTGTGTGTGTGTGTGTGCATGCTCACTCTGGGCTGTATGTGCTCGCTCATGCAGGTCTGTGTGTATTAGTGATGGGTCATTCGTGAACGGTTCGTTCTTTTTGAATGAGTCTTTAACGTGACTCAAAAGAACGAGTAGTCTCAGAGAGTGACTGGTTCATTTTCTACTGGGCGTGTGTACGCAAAGGTGATGTACAGGAAACAGAAATGAGTGGAGCCCCCTTCCCACCTTCCTCCTCCTCTAAGTCAGTAAAGCCATGATTTTTTAAAAGATAAAGTGCATGTTAATTTGTTTTATTTTTCATTTCTATTTAGTATTAATTTTTTTTATATAAATATTTTTGAGTTCTCATTATTTCTTATGCTTCCGGAGGAAAAAAAATTGTGCTCGCAATCCTAGGTTGCACTGTACTGTAAACAGTCCGCATAGTGTGCAAATTCCGCAAAGTGTGTGAGTCAGTCCACAGTGAGTTTTCAAATTGTGCAAAGGATTGCGCACATTTCGCGATGAATTTGCACGATCCATGAATTTGCATTGTTTAGGGTATTTGGTTCAATCCAAATAAAGAGTGCTGTGTAGTATTGTATAGTAGATCGCTCACCAGCCTGGCTGTAGGGTTCAAGCAGAGATATTACGAGCTGACACAGAACTGCGGTCGTGTTAACCAATGTGTGAGATATTAATAACCAGTTCATGGCATGACAACAGTACAACTTTTAAATAAATGTTTAAATTACTAATAGCGTCAGATTTCTGTTTCTTGAGGTAAGTTATAAATTGTCTTTATTATGTCTTTAAGTGATTAATTTTAGTGTTAACAGTAACCTGTTGTCCTTATTGTTGTAACCTGTTAACCTGTTGTGCTCTCAAGTTTTGTATTTGTCAAATACAATGAACTCAATTGCAATAGAATAAACAAGCAAGAGATTTCTATATTGAATTTGGCACACAAAAACAATTTTTTTATGTAGATGTATCTATGTTGCATATCTACTAGTATGAAGTATTTAAGCATCACAGGCAAATGAGGAAGCGGGTCTGCAAAAGAGGTGGAGCTGTATCTTTCGAACAACTGAAATTTTCAGTTGTTTCATGAGAGCCTGAAAGTTTGATCTGATTCATTGATTTGGTGAGTACTGTACATACTTCAACTGGTTCAGCTGATATTTTACTTAATAAATTATGAGTAGAAAGGCAGCGGGAATAACCTGGAATGAATAACCTAATCAGGCTTTGGTTTAATTTGTTTCATTATCATTTCTGCTTGGATTTCCCCTTAGGGACACTTTATTTCACATTAAGATGACTCATTGATTTAAGACATTAAACAAAGTTGTATTTGATCCTTCTTGTACAATGTTGTTGAAATTAGAGCACTTTTTTTATTTCTATAATTGTCTTGATCCTCGAGTATGTCCTAAGTCAGTCGTAGGCAGTTTAATTGAAGCATGTTGCACTGAATAAATGAACAAAGATTTAGCGTTCTTTTGTTTTGGTAAGATGTAGCATGTTCCATTCTTAAAAGAATTTTCGCTTAGTCACAGTTGGTCTCCCACATCAAACCTTCCTGTAGCACAGTGGGAGACTGTTAACTGACAAAGGGGATTTTCAAAGAGCATTTTTTGAGTTCAGTCACCTCTTGAAATTCTCCTATAAAGACTTTGTTGAGCACTTTTGCGTTACTTTTAGTACGGCTCTTATGTAATTATGCACACCTAACACTTACCTTATATTAATCTCTCTGACACACTCGTTTTCAATAATGTGTTTTTTGTTGTTGTTGTTTTTTTCGTCTTTTTTTAACCTACATGTGTGGGATGTAAATAATGTTATAATGTAAGACAATGAAGATGGTTAAATAATAAACTCACTCCTGGATATGAGCCAGTAATAACCAGGATCTTTTTTTTTTTTAATAAAAGATGAAGTCAGAAACCACATACAGAAACCAGAATTTTGCAGTTAAGGGAAATCTCACATAGACCTGTATATGAATCTCAGACGGCTTGTTTACTGTACTCTGCTACTGTACTACTTTTTTTTTAATATGCAAAACCTTCATAAATGTTTCCACATTGTGTTTTACCATGTCATTTACCATGATATATTTTCCATCTTTATAGATTCATGTTCCATCACTCTGTTTTTTGCCCACTAACCTAAACATTTCAATACAAGTAATAGCAATAAACTTTTTTTTTGTCTCTGTATTGAAAACTTTTGTTTCCAGTGTGATCTGTGCAACTGAAATTGTGGTGCACTCATGCATATTGGATAGACAGATGAAATAAAAGTTGAAGTCATAAACCACACACACAAACCAGAATTCACCAGTTAAGGGAAATACCACATAGATCAGTATATAAAGATCTCAGATGGCTTGTTTACTGTACTCTGTGCAGTAAAGTAGATCTTTAATTATTGAGTCTTTTTTGATTTTTTTTTTCATAGGACGAAAGCTTAGACATGTTGTAAAATCTAAAACTGTTCGAAAATCTTAACCAAACCTACCATAGGGTTAATATTAGGTAATTTCGAAGTGAAACAGCTTTAGTTCTCCTACTCTACCTGTTTTAAAGGAAGGGCGTTAGAGAATGGGTCAGTATATATAAGCCAGTAATGAATTTCAAGGTATTCCTTACAGTAGGACTTTAAATTATTATATAAAATTGGTACACATATGATTTCCTTATCTCATTCACACACTGATTGTGTGTGTGTGTGTGTGTGTGTGTGTGTGTGTGTGTGTGTGTGTGTGTGTGTGTGTGTGTGTGTGTGTGTGTGTGTGGGCTACAAGAGGGAAGGAAGCTGAAAGATTAACTTCTTGAACACTGAGGAGAGAAAACAAGCAACGATGGCTAAACGCGGGTAAGAGGAAATATTATAGGCGTCTCTAGAAGGCCCTACACAACAGTGTTGGGTGATATTTTCTTTCTTTTTTCAGATTAACCTGATAAGGCTTAGTTTACCAAGTAGTATATTAGAAATGATATTGATTTTATCATTCTGAGTTTCTTTATTATTACTATTATTATTATTATTATTATTATTATTATTATTATTATTATTATTATTAATGTCAGTTTATTTTAGGTTGTTTTATTGTTTTAGTTCACTATGCACTAGCGCCTCCTCCTGGCTTCATATTGTAACTTCCCACAAGTAAGGGGGGTGTCAGAACTGCTTAGCTTTTGGTCAAATGTTACAGTATGTCAGCAACTGGAAAATCAAACAACAGTGATTTTGAGTGCACCTAGGCAAAGCTAACGAAAACCTCTTCAGGCTAAATAAACCATGCACAGCTAAATACATAATTAAAATGCTTTAATAATGCTTTTCAGAGAATGGATTGAAAAAATCAATTCCAGAGGATATGAGTTTAAGCAATGTGTTGGGAAGCATGTGAGTTTGGCCGAGCTGAAAGAGAAGTTCTCTGACCACCCCTACCTGAGCAAGGAAAACATTCCCTACTATCCTGAATATGTCTTCAATGTGCAAAAAGTCTGCCATGTAACCGAGATGCCGGGTCTTAAAGGGATCATAAGTGACAGAGGATTCAGAGGGAAAAATGACTTCCTTTGGTGGGGCCTTTCAGTGACTGATGACAACATTGCTGATGCTAAGGAAAGAATCCAGCTGCCTGTCTCTGAAAAATTGACCACTTCACCCGCATTCCTACGTGAATCCCGTTATGGCAACTTCTGCTTCACTTTTAATCTAAACATGCTCCTGTACCTATACAGCAAGCAATTTTGCCACGAAACGGCTCCGATTATGCGTGTATTAGGCACCAACCTCTACAAGCAAGAGATTGCCTATTTAGTTTTGGTGCATCCACGACATATAAGGCGTTATAGGAAATACCCTCGCCTACCCAGTGCTGAGAAATTTTTGTGTGGGTACAGTCAAAAGAAAATTTCCTGGCGCTGCCAGTCTCCTTCAAATGAGTATACATGCTCGGAGGAGCAGAAGGAGAAAGATGAAGAGTATGGCAGATCTCAGAGAAGGCCACAATATTTTGTATGGGATAATGTATCCGTGGTTTTCCACATGAAGCCACATTGGGTTCTGCGTGTAGGTCATAAACCGCTATTTGAAAGCTTGAGTGTGTGTGAGGTAGCTTCAGGAAACCTCTTGAAAGATTCAAGTGATTCAGTAATGTCTGTCCATGAAGCTGAGAAAATAGTAAAGGATTACAAGGATAAATATAATTGATCAGAGGTGATTGGTCTTACTTCCATGCCTTTAGAAAAAGATTTGGATTTAATCTAAATGTTGATTGGTCAAAAGATGTTTTGTTTTTCTTTGACCATTTCGATGGTTTTATATTAACATGTTAAAATATTTTATTAATACAAACTTTGTTTTTTATATTACTATTTTCTTATAATGCATGTATTTTTTGTTAATGCCAGCATTGTTATTATTGCCTGTGTTGAGTTTTCTTGTCACAAGCAATATGAAAGAGGACCTCTTGATCTTCTAATAATGTCCACTAGAGGGTTATGAAACACTGCTGAAGCTGTTCCTTTTTTTAAATATGCAAAACCTTCATAAATGTTTCCACATATTCATACTATATATTCATTTTCATTTGCATGTCATTTACCATGACATATTTTGCATCTTTATACTGTAAATCCATTGGTCACTGTCCTGTCACTCTGTTTTTTGCCCACTAACCTAAAAAATGCAATAAACGTAATAGCAATAACCTTTGTTTCCATCTCTATTCTGAAAATTTTGTTTCCAGTCTGATCTGTGCAATTGAAATTAAAATTGTGGTGCACTCATGCATATTGGATAGACAGTGTACATGGTGGTCATGGTTAGGAAATACTTCAAGAAATGTCTTTCTTTAATATTCTTAAGTATTATTACACTTTAGTAAGTATAATTAAAACGAATACATTATTTGCATTTTTCTCTGAAAATAACGCAGAATTCGACCTTCTACAACCAGCTCAACCACATCCACAGGAAAGAATTCTGAATATTAAGTCTCAGGAAATGATTCTTCACACAAGAAGAATTCTTGTCCTGTCAAGTCCTGAGGTGTGTCGGTATCCTGCAGGCGGCCCATGCAGCAGCTGTTTCCCCAGATTAGAACTACACCAGAGTAAGAGCGCATTTAGAGCAGAAAGACTGAAAGTAAGAAAATAACAGAACTCTTCAGCACTGATGCTGCCTCAAAGCAGAGCAATAAGATCACCAAGATCACACCAGGACATCCACTACAGCTGTCTCTTTGCACATCAGGGTTGCTCATGTTTGATTCAAACACTCAATGTCCCATTTTTGTAAAGTTTATTGGGGATCACATACAGTATATTATTTATACAATTATACATGGTTTTTAATGCAATAAAAACCCCCTTTTTTCTTTTCAATCTTCTCTTTATATTTATGTATTTTTAAACAAGCAACTATATTAATGTACACAAAAGAACATACAAGGGTGCATTTATTGTTATCAAATTTAACAGTATAGGAGTTGGGGAAAAATATGATATGAAATATGAGTATTTCTGAGAGATATACTGCTATAATAATAATAATAATGATAATAATAATAATAATAATAATTAATATTATTATTAATATTATTATTATTAATCCCCTAATTTCTTTCAATTTATCTTCCATGAAGATTTCTTCTTCTTTTTTTTTTTTCAAATTTTTCCAATTTCCAAACGTTTTTCAATTTCCAAAAAATTCCTGAAAAAATATTGTACCAATCCTCAATAATTGGAGTATCTGGCTCACACCATTTCTTGTTACAGCTTTTCTAGCAGCTACCCTCAGCATTTCAAAGAGACATTTTGATTTGAAATTTTTAAAAATATTGTTTTTGGAAACCCAAAGAAGAGCTCATCCGTACTAACCAAAAATGTTTTTTCCAAACATTGTGTATTATACTCTCTGAAGAACTTCCAATAGGAAATCAAGAATATAATGCACCCTAATCTCCTGTCGGATTTTTAATTAGAATTTAAATAGTAATATTTGAATATTTAGTAGATAAATATTTTAAAAAATATTAATTAATACAGATTCGCCTTGTCACATGTTTGTCATATTAATAATTGAATAAGGGAACAAGGTTTCTCATTGAGTCATAGAGATCTCTGTAGATTTTATACCAAAAATATTCACTTTTGGGCAGGACCAGAACAAGTGATATTGATTGCTTTTTTACAACCTCTTGAAAATCTTCTCCGAAATAAAAAATCTATGAAAATCTTCCAGCCAAATGTTCTCAAAAACTCGTTATCCTACATTGAAATTCACAAAACTTTGTCGAATTACTCTCTGCTATACTACTGCTTCTCCTAACCATTTTTGTCTTATATAAGTGATGTTTATTGTTTTACCTCTTAAAATCCCCTATAAAATCTTGAAATTACCTTACTCCACGGTGTAAGCGCTAAAAAAAAAAAATCAATTATGATGAAATTCTGTTCATCCTACATTTTAATTGATACACTTCGGATGGCATCACATCTATCACATCTTCTGTTCATAGGTTTCCAAAATATGCCAAAAATGACTAACTCTGCAGTGACACACCTGCCAATGTAGTCGGGTAAAAAAACCCTCAAACTGAAGTTAAGAACGCAGTTCCAGGTGCAGTTTCAGCTGTGGCTCCAGCTGTACATTTGGTTGCGGTTTCTGCTGCAGTCAAAACCGTGCTGTCTGAAGTTCCAACTGTGGTTAGGTGTGTACCACCTAAACTTCCCACTGCAATTCCTGTTCTTGTTAAAAGCCATACCACCTGCAGTTCTCACTGCTCTAAAAGATTTACTAGCTGTATCTCCCATTGCAGTTCTCTCACCTGCCATTCCAGCAACAGCTACATGTCTGTATTAAATGTACTTGTTTTTTCTTTGTCCTCCAAGTTTCAAATCTGTCCACACTCTCACAATTGCATACAAATAAAGACCTCAGACTACCATACCTATGATATTTTTTACATACTTAGTACCCACCGCTAATCTCCAAAAAACTATTTTTGTTATCCTATTCTAATCTGTATTAAAATCCGTTTAAGTATATGATATCTGGTCATTCAAAATTACACACTCTGTCCTTTGGTGTTAAGTTACATTACATTACTCCAAAATTACAAGCTTATCATATCTTCCTGTGTCTTGCTGCTCAACAGTGCACATGCAGAATGGTGGTCAATTTTGAAAGCCATAATATTTTAGACAAGCGCAATGATAGTACAAAGTGATAATATTATTAACTGATGTTTTGCAATTTGCTGCTTTGGCAAGAGCAAGAAGAAGAAGAAGAGAAAGAAGAAGAACTGCCAATAGGCAATCAATGATATAATGCACACTAACCTCCTGTGGGATTTTTAATCAGAATTTAAATAGTAATATTAAAGACTAGTAGATAAATATTCATTAATACAGATTCGCCTTTTTACATGTTTAACATATTAACAATTGAATAAGGGAACGAGGTTTCTCATATCCTGAGTTATAGAGAGAGTTTGGTTGGCTGCTGATCAGCATTACACACTGGGTGTGAGTTAATAATTAAAGGGAACAGTACATTAATAAGTACACAGCTCATTTGTTTTTTCTACTTTAGATTATGGTAAATAATTGTTAAATGAATTTCCCACATTGCACTTTAATCGTAAACTAGTGCGATCTTGAGATTATACAAAACCGGGGGGACATTTTCAGGACGTTTGGTACAGCATGTCATGGTAATTGAGAAATCCTGGGCATCCAAAATGCTAAAGGCATGCTAGATATTTTAAAATATTCACAAAATATTTACTAAGGTTTTAAAATGTAGACTTCATAGCAGTGCCTGAGTTATTTGTAAGGAGATCACAGTATTTTTGGCCCTCTTGTTACGCTTGGTAACTACAAACCTTCATGAACTGTCATGATTAGTCAAGAACTGCCTCTATCTGTAACGAAAAGGGTCTCACGGGTAGCAGAGCCATGCAAAAATACTCTGCACTGTGGCCTGCTTCCCCACTGAGTTCTGAACAGGAAGAGGCACGGCCATTTATAAATGCAGTTGCCAGGCAACGCAAAGCACAAAAAACAAAGTCTCTCTCATTTAAATCCTCGGTAAGGGCATAGGACCTGAGAGGATATAAATGTTTATTCTCAGTTTTCAGAGCCCCGTTCGGTCTTGCGTAGAACTCTGTTAATTTTGTGTTTTCAGTTTTCTTTTTATCCTTTTAAGTTTCTAATTAATAAAATTTGAAACTTTAGCACCATATAACACTATCCCAAAATAGTCCAATCTCAAAATGTTATGGACAGCACTTCCACCCCACAGTAAAATGGCTAGCTAGATGGTTTTGTATTTAAAATTGACATGTAGTACACTAAAGTGTGGTAAAATGCCTCTTTAATACAATACATAAGTAAAAAAGTGTAATCATGACAAATCATTAAAGGAAATTGTAAACAGAAAACAGAAATTGTATCAGGTTTTGGTAGGTCTATAATATTTACATGATTGTAGGTAATACCTAGGTGATTAAAACATGTGACATCACTAAACATTTCATTTTTGTGTTCCTGCTAAACTTTCTGTCACACTCACCCTTTATTCTTCCATCTTCTTTCCTGTTATTTCCATTTGAATATATATATATATATTTAACATCTAGAAGAACTAATTAACCACAAGTGGCAGAATTGACGGTTAGTAATTAACAGGGGTGAAAATAGGTTTAAATTCTTACCGGTACTACCTGTATGAGGCCAAAAGAGGTGTTGGAAATCTATAACTTTCTCTCATAACTCATAAATTTCTACTTATTCCTCTTTAGAATAGCAGCCTTAATAATTCCAAGTTCTGGGCTTGGATACCAATTAGAGTTTAATGGAAATCTAATGCACAGTGTGGGGTGCATAATCACTTATTCCTCACACTAAGTTAGGGTTTAGAGAGAGATTTGCAATTCGGCCTGGTTTTTGACACTAATTCGCTTTGTAGCTTGACTTAGGCATAAATAAATTGCTTGCAATTATTATTATTATTATTATTATTATTATTATTATTATTATTATTATTATCAACCTAGTTTCTTTTTTATATTGGTTCAACAAATATTATTTTCCCTGAAGATTTTAATATTGTCCTTAACCTAAAATTGATAACTCAAACCTCAGGAAACTGACATTTGACAAAGTTATAAAACAAAATATAAAATTATTTTGCCTTTGGTCATAGTTTGAATAACATTTCTTTTCAAATTCATCTATTCATCTCTGTCTCGCTCTATAATTTCTTTCCTCCATTAGTGTCCTTCTTGAATAGAAATTTTAGGCTATATTAAGGTTTGTTATATTTTATACTTCTTTTTCTTTTCTTTTTTACATTAATCTAATCCCATAATAGTCATGATAGTAAATTAATGACATTTTAGCCAATTTTTCACATGCTTGTGCAGGTGTGTTCATTACTCAGACGAATAATAGGTCTGAGAGTATGTTACTTCCATATACAGAAAAAGGAAAAGAGTGCACCCTGAATAATGATATTAACTCTCGCTATCCCCAAATATACTCACAGTAAGAGTTTATATCAGGGATGTAATGCACTGGTATAAAATGTAAACCACTCACTGTATCTGCTTTAACCCAGATTTATCATTTTTAGACATTCAAATGTGTCTCCAGTGCGTAAGTACAAAAAAAATCCCATTTTGTTTCCTTTTTCTATTTTTGTATCGGCCAGAGCCTAATCAAATCATATGGATTTTACCCTATTGTGCTACAAAGATACTCCTCTCCCGGGTTGTTACTCAGCTTCGCTGTTCTCTGGTGGGATGTGGCTTAGCAATACCTCATTTACATATGGTACACATGGTGTTAAGTGTAATAAAGGGTATGAATATGAGGTAAAAAAAAAAAAAAAAAGAAGAAGAAAAAAAATCATCTGAAGGGTGTTTTAGCTGGAGAATTAACACACATTGTAAGACCTTTTTTATTATGTTAACTTTTATTATGTTAAAAAAAAGGGACCTTTAAACCAGAAGAGTTTTGGTGGAACGGCCCTAATGAAACTAAGCAGTGCTTGGTGTTTGATTCAGAGCACGCTCAAATTCTACAAAGTCCCTACAACTGTACTGAAGGACTGAACAGCATTATATCAAATGATATATATTGATAATGATGGCACCTCAAGGGTCAAGAGTTTGATTCCTGTCTTGGTGTGTTTGGTGGTTGCCACAGTCCAAGAGAAGTACTTCAACACATTACTTCAAAATCTCCCAAATGTGTTTAGTCTAGTAGTTCCTGTTAATGCTCCCATCATCTCCACAGCTGACAATAAAAGTAACACATGGAGTGTTTTATATAGAGGAAATGTGTTTGTAATGATAACAATGTCTATGCACTGATAAGCTCTCACGTGCACACCCATTTGTAACCGATCAATGATTTACTGCCTTCTGACGTCTAACATATTTAAACTGTTATCAAGACAACCATTTTGCCTGAAATGGGTGTCATACTGTAGCCAAATAGGCACTGAAACATATTGCATATTGATTAGTTCATTTTCTACATACACTTCTTAGAGCAGGCAAATAAATCTTTGCCTTTTAGACATGCATTTTATATTATGCTGTACTTGGGTGTATTGTGATACTGCAATGTGATAAATTTCACCAGCTGGCGAAATATTAGATGTACTACATCTTTATTTGAGTGCTACAGACTCATCAATAAAACATGCACAGTATATCATCATACACAGTCAGGCCCACAAAACTTCCACTGATTGCATTTAAATAAGAAAATATTTAAGAGCCTTTGATTGTAAAATTACTGCAGTGATTAATCTGTTTTAACTGGCAACAATTAATTTAAGGTTGACGCTATTCCTGAGTAATGTGTGTGTCAAGGTAAGAAGGAAAGTACATGAAGCAATGAACCAATCGAGCCTGGCCGGAGATCGAACCCGGACCCTGGAGGTGCAAGGCGACAGTGCTAACCACTACACCACCGTGCCGCCAGTGTGTACAATAAATAACAAATTAGAGAATAACAAAAAAGCATGCTCAACAACAGATCTGTTAATGTGCATAATTAAGTCGTGGCCATTGTACATATCTCTGGAGACAGTGTTATGATCTGTGGCAATAAGATGAAGTCAGTTGATGATCTAAATATACCGAATGACCAGGATATCATGTAAACCATGTTTTTCTTCTCTGATCCCCTGAACATTTACACTCACCTAAAGGATTAGGAACACCTGTTCAATTTCTCATTAATGCAATTATCTAATCAACCAATCACATGGCAGTTGCTTCAATGCATTTATGGGTGTGGTCCTGGTCAAGACAATCTCATGAACTCCAAACTGAATGTCAGAATGGGAAAGAAAGGTGATTTAAGTTACTGGGATTTTCACACACACAACCATTTCTAGGGTTTACAAAGAATGGTGTGAAAAGGGAAAAACATCCAGTATGCGGCAGTCCTGTGGGTGAAAATGCCTTGTTGATGTTAGAGGTCAGAGGATAATGGGCAGACTGATTCAAACTAATAGAAGAGCAACTTTGATTGAAATAACCACTTGTTACAACCGAGGTATGCAGCAAAGCATTTGTGCACAACAAAGCCACAACACGCACAACT
The DNA here is from genome assembly GCA_013621035.1 of Clarias magur. Taxonomy (NCBI): domain Eukaryota; kingdom Metazoa; phylum Chordata; class Actinopteri; order Siluriformes; family Clariidae; genus Clarias; species Clarias magur. The sequence continues at coordinate 2,074,494 of QNUK01000059.1, forward strand.
TTGAGGCAGATGGGCTACAACAGCAGAAGACCCCACCGGGTACCACTCATCTCCACTACAAATAGGAAAAAGAGGCTACAATTTGCACAAGCTCACCAAAATTGGACAGTTGAAGACTGAAAAATGTTGCCTGGTCTGATGAGTCTCGATTTCTGTTGAGACATTCAAATGGTGGTAGAGTCAGAATTTGGCATAAACAGAATGAGAACATGGATCCATCATGCCTTGTTACCACTGTGCAGGCTGGTGGTGGTGGTGTAATGGTGTGGGGGATCTTTTCTTGGCACACATTATGCCCCTTAGCGCCAATTGGGCATCGTTTAAATGTCATGGCCTACCTGAGCATTGTTTCTGACCACGTCCATCCCTTTATGACCACCATGTACCCATCCTCTGATGGCTACTTCCAGCAGGATAATGCACCATGTCACAAAGCTCGAATCATTTCAAATTGGTTTCCTGAACATGACAATGAGTTCACTGTACTAAAATGGCCCCCAGATCTCAACCCAATAGAGCGTCTTTGGGATGTGGTGGAATGGGAGCTTCGTGACCAGGATGTGCATCACACAAATCTCCATCAACTGCAAGACGCTATCCTATCAATATGGGCCAACGTTTCTAACGAATGCTTTCAGCACCTTGTTGAATCAATGCCGCGTAGAATTAAGGCAGTTCTGAAGGCGAAAGGGGGAAAATACCGTATTAGTATGGTGTTCCTAATAATCATTTAGGTGAGTGTATTTATTTATTAATTTATTTATTTGCGCTTAACTTAAAGTCATGTGATCTGCTTCTTCAGTCTGCATTTTTTTTTTAAACTTCAGAATTATTCATGCTTTCAAAGTGCTCATGTTTAAACATCAGATAAATTAAATGAGTGTAAGCATAAAAGACCCATGGAGGGGAAAAAAGTGCAAACACTGTAAACATTCTCATAAAATGCACACTCACCGCATGTAGGTAATCTGTCAACCTGACCCTAGATTGATCATGCACACCCACTTTTCTTTTGAGTGCCTACAGCTGTGCTACAGATAACTGTTTTCATGTGAAAGCAGGCGCGCCAGCCCCATATAAGGTCACGTGGCTCACGCTGATGATGTAATCAAACGAGGATTCCTTCTCTCTTCTCACTTCACATGCACTGAAAGAGAAGGAAAAAGAGAGTGAGTCAGAGTGAGAGGACCGGAGAACAAGAAAGAGGAAGAAATAAAGAGAGAGGGAGTTTGACATGAGAAGGGAGAGAAGGGTAATTTTTTTATAGTAGAAGGGTAATTTTATAGTGTGGGTTTTAAAATATTGGCTGTTCTTATGGGCATTGGATGAATTGCAGGGCAGCAGGACTGGAAGAGACTGAAAAGGAAGAGAGAGCGAGAGAGAGAGCGAGAGAGAGAGACAGGGAAAGGTGCCAAGAGCAGTGAAAAAGCAGAAGCCCTGGAAAGGAAATTCTCTTCATCATGGGCAAGTCAGGTAAGAGAACTGGATTTCTGCAGATGTCAAATGTTTGTGTCATTGTTTTCTTATCTTTAATGAGAGTAATTATACACAATACTACAACAGTTCCTTTGCTTTGTGTTTGTGTGTCTGTATGTGTGTGAGAGGGAGAGAAAGAAAGACCATAGTCATTGCATTGTTTAGCATCCACTATGATGCAGTTGGCTTTATAAATGGGCCCCTTCAGCAACCACAATCGTTATTATAAAGATGCGTTGTTTAGTATGTTGTGCTAACCTCAAGCTTAAAGTCCACACTTGAAAGAGCCTTTGTGTCTGAAAATGTTTGCTAAGAAGTTTAAAATTTTTGTGCCTTTATATAATTCAGCTATAATCCTCTAGCTGGTACAGTATGGCTCAGGTTATGATTTTTTTTTTTTTTTTTGGCCAGAAAAAGCCATAATGTGTGAAATATATAGTGGTTGGAACATGGTTGTATGCCTTCACACTAACTGTATTGTTTATCTATTGTATGATATAACTCAACCATTGAGTGTCTTTTTTTTTTTTTTTTTTAACAATGGATGATCAGAGTCCAATGATGCAGTACAAAAGCGTCTTAATAAAAACAAGTGTTTAGTGTGATCTTGTACCATTTACTATTGTGACTGTGGCTATGTATCTCTCTCTCTTAGCCTCGAAGCAATTCAATGAGGAAGTGCTGAAGTCTCATAACGAGTACAGAAAGAAGCATCAAGCACCGCCGTTGAAACTCGACGGCAATCTTTGCAAAGAGGCAGCGAGGTAAGGCTCATACAGTAGATATTTATACAGTGTGAGTAAAAAGTTAAATTCATAGCTGCTGCTACCATAGTGTCCTGAACTGTTTTTGCTCCATATCAAATTACTCTGCACCACCCACTGTGTGTTTATTTTTAAAGATATGCAGAGAGTTTGGCCAGCACCAGGATTTTAAAGCACAGTGCTGAATTGAATAGAGGGAACTGTGGAGAAAATCTAGCCTGGGCATCTTATGATCAAACGGGTAAGAATATTGTGTGAATTAGAATTAGTGAAATTCTGTCCATGAGCACAAATTTTCTTGTTCTCTTCGCTCTGTTTGCAACAGCTGGGACTAATTTTGTAGTGACAACCTCCATGTTAGCTTTAATATACTGACTCAGTGGAATGGAATGTCTGGCCAGTCCAGAGTGATTCATAAAGGTGACAAACATTAAAAGTTTATAAAGAGATGGAACAGTTAGGGTTAGACAGTGTGTGCCTGAATATATGATTGATGCTTACATGATGGTCAGTACTGATTAATTAAAGATTTGAGTGTTTTAGACATGGCTCTGGCGTACTGGGAAAACGTTCTACTTCTCTTTTTTTTTTTTTTTTTTAAACCACAAAGCATGAGTGAAACGCTGGGATAAATGCAGGCATTCATGTAGCAGTGGATTATAGAGAAATCAAGGCAGGTTTTACTTTTATTACTGTGTTCTGTTATTCTGGACGGTGAAAAGTCCTGGTTTGACTCGAATACCCCTTGGATTGGGTACTTCCCTATTTTAATACTAATCTATTTGCTTAAGTGATCATCTTTGTTGCAGGGTAAGAAAGTATTTCATTGATGCTATGAAACATCATTGTATGCCCTAGGCCATTTTAACTTTACATAATTTTAATCAAGGATAATGCATCATGCTTTTTTTTTTCGTACGTATTTTCAATGACGAAATCAGTCATTGTGTCATTGCAAGTTATTATTAATACTTTATGCTGTGTTAGGAAAGGATGTGACTGATCGCTGGTATAATGAGGTGAACCAGTACAACTTTAACCAGCCTGGATTCTCCTCTGGAACTGGTAAGCCTGCTCTGATTTGGCTTTATAGTGAAAACATACTCTAAGACCTACAGTACTAAATGAAGCTGAATATTAGGCAGCAACTTATTGGACAAAATTCACTGGAATAGTATGAGGGAGTAAAAAAAAAAAAAAAACACACTTACAGGATGTTTAATGAACATACCTCTTGGTGAGTAATATCTCCCAGCAGTTGGATTGTGTCATAGCTGCCTCATTTCCTACAAGGTCATGGTCACTTGGAAATGGAGTATTTACAATGTGATAAATGCTATCTAATTCTTTCCACTTCCCTTTTTGAAACATAAATATTTAGCTCTGTATTCACACTGCAATTGACGTTTATATTAGAGGCACATGCTTGCAAAATCGGTCTGACATTCTGCCACTTGCTTGAACGTACAATCCCACTTCAGAACAACTTGTGTGTAATTTCTTATTCAGGTCACTTCACTGCAGTGGTGTGGAAGAGCTCACGGAAGCTGGGTGTTGGTAAAGCTGTTGCATCCGATGGCTCCACGTTTGTCGTGGCTCGCTACTTCCCTGCCGGGAATATCACTAATCAGGGCCACTTCCAAACAAATGTGTTGCCTCCTAAGAGCTGATCCTGCAATGCTTGAGGTTGGAAGTCGTGTGCTGTTACGGCGAATTGGACGTCTCACAGGTCTACAAGCAGTGAATTGGAGCCCTATGGCTAAGCATTATTAAATACACTGATGCCTTACAGTTCGGTTGGCCTTAAAATGGTTTTGTTTTAATACTAAGCTTAATCCATGTTCACAGATAAAACTGATAGCTGGAGTACTACAGAGCTACTGTATTATTGATGTGTATTTTTAGACACGCAATTTCAGACATGTAGCCCCCTGGAGCTTATACACGTTGTCTTTTGTATTATTTTTAAAGGTCCAAGGGAAACTCATAAGAGTGTCACAGTATCATTGTTTAACACTGAACAAGTGCCTGCTTTACTTAAAAAAAAAAAAAGCCAGTGTTGTGTGTATTGTTTCCATATTGTGGGTTGGATAAACAACAGTAAACATTTAAACAGTTTAAAATGCTGTGTGAGCTTGCCTATTAACCTTACATTTCATTAATAACACAACAGTACACAACAACTTCTCCCTTTAAAGGGTCACCGCATCAGACCATCCAATTCGCACAGGTTTTACTCTGGATGCCTTTCTTGACATAACCCTACCATTTTCCAACCACAATCGGGACCGTCACTGCACGCAGTGGCTGGGTAGTATAGGGTGTGGCAACCCACCGATGGCAGGGCTCGAACCCACATCCTCAGATCCTCAAGTCAACCCCAGCATTAGCTTCCTGAGGGTTATGCTATATCTGGTGTTATTTTGAAACAGGATATTTCCTAATCAAATGTTCTCTGACTAGTTTAAACTCAGTTTTTAATTTCTACACTTCTCCTTTTAATGGACATGAATTAGCCTGTCTGCTTCACACCAGAATACTTCAATATTTCCCCAGTACAACCTCTTGGACTGCTCTCAAGAAGCTCTCTAACAACTGGTGGAGTACACTGTATGGTCAGGGGGAAAAATTCATACACAGTATGATCACCTTTAGCTTTGTTTCTGGCTAGTGCATGTGTGAAAATGATGGCTCATGCTTCCAGAACCACTTGTTCACAACTTGAGTCCTGGAATATGCCTGTGCATTATGGTAAAAAAGAAAGAAAGAAAAATCAATTAATAGGATAACCTGTTGCCTTCTTTTTATTGCCACATAACATTGTTGAGCCTAGTCCTAACTAATGGAAGCAACCCAAGATGAGAACACTGCTTATAGAGGCTTATACAGTGGGCACTATCCACGATGTGTGCATCACTACATGCATGTTCATCACTCTTGAATAGGGTACATGGACTCATCGGCCCACATGACTTTACCTCTTGCTTTAAAGTTTAAATTATTATGCTCTTTTCCTGTTTAGTTTCACTGATAAGTTTTCAGAGACAAATGGCTGTTTGGACCCATTCTTGGGAGCTGTCATCACATTGTGCATGTGCAAATGCTCTTACTCTCACTATGTCTACTGGCTTTATGCCCCTTCACCAAATGTTTAAGTAATCTTTTGATCACACTCATTCTAGTTCGTTATTTTTTAAATGTAATTCTAAGTTTGAAGATTATGGTAATCTTGTAACATTAAAATAAAACGTGTTTAATTTTTAGTCACTCAAAATATCACCTATTAAAAATGGTGAACCAGTTCTGGGGCTTAAGTATTTTTTTAGTCTCTTTAGGAGTTATAGATTGTGGAAAAATTTTATTGGCCTACACCTGTGTTCAAGAACGACCCATACACACAGAGTCCAAGAAATTACGGAACTTTAATGAAGTGGAAAAATACAGAAAATGCAGGCAGAGATTAAAAAAATAGAAAGACATTTCCGGTTCTGCTTTGATTAGGACATAATGCAAAGAGCTAGACTTACGCTTTTAAGAGCAGATAAAGTAAGAAAAACAACATGCATCACATTTATCATGTTGGAAAAAATCTAATTAATCACTAATCCTCAGCAATACCCTCCTCAGAGGAATAAGTGCTCTGATAAGGCAATGATTGTGGCAATTTGGGTAAGTTGTAACCACCAGCTCCCAGAAGGATCGTCAGGCGAGAGAAGAGCGAGAAGAGCGCTGCCTGCAGTCAGAAAAAATCAGAAAATTTCACTCCAAAAATTTATATAACTCGCATACTACAACTGAAATTAATCTTTAATAATTATATATAACTACTATACACAATTATAGCAATTATAGTCTACTATATATGCATAACTAAATAGAATCATGTAAGTAATTCTGATCTGAAAAGTTTCAACAGAACAAAAAATGTAATAATGTAAAATAAAATTAATACAAATAAAATCAATCAATCCAATAATCAAAGCACCAAAAGTCTGTAAACTAATAAACGCAATTGGTATATGAAGAATAAATACTAATTTAAACATGCGCTGATTTAATTAATCCCTAATTTTAATCTATAATAATGTAATAATTATGCACATTAGTATTAGTCACTATTTGGTATATAAGATCAGAATCATTAGAAAAATCATATAAGTGCATAATGTATAATTAAAACTAATAATCAAAACAAATATTAAAATACTAATAGGTAAATAATTTCTATACATTTAGAGGCATACTATGGACAGTTCAAATCAGATATGATAATACTACTACTACTACTAATAATAATAATAATAATAACAAGAGTACTTGCGCATCTTGAAGAGAAAGATTTGTTGCAAAATTGCACCTCAGAAGAAAAACCAAGTCTTCACCAGCAGTTGTCAATAGTCTGGTTAATAAAAAGGAACAAACCAAACTTTCTCCGAAAAAAGAAAATAAGATTTGTCAAGGCCTACTGAGACATGAATAAATATGAGATAAGAGGTAGTAATATTATGTAATTGGGACGTGCCAGTCAATCGGGCCTAACAAAATTACCCTACATCTAATGAATATTAAATATCTACTTGACTTAAGGAGGAGGAACAATGAAACGATGAGGTAATTACTAGGTAAGGGTATATAAATCATGTAAAATTGGGGAAGTGAGGAGGGTGTCTGTTGTCTTTCTGGCTGGCCGGTCCAGAGCAGTCCATTTACTTTTGGTTGTAATAAACTTCTTTGCTTTTTCTATACTCAAGCTGTTGTTGTTTTTTTGTTAGGAACATTGGTGCAGTTCACAAAATTTGCCATGACAAGATATATAGGAGTATACTGTTTTATACTGTGAGTTCATTAGATATATAAACTCTTAAACTTAAAGTTGGGTACCTGTTTAACAGCAGCTCCATGAGTATGAATGTGAGACATTTAAAGCTGAAAAGAGCAAATTTATTTAATAACTTAATCTCATTTACATACTATTTTAAATCCACATTGAGTAACTAGCACCCTAAATATACTGTATACTCTGCTTTCCTTCCACCACCCGGAAACATGATAAAGGGTGTATTGGCTGGGCTAAATTGCCTGCCACTACGTGTTATAATGTTACATTATAGTGTGTGATTGTGAATGCTACAGATATTATTATTATTATTATTATTATTATTATTACAGTTTTTTACATTTGCTATGACAGTTTTTTCAATATATTTAACAAGTTTCCTAAACTCTTAACGCACCAACACGCCTAAAACACACAATTGGCAAAACGGTTAATTTCATGCTCAAAATCACACATTGTAAACTAAACTCCAAAACTAATTTTCAAAATACAATAATAAACTAACACAATACACTATGTCTAACAAAACACTGCAAACATGTTTTAAAATCAAATAATTATTCAAAACACTAACACATGTTCTCTTCCAACAGGGACATTTAGTCAATCATAACACAATGACAAAAAAACACTAACATCATCCTTGGATGGGTGTCAAACCAGGCTGTGACTGTACGAGAATGGTGGAAAGCCACATTGTCCCATGTGATAACATATATTGGCAAATGTTCTCCCCCCTGTCCCCTTTCTACCTCTGGCACCAGTCTGTCGTGCCAGTCTTCTAAAAACAGTAGAAGGTGGTCGGTGTTGTAGGGGCCAATCTGACATTTATGCAGGAGTGCACCGTTGTTGGAGATTGCGGCGCACATGATGATGTTGGCTCCTCTCTGGCCCGGCACGGTAACTGTGGCCCTCTAATACAGTAAATGGTAAAATTATTTACACTTTGCTTTAGGAGAAGCAATATCCTACATGTTGGTTTCTCTGAAAATACGGACAATGGATGCCACTGTGTCCCAGCTGAGATTTGGCTGTACTCATTCACTAGCCTCTCTGTATGATAGCCCGTGGTTTATGACAGGGTCAATGATAGTAGCTCCTATTTGATCAGTTACCCTAGCTCTGGTCCTTCTTTGAGCTCCACAACGCATTCTAACTACTCTTCCTTGTCCTGGTACTCGTCTTTCTCTCCCTCATGCAGGCATTCTTTCTTTCTTTCTTTCTTTCTGTTTTTCTTTCTTTCTTTCTTTCTTTCTTTCTTTCTTTCTTTCTGTCTGTCTGTCTGTCTGTCTTTCTTTCTTTCTTTCTTTCTTTCTGTCTTTCTTTCTTTCTGTCTTTCTTTCTTCTTTCTTTCTTTTTTCCACACAAGATCTGCCCAAGGAGTTCTCTTTTAGAACATATGATCATGTGATTGGAAAAACCTCAACACCTGAGTGTGGTTCCTAGATGGGAATCAGCTGTGATTTATATATTTGCATAACTGCAATAAGCTGTTTCTCATTTGCAATGGAATAAAATACAGGGAATACATTTGTGTTTCAATTCACAATATGAACAGCTGTTCACTTTGACTTTAGCCTACAGTATATAAGTTATGTTTAGAACATGATTGTCACGAGCAACCGAAGGATAAACTGAAAAGCCTTAGCAGTTAGCCCGTGTAGCGTGGATGGTAAACCCAAACGCGGAAGCAGCACGAATAGGCAGGATAACCACGCGATTAGTGTAAGAACTCTCTTACACAAAGGTTGGCGTGACGTCGTGAAGGGTTTGAGTTGTGACATATGGAATACCGGATTCATACGGAGCGCCGCAGGCAGCTGGAGCCGGTAGGTGACAGGGTTGATGCAGAGGGTGACGCGGTAGGGGCCGATGAACCTTGGTGATAATTTCTTTGATTCTGTATGGAGGTGCAGGTTCTTTGTGGACAGCCACACTTTGTCACCTACGTGGTACAATCGTCCCGGAGGGTGTCGACGGCGATGTTGCGTGGTGTAACGGGTGTTAGCATGTTGGATTGCTTCCTTGGCTAGGACCCATGACCGTCGACACCTGCGGACCAACTGTTGGGCCGCGGGTATCTCAACCTCCGGTTCTTGATGTTCGAACATCAGAGGTTGGAAACCCTGGCATACCTCAAAGGGACTTAACTTGGTGGCGGAGGAAACATGGAGGTTATGGGAAAGTTCAGCCCAGATGAGGTAGCGGGCCCAGGAGCGCTGACGGTTGGCAACGGAGCATCTCAGGTAGTGCTCCAGTTGTTGGTTGGTCCGTTCCGTCTGACCATTAGTCTGAGGATGGTAACCTGATGATAGACTGCAGGTGGAATTGATCAGACGGCAGAAGGCCTTCCAGAACCGTGCAGTGAACTGGGGCCCCCTGTCCGAGACGATGTCCTTGGGGAACCCATGCAGACGGACTACGTGCTCTAAAATCAGCTCGGCTGTCCTTTTAGCTGACGGGAGTCCGGCGAGGGCCACCAGGTGCACAGCTTTAGAGAACCAATCCACAATGGTCAAGATGGCATTTTTCCCTTCTGAGACCGGCAGGCCCGTGATGAAGTCGATGGCAATGTGTGTCCAGGGCCGACGGGGAACAGGAAGCGGTTGGAGTTCCCCGGGTGTTGGTTGATTGGTGTCCTTGGCCCTGGCACACACTGGGCACGCCTGAACGAACTCGTCGATGTCCTTGGCCATAGATGGCCACCAGAAGGCACGCTGCACGTATTGTAGGGTGCGCTGCGTGCCTGGGTGCCCTGATAGAGGGGTGGAATGTCCCCATTGGATGACCTCAGTCCGGGTGTTCTTGGGGACAGGCGGCACACCTGCCGGTTCGTTCTCTGCGGCTTGTGCTTGGCGAACCCTCGTCTCCAGTTCCCAGCATAGTGGGGCGATGATCTTGGAGGGGGGAAGAACAGGCGTGGGGTCCGCCCGGGGGGCGTCTTCCTCGTGCTGTCGGGAGAGGGCGTCAGCCTTGGTGTTCTTCGACCCCGGGCAGTGTGATAGGTGGAAATCATAATGTTCAAAGAACAGAGCCCACTGCGCCTGCCTTGGGTTTAGCTGTTTGAGATTCCGGATGGTGATGAGATTCTGGTGGTCGGTCCAGACGATAAACGGCTCCCTGGCGCCCTGGAGCCAGTGTCGCCATTCCTCCAATGCCCACTTTATGGCCAGCAGCTCGCTGCTGAGTGGGGTCAAATTTTTTGGAGAAGAAACTACAAGGGTGTAGCTTCTGGTCTGGACCTCGTTGGGAGAGAACAGCCCCGGCGCCCACATCCGAAGCGTCCACCTCCACAACAAATGGTTTGTTTGCATCTGGATGGAGAAGAATCGGGGCAGTGGTGAATCAACAGCAGAGCTCGTGGAAGGCGGAGATGGCGGTAGAGTTGAGTTGGAAGTGATGAGATGATGGCTGAGTCAGAGCGGTTAATGTTGCTGCAACCGTACTGTAGTCCCGGATAAAGCGACGATAGAAGTTCGCAAACCCGAGAAACCGTTGAAGTTGTCTGAGAGTCTTGGGTAGGGGCCAATGACGTACAACTTCTAGCTTCTGTGGGTCCATGGCCACACCCTGGGACGAGATGACAAAGCCCAGGAACGTGGTGGAGCGCTCGTGAAAAGCGCACTTCTCCAACTTACAGTACAGCTGGTGAGCGAGCAGTCTCTTAAGAACCGCTCTGACGTGTTGAACATGTTCTTCAACGGAGCGAGAGTAGATAAGGATATCATCCAGGTAGACAAATACCCATCGGCCCAACATGTCACGGAGAACGTCATTGATGAAACGTTGGAAAGCTGCTGGTGCATTACAGAGACCAAATGGAATGACTAAATTCTCGTAATGTCCAGTGGGGGTGATGAATGCCGTCTTCCACTCATCGCCCTCTCTGATACGCACCAAGTTGTAGGGGCTCCGGAGGTCCAACTTTGTAAAAATGGTGGCTTACCAACTCTGCATCCAGGGCAGAGTTGGTAAGAGAAATGGGTGTCGGTTTTTTATGGTGATGTTGTTGAGCCCCCGATAGTTGACACAAGGACGTAGTTCGCCAAATTTCTTCTTTACAAAGAAGAATCCCGCGGCGGCGGGCGAGGACGAGGGTCGTATGGTGCTTTGGCGGAGAGCTGAGGATACATACTCCTCCATCGCTCAACATCAGGGGCCTCGGACTCCCTAGAGCACGTCCCAGCCGGTGCCCGCAGGCAGAGTTCGAGACAGGTCGGCCCCCATTGGAGGATCCGGTTCTGAGACCATGAGATCAGAGGATCATGCTGCAGAATCCAGGGGTGTCCGAGGATGATGGGTGGAGAGGAGATGGAGGTGAGGTGAAATCGAACTGTTTCCTGGTGTTGGTCGATGACGAGGGTTATGGGTCGAGTCTGGGCGATGATGGGGCTGGAGGAAAGGGGCCGACCGTCGACAGATGTAATCCGAACTGGCTGGGATAACGCTTCAGTCTCCAACCCCAATCTTTTGGCATATGAAGAGTCAATAAAGTTTCCAGCGGCACCGGAGAACGCAGAACTTTTGACTCGTTTGTGGCCAAATTGGAGGTGTACCTGAACCGTGAGACGAGAGATGCTGGGCATGCGTCGTTCTCGCTCAGCAGCGTTCAAGGAGGTGCGTTCTAATTGCATGGGTTCTCCGGCTCCAATGTCAACCACGGCGGGAGGTGGAGATCCGGTGGGTGCCATAGCGGTGGTGGTGAAGGCTGGTGGTCGGGATGTGGCGTGTGAAAAAGATGGCGTGATGGGCGGCAGGGTCCGGGGGGCTGGCCTCGGATGGGAGAGCAGGCGCTGGTCAATCCAGAGAGCGAGCTGAATCAGTCCCTCCAGTGTGGTCGGAATCTCCCGTCCGGCGAGTTCATCTTTTATGCGTGAAGCCAGTCCCTCGTAGTAGGCCGTCCGGAGGGCGGCGTCTCCCCAGGTGGTCTGCACGGCGAGAGTACGGAAATCCGTGGTGTAGCGACTCACGGACGACCCTCCCTGTCGCAGATGGTACAATTTCATATCGGTCTCCACCTCAGCAGCAGGATGTTCAAATGTTAGCTTTAGTTGATGGGTGAATTCTCCATATGAATAAGCAGTGTCTGAATCTGATCGGAGAACCGCCATGGCCCACTCAGCTGCCTGCCCGGATAGCAACGAGACGAGAAGCGCAACGCACAGTCGATCTGTGGAGTATCTGGTGGAATTGAACTCAAACACAAGATCCAATGCGGTTAGAAAAACGTTGCATTTCCCATCTGTGCCATCCCACTTTTCCGGTAGAGCTATGAAAACATCAGAAGAGGAGGGGTGCGGCGCTGCAGCCGCTGCGACGGGCGTGGCAACAGCCGACTGAGCAGCCACCCCGCGGAGGGTCGCGTTCTCCTGCCGTAACTCCGCCACCTCGCGGCGCAAGGCTGCGACGTCTTGGAGGTCCCTTTGGAGAGACACGACTTCACCACGGAGCTTGTTGATCAGTTCGGCATGTTGGTCAACCACATCACAGAGACGAGCAAACTCCGCTGGGTTTACTGCTTTTGGCTCAGTCATTCTGTCACGAGCAACCGAAGGATAAACTGAAAAGCCTTAGCAGTTAGCCCGTGTAGCGTGGATGGTAAACCCAAACGCGGAAGCAGCACGAATAGGCAGGATAACCACGCGATTAGTCTAAGAACTCTCTTACACAAAGAGCAAGGAATGCTATGCTAACTGTGTTAAGAGTTTAGGAAACTTGTTAAATGTATTGAAAAAACTGTCATAGCGATTGTAAAAAACTGTATTGTTATTATTATTATTATTATTATTATTAACGTTTATTTGGGATCACGTATATTATTTATACAATTATATGTGGTTTTTAACACAGTAAAACCCCCTATTTTCTTTCACAATTTTCTTTTTACATATATGTATTTTTAACAACTATATTATACAAAATAACATACAAGGGTGCATTTATTGTTTTTAAATTAAATCGTATAAGAAGTGTGTGTGTGTGTGTGTGTGTGTGTGTGTGTGTGTGTGTGTGTGTGTGTGTGTGGTTTGGGGGACAAGCAAACTATGACATAACGTATGGGCATTTCAGGGAGAAAATGCAAATGAACAAATGATAGTGATTAGCTTTATGAGAACCACTAAAAAAAAATTTGTCTAATTGCTCTCTGATATATTACTGGCTGCTTGTCTTACCCATTTTTCGTCTTATATACTGTGGTGGTGTTTACCTTTTGTAGCCCCCTATAAAGTCTTGAAATTCATTCTACATTTTCATTGATACTCTTCAGAACGGATGGCATCATGTCTATCACGTCTTCTGCTCATAGTTTTACAGAATATGCTGAAAATTACTCACTCTGAAGTGACACATCAGGCAATTGGGAGGCGTAAAAAACCTCTAACTAAAGTTAAGAACGCAGTTCAGTGCAGTCTCAGCTGTACATTTGGTTGCGGCTCCTGGTGCAGTTAAAATCGTGCTGGCTGAAGTTCCAGCTCTGGTTAGGTGTGTGCTACTGTACCTACACTTCCCACTGCAATTCCTGGTGCTGTTAAAGCCGTACCACCTGCAGTTCCCACTGCTCTAAAAGATTTACTAGCTGTAGTAATTTCCACCATTGCATTTCCACCGTCTCATAATTGCGTAAAAATAAAAACTCATATAATATTTTTGTTGCGTCCTGAGAAGACCTAGTACTCACTCATACTGTTAATCTCCACTAAAAAGTGTCCTATTCTAATCTGTTTAAGAATCCTTTTTAAATCTGTTTAAGAATATGTTATCTGATCTTTCAGAATTACACACTTTGTCCTTTTGTGTTAAGTTACATCACATTACTCCTACATTACAAGCTTATCATGTCTTCCCGTGGGACAGAACATGTCTTGCTGCTCAACAGTGCACATGCAGAATGATGATCATTTCTGAAAGCCATAATAATTTAGAATTTTCAGTGCAATGATGGTACAAAGTTGTCATAATATAATTAACTGATAAAAGGTTCATTAATAAATATTCATTAATATATTCACCCTTTTTCATGTTTGTCATATGGATAATTGAATAAAGGAACAAGGTTTCTCATATCCTACAGTAATTCATGGAGAGAGTTTGGCTGGATGTTGACCGGCATCACACACTGGGAGTCAGTTAATAAGGGAATAGTACGTGTGTTTTTCTGAAAACAGTTCTGTAGCAGGATCCAAGTTTATTTTAGGTTATGGGACGTAATTGGTAAATGAATTTCCCACATTGCACTTTAAGCCCAAACTAGTGCAATCTTGAGATTATACAAAATCGAAAGGTGCTTTTCAGGATGTTTGGATCAGCAAGTCATGGAACTGGAGAGATTGTGGCCATCCAAAAAAAAGTTGAGACATGATATGCTTAAGGCATGCTTGATATTTAAAATGTATTCACTAAGGTTTTGAAATGTAGACTTCCTTGATCAGATCAAAACAGTAGTTTTTGGTACTCTTGTGCCTCTTGGTAACTACAAACCTTCCTGAACTGTCATTATTAGTCAAGAGCTGCCACAGTTCTGCTATGAACCTCTACGGTCCTATCTCAAAATGTTAGAGACATCATTTCCACACCATGGCAACTCTGGCTAGCTAGATGGTCTGGTTGACTGCATTTGAAATTGACATAAACTTGTAGTAAACTAAAGGGTGGTAAAATGCTTCAACCAACAATGTAGTGTGTTTAAATAGGCAGGATGAAGCAATTTGGCATGAAATTTTGCACCAATTAGATTTAAATATTAAGTAAAAGAATGTTCGTAAGAAGGTTTCCAATACAGCAGTATCCAGGTCCTTGCCATTGGTGATGTATTTATTCCTATTTTACTGTGGTAGGATCTCCGGTCAACATTCACATGCTACAGGCAATTTGGAAACGCCAACTAGCCTAATCTGCAGGTCTTTGGACTGTGGGAGGAAAACGCAGTGCCCAGAGGAAACCCACCAAGCATGGGGAGAACATGCAAACACCATGCACACAGACCCAAGGTGGGAATTGAACCTGAATCCTGGAGGTGCAAGGAAACATTGCTAACTACTAAACTAATGTACTGTACCGCCTCTTTAATATGGTACATGAATAAAAAAGTGTACTCTTGATAAATCTAATCTAATTAATACCTAAGTGATTAAAACATGTGACATCACATAACTTTTTAACTTCTACTGCTGTAAAAAAAGGCCTGTTCACTGTTGTGAATCATTATATTGGGGATATTTTTTTTCACTTATGAATAAAGATTAAGAAAAGCCATTGCATTGAAATTTGCATTGAATTCTTATCTTTGAAATATATGAAGAAGGAAAATGCACACAACAAACTTGACCTCAATCTTTCTCATAAACCCTAATGTAGTTAGTGTGTATAGTTTTTTTGTTTAAATTTGCCTGAATTTCAAATTTATATATTCTGTTCCAAGATTCCAAACACTGACTCATATTCATGTTCACATTATTCATAAAAAAAAAAAGAAAAAAGATAAGGATTTCCCCATTTGGGAACAGTTTGAAGTAATTTGTCCCAATAAGGTAATTACTTTAATAAATTGCTATAACGTAATCAGTGGATTATTTTGTTCGTCACCTTGTTTTTAAGATTCAGAAATGGTCAGTTTGTGCACAAACATTTCTTTTAAAAATTCCCTTTTCAAACAACATATGCGCACAACTGACAAATGCTTGCGATGTTAGGGTCTATTTGTGACACAAAAGTTGTCCACTAGATGTCAGTACAATTGACCTTGTAAATTAATCTTTAAAAGGAACACTTGACACATAAATGAGGCTTCATCTTGCTATCACTATCATATGGACTGTCAGGAAGGCTGCGTTGTGATCGGCTAGCAGGTCCCTACGAAGTGAACTACACTGGTAATTTGGCCATGTTAATTATGATTCTAAGTGAACTGCTCAATTCAAAGGGAACTGTGTATGGTGTCGGAACACGGTGGTGTTCTGATCAGCAAGTAGTTACCTGCAAAGTGGACTGCACAAGAAATTCAGTTATGTTAACTACTATTCCACACTGCAGGGACCGAAGCTGCTCTGTTAAAAGGGAATTGTGAACGATATAGGGAACAATGCGACCTGACTTTGCTGGAAGTGGACAAGAAAACATTCCCATAAAAAAATTAAATTGAGCTTGAAAATGTTTTATTTATTTATTAGCAGAATTATCGAGGATGACATGATATTCATATGTATTAGTATTACAGGTTTTTTTTTTACAATCGCTATGACAGTTTTTTTCAATACGTACATTTAACAAGTTTTCCAAACTCTTAACACAGTTATAGTAGCACAACATCCATCTTTGTAGGCTATACAATTAACACATTTCTTGTTACTTTGATACAAAATATATTTATATTTATATGACAATATTTAACTGCATACAGTTAAAACCAATTTAAAATAATTGAACGTCTTTTACACACAAGCTCAACCAAGACCATAACAAAGTAATTTTACAGTCAAATTTACAAATGCTTTCACACTGTCAGAACAGAACAGATAACATCATGGGGAACAACCATAGGGGAAGTGGTGAAGGGTTTGAGTTGGGATATATGGAATACCGGGTGGATACGGAGCGCCGCAGGCAGCTGGAGCCGGTAGGTGACAGGGTTAATCCGGAGGGTGAAGCGTTATGGACCGATGAATCTGGGGGAGAGCTTCCGTTATTCTGTCCGTAGATGTAGGTTCTTGGTAGATAGCCATACCTTGTCACCTATCTGGAACAGTCGTCCCGGGGGGTGTCGACGGCGATGTTGGAGGGTGTAGCGGGTGTTGGAGCGTCGGATGGCGTTGTTTCCTTGGTTCCAGAGCCGTCGACACCGGCGGACCAACTGTTGGGCCGATGGTACTTCAACCTCCGGTTCTTGATGGTCGAACATCGGAGGCTGGAAACCGTAGCATGCCTCAAATGGGCTTAGATAGGTGCCGGAGGAGACGTGGAGGTTATGTGATAATTCTGCCCAAATGAGGTAGCGGGCCCAGGAGCACTGGCGATCAGCGACAAAGCACCTCAGGTAGCGCTCCAGTTGTTGGTTGGTCCGTTCCGTCTGACCCTGTCTGAGACGATGTCCCTTGGGAACCCATGCAGGCGGACTACGTGTTCTAATATCAGTTCGGCTGTGTTTTTGGCTGACGGGAGTCCGGTGAGGGCCACCAGGTGGACAGCTTGGAGAACCGGTCAACGATTGTGAGGATGGTGTTCTTACCTTCGGAAACCGGCAGGCCCGTGATGAAGTCGACAGCAATGTGCGTCCAGGGCCGACAGGGAACTGGGAGTGGTTGAAGTTCTCCTGGAGATGGTCGATTGCTGTCTTTGGTCCGGGCGCACACTGGGCACGCCTGGACGAACTCATCAATGTCCATCCTCATGTTGGGCCACCATCCTCATGTTGGGCCACCAGTTGGATGAATTGCAGAGTGCGACGCCTTCCGGGGTGACCTGAGAGGAGGGAGGAGTGCCCCCACTGAAGAACCTCTGGCTTGACGATGTTGGGCACATAGAGTCGTCCAGGCGGCACACCTGCCGGTTCGGTCTCCGCAGCCTGTGCCTGGCGAACCCTCGTCTCTATGTCCCAACGGAGCGGTGCGATGATCTTGGTAGGTGGTAAGACAGGCGCGGGGTCCACCCGGGGGACATCTTCCTCGTACTGTCGTGAAAGGGCGTCCGCTTTGGTGTTCTTGGACCCTGGGCGGTATGACAGGTGGAAGTTGTAGTCTTCAAAAAATAGAGCCCACCGCACCTGTCTGAGGTTCAGCTGTTTCAGTGAACGGATGGTGATGAGGTTCTGGTGATCAGTCCAGACGATGAATGGCTCTCTGGTGCCCTGGAGCCAGTGTCGCCATTCCTCCAAGGCCCACTTTATGGCCAGCAGCTCGCGGTCCCCTACTCCGTATCGCTGCTGAGTGGGGTCAAATTTCTTGGAGAAGAAACTGCAGGGATGCAGCTTTTGGTCTGGACCTCATTGGGAGAGAACGGCCCGGCGCCCACATCCGACGCATCCACCTCCACAACGAATGGTTTGTTGGCATCTGGATGAAGGAGGATAGGAGCTGTGGTGAAGTGGCGGCAAGGTTCACGGAATGCGGCGATGGCAGTAGAGGTGAGGTGGAAGGGGTGAGATGATGGGCGCGTCAGAGCAGTTAGCAGAGCTGCAACCGTACTGTAGTCCCGGATAAAGCGACAATAGAAGTTCGCAAACCCGAGGAAACGCTGGAGTTGTTTGAGAGTCCTGGGGAAGGGCCAGTGACTCACAACCTCCAGCTTCTGCGGGTCCATGGCCACACCCTGGGGCGAGATGACAAAACCTGACCTGTAAGATCTGACTTTGTGTCCAAGATATGAGCGGGTCGTGGTGAAGTATCCAGGGGTGTCCAAGAATAAGAGGAGGCGAAGAGATGGGGGTGAGGTAGAAGTGAAGCTGTTCCTGATGTTGGCCGATTTTCATGGTGATGGGTTGGGTTTGGAAGGTGATGGGGCTGGAGGAGAGGGGCCGACCATCGACAGATGAAATATTTATGGGCTGGGATAACGCCTCGATCTTTACCCCCAGTTTCTTGGCATAAGAAGAGTCAATGAAGTTACCAGCAGCACTGGAGTGAATGCAGTACTTCTGACCCGTTTGTGGCCAAACTGGAGGTGTACTCTTACCGTGAGACGGGAATCATTGGTCAGGGTGGTGGAGAGGGAGATGGAACCCGGTGAGTCACTCTCACTCCTCACCGGGGCTGCGCGTTTCCCGGGCGCAGAGGACAGATGGCTCAGTGGTGCGCTGCTGACCCGCAATACGCGCAGAGGCCCTCTCTAAATCGGCGTTCCCGTTCTGCAGCGGTTAAGGAGGTGCGCCCTAATTGCATGGGTTCTTCGGCTCCGGTGTCATCCACGGCGGGAGGTGGAGAGCCGACGGGTCCGGTAGGTGCAGTAGAAAACTAGGAGCGAGCTTCCGGGAACAGGCGTGTGATTGAAGAAGGAGGGGGTTCAGGGCGTGAAATGAGACAGTGATGGCGTGATGGGCGGCAGGGTGCGAGGGGCTGGCTTGGGTCGGGTGAGCAGATGCTGGTCGATCCGGAGGGCGAGCTGGATTAAGCCCTTCAACGTAGCTGGAAGTTCTCGTCCGGCGAGCTCGTCCTTGATGCACGCAGCCAGTCCCTCGTAGTAGGCCATCTGGAGGGCGGAGTCTCCCCAGTCGGTCTGGATGACGAGCGTTCGGAAATCCGCTGTGTAGCGGCTCACGGATGAGCCTCCCTGCCGCAGATGATAGAATTTGGAGTCGGTCTCCACCTCAGCAGCAGGATGTTCAAAGGTGAGTTTTAGCTGTCGGGTGAACTCTGTGTAGGAATAGGCTACATCTGAATCAGATCGCAGGACTGCCATGGCCCACTCCGCTTCCTGCCCGGATAGCAACGAGACGAGAAGAGCAACACGCAGTCGGTCTGTGGAGTATCTGGTGGAATTAAACTCAAACACAAGATCCAACGCGGTTAAAAAAACACTGCATTTCCCATCCGTGCCATCCCACTTATCCAGTAGAGCAATGAAGACATCAGAAGAAGGTGGGGAGGGTGGCGGCGCAGCAGCCGCTGCAACGGGTGTGGCAACAGCCGGCTGTGCGGCCGCTCCGCGGAGCGTCGCATTCTCTTGCCATAGCTCCGCCACCTCGCGGCATCACTACGGAGCTGATCGATCAGCTTAGCATGTTGATCCACCACATTGCAAAGATGAGCGTAATCCGCTGGGTTTACTGCTGATGGCTCAGTCATTCTGTCACAAACAAACGGAGACAGACCAGAAGACTAGCAGTTAGCCCTGTAGTGTGGATGGTAAACCCAAACGCGGAAGTAGCGCGAACAGGCAGGATAACCACGCTGTTTATTTTTAGAACTCTCGGCGCGAGAGCAAGAGTTTACACAAATAAACCCACGTTCTAATAACACACACTCAATCGAAAGCAAAACCCAAGAAAGTGAGTACTCACGATTAGACGGACAGAGCGTCGGCGATAGCATGGGCAAACTCAATGACTGAGCAATGTGTGGAGCCATCTTGTCTCTTTTTATGCTTTCTGAATAACGACCGTTCTACTTCCAGGTCCTAGTGCCGGTCGTGTTAGGAGTGCGCATGACAGTTTTGCAGTAAACTACTCTATAAACCTGGAGTTCATTAGTACATACAGTAGATATACAGTACATCACAGCATTTACATACACTGTGTCTAATTACTTTCAGAGAGTCAGGGAGTTGGAGGCCAATCAAGTCCCACATGAAATTATCTATGCTTACGAGGCTGGCTTCAACTTGGAGAAAAGGCGTCGCCATGGGAGAAACATAATAGGCCAAAGGAGCACAGATACTGTGCCGGGCCATTGAGGAGCCAACATCACCATGTGCGGCGCAATCTCCAACAACGGTGCACTTCTGCATAAATGTCAGATTAGCTCCTAGAACACCAACCGCCTTCTCCTGTTTTTAGAAGACCTGCACGAAAGATTGGTGCCGAGGTAGAAAGGGGACAGGGGGGAGACCATTTGGCAATATATGGTATCACATGGGACAATGTGGCATTCCACCATTCTCGTGCAGTCACAGCTTAGTTTGACACCCATCCAAGGATGATGTCCCATTTCCTTGCCCCTTACTCCCCTTTCCTCAACCCTTCTGAGGAGTTTTTCTCAGCCTGGAGATGGAAGGTTTTTGACCATCGTCCACATGACCAAATGTCCCTCCTGGAAGCAATGGATGCTGCATGCCAAGACATCACAGATGAACCTTGCCAGGAGTGGATGAGGCATGCCAAAAGATTCTTCCCATGATGCCTTGCCAGAGAAGATATCAGGTGTGATGTGGATGAGGACATGTGGCCCAATGCAGAAGAGCAGGCAGAATAGGAAATGGGACATCATCATGTGATCATATGTTCTAAAAAAAAAACAAAAAAACACCTGAGTGTGGTTCCTAGATGGGAATCAGCTGTGATTTATATATTTGCATAACTGCAATAAGCTGTTTCTCATTTGCAATGGAATAAAATACAGGGAATATATTTGTGTTTTAATTCACAATATGAACAGCTGTTCACTTTGACTTTAGCCTACAGTATATAAGTTATGTTTAGAACATGATGTTATTTGTTCTGACATACAATGTTAAAGCATTTGTAAGTTTGACTGTAAAATTACATTGTTTTGGTCTTGGTTTAGCGTGTGTGTAAAAAAGGTTCAAGCATTTTAAATTGGTGTTAACTGTATGCATTTTGTATTAAAGCAACAAGAAATGTGTTAATTGTATAGCTTACAAAGACGGATGTTGTACTAACTGTGTTAAGAGTTTAGGAAACTTGTTAAATGTATTGAAGAAACTGTCATAGCGATTGTAAAAAACTGTAAATTATTATTATACTGTAATTCCGGCTTTTTGTGTTTGTATATCTTGCAGTAATGTTCTTTTGCAAAGAAAGACTGTACTGCCGCAATTCTGTCTGTATTTTTTTTTAACATAAACTGTACATTTTATAAAGCTATTATGCTAATTTCTGCATCAAAATAAATAAAATTCATGCATTTACTAAACCCAACAAAACAAAAAATGTAGAGAGGCTTCATATATAACGGCAGAACTGACACATAAAATAATGCAGTTTCTGTAATTTCAGCTGATGATAATGGGGGTTTTTTTGTCATTGTGTTCCTGTTCCATGTGTTAGTGTTTTTAATAATTATTTGATTTTAAAACATGTTTGCAGTGTTTTGTTAGACATAGTGTATTGTGTTAGTTTATTATTGTATTTTGAAATTTAGTTTTGGGGTTTAGTTTACAATGTGTGATTTTGAGCATGAAATTGATCGGTTTGCCAATTGTGTGTTTTAGGTGTGTTGGTGCGTTAAGAGTTTAGGAAACTTGTTAAATGTATTGAAAAAACTGTCATAGCGATTGTAAAAAACTGTAATGTAATCCTTCAAGTTAACAAAAAAAATTATAGTATGGATCATTAAATCCTTACTAGTACATAGGCTAGTGAGCTGTAAAAAAACACACAATAATAAAGTGATGTCTGCACTTTTAAGTACTCTGTGGAACTGAAGGCAAACTTACAGTAGCATAACTGATGGACATAAGATATAAGATATATAAGATCTTATATAAGATAAGATAAGATAAGATGAGATAAGATAAGTGGTGGGACAAAACCAAAAAAAAAAAAAGAGATACAATAAGGATACACTCACTCTCACACTCACAGTCTATACTGCTTTATCCTGTATACAGGGTTGCAGGGGACCTGGAGCCTATACCAGGAGACTTAGGGCACAAGGCTGGGTACACCCATGTCAGGGTGCCAATCCATTGCAGGGCACGCACACATATAGACACGCTCATACACACACTACGGGCAGTTTGGGAATTGCCTGTCTTTGGACTGTGGGACAAAACCAAAATAAAAGATATTATAAAGGAGACAGTACTTGTCAAATAAGGTGCAGCCATATACATTTATACAGGGATTTAGCATGTCAAGGGAATACATTTGTACAGATATTGCTCATGCTTGTCCAGCAGCTCACGATTGTCCAGCAGCTATGAGAATAGCCATATGTACAATGGCAGATTAATACCTCATCAGCAACAAGGAAGTCGGCAATACCCCGGCCCTGCAGAGACTTATTAAAAAGAGTAGAGTAGTAAAACAGAGTAGGTGATAGTCATTGTTCAAATACAGTGGTCAAACAAAGGACAATTAAAAATAAATTCGATAACCATTTATTTTGTTTTGGTGATGTTCAGTTGCAGATGATTCAACTTACACCAATCAACAAATGACCTCACAAGTTCTCTAAAGAAATTGGGCTAATACAATACCTTGCGGTGCCCAGGTCCGATAGACAATCCTTGAGGCACACAATCTATGGTCTACCAGTTTAATAGTCCTTGACCTAGTATGATAGATGGTTCAATTTTCATAGTACTAAGCCTATCCTCCAGCAGTCTAGGTTGAATAGTATTAAAATCTGTTTGTCTAGGTGTGAGTAGGCTCTGTGTAACAGGTAAATCACTGCATCATCCACCCATATATATATATATATATATATATATATATATATATATATATATATATATATATGGAAACTGCAAGGTGTCAAGTACTGTTCTAATCAGGGGACGGAGGTAGACCAGGACCAGCATTTCCATGATCTTCATGATGTGTGATGTAAGGGTTACTGGTCTAAAGTCATTCAGAACTTTTGGGGTGGTTCTGGGGTGCATGTGCATGATTGGAGAGAAGGTGTGAAGGTGCAGATGGAGATATGACATCCTCTATTATGTGTGAAGGCAGTAATAATGGCTTTGGAGCAGACGGCAGAGTGGGAGGAGGGGTGTGACCAGAATGAGCTGAAGGTGGCATCACATTAAGTTCTATCTTGTTTATTGGAGCAGCAGAGGGATGGCAATCTAGATGAACAACCACAGTTGTTTCACCATGTTTGAATCAGTGAACTAGGGGAGGACAGAGCAGACTTATTAAACCTATTAAAGACCATGTTTAATTAATTTGCCCTCTCCAAACCTTAATCCGCTATTGTACGAGTGCCCTGTTCAAAACAGGTAATGTTCCTCGTCTGACTCCAAACCTAATGTGTGTTACTCTGCTCCATTTTACTCTCCAGGTTTTTCTCATATCTCTTCTCAGTCTCCTTAATCCTAAGGTAAAGAAGGTTGATTATTTGAATAGCAGCAAACAGTCTTTGAATGTACCTCAGTGTCTACAAAGAACCTGATATAACCAGAGATGCAATCAATCAGTCTTGCAAGTCTTGGAATGTGTGGAACAGCGTGACAATGGTTTGCATTTTACCTAAAAGATAAGTCAAATGAGGTGACATGGAGGTGATCCACATCTTCCCCATGCAGACTCTGTACGGGTGTCTCACAGGGCTCAATCATCTTCTGTTCTCCCTCTATACCTGGTCTCTTGGTAAGGGCATGTCATCGCATGGATTTTCATACTATTGTTATGCAGATGACAGACAACTTATTCTCTCATTTCCTCCCTCAAATACCCAGGTACCAAACTGCTGTTCGTCACTGGTGACTCATCCCTAGGTCAAGACCTTGTGAGATCCCTGGACAAAAAACAATCAGATCATTCCTTCAGCCACTGCCCACAATCTTGTGGTAACCGTGGACAATCATCTGTCATTTTCCCCACACATCGCTAACCTTACTCGCTCTTGTCCATTTCATTTTTACAACATCAGAAGAATCCGCCCATTTCTTTCTTCATAGGCTACTCAGCTACTCAGGTTATTTCAAGACTGGACTACTGCAACTCACACCTGGCAAGTCTGCCTCTGTCCAACATTCGTCCTCTGCAGCTGATTCAGAATGCAGCAGCACGTCTCGTTTTCAACCTTCCCAAGTTCTTCCACTACACCCCACTTCTCCGTTCCCTGAACTGGCTTCCTGTAGCTGCCCGCATCAAATTCAAAACCCTGATGCTCGTGTACAAAGCTGAAAATGGCCCAGCACCCACTTCTCTGCACTTCATCTCTGCTCTAATCACACCACACACTGCACCACATTCCATCTGATTCTCCAGCATTTCTCACCTTATTCCATCACCTCTCAGGGATCGAAGACGACATTCATCCAGACTCTTTTCTGTTCTGGCACCTAGGTGGTGAAACAAACATGCTGATGGAAAACAGCTCAACATTTGGTGGTGTATTAGAACACCTGGGGCGCAGAGTGATACATATAACTAAAAGTCCCATTGATGTTACCATCTATTATCACCATTCATGGAATACCTCTTGTCCAATCAGATTGCCTGGTCGAAACTAACTGTTGTTTTATAGAAGTATGGATATTTTCTATCACACAATAAGAGACACTTAACAAATAATCATACAGTCACTTAAACTGGTATCATGGCTTCCATACCCAGGCTAAGAGGACTAATAATATTACCAATTTGAAGAAATTAAATGTCTGTTTCTCACAAGAAAGACACTTAACAAATCGAAGGGAAAGAAAAACCCTGCAAAACCTTTAAAAAATCACAAAATAGCTTTAGGTCATAAAATCATAAAATAATTTCAATTGATCAATAATAATAATAATAAATAATAATAATAATAATAATAATAATAATAATAATAATAATTTTTAAATAAAGATTATTATATTTTTTATCTTAGTTCAACAAATATTATCTTCCCTGAAGACTTCAATATTGTTAACCCTAAAAATTATTAACCCTTAAATTGACAACTCAAGAAACTGGCATTGTACAAAATTATAAAACAAAATATCAATTATTTTGGCTTTGGTCATAGTTTGAAAATCCTTTGAACAGTTTGAATAATGTTCATCTAGAAAATATACTGTACTTCCTATATAATTTCTATATCGTTTATTAAATCCATATAATTTCGTTTCTCCATTAATTTCTTTCTTGAATAGACCTTGTTCTTATAGTAATAAACCTCTCTTTTAGGCTATACAGTACTAAGGTTTGTTACATTTTATATTATTTATATTATATTATATTTCTTTTCTTTTCATTTTTTTTGTGCTTTAATCTAATCCCATAATAGTCCTTTGATTTTGAATGACATTTTATCTAATTTTCTTCATGACCTGCTAAACAAAATCCCTGTGTAGGTGTGTCCATTACTCCATTACTGGGCAAATAAAAAATCTTTGCTTTTTAGAGGTGCATTTTACATTATGCTGTACTAGGCTGTACTGCAAATCATATTTTAAATTCATCTCTCCATCCACCATCCCAGGGATTTTAATGTGATGTATTCCACTAGCACAATTCATGCAGCATTCTTACTCGGGAGAACATGCAAACTTCATGCACACAGAGACAGGAATTAAGCCTGGCAGGCAGTCAACCCCAGAACCTGGAGGTGCAAGGTAGCAGTGCTAACCACTTCACCACCATGTGCAGCATTATCCTGGCAAAATATTATATGTATTACATCTTTATTTGAATGCTACAGTCTCATCAATTATCCATGCACAGTATATCATCTGGTTTCCTCCGGGTACTCCGGTTTCCTCCCACAGTCCAGACCTGCAGATTAGGATAATTGGCGTTCGCAAATTGCCCGTAGTGTGTGAGTGAGTGTATGTGTGTGCCCTAAGGAATCCCTTCTGGAATAGCTTCCAGGTCCCCCGCAACCCTGAATACAGGATGAAGTGGTATAGAAGGTGAGTGAGTGAGTGAGTATATCATCATACACGGTCAGGCCCACAAAATCCTCACTGGTTGGATTTAAATAAGAAAATATTTAAGAGCCTTTGATTGGATAATTATTGCAGTGATTACTCTGCTTTAACTAGCAACAATTTATTTAATCCTAACTGATGCAGTGGGTAGCTTCTAATTTCTTAAACAATCAGGTGGGAAGACAAATACTATGATTGGAAAAATATGTTGCTGTGAAAATATGTTACTGTTCACACAGGCTAAATTATTGGCCTGCATTAAAAAAAATAAAAATAATAATAATAATGAGATAGCTGAAATTACCGGAATTGTTTTAGGAATGGTACAACCCATTATTAAAACCTATAAGGATAGTGCTGTAAACTTTGTGGAGGAAATGTGATTGAAAAACAATAAATAAAGAATGACCATGATCAAAGATAACTTTTTTACATTTTGTAAAGCTGCATTGTAAAACAAACTGACAGTAGAAATCACAGCTATGTTTAATAGTTAAAGTAAGAGTATTTTCATTCTCACAATGTGACTAGAAGGATTGGGTCTAATAAGAAAACCAGTTTGTTAAGGAGCAAAAAGATCAGACTTTGGAGCAATTGGAAAAGGTCATGTGGCATCATTGACCCATGTGAGTCCAGATTGACCCTATTCATGAGTAATGGGTGTGTCTGGGGGATTTGGATTACTTGCTTCATGTACTAAGTACTTGAAGTAGTATGAAATTACATGAAGCAATTAATCCATCATGTATAGTTCTATTTAGATTAGATTAGATTAAATGTTTTTTTTTTTTTTTTTATCATTGTGCAATGTGCACATACAGTACAAAGCCCACAAAATGCAGTTAGATTTAAGCAGAAGTGCGTAAATGGCCTGTTTACAATAAATAATGAATGTAGTAAATGAGGGTATGGGTCCATATGTACAGAAGTTGCAGTAGGTAATAAGGATAGGATGTATGTGGTAATATATAGTATAATTTTGCAAATATAAATTGTGCAGTTGATTCCAAGCAGCATAGAACATGGTACATGCCCAACAACGGATCTGTTGATGTGAAAGATAGCAAGAATGTGATTGCCAGCCCTTAGTGGCCACTGCACACACAATTTTTCTTCTTAGATGGCATGAACATATTCCAGAGTGGTTCTGGGAGCATGAGGAATCATTTTTCGCATGTTAATTAGTTTTACACAGGAGTTTAACCATTATCACTAAAATATCTCAGCCAAACATTTATGCAATAGTGGACAGGAATAAATATTTTGACATTGCACAAGGCTTTTAAAACAATACCATTGCGAATGGACACTGCAAATCAAAGTAAAACACAGCTCAAAAAAACTTTATGGTGTTCCAAGGTGTTACTTTTTTTCATCCATTTATTTATTTATTTATTTATTTAATTATTTAAATTCATGTGATCTGCTTCTGCAGTCTGCATTGTTTTTAATCCTCTAACTTCTTCAAGCTTTTAAAGTGCTTATGTTTAAACAACAGGTGAATAAAAATGTGTTTAAGCAACAACAACAAAAAAAGCAAACATTGCAAATTCTCATAAAATGACTGCATGTAGATAATCAGTCAGTCTGACCCTAGTTTAATCATGCACATCCACTTTTCTTTTTGTGTGCCTACAGCTCTGCTACAGATCACTGTTTCCATGTGAAAGCAGGTGCGCCAGCCCCATATAAGGTCACGTGGCTCACGCTGATGATATAATCAGACGAGGATTCCTTCTCTCTTCTCACTTCACATACACAGAAATGACCTCACTTTTTAATTCTCTTAAATTCAATTTCATAATCATAAGAATAGACTTCTACATTATTCTGATATTGTTTTTAATTGAAGTTATGTGTCTCTTGCTAACTCTTTTCCGCTGATTATACATCACAACTATCCTCTCGTGTCTTTTACCTCTACTTTGGACTGCTATATTTATAATTCATTGTCCTTTGTGTTTGATTTATTGTAATTAATGTTTTTGTTGTTGTTGTTGTTGTTTAATTGTATTTAATGTGCTTTGTTCTATTATGCATTGTTTCATTTTTTCAAAATCTCACTTCACATGTACAGAAAGAGAAGAAAAAAGAGAGTGAGAAAGAAAGAGAGGACAGGAGAAAAAGATAAGCAGAGAGAGGGAATGTTATATATGAGAAGAGAGGGAAGGGTAGTACAGTTCATACTGGGGGTTTTGAAATATTGGCTGTATTTTGTGTGTATGATTAAGAGACATATGGGCACTGGGTGAATTGCAGGACAGCAGGACTTGGAGAGTCTGTGAAGGAAGAGAGAGAGAGGGAGAGAGAGAGAGGGAGAGAGAGAGAGAGAGAGTGAGTGAGAAAGGGGACGGTGCCAAGATCAGTGAAAAAGCACCTGGAAAAGCCCTGGAAAGGAAATTCTCATCATCATGGGCAAGTCAGGTAAGAGAACTGAATTTCTGCATAAATGGTTTATGTCAAATGCTTACATCATTGTTTTCTTATCTTTAATTAAAGTATTTTTTTCACAATACTACAATGTTTCTTTTGCTTTACGTTTGTGTGTATGAGAGAGAGGGAGATGACAATATAATTTGGCCATAATCCTCTAGCTGGTAAGGATCAGATTAGAAAAAAAAACATAATGTGTCAAATATATATAGAAAGTTATTTCTTCTAGTGGTTGGAATATTGTTGTGTGCCATCACACTAACTGTTTGTCTGTTGTAAGATATAACTCAACCACTGAGTGTCTTTTTTTTTATTATTATTATTTTTTACAATAGATGATTAGAGTCCAATGATGCGGTACAAAAGCATTCTTAATAAAAACAAGTGTTTAGTGTGATCTTGTACCATTTACGATTGTGACTGTGGCTATGTATCTCTTTCTTAGCCTCAAAGCAATTTAATAAGGAAGTGCTGATGTCTCATAATGAGTACAGAAAGAAGCATCAAGCAAAGCCGTTAAAGCTCAGCAGCAATCTTTGCACTGAGGTAGCAAGGTAAGTCTTATACATGTTTATACAGTGTGAGTAAGTGGCGAGTTAAATTCATAGCTGCTGCTACCATGATGTCCTGAACTGTTTTTGCTCCATATCAAATTACTCTGGACCACCCATTGTATTTTTTTTAGACATGCAGAGAGTTTGGCCAGCACCAGCATTTTAAAGCACAGTGCTGAATCGAGTAAAAGAAACTATGGAGAAAGTCTAGCCCGGGCGTCTTATGATCAAACAGGTAAGAATATTGTTTGCAACAGCTGGGACTGATTTTGTAGTGACACCATCCATGTTAGCTTTGTTAAGTAAGTGGAATGGAATGTCTGGCCAGTCCAGAGTGATTCATAAAGGTGACAAACATACATTGAAAGTTTAAAAATTCTAATTCATATTTTATTTGTCACATACACAGTCATACACAGTACGATATGCAGTGAAATGCTTAGGCAACTGCCCTGACCTTAAAACAAGACAATTAATAGGAATAATACAAAAAAGCTACTTATCTAAAAAAGAATATCTATATAGGAAATTAATATTAAAACCAAAGTAAATTTGATATATATATATATATATATGACATTTACGAAATGAAATATTGGACATGTTGTGTTTAATAAAAAAAAAATGGCATACTTTACTTTGTAAGTGAAATGTGAACAATGCCTATATAACAGGGATTATACAAGGAGTATTCAAGTCAAACCGGGACTTGTAATGAAGTTTCTCATGAATGAAGGTGTAAAAAACTGATTAACATTCACGGATGATCTCAAGCGCACTGAAGTGACGAGACTCTTAGCCGCAGTAAAACATTCCAATGGTCCAAGTGTTTTAAAGAAGGCTGTTTCTCAGTGGGAAACTCTCACCTCTCCGAGGTGGCTCGGAGTCCTGTGCTCGAAGAGATGCCTTTGTCTCTGTGAACTGTACAAAAAATAATTTATAGGAACTCACCTGAGGGAATCCTGACATCACCCCAAAGCAATTTCTACTAGTTTGGGGCTTTAATGATATTCCTGGGAGGCCAGTGTTTCAGACAAAAAGGGAGTAGTCTGATCATTGCTCTAGTGTACTGAGAACATTTTCTACTGTTTTACCACCAGGCAGTAGTAAACGCTGGGATAAGTGCATTAGTGTAGCAGTGGATCATATAGAGAGATCAAGGCAGGTTTTACTCTCAAAACTGTATTCAGTTATTCTGGACAATGATAAGTCTCGGTTTGACTCAAAAAAAGTATGGGAAATTATTATATTATTATTATTATTATTATTATTATTATTATTATTATTTCATTTAATGTATACCAATCAATAATCAGTACTGACCGGTGAAGAATCATATATTCAGACACACACTGTCTAACCATAACCCTAATTATCCAACTGTTGCAACATAGTTAGTACATCCTTATTTTAATACTAAGCTATTTGCTTAATTGATCCCCCTTTTGCTGGGTAAAGAGTATTTCATTAATGCTAAGATACTACTATGAAACATCATTGTATGCCCTCAGTCGTTTTAACTTTTCATAGTTTCATAATTGTGTAGCTCCAAAGTAATATGTTCTGGTGCAGTAACAGTAAATATAATTTTCTAGAGTCCTTTTTCATAATTTGTAATATCTGTATATTTGATCAAACCTGAAATCAAAGATAATACATCATGCTTTTTTTGTACGTACTTTCAATTATGGAATCAGTCATTGTATCATTACAAGTTATTGTTAATACTTTTTGCTGTGTTAGGAAAGGATGTGACTGATTGCTGTTATAATGAGGAGAACCAGTACAACTTTAAAGACCCTGGATTCTCCTCTGGAACTGGTAAGCTGATTTGGCGTTATAGGGAAAACATACTAAAAGCCCTACTGATATGAAGCTGAATATTAGGCAGCAACTTATTGGGCAAAATTCGCTGAAATAGTATGCAATCAAAAATTTAATTAAATAAATAAATAATAAAACACTTACAGGATGTTCAGTAAACAAACCTCTTGGTGAGTAATATCTCCCAGCAGTTGCATTGTGTCATATTGTCATATCTGCCTCATACTTCTCCTCTTGAAACATGAAAATTTAGCTCTGTACTCACAGCAATTGTGAGGTTTATATTCGATTCTCATGCCTGCAAAATCGGTATGAAATTCTGGAGCTTTCATGAACATGCACAGTGTACAATTCCACTTCTAAAGAACTTGTGTGTTATTTCTTATTCAGGTCACTTCACTGCAATGGTGTGGAAGAGCTCACAGGAGCTGGGTGTTGGTAAAGCTGTTGCATCCGAAGGCTCCACATTTGTGGTGGCTCGCTACTTCCCAGTTTACGGCTGTCTTGTGGGGCCAAGCCGATTACATTTTTAATACCTTTTATAAAGGAATTTTACATGAGCTCTTGTTCATGCGACCAATTTTCCATGTACACCATTGTTCTTTGAATAAAATAACCTCTCTATTGATACCACACATCCCCTATATTACACACTCATTTAGACCTTTGTTTAATAAAAGGGGTTTGTAAATGCTGATAATACCTTTTAAGTTATGTAGAATAATCAAACATAACACACAGGCATAAAACATGCTGAACATACACACGTGGACAAAATTGTTGGTACCCTTCGGTCAATGAGAAAAACTCACAATGGTCACAGAAATAACTTTAATCTGACAAAAGTAATAATAAAAATAATAATACGAATTCTATGAATGTTAACCAATGAAAGTCAGACATTGCTTTTCAACCATGCTTCAACAGAATTATTTAAAAAAATAAACATTTTTTTAAATTATTATTTTATAAATGAAAGTGTGGCTTTTTCATCCCTCTGCTGCGGTTTTGGAAATAAATAATTTCCATTAAAAATAAAATTTTAGTTTAATTTTAGTTCGTTAATTTTTTTCATGCAATTCTAAATTTGAAGATTACGACAATCTTGTAACATTAAAATAAAGTTTCTTTTTAAAAAAAAATTTAATTAGAGTTAAAAAAATTTTGGTGCATGCAGAAATAAGATTTCGTTTTCTCTGTAGCAGTTCGTTGATTTGCAGTTCTTTGAGTTATCTTCATTTTAGATGTCAAAAGGGTTTTGTGGCTCTCGGTGTTTTTTTTTCTGTAGGGAATGGGTCCAAATGGTTCTTTGAGTGTTTAAGGTTGCCGACCACTGATGTAGACCAATACTTTGACCCTTCTGGGAAATTGAAATAATCAATTTGTGTCATATAGTGGTGGGTTGTTTATCTTATTTATCTTTCCTATTTGTAAAGTATATCAAATTATATACACTACTGTTTGCACAATGTTACGTTTTTTATTTTTTTTAGAGTAGATTAAACCAAATTTAATTTCGTCATAGTGCAAAGTACATGCATCAAACCAACAAAAAGCTCTTTGTATCTAACCAGAAGTGCGTAAGTACAAAGGAGTAGGTAGACAGCCACAAGGGGGTGCCATATTTATAGGGTATGTTTTTTTTTTTCCATTTCACTTCCCATGTAATGAATCTATGCAGTATAGATCCAAATTTCTGAGATGTACTGTATATACTGTGTATGTATGTACAGTATGTATTACGAAAAAGCTGAAACAGAAGCAACTCTTGAGCATAAAACTGCCTCCAGAGGCTTGTACAATGTGCACTATGTATAATGGGTGCATTGCTTCTGGCGCTTTCTTTTTAACCCTGACATCCCATCACTTTGGAATAGGGTTAGCCTGAACTCATCAGACCACACGCGCTTTACATGTAATAAATGTAGACTATATAAGAGTTTTATATTTTAACTTAAACTACAAAAGAAAATAAACTTTTGAGCAATGTTAATTTTTTAAGATGCACTGTAGTGAAATGGAAAAACCACATTTTTACTGTTGCACAGTAGGTGCAGTGCAAAGACACGAAAATAATAGAATACAGTAAAATTCTGTTCATTTGGAACAGCCAACAGACTGAAAAAAAAAAAAGCTTTGTCAGTCTATCTGTTTATGTGCCACTGCATCGATAGTGCTTACCTAATACGAGAGGGTTGAATAGTCCATTCTTATGGTGAGAGGTGTCTCTGAGAATGCCTTTTGTCATTTTTTATAAATGTCCTCTAAATGTCATTGACAGTGTGCTGATGATTAATTGGGTGGTTTTCATTACCAGCTGAAGGGATTTGCTGTCCATTTTGGGGGCAGTTGTTCAAGATGTTATCAAAAGTAGATTTAAAAAAGCTGAACCAGTTCTGGGGCTTAAGTGTTTTTTTTTAGTCTCTTTAGGAGTTATAGCTGTATAGGAGTATACTGTTCAGGTCCAGATGAGTCCATTAGAGATATAGACTCTTGAAGAGGAACGTAAAGCATGGGTACCAGTTTAACAGCAGCTCCATGGGTATAAATGGGAGTGTGAGAGTCATTTAAAGCTGAAACAAGCAAATTTATTTAATAACTGGATCTTATTTTTTAAATAATATTTTAAATCCACGTTGAGTAACTAATATCCTAAATATACTGCATACTCTGCTTTCCTTCCACCACCCAAAAACATGATAGAAGGTGCATTGGCTGGCCTAAATTGTCTGCCACTAAGTGTAAATGAGTGTGAATGTACATGGGCACAGTGTTCCTCTAGTGGCCTGATGTTGGCTCTACTTTGTACTGGTGCACATTGCTCCTGAGATAGACCAGGATGGGTCATGGATGAGTATGTATTGTACAGTACACTGCACATCTGAAACATTACACATTTGTTGGTTTTCCCAATAGCACTAAGCCATTACATTTTACTAGAGAACATAAGTGTTCTCATTCTGTGAACATGCTATATAACATAAAACATTATACAATATATAATTACACAGCACTTTGTGAACATTTGTTTCAATGTCAAAGTTTTTATCTTTATACTACTTCTGCTTGGATCTTCTAGAATTCACAACATGCTCATACCAAACACCAAATATGAGTTTTCATTGTATAAAGTACTGTATATAAAGAGTGATAATTCAAACATTATGCCCAGTATTGTGTACAGTCGTGGCCAAAAGTTTTGAGAATGGCACAAATATTAGTTTTCACAAAGTTTGCTGCTAAACTGCTTTTAGGTCTTTGTTTCAGTTGTTTCTGTGATGTACTGAAATATAATTACAAGCACTTCATACGTTTCAAAGGCTTTTATCGACAATTACATGACATTTATGCAAAGAGTCAGTATTTGCAGTGTTGGCGCTTCTTTTTCAGGACCTCTGCAATTTGACTGGGCTGCTCTCAATCAACTTCTGGCCCAAATCCTGACTGATAGCAACCCATTCTTTCATAATCACTTCTTGGAGTTTGTCAGAATTAGTGGGTTGTTGTTTGTCCACCCGCCTCTTGAGGATTGACCACAAGTTCTCAATGGGATTAAGATCTGGGGAGTTTCCAGGACATGGACCCAAAATTTCAACGTTTTGGTCCCCGAGCCACTTAGTTCTCACTTTTGCCTTATGGCACGGTGCTCCATCGTGCTGGAAAATGCATTGTTCTTCACCAAACTGTTGTTGGATTGTTGAAAGAAGTTGCTCACAACAAAATTGTGAGTGAGCCTACTTCCTTGGATGAGAAGCAACCCCACACATGAATGGTCTCAGGATGCTTTACTGTTGGCATGACACAGGACTGATGGTAGCGCTCACCTTTTCTTGCCCCAAACAATCGGAAAGAGGCTTCATCCGAGAATATGACTTTGCCCCAGTCCTCAGCAGTCCATTCGCCATACTTTTTGCAGAAGATCAATCTGTCCCTGATGTTTTTTTTGGAGAGAAGTCTCTTCTTTGCTGCCCTTCTTGACACCAGGCCATCTTCCAAAAGTCTTCACCTCACTGTGCGTGCAGATACGCTCACACCTGCCTACTGCCATTCCTGAGCAAGCTCTGCACTGGTGGCATTCCGATCACGCAGCTAAATCCTCTTTAGGAGATGATCCTGGCGCTTGCTGGACTTTCTTGGATGCCCTGAAGCCTTCTTAACAAGAATTGAACCTCTTTCCTTGAAGTTCTTGATGATCCTATAAATTGTTGATTTAGGTGCAATCTTAGTAGCCACAGTATCCTTGCCTGTGAAGCCAGTTTTATGCAACGCAATGATGGATGCACGCGTTTCTTTGCAGGTCACCATGGTTAACGATGAAAGAACAATGATTTCAAGCATCACCCTCCTTTTAACATGTCAAGTCTGCCATTCTAACCCAATTAGCCTGACATAATGATCTCCAGCCTTGTGCTCGTCAACATTCTCACCTGAGTTAACAAGACGATTACTGAAATGATCTCAGCAGGTCCTTTAATGACAGCAATGAAATGCAGTAGATAGTTTTTTTCGGGATTAAGTTAATTTTCATGTCAAAGAAGGACTATGCAATTCATCTGATCACTCTTCATAACATTCTGGAGTATATGCAAATTGCTATTATAAAAACTTAAGCAGCAACTTTTCCAATTTCCAATATTTATGTAATTCTCCAAACTTTTGGCCACGACTGTAGATTCCCCTTGTGCCGCCTGGGCCCAAGACCTCTGGCATTGGGGCCTTACTGGTTGTATAATTCCAATATCTGGTGTCACTCAAATGGGTTTCTTTTGACTCGTTCCTCTTACGGTTCTTCCTCATGTTGCATCGTGTTGTCACTGTCACAACAGGTTACAGGATAAGAGGTATAGAAAATGAGTAAGTGAGATTCTGTATAAGATTTCTCTCTGATCATTAAAATGAATGGATCGATTTTCATTCATAAAGTGTTGATTATAAATTTAGCCTGTCACTGGTCTGGCATCCCATCCAGGGTGTAGTCCTGGCTCATTCAAAGTGTTTCACAGTATAATGTCTATGCCTATTGTTTGATACAAACGTACAATGTCTTCAGTTACGGTATTTTGAGTAAGCCGTTAAGAATAACTATGAATCACA
Organism: Clarias magur; assembly: GCA_013621035.1. Taxonomy (NCBI): domain Eukaryota; kingdom Metazoa; phylum Chordata; class Actinopteri; order Siluriformes; family Clariidae; genus Clarias; species Clarias magur. The sequence goes on from QNUK01000059.1 coordinate 2,110,724, forward strand.
CTTGTTATGGGTGAGATTCAGTTTTATAATGCACCGTCATTGTTTACTTCTGCATGTGCACTTAAATATTGCATAACAGGATATTCAAAATGGTGAATTTGATAAACATATGAGCTTCTCCCCCAAAATTATGTTTAACAAGTCTAAAAAGTATGATCATTTAATTAAGGTCACAGCAAATGACTGAGTATCAAGGGCAATTCCGACTGTTTTGGTAGTGAATGATAATTATGTTTGTACATATTTCATGTGATATTTAGACAAAAGCCATGTTTTTGTCTTCCGCCACTTGGAGTGAATGAAAGTGTAATAATACAAAAATACATATTCTCAATTACAAATATAGAATACCATCTGCTGGTTTATATTTTACTGATGGGCTTGATGTGTGTTCGCCAGCTAGCATCCCTGTTACAATGCAACACATGTGCTTTGAGTAAAGTGTGATTAAACGTAGACATGCAAACCAAATGTTGCATATTTATCCCACTGTGTGGGTGATAACAGATATTCTGTTAATAAAATGTATGAAACAACAAACAGCTCAGTTTTTATAGAGTTTATTTAGCAGGTAAGGGGCATTAAAGGTATGTAGCAGCATTACTGGGAAGGGTTGATTGGTTTGCCAGGAAGAAAAGCTGGGGCCAAGCAGGACCTCTTCTATCACATGGTTAGCTCCTGAAGATAGATAATGGAAAAACCCAATGTTATACTGTGGAATAGGAAGAAGCGCACGTTTCTTGTACAATAATACTTTTCTGTGACATTTACAGTCATAGGACTATATTTATAAGAAGATTTATAGTGACATAGAGGAACATAAAAGGTAAAAAGGCTGTTGCCTTACCATAATAGCATTGACAATATCATTCTTGTTGTGACGTAGTGCGCGGACAGCTTTAGCCCGGGCCACGTTAGCCTGTGCCATTACCAGCTCTATATCTCTCTGTTCCAGTCCACTGTCATCCACCTGATGAAGAGAAATTTAATTTATGTGCATTTTAGGCATGTGGAAACGTAATTAGGAGACAGTGTTGCATCAGATTACAGTAGGTTACATATAAAGGTGACACATACACACGCCGACAAGATGGTAGCTTCTTTTACAAAATACAACTCACTCACTCATCTTCTGTAACGCTTTATCCTGTATTCAGGGTCACAGGGGCCTGGAGCCTATGCCAGGAGCCTTAGGACACGAGGTGGGGTACACCCTGGACAGGGTGCCAAACCATTGCAGTGCACACACATGTACCCACACTCACACACTATGGGCAATTTGGAAACTCCAATTAGCCCAATCTGCAGGTCTTTGGACTGTGGTAGGAAACCCACCAAGCACGGGGAGAACATGCAAACTCCATGCACACAGAGATGGGAATCGAGCCTGGCCGGGAATCGAACCCGGACCCTGGAGGTGCAAGGTGGTGCTAACCACCACCACTACACTATATGTCAAAGTCAAGTAACCAGGGAGTAATTATAAACACAGTATCAACTCACTACCTCCTCCTCTTCCTCACTCTCCTCTTTTATGGTGAGGCTAGGCATAGTGTCAGGGGTCAGAGGGGAGGGGTCCAGGGGAACCTTAAATTTCTCTGCTGCAGCCTTGTGCACTTGCTGTGACAGGTCCTCAATCTGCAAAAGAGGCAATGGAAGAATGTTTTCGATCAATTTAGCATCTCCTACAAGCAAAGACAAAAAACTGCTGAATACGTATATAGACAAGACTGTCTGTAGTTAATACTGTACATTTCTAAATAGGAATCAGCATGGTTTCTTTAGCAAATCTTCTGTTGTTGTTTTTAACCAATGTAAATATGTAAAATGGTAAATGTCATCAATCAGTCAATAAACTTTATGCAACTGTCACAAATTTAATTTGAATTACCTTGAACTTAAAATTCCATTGTATGCAACTGAAAGTAATTTGTAAAAATAACCGAAAGTTAATCAAAATGCTAACCTTGGCCTCCCCAAAGACTATGTAGATATCTGATGCAGGGCTTTTGAAGACATCTGGGCGGGTAATAACAAAAAGGATATTCTTGGACTTCCGGATAGTAATCCGCGTAACTCCGTGGATCTGTTTTAAGCCAAGCTTAGACATAGCCTTGATAACCCCCCCACAAAAAGGAAAAAAAAAATTAATCAACAAGAAAAGCCATTATTGTCTGAGAAAATTTGTCACAAGGCATTACATACCTTCCGTGCCTTTTTCTCACTTCGACTCTGCTTAGTTTTGCTTACTGACTCATCAGCTGTAGTATGTGATATCTAAGAGAGATTAAATAAGATTAGCAAAATTTAGTTTGTATTTTAAAATGGAACTTGGTTTTTCTTCATAAGAATGTATTACACACGTACTTGCGGGTCTGAGGTTTTCAAAAGGCTTCTGTTTGGCTCTTCCAGCTCTGGAATTGATCCATCACTGTCTGTGTCATTACATGAGCCCACTTTTTGAGTGAAAAATAGAGACAGAGACAAAGATTTTTAGATCAATGATTTAGAATGAGTGCCTCATACTATTAAAGTTAGGCATTTTAGGAATTATTATTGAAATAATGAACATACTGGTATTTTTTAAGGAGAGATCCACTTCCTTAGAGTCCTTTGTCCTGTAGTTGTTTGAACACCCATCCTGGTAAGCAGTGTGCTTTTCACTTGGATTTTGTCTTGCTTGCATTGGGAAATTTAGTGCAGATGTGATGCACGGCAATCTCTCTCTTTCACAGCTCAAGCTTGATTTTCTGTGAGCAGGACTACTGTCTCTGAGTCCTACACATCGAGTGGGGCAGGCTTGCGGACTTTTAGGTGGTTCTAGCCTGTGTTCCATGCATACTGCTTCAAAGAACCAAAAATGCATACATTTTTACATTTTTAATAGTGACCAAGTATAAGCAAAGATTTATTTGGCTTGAAATCACTTCTGTACAATAAACAGTAGCACAGTTAAAACAGTAATTTGAAATACAACACACCTTTGGGTTTCTCTTGTCTGCAGGTCTTTGACTTTAAGCCTGATGGCTCATTTACATTTTTATGTGTATCCTGTATTGGAAGTGAGACAGGTAATTCTTCCTCAGATTCAACATCCGACTGCTCTATATCCATCACTTGGAGAGGGCTCGGTGATTCAAGTTGTTGCAGTTCGTCATTAAGCGTTGTTTCTGTATGGGTGAGGGGGCTGTGCATTTGAGGACTGTTAAATGAAGACTGGGACTCTTGTATAGGTGCTGGAAGGTCCTCCTCCAACATATCCGTGGATGAAGAAGAAGTGGAATGTCTGTTGAGGTCCAAAGTTAAGGAAGCTCTGACATCGTTATCACTGGCATCTTGTGTGCTTTGGTGTGATTTCAGCCCTTCTGTGGTGCCATGATTAAGAGATTCATTCTGATCTGAATTGTGGAGACTATTTGAGTCAGTAGAATCTTTTGATTCTGTCAAATTAGGGGTTTTCTCAGCAGTACTGGAGCTCAAAACTGCAGGGTGGAATTCGGGTTGAACTAGAGTTTGATGATTCTCGTTTTTCTCATCCCTAGCATCACTTGTATGTATTTGCTGTTGAGTTTCTGGAGTATATTTGTTACTCTGAAAAACTGCATCATTTGCAGATGTTTGAATGATTTCCGTCTCAGGTTCATGGTCTTTAATTTTAATGTCTTCCTTTTCCTCCAAGGCAGCAATCGTTTTGCTGTTGTCAAATGTGACAGGTTCCTTTGGTTGAGTTTCTGGAGTATATTTGTTACTCTGAAAAACTGCATCATGTACAGATGTTTGAATTATTCCCATCTCAGGTTCACAGTCTTTAATATTAATATCTTCCTTTTTCTCCAAGACAGCAATCGTTTTGCTGTTGTCAAAGGTGACAGGTTCCTTTGGTATCATACTAGCAGAAACAGTTTCTCCCCTTTCACACACAATAGTGGCATTCAGTTCTGTTTTTTCAGTTTCAGTACTTGATATCTGTGAGACATCAGTCTCCTCTTTGCTCAGTTCCAAAACATTAGCATTCTCTTTGACTGTTTCACTTGCCTCCTCTTTTGGACTGGCTTCCAGGACCTCGTCATTGTCTTTTTCCATAAAAGAAATACACATACTACTTTCAGTCTTTGGTTCAATTTGTTCATAAGCCACTTGACTACCAGAATTCGCCTGATTTTCATCAGTCTTTGTAAAGTTAGACTGTAATTGTTTGGTATTGAGATTTGGTGCTCCAGCTGTACTCCTCTTAGTAGAGCAAGCAGCTGATTCTTTATGTATCAACAACTTGTCAGAGGAGGAAATATTAAGTTTTGATACACTTGATATTGATATTGTTTTCCTTTTATGGTCAAAGTTGCCAAATGACCCTCCTTCTAGGTTAAATATAGGCTTGTTCCCTAAGACTACTGAATTAGTATTTACCAGACATGTTTGCTTAGAAGTAACACTAATTTTTATGTCACTTTGTTTGTCAGATGTGTTACTTGTTATGTTGGGTCCACAGAGATCATTTTCTTTGTACAAATTGGTAGAACTTAAAATCAGTGCTTCATTGAATTTCTGAGTTGGTTCCAGGACTTCGGACACCTGTTTAGGCAAAATGTCAGAGCTTTCATCTCCAAATAGTTTTAGTGAGGATTCCCCAGGAATGTTAAACTCTGTGTCAGTGGTCTGGTCTTTTTCATCTTTCCCCTTTTGTGAAAGGATATTTAATGGCATGCATGTTGATTGTGCAACTGGGATACTGGGCAGACAGCTCTTTTCTGGGTTATTCCATGCGGTTTCCTGAAGATGTTCTGGATGGCATTGTATAAGTGCATTATTATCTGGATTCTGTAAGTTATTTGCATCGTCCTCACCCCCTCCTGCCTCTGAAAGGTCCTCAATGGATTTCCAAGTGGACAAATTTGACTCCAGCATACCAGCCTCATTATTTGCCATCTTTTCTGGCAAGTCACAGTAGCTGTTGTTGTCCTCATGGTCACCCATAATATTATCTCTATCCGAAATGTTGGGAGTTACAGATTGCCCCTTATTGTGCAGTGATCCAGGTATCTCACACACAAGCAAATTCTCGGGCCTAAAGTCACAACATGCATCTAAAGACAAAGGCTCTTCTGGAGTCCAGTGTTCAGAAGAAACGTTCTTTTCTGTTATGCTACTTTGTGAATTCTCCTTCTTTGGTGAGATGGCAATCATGCTGTAAGTAGAAGACGACATATTTAGAGAGCCAACGGTTATATCATCTGTGGTGGGTTGATTTTCAGTCAGGTTGTCTTGGTCAAGAGATTGTTCAGTTGGGGAAATATCAGCAGGAGTCAGGTTATCTGGTACTTCAGACAGTTCAGGATAGGCACAAACCGGTATGTTTGTGGGGCTACAATCATCTTTAGGATAGGACAACAAAGGCACTCCCTTGTTGAGATCATTGGTTGCTGTCTCATCAAGCTGGAGTGAGGTATTCATGAATTCAGAATTATTCCCATTTTTCTGATCTAGATCTTTAGCATCCTGAATATTTATCTTATTATCTATGCCTGCTGCGGTGGCACCAAGCACACAAAGGACTGGTTTACTGTATTTTTCTGATAATTTACCTAGTTCTGCTGAGCTTGTCTGTTTTTCTGACCCTTGAATGTTTGCACAGACACTTTGTTGAGACACTACACAGCATGCATTGTTGGGTTCTTCTGCATTTTCAAGGTCTGTGGTCTGCTTGTTCTCTTCATTTTGTTCCTCAATATCACTTGAAAAAACTAGTCCCTTTGCACATTCTGCCACCGGATTAGGTGTGCTTATGTCTTCAGCATGTGCTGTGCAGACTGATATATGCTGCTGAGCTAATGCATTTGATGGCCCAGAAGATCCAGAGGAAATCTCCATTTCACTCTCACTTCCAGAAGATTCTGGTCGTGCATGGGTTACTGACTGCACATGATCATCTTGTGCAGGAAATTGCTGTGCAAGCTCAGCATGTCTCTCTGTGCTGTACAATTGGTCATCTTCATCTCCATTACAAGAGGTGGAATCAATTGACTCCTCTGTATCATCCTGATAAGCAAATGATTCATCTACTCCGTCATTAATTGAGTTCTCTGAAAGTGAATTAAGAAAAGAGGCAGAGGTATCCTCTTCATTTGTATCATCAACACCCCTTGCTCCAATCTTTATGGCTTCAACTTGCTGTTCCACATCACTGTCATCAATGTCCACATCCTCATCTTCATCATCATATTCATCCACATCCCCCTCTTCCTCTCCAGCAGCATATGCATCAACATCATTTTCTGGCTCATCGTCTGTAGGGAATAATGTTATTTCCATCGAATCTGCCTGGAATATCAAGCTGGCATGGACTGGTAGCATCGATGCAGGAATCATCCCCTCGCCACCAGATCCATCGTCCCTGGAGTATCCATGAAAGAACAAGGCAGAAGATCCCATCTCACTATACAAACTGTTATTATCAGTGTCTGAAATCTCTGATGAACAAGTAGCAGGGGTTAGACTGCCTGTCTCGAGAGTAGTTGAAGCTGCTGCCTGCTGGTGACTGAAAGGAGAAGAACATGCCAGATCTGAAGGAAAGTCTTCTTCAAGACTTAAAGGGGCATCATGTCTGGCAAAGTGCTCTGAGATACAGTCATTAAAGTCCAGGTCTAGCTCCTGATCTGGATTATCCAAAGCCTGTGATATATCAGTAGCTCCTGGAATTTCTGCCTGGACCAAGGTGGTCTCAGCTCCCCCTTCCTCATGATTTGTGTCTGTGGTTCTACCACTGCTGCTCCTGTGTGGGGATACATTCTCTGTCACCCAGTGAGGTCGACAAGTCTCTCTCTTTATCTTTTCCTCCTCATGTTCCTCACTCTCGGGCAACTCTGGCATGACAGGTTTACACAGACAATGCTCCCTTTCAGCCACAAGTCTGTCATCTCCCAGCTCATCCCCAATCTCAGAAAGAGAGCCCACATAGCAAGCAGGGACCTCTTGCAATTCAGCTTCAGCAGTTAGATTAGGTGAACAGGAGTGAGAGGTGCCAGAATTATAGGAGGAGTTCCAACTGCCACCCTCAGCAGTGATGTAGGATCCAGATGGAGAAGTGGGAGGAGAGCACAGATCAGACTCATCTGTTGGTGAACCAGGACCAGTGCTTGGACTGCTTGGTTGCCATTGTTGCTTAAGATGTGAGCAGTAGGCCATCTTAATCGGTGTGGAAGGGGCGGTGTAATAACGATCTGGGTCCAGTCCGGGAAGAACACCAATTCGTTGAGGATCAACTGGACAGGAGGGCTCAGAGAAGGACAAGGAAGGCACTTCACCCTGAGATAGAGACTGTGTGTCTTCTTCATCATCTGGGAAAAACGTACTGCTTTCAGTCAGCCCAGTATCTGCTGATTTGGTTTCTAGAATCGGGCATTCTAGTAGCTGTTCTACAATTCTCCCTTGTTCAGGAGTTGGGGTCAAAGTCTTTACCTGGTCAGAGTTTTCAGTCTCTTGACCAGTATCAAGCATAAGTTTTTCCTCTGCTGTAACATGTTTTTCCACAAGAAGTGTAGTATCTGAGTGAGGGGGTTCTGAACTGGATGATTCTTGTCGATTACTTGTCTTTTTGTCACCAATCTGTGTCTCCATGTTTTTGAGTAATGCTTCTTGTCCCATTACAACCCTTGCATCCATGGACTCAGGCTCTTGGTAGTCACTCTCAACTTCAGCTCCAGTTAATACTTTAATCCTCTCCATTTTCACTGGCCCCCGTCTGCATCCACCTTTACCAAACCGTCCTGTCAGCCGGCCTACTGTGCGCCCATCTGATTCAAAGCTGGCACCCTCAGGCTGAGGTCGAGTAGAAGTGTTTGGTTTAGACATGACCAAACGAGGTCCAAATGGAGAGGTACATTGTGGGGAGAGCTTGGGTGGAGTGCTTGGAGATGGACTGGAGGCACTGTCAGTTGGAGTTGAGGCCGTGGAGCTTGATGCTTGCCTGGATAAATCTGAAAAAGATGACAGTAAGAAATTTAGAAAACAAGTAAGAAACAACTTTGTCTTTGGTAAATCATAAAATATTAATTTTCATAGAGCCTGCAGTTGATGTTTTTTGTTGTTGTGCTTTTAATGCGTTTCACCTCTTATATTTTAATTCGCTATTAAGCACATTTATTTATTGGATAATAATGGAATATTGAAATTACAGCAAGCCTCATCATATTTTCGATACTGTGACAGTTTCACCGCCGAATCCTGGCGGTCGGACATAGCTTGACTATTAAGGTGGGGCAATGGCAGCATCCGGTCACTAAAATATTGACCTTTAAGTGAACTACTTCTGGTCTTGTACGTACTTATCACTTCCAGATGCTGCCGACATAAATGCATAGTCATTAATGCCATCAAAATGTCACATTAAATATTTCATATATTACTTGGAAAGGTCATTTACACAGAAACAGTTTTCAACAACAACAAAAAAAACTGTTTGACACTTGAATATAAGTGACATTACTTGAATTTGAAAATGATGCTTTCCCACACATCAAGACCCATATTTTTTTTAATAAAAAAGATGAAACTATTTTATTCATTGAATAGGGAAGTAGCATTGATAAACACTGTCCTCTGTTTAGGTTGAGAATAGCCCAGCATGTAAAAGTCTTCCTTTAAAGTAGTCTTACAGATCAATTTTGGAGAGAAAATTTCCAAAGAAGGCTTTTTGACATATCTCGTCATGATAGAGAGAGAGAGAGCGAGAGAGAGTAGTGATTGTGTAAGGAGCTTGGTTAAATAGTGAGAAGCAGCAATTTCATTGGCTCATGACTAACAGTCTCATGGAAGTCATTCTCTATTCTGCCTGCAAGGCAAACTTAGACTGACAGCAATGACGGTAAGAAGAGGAATCTAATTTACTGTCAGCAGAATAGTGATGCAGGTTCAACCACACATACCTACACACACACACGCACACTCGCACATGCACTCACACACATAGTCATATGTACTATATACAGTATATACAGTATACATTATATAGTATACAGTATACTGTATATACAGATGAAAAAAAAAAAAAAAAAAAAACAGCCAAGTGGCTTAGTAAAGTGTTGGACTACTACAAGATTCCTCAAGATTCCAACACAGTTTCAATGCACATTGGCAAGAACTATCTCTTATGAAAGAGGCAACTATACTATAGAACTATACTAGAACTATATTCTTATGGTGGTGGTAGGGAGCACTATCCAACCAAATGTGCCTAAATATTCCATAAATGTTCAGCTGTGATTCACATCATACACAATGGCTAATTATTTAAGCGAAGTAATGTTAAAATGTCAGATCTTTGGCTTCACTGGTCCACTAGGCATTTCATTAGTCAGCACTGTAAGGTCTGCAGAAACCTAGATGATTGTACCATATTTACATGGTACACAAATATACACACACAAGGAATAGCCTTATGTGACGTTGCCAGATTTGCAATTTTTAAACAATTATTGGCTGGATTTGGAACAGGGTCAAGCATGTAAAAAGCAAGTCCACATGTAGGATTTTTCTCTGCTAGCCTAAAAATAATCACATAACACCACTGGGATGTTTAGCCATATGCATCACTCTGTGTCACAGGTGTTTTAACAATCATTATCTACACTAACTGTAGCTACTAGCATGGGTAAAAATAGGTTAGTATGTCTGCAGTAGTGGAAAGAGGAGAGAGCAGTTGCCTGCCAAAACCACATAAAAAAAACAGTCACGGAAGCACTTTCAGCAAAAAAAACATCGGATAATATTTTATCAGTCTAAATTGCCTCTGAACAATCCTTGTTGTTTTGTTCACACAAGCTACAAAGCTAACTAGAGTTTAAAACAAGGCTGAATCCCAAATTCTCCTCCAACCGCTGATAAAGGACACTATTTGGTGTACTGAACAAGGAACTGTACACAGTACATAGCACACTGGCTTTCCATTTTACGCTATTTAGGATTCAACCCTGAAAACCCAGAAGTTAGCTTTGTCTTTGTTTGCCAATGTCTGAGTTCATGTTTACAGACATTGATTACATATAATGAAGCAATATCACATGAGAGAGAGTTCTGTTGTATTAAATATCAGCACGGCTGTGATGCCTTCAGCGCTCAGGCCACACTCACGTGCATATGACCGCATCACACATACAGTATAGTGGTATTCAGTAAAACAGCCAAATCTCTTGTGGGATCCATCATCCATCTAGGAACCTCTATAACCTCTATACATGTCCAACTAGGGACTGTGGAGGCCAATGGTACCATTGTATTTATTCCTATTTTTATGGCCATGGTAGGACCTCCGCATGTCTGCATAGCCAAATCTGCATGTTTCTGGATTGTTGGAGGAAACTGGAGTACCCCGAGGAAACCCACCAAGCACAGGAAAAACATGTGAATTCCATGTACATTGGAAATTTTCTGCTTAAGTTTTTATAGTAGCAATTTGCATATACTCCAGAATGTTGTGAAGAGTGATCAGATGAATTGCATAGTCCTTCTTTGCCATGAAAATTAACTTAATCATTTCAGTAATCGTCTTGTTAACTCAGGTGAGAATGTTGACGAGCACAAGGCAGGAGATCATTATGTCAGGCTAATTGGGTTAGAATGGCAGACTTGACGTGTTAAACGGAGGGTGACGCTTGAAATCATTGTTCTTTAATTGTTAACCATGGTGACATGCAAAGACATGCGTGCAGCCATCATTGCGTTGCATAAAAATGGCTTCACAGGCAAGGATATTGTGGCTACTAAGATTGCACCTAAATCAACAATTTATAGGATCATCAAGAACTTTAAGGAAAGAGGTTCAATTCTTGTTAAGAAGGCTTCAGGGCATCCAAGAAAGTCCAGCAAGCGCCAGGATCGTCTCCTAAAGAGGATTCAGCTGCGGGATCAGAGTGCCATCAGTGCAGAGCTTGCTCAGGAATGGCAGCAGGCAGGTGTGAGCGCATCTGCACGCACAGTGAGGTGAAGACTTTTGGAAGATGGCCTGGTGTCAAGAAGGGCAGCAAAGAAGAGACTTCTCTCCAAAAAAAAACATCAGGGACAGATTGATCTTCTGCAAAAAGTATGGCGAATGGACTGCTGAGGACTGGGGCAAAGTCATATTGTCGGATGAAGCCTCTTTCCGATTGTTTGGGGCACCTGGAAAAAGGCTTATCCGGAGACGAAAACGTGGGCGCTACCATCAGTCCTGTGTCATGCCAACAGTAAAGCATCCTGAGACCATTCATGTGTGGGGTTGCTTCTTATCCAAGGGAGTGGACTCACTCACAATTTTGCCCAAAAACACAGCCATGAATAAAGAATGGTACCAAAACACCCTCCAACAGCAACTTCTTCCAACAAGCCAACAACAGTTTGGTGAAGAACAATGCATTTTCCAGCACGATGGAGCACCGTGCCATAAGGCAAAAGTGAGAACTAAGTGGCTCGGGGACCAAAACGTTGAAATTTTGGGTCCATGGCCTGGAAACTCCCCAGATCTTAATCCCATTGAGAACTTGTGGTCAATCCTCAAGAGGCAGGTGGACAAACAACCCACTAATTCTGACAAACTCCAAGAAGTGATTGTGAAAGAATGGGTTGCTATCAGTCAGGATTTGGCCCAGAAGTTGATTGAGAGCAGCCCAGTCGAATTGCAGAGGTCCTGAAAAAGAAGGGCCAACACTGCAAATACTGACTCTTTGCATAAATGTCATGTAATTGTCGATAAAAGCCTTTGAAACGTATGAAGTGCTTGTAATTATATTTCAGTACATCACAGAAACAACTGAAACAAAGATCTAAAAGCAGTTTAGCAGCAAACTTTGTGAAAACTAATATTTGTGTCAATCTCAAAACTTTTGGTCACAATTGTACATAGACCTCGAGGCAGTGCTAAGCACTAAGCCACTGTGCTGCCATCCTCTTGTTGGATATTGTTTAATTATTTGTCCTTAATGTCTTTAAAAATAGAAGACATTGTATCTATCATGTACAGGACCATATTTGTTATAGTGGGAACTACAGACTAGCATGCTAGTCTAAAATAAAGATCAAAGGCTGTACTGTATATACAGTACAGTAGTTTCAATATGTGTTTTTTTTTCTGAAATAAGGAACACTGGGACACCAAGAGGACAAAAGGAAAAGCATGGATGAAAACAAATACTAATGAATAATTGTGTTATTTCCATATACCAACATTACCAACATTATTTTGAGCTAGTCTTTTTGTGTGGATATTGAGATGTAGGTGCTCTGTGTTTCTTCCAGTGTGTGTGTGTGTGTGTGTGTGTGTCAAGTAGAGTGCGTTAGCTCTGTCATATTTATACGTATGTTTTGCTGTGGGTGGTTTGTTGTGCTTAGTCATGATGCGAAATGATTACATCACCATAACACACCCGTTGCACACGGAGCCTCTGTTATGGGGTGGTATGAAAAACAACACAGTGATTTTTAGTCAGATTTTGTACGTGTGGGTGTGTCAGATGTATGTGTGTTGGTGTGTCAGAGAAAGAGAGTGAAAGAAAAGACCTTTCGCATTTTTGTAAAACTACACGGACAGATCCTGAAATGTGCCTGCAACATGCAAGTCTGCGATACCGAGGGGTGCATTTGCTCAAGGAATACATGAGCAGATGCAGCAGTCCCTCTCCCTCTCTCTCACGCTCTCTCTCTCTCTGTATGCATGACCTCTTTCTTGAATGTCCTTCCCTACCGAATCCCTGCAGTTTACAAAACAGAATGTGCAGTAGGTGCAAGGCACGACATAAATGAGTACTTCTTATCAGATCAGCAGGCATGAATTTAAACAGTGAGTCGGGATTAGGCTTCACGTCATTATCCCACCCACCCCCAAATCCTTTTGCACCTACATGCTCTGATATTCTCTGCTGCAGTGACTGAGCAATCTGAAATTTCTTGCTTAGTCACATTTGTAGCCGCATTTTGTGCTAGCATCCTCTGGATAGCGTGCAACAACCTACTCGATATCAACATTGCTGGTATTACAGATTTCAGCTGAATTACTTGTAAGTGTAATGTGTTATGATGACACGTAACAAGAGTCATAGCCAATTATGGTCATTTAGGGAGCTCGTGTATGAGGAATAGAATAGATAAAGCTTCTATTATGCAGGATGTTAAAAAAGCAGCAGTTAAAAAAAAATGTTGGCTGGCTTGGAGGAAGCGTTTGTTAGCCTTCACCCTTCTGTGTTGTTAGATATCATATGACAAGGAAAAACTGGCTGTAATCAGACTGTTTCTGCATACTCCCACAATTGACGGCTGTTTGTGAAATTAAGTGTGGGGATAATCTCTAATCTATATCTGTATCTCAACAAAGAGATTAACTGCATATCAAGAATGTTCTTTCACACACAAACACACTGGAAACATTAAAAAGCAGTTGCATTATTCATTTTCATTCATTAAGTCTGTACATCTCTATTTGCTTCATGCTGTTTCCTATGAATTCTAGTATGAATTGTAATATGAACTTTGATTGAAAAATCAGTTTTAGGTTTTCTTTTAAACACATTTTTTTTGGGAAAAGATGCTGAAACAATGATAGATACATGACTGTATGATTCAGTTTCTCTGCTTAAAACATGTTACCATGGATACAATAGGCCAGTACAGTCCAGTACTGCGTACCACTAAAATATTCAGTGGAGTTATGCAGTACCAGGAAGAGGGCAGAGCAGCTGCTTGCCAAAACCCGCGTTCAAAACCAGTCACTTTCAGTTTTTTTTAAATGTCATCTTAAACAACATTTCTAAGTTGTTTCAAATTGCCTCTAAAAAGTGCCGTGTTGTGACAAGCTTTCATTACTGCTAGGCAACATGAGTGCGAGCATCCACCGACATACTGACAGGATCATGACTCACCTCAATGTGTTGTTCACAGCTAACGCAAGCTATAAAGCTAATTAGCTTCTAAGACAAGGCTGATTCCAAATGCCCTCTTTATTCCCTGAACAAGGGCACTTCTAGGTGTCTGGAACTAGGGATTGTACACCCTTCATAGTGCACTAGCTTCCCATATTAACCTATTTGGAAACCGCAGAACAGTTAGCTGAAATGGTAATAAGTGGAGACTGTAAAGATAACAGGTCAGCAGGCCATGCTATTGTGCTTGATTGATTGCACAAAGACTTTAAATAATTCACTGTATGAAATTAAACAGTAAATAATCTGATGTAATTGCAAAATTGAAATGTTGTATTTTTTTTTAAAGCAAACTTAAAAATGATGAGCCACCTGTGCTAAACATAAACAATACTTTAAAATAAATTGCTACAAATGCTCTTTTAACATTCATTTAGATCCTTGAGACTCATAATATTATGCCAATGTTAACTCATATTCAGATTCCACAATGGACTCTGATTTTGTACACTCAACGGCCACTTCACTGACACCTTGCTTGTACTCATTCTAGTACTTTGCTGTCAGACCGGCCTTATTTCATTGTAGCATGGATTAAACAAGGTGCTTGAAAGATTCCGTCATATATTTTGGCCCATTTTGATATGATGACATCAAACTGATGCTGCAGATTTCCCAGCTCCGCATCCATGATGCAAATCTTCCCGTTCCACTACATTCCAAATATGATCTATTGGATGGAGTACACTGAGAGTACAGTGAACTCATTGCCATGTTCAAAAACCACAGGTAGGCTGTGACTTTTAAATGATGCCTAGTTTATACTAAGATGCACAAAATGTGCCACGAAAATATCCCACCACACCATAATCTATTGATACAAGACGGATGGATCCATTGCTTGTTGTTTACCCCCAATTCTGAATCTACTGTCCTAATATATTGTGTGTGAAAATCCCATTAAATTAGCGGTTTCAGAAATATTTAGCCCAGCCCGTCTGGGACCGAAACCATGCCACATTAAAAGTCATTTAAATCACCTTTCTTCCCCATTCTGATGCATGGTTTGAACTTCAGCAGATCATCTTGTCCATGTGTACATGCCTAAAGGCATCAATTTGCTGCCATTTGATTGGCTGATTAGATATTTGCTTTAATAAGCCGTTGAAAAGATGTACATTTTGAAGTGGACAGTGAGTGTATTTTACAGCTCCTTACTACTAATGCGTGGTGCTAAAAATAAAACACACTAATAGGTTTATAGAAGGAGGAGGACTAATTGAATCCCTAGTGAGGTCACATTAGAATGGCTTCTGGCTGTCTAGATTGAATTAATTTGCAATCCTGAAATTCATAGAGCCTTCCAAAATAAAAAAAAGCTGTGTATGAGTGATAAAGAATATATATAAAAAATAAAAAAAAATCCATCCAAATGGACTCCAGATTATCTCTAGGGTTAAAACAGTCCTTTCACTCCTCCTAAAAAGCACCATTTTTTGCCTTTTCTGTATAATATGATTAGTTAATGCTCAGTTCAATCTCACTATATTAGACGAAAAACGAAATTGGAAAGATTCCCAAGTGTCACTATGAGTTTGATAGAAAATGTTTTCCTGGACAATACAGAGAAGCATTATATTGGTCCTTGTTTTCTAATGATCAATTTCTGATTCATTATAGAAACCATCAGAAAATGTATAATGTATAGCGCCATGTGTAACCCCTTGTATAAACCTATACAAATGTAGATCGTACATTCATCCCAATTAATTTTTACTTTAAGTTTTTTTTTGTGCAATTTTATTTTATTTTTTTTAGATTTATTGCAGAAAAATATCTTTCTCCCTATTCAATCTCATCTTTCCATTTTTAGGTCATGAACAGTCGTCTAAGAATTTTACTGCATATCCTAATGTGTACGTGGCAAATAAAATTTTAATTTTAATTTGACCTGCTCATCTCATCCACGTTGCTCAGTAGACTAAAGATATTGGTGACACACTGGCACACGAGAGATTTTTTTCATAATTTTTTCTTTTTTAGGCCACCTCACTCACTCACACTCCTGTGGTTGTGCTATATAACCCGGTACTCATAAACATGTTTTAGCAACTGTCATCAAGTAGAACTGCTTGTCTTTTTATGGCAAGATGAGAATCACATGGTAATGAAGAACAAAAAAAAATTGTCTCATCAAGGCTTAGTTATATAAATATATTTTATAGACAGTACAGTATATACAGTCCATGTATTTATGTAAATGATCAGAGATGATAATTTTACAATATACAATAGCAGTAGCATCGTATAGATCAATTCTCTGCTAAATAGACCTCAATCTTTACTACACTTGATCTTACAGTATATACATCATGTAGACTATAGTATAGAACATATTCCCCTCTCTAGAACTCTGTATTACTGCAGCAACAGCATTGCAGTGCTATTTAATAGTGATTTAAGACTTTTCTGATGCTTCTCACATTTTCCCAAATCATCCAAAAAGCTGGAATTATGTATTTACATCACATTTTTTGAGCAGGCATTTGTCTTGGCCACAGTGGGTCCTCAGTGATGCTGTGTCATGCTCTGGATGTATTACAGCATCTCTTTTGGGACAATGCTGATGCTGTTTCAGGGTGCGGCCAATCCAAACCTCTCTCTCTCTCTCTCTCTCCCACACACACACACACATACACATATACGCACACCCTATTTTCTACTGAAAGGAGTCCTTCAGAAAGCATTCACACCTCCTTCACCCATTCTGTCTCTATTATACTTCTCTCGATTTTCTCATATAGCTTATTTGATCTCACATTAAAAGCTGCACACTTTCCAACATTCCAAACTCTCACTTATTTCACGTTAAATTCTGTGCACATTTCTTTCTATTTATTGCTTTTCTTCCTCCCTATGTCGTGTGTCTCACCTGGTAGCTCTGTGTCGGTGTCCAGTAAGTCTTGTGTATCCCCGGGCATGTTGATCCTCACCCGGCCTCTGACGCACTTGTTAGAAACGGATGACAGGAGATCAGGAGGCAGCAAATGAGTGCAGGGTATGTTGCTAAGATGCTGTGCTGCTGAGTATTTGTGTATATATGTGTGTGTGTGTGTGTGTGGGAGAGAGAGTGGTAGAAAGACGGAGAGAGAGGCTGCAGAAGGATGGGTGGAATCTGAGCGAGAGCTGCAGTGCTCTCCCTGATTGCAGCGAGTCCTCAGCCCAACCCCTCTCTCTCTTCTCTCTCTCTCTCTCTCTCTCTATTTCTCTCTCACACATACACCCTCCCTTTCCACCTGCGGTCTCAAAACCTCTACGTCCTTCTGTATCACCCTCCCTTGCTCACTCTCTCTCTTCACCCACCCTCCCTGTCTTTTTTCTTCTCCACTTTCTTATTCTTCCACCTCCTCTTCCTCTTCTTTTCTGTTGCTCTATCACTCACCCTGCCACCCCCTTTTGCTCCTTCAAGCAAGTGGATGTTGGACAATGATGTCAGCAAATTTCTACATTGTCCGTACAGAGGCTGCTGGCTCTGTGCTGGAGGGCACAGAGAAATATCATGAATGTGTTTACTGAACTAAATAGATGCTTTTTTCTTGAGTATGGGAGAAAACACCTTCATGTTCTTACTATTTGATGGTGAAAAAAAAAAAGCTTTAAGTTACTTACAGGTGTAAAGATGGTATGATTTTGATAAATCTATGAATTTAAGTCAATAAATAATCATATAAATCAATTATTATCAATAATATTATTGAATATATATGAATCAGCATTTAGAATTGGTTATTATTAGACAAGGACGCACAACTTGTATGTAACTAATTCATATTATACACATTTCAACTACCTTAACAGACTATACTGTAGACAATTTGTTGTTATAAATATTTTTAGGTGACTTTTATTACACCAGGCACAACAGCTCCACCAGAGTGGTGTGTAACAACAGATACAGTAGTATGGAAGAGAGGCAGGGGCTGATTCTTCTAGCTTTTGACTGTATATACAGGATATACAGGCATGTGACAGAATGTGTATGGATCAAAATTATCAAATGATTATTGATGTGCAAGCCGAGGGCTACGGTGGCAAAGCTACCTGAGATGTCTTCTGAGATGTCAATAAGAAGAAACCTTGAGACTCAACAGGGAACCCATCCTCATTTGGGTGATAAGTGCGTTAGGCTACTGGAAGTTCAATATAACAGATGATGTCTTTAAGTTAATATGGAGTCCAGTTTGTTATTGGAGGCTCCGGTAGACTGTAGGAAACTTCCTGAACTATTGAGCGCCTGCAGTCACAAATCCTCAGAAAACAGGAGTCTGCATTGGATCACTGGCAGCTCAGGAGCTGCATGTGTAACTCCACAGAAAGAGACGGAAAGAGGGAGAGAGGAGAGAAGAGAAGAGAAGAGAAGGATAGATAACAGTTGCCGTCACACAATGTATGAAGTAAATGTTTATATATTGCAGAGTGCAAGCAGGGACTCCGGCAGGACTAACTATGACAGCATAACTAAAAGGGAGAGCCATAAGGAAAAACAGACATGAGGGCTTCCTGGGATGTAAAGCAACTAGTCACCCGAATGTCAACAAACCTGAGTGATCAATGAGAGTGGTCTCCCCCAGATCAGCTCCTTCACCTAAGGCAAATCTATTAATAAAAATATTTGACTAAAGAAACTGTGTTGGAGTCCCAAACATTCATTGGAAGCTTATTTGATAATTTTGGGGCTTTTTAAGAAAAACCTCTGCCCCCTGCTGTAATTTTCATAATCAATTTTCTTTAATTGTAGTAGGCATACCGGATTGTAAGACACTAGCAGTTCACTCAGGCACTGCGGTGCAAGTCCATTTAGTGCTTTATAGGTCAATAGTATTATTTTTAAATCAATGCAAAATTTTTACTGGGATCTAATTCAGTGTGGATAAGATAGGGCTGATGTGCTCCTATCTTCTGATTTTAGTGAGGACTCCTGATGCTGCATTCTCGACCAATTGAAGCTTGTTTATGCACCTAGTTGAGCACCCAGACAGTAAGGCTGAATGCATGGATTATTTTTCTGCATTGTTTAGTCACAATATATTCCTTATCATGGCAATATTTCTGAGATGAAAGAATGCTGTCCTGTTAATAGTATCTACATGAGCTTCAAATGACAGATTAGAATCTATAATCACACCAAGGTCTTTTAATGTTGTACATGGTGAAATAGAAAGGCCATCCATAGTTTAATCCTGACAAGATGCATGTGGTCATAGTACCAGAACTTCTGTCTGGTCAGGATTAAGCAGAAGGAAGATAATTAACATCCAATCTCTTATTGTCCTTCACAAATTGCTCAACTTTACAGCTATTTTTACTCATCTGGCTTTGCTGAAACATATAACTGTGTGTTGTCCGCATAAAAGTGGAAACTAAAACCTTCGAATTATGATGCCCAAGTAGAGAGAAAATAGCAGTGGGCCTAAAACCGAACCCTGTGGAACACCAAACTTTACTTGAGTTTGAATAGTGCAGAATAGTCACTACTTAAATCTACAAACTGGTCAGTGATCAATGATCAGTCAAGTAGGATCTGAACCAGGAGAGGGATGTTCCCATAATTCTTACTACATTTTCTAATCAAAAGCTGCACTAAGGTTAACTAACACAAGGAAAGAGATGCAATCCTGATCAGAAGCCAGCAGGGGGTCATTTTACTACTTCAACAAGCACTGTCTCTACATTGTGATGAGGCCTAAATCCTGACTGATAGATTTTGTGTATGTTATTCCTATGTGGATAAAAAAATGCTAATTAAAAATGTTTTGGAACATATCCACTTCTAAGTGAAGAGTGAACTATTTTCAACAGTGTTTTGTTATTTCTAGTACTACTGTGTAGAATTGCCTGACAAAAATGTGTGGTTATAGGCTCTAATACAGAGGTTGATGATTTTGCAGAAGACGAGTGAAATTAGTTCATTCTCTTTAAGGAGGGCAAAATATTCAAGATTCTGATCTGATTTGGTTAGCTTATCATCTGCATCAATGTTTACTAAATTTCAAATGAAATTAAGCTTCAAAGCTTGAATGTTTTGCCTAATGTCTAATGTTTACAATTTTGGTACTGAAAAAGTTTATCTAAAAAAAGTCTTCACTACTGGATGTTATTGATTTTGAGATTTCCGTGGTGGTCTTATTCCTGGTTAATTTTGCTATGGTTTTAAATAAAAATCTTATTTTTATGAGTTTGTCCAGCAACACTTAGAGCTTTTTTTTATTGTCCAAAACACAAAACAAAGAATTAATTTTGATACCACATACGTTCTAATTTTTACTGTGCAACACAGTTGGATTTAACCACTGAATCCAGAAGTTGATGCAGCTGTTATGGAAATTGTGGAAAATATGAAGTGGAAATATTCTGTAGAAATATAAAGAGAAAGACTGTCGACCACCTCCATTTTTTATTCTCATCAGCTTTTGGCTATATTGTACTGTATTACTAAGAATTTAAAACTACATTCACCCCAGTTAATTAAACTGTCAGTGTCAGACACCAGCTCCAACAATCACCGTTATAGGCACAAAATAACTGGCTAAATAAACAAACCGTTAATAATAAGTGGTGTTTGTGGAAATGTGGTATAAAAGCAATATCACATGAGGGGAATATCAGCACGGCTGTGATGCGGTCACAGGCATGAGGGCTTATATATATTGCTTATATAAAAATAAACCTATCTCTCTCTCTCTCTCACACACACACACACACACACACACACACACACACACACACACACACTGCCTGGCCAAAAATGTGTTGCCATTTCAGAATGGTCATGTCGGCATAAACCAAAGAAAACAACTAAGGAGATTTGAAATTACTGGAACTGAGTTAAGAACCCTTCAAACACATTATCAAAACCTCGAAGGATGGTGCTGAACTGTCAACTTTGAAACAAGAAATGTTGGGGAAAAAATCATGAATGGACATCACTTAAACACTTAGTGGCTGCATGGTAAATAATCAACAGTAAAAACCATAGCTATGTTTAATAGTCAAAGTAAGAGCATTTCCATACAAACACAATGTGAACTCACAGGATAAGGACTAACCAGCTGTGTGGCCATAAGAAAACAACTTGTTAGCCAGACTAATCAGAAAAAAAAAGTCTTGAATTTGGTAGGAGTCGTACAGATTGGACTTCGGAGCAATGCAAAAAGACCATGTGTGATGAGTGCTGATTGACCCTATTCCTGCGTGATGAGCGTAAGAAGGGAAACGTATGAAGCAATGCACCAGTCATGCATAGTGGCCTCTGTACAAGCTTCTAGAGGCAGTGTTCTGGTCTGGGGTTGCTTCAGCTGGTCAGGTCTAGGCTTAGCAACATAATGTGGCAATAAAATGGAGCTGACAACCTGAATGTACTTAATGAGCAGATTATCCTATCAATGTTTTTTTTTTTTTTCTGACGGTAACGGCATACTCCACGACTCAAAATTGTGAAAGAATGGTTCTGGGAGCATCGGGAATAATTTTCACACATAGCTACAATACTGGCTACCACATTGTGTGCTGTAATCAAAGCTAAAGGTGACTGAATGACATCTTAGAGAGTATGACTTATAGTTTGGCCAGGCAGATGATAAAGTTATACATTAATATGCAGTTTTATGTATTTATCGCATAAATAGTGTTGTAATTATGTAGCATGTAAACAGTTTTTTTTTTCTTCAGTGAGACGTAGCAGTGACAGTCATTGTAGGGGCTTACATAATGTAACACACCCAATAGATTTGATCTACATGTTTGTTTTCCCAGACACCTTATTAGCACTGATTGAGAAGACATAATTTTTTTTTTCTTCTAAAAAAGGAGCATTTGGAAAGATGCAGCCAAAGACACATTGCAAAAAATTACAGATAACAGAATTACAAGCTTATGAAAGCTACAGTAGGGCATTAGGAAAATGAGCCACTTAAAAAATCATAAATGCAACTCCCTATTTCTTTGTAAGTGTGTGGTACAATTTGCCCCACAAAATTCTTGGAATGCCATTAGAGACACTGTGATCTAATGTGTTAATAAGCTTAAGTAGTTTTGGTATTAAACTCCTGATATACTTATAATGTTTTAGTTTTCAGCCCTCCCGTCTAATACCTCGACCAGCCATCATTAGTCTTAATGTCTGAGCTCATCCTTCGCTAAAAAATGACTGTTATTCATTTACAAAAACACCTGCCACCTAAATTAGGGCAGAATATTTCTTTTTTTCTCAGTGCAGTGGGACGCTATAGCAGAGAACCATCCTCCATGTTTCCACAGCAACTGAGCTGTGTGAAACATGCACAGCATCTTTAGAAAAGAAACTGCGCATGTGGAAAATCCCTGCACTGCCAAGGTTGTGGGATTTTCCAAGAGGCGTTTTTTCACTCCCTCTCTTTCGTTTTCCTTTCTGAAAGATTGAACCTTTCTAAAGGAATTCTGCAGAACTGGCCCGCTTTCTGTTCTGAAGCCTTGTTCCAGTTCTCCTGGAAAGTCCCTAGACCTCTCTCTCTCTCACTCACTCACTCACACACACACACACACACACGATCCACTTAATTGTACCACTTGTATAGGCCTGCCCAAACCCCATGCACCTTAATCTGTAACACAACATTAATTAAATTCTTGCCGAACATGCCTATTCTGAATTCTCAACAGCGCTAATTAGCAATGCGATAGATCGAGCATGCACACACAAAGAAACCCACAGTGAGCATGATCACATGCAGGGTTAACATTACATCATCGACTCAAAAGACTTAAAAGTGCCATTGAGCTGTATAATTTCGTCTTTATACTGTCATATTGATTTGTGTAACATGAAACAAGCTGTTTAGACACACTGAATCATCTCTGCCATACTGTTTTCGTACCATACTGTAAATTTGTTTCAGTGAATGGTCTCAAGTGTGTGTGCTTGAGGTGGAACAGTCAGTGATTAATTTGGTGCTCTTTTGGCAGAATCTTTTATTTATTTATTTTTATTTTAATGAGAATATTGTAAATATTTTTTTCTAATATACAGCAAGGGGGGGGGGGGCAAATGTATATGCATTAACAAAGAATCATAATCACATGATAGCATCAACAATGGTGCGATTACTGACATCTATAGAGGAAACATAATACTACACTCTGCTGCCAAAATTCAATTCAAGTTTTAAAAAAGGGCATAGATAACAACTGATGAAGAATTTTTGGGAACAAATTGAACAAAGGCAAGCTGGTGTGTTTCAATCCCACAGAAAAGCCAATGCAGCACAATTTGCCAAAAAAAAAAAGAAAAGCTGGCTAAAGGTATCAGAACACATATGCATAACAACCTGCCAAATATGCCAAATTCCCCAGATCTCACCGAGCATCCATGGAATGTGCCGGACAAAAATCTGATCTACAGCGGCTCCAGTCTACAGCAACCAACATACTGCTGTCAGACATCACCACACACCCTCAGAGTCTTGTAGAGTCATGCCGCAAAGTGCCAGAGCTGTCTCAGTGGCACAACGGTAACCTATACTATATCAGGGAAAAAGTTTTATATTAATATATAAATTAGTATATAAATTGTAATGCCTTATAGGTGTACGATATACAATATCCACTTTTATAATATTTGAGTAACCTGTATATATTGTATTTAAGAATAATTATTAAAAAAAAAAAAAAGCATAGCTTCCTTCAAGGCTGACATTTTACAGTTTTGGCAAAATAAAACCTCTTTAAACCAACCAGAACAGAACAATGTTGGAAGGTGGACTGGCGTTGCCCTTAAGTGTGATTGAGTGTGTGGGTGCATGGTGCCCTGCCATAAACTGGCACCCTATCTGGAGTGTATTCCTACCTCACGTCCAGGGTTTTTGAGACAGGCACTGCAACACTTACCAGGAAGTCATTGTGGAAGATGGGTGGATGAATAAATGAATTAATAATTTTGTAATGAAATAGATCAAACATATTAACATCATAAAAAAATGCCCTAAGTAGAATAATCTGAATCTGAATATTTGTAAATGTGATCACATCTTCCTTCAAACAGTAATTACACATATTCATATGGAAAACAGAGGTACATGTTTTATTCAAAACATTGTTCATAGTTTTTGCTCTGATCAAGGTAAAAGCAAAACAGGCTAATGATGTGTTTCGCTTGTTGTTTGGGTTGCCATGGCGTACAATACTCTGTAATAGATTTAAGTAATCCTTCCTTTTGTCCCACTTCTCCACTTGTGTCTGTCTGATGTAAGAGCTCTCATTAAATGGCAGTGCTAAGCAGATTTCAAACGCTGATGTGGCGCAGATAAACAGTCACCTCTGTCAAGCTCTTTTTTTTAGGCTTCTGGTCATTATGAGACCATAAATTGATATTAAATAAAATGCAAAACATCTACAATTCATCATTTGTTTGTCCCATTCTGCATGATAGTTTTATTTGAAAGTCACTAAACCAATTCACAACAAGCTATAAATAATATTTTACATAATATGTGAAATCTATACTTTTCTTTTATTAGATTTTCTCTATTTTAGATATTAGATATCACCAAGGAAGGTTACACTACAGAAATATTTGTATTATACCTAAATGTTTATGGTGAGAAAAAAATGGATGGATTTTTTTTTTCTATTAAATTTTAATTATATTATGATATAATATAATGGTTTGGATTATAATGGTTTGAATACAGATTGATTCTTAAAAAATATATTAGCACCTCCTGGAGTTTTCTCTCCTTGTGGAGGGTGCTGATTATCATATTCTGGACAATTGTCAAGTCAGCAGTCTTCCCCATGTGTGTACCGAACTAGACCGAGAGATACACAGCGTTTGTACTGAAAGGAATAGTAATTTACGCAACTCGAAATGAAACATTGCAATATTTTGTGGTACTGGATTTTGATTTTAAATTACCTGTGAGCCATAATCACTGAAATTAAAACAAAAACGGGCTTGACACATTGCATTTCACATGTAAAAACATTCATCCAGGAGCAGAGAAACTAAATTCAAATTCTTCACATGTAGCTCTCAGTATGATCTGTAATCGATTCAACTTTTTTTTCTTTCTGTGTGTATAAATTTTTAATGGGACCTTACTGTGTGAAGCCTCTTACAAGGCCTCTGCAATAAAGAAATATTGTTTAGAGCTAGGTATTTGTATTTATTTCCAAAATCAGCAGCAGTGTGGACTTGCACCTCCAGGCTCGGGGTCCGATTCCCGCCTCGGGTGTGTGTGCAAGCAGTTTGCATGTTCTTCCTGTCCTTGGTTCGTTTCCTCCAGGTGCTTTGGTTTCCTTCCACAGTCCAAAGACATGCAGATCAGGCTAATTGCTATTCCCCCCAAAAATTGCCCGCAGTGTGTGAATGTGTGCACGAGTGTGTGTTTGAGCATGCCCTGTGATAGATGAGCACCCTTTACAGATCGTACTCCGGTCTCCTGGGATAGGCTCCAGAAATCCATTATCATGAACATCTAATAATAGACCAAATACAATAGTTTAAATAACATTTTAATTCTGTCCATATGCTGTACTTCCCAATGCATCTGAATCATATATTTCATGTGAAAAAAAACAAACATGTTTTTAAATGTTTCAAACTCTTAGACCTGAGCACACCCTATTCATTTTTAAGCAGTCTCAATGACTGTCTCCTTGGCAACAAGGAATCCAACAAAGCTCCATCCTGTTGTCTCGGCAACCACATCACAACCGGTAAGTGGGAGTTTATTATTAGTGGAAGGAGAGTTCTCAGAGGAGACTTTACAGTTTATACAAGAATTGCAGAACCGATCGTTTTGTCTGGCTGGTTATTAAAAGCAGGATTGAAAGTCTGTTTATGCTTGAAGCTGAATTTGTTCTACTGATGTACATACATTCACAAACGATACATGAGAAGATAAAGACCTGAAATACAGATTGGTTTCAATTACATTTAAAAAATAATGAACTTGAGATGAAGCAGCCCCCCCCTTTTCACAGAATGCTAATGATGCCTTGGATCCTCGGAAACTCATAATAAATAACTGTAGAGTATTTTAATTCAGTTAAAAAGTGTGTTCAGCTTTATATCATTTCTGCAC
This sequence comes from Clarias magur, assembly GCA_013621035.1. Lineage (NCBI taxonomy): Eukaryota > Metazoa > Chordata > Actinopteri > Siluriformes > Clariidae > Clarias > Clarias magur. The sequence goes on from QNUK01000059.1 coordinate 2,136,723, forward strand.
AGAAATCCAGAATTTCAATGTCCATGAACATTTACGATCGGTAAATAAATGAACGTTTTATGAGCTTCATTCTCTAAACAACTCGGTGCCCAAAAGTATTCGCCTTTTCTTTTTTCTAAAGTTCTGCTTTGGTCTGTGGATGTGCTGCAGTCCATAAGCTCACTTGGCCATGTCCTCAGCTACAGCCTTCCCGAGCTTATCCTTGAGATAGGACACTCGCTGCCAATCTGTCTTCAACTCCAGCCACTCGAAGTATGGAACCTGAAGAAAGACACAATAGAAAAAGGCTCCTGGAAATGCTTCACATGATTAGGTGTACTTTATCATTCGTATATAATTTTCAAATCTTTTTGTCTTCCTGAATCAAATTAGGTTTCTACTGACTCACAAGATGTCTACCTTTATATCTATGTGTGTGTGTGTGGGGGGGGGGGCATTATTGCCAAATGGTTTAATTACAGGCCTCATCATCATTTCTTCACTGGAGGGTTTTCAGTGAGAAAATAATTGCTGATGAATTCAGTTCTGTCTAACAAGGTTATGACAACTGACTGCATTAGCCAGTACATTTGTTATACTGTCTCACTTTAGTCTGAAATGTCCCCATGTTCTTCTGCTGGGTTGAGATCTGGGGACTGTTCATCAAACTATTCAGTGAGCCCTCATGCTCCGTCAATGGGGACAGGGTTGTCTTTTATATACAAAAAAGAAACAAAAACTAAATAGTTCATTCTTGGAAGAAGGTTGTATTGATTTACAGTGACCCTTATCTCTCGGCTCGCAAATACAGAAACTGAATGGAAGATCCTGGCCGAGCAACCTGTCTACTACATTACTGGAATTCTTGCTCACTTTTATTTCAAGCTATAACGTTGTCTAATCATTTTTCAGTCTGAACTAATAAAAGAACAAGCCAAGTCAATCCAGTTCTAACAGGATTATCCTAAATGCTGCAGAGAGAGAGAAAGAGAGAGAGAGAGAGAGAGAGAGAGAGAGAGAGAGAGAGAGAGAGAGAGAGAGAATCAGTCCTGTTCTGCAGCACCGTGCTACTGCTATTGCTGCTATTTTTAAACCAAGCATGGGACAATCTGCTATGCCAGACGCTGCAGCATGAACAGGGCTAATCTGTGCTAGCCGTGGCTGACAACAAAGTCAAGCAGACGTAAATGTATGAAAATTGGTGACGTTCATGCCTTTAGCAACATGACCCACACAGTAACATGGTAGCACATATTGGTAGTCCATGTATAAGGATAACAGCTGGTATTTACGATAAAAACAAAATAACTTTAACAAATGGGCTGATACAATCTGTATGAGAGAATATTTTTATGTACCAATAATTACTAATCACATGCCTATACCTTCTTTTCTGTTTTTGTACACATGGATGCAGTGCAAGGGAATTAAATGGAAGGATACCGGAAGTTTACTGACCCCTATGCCGACTAGGTATATACTAACTAGCTTCTAAAAAGTTGTGTTTCACGTCGTTATTTAGAAGAAGTCCCAAGCTAAGACTATAAAGAAATGAGCCTCCCCCCCCCCCCATAAAGTGTCATTCTACTGCCTTGGGTGTTTTGTGTTCTTGTCATCTCTCTTTCTCTCACTTAATGACCTACCTCCACTAAGAGAAACCCAGCCAGCTGGAGGTGTCGCTTCTGCATGGCGAAGCGGCCCAGGAGATCTTTGCTCTTTGAGGCAAAGTGAGGGAACTCCCAGCCCATGAAAGCCACTCTAAACAAACAAACACAAGAAGTAATGAGATATGATTAAAATTATAGCTACTAATGGACTAAAAAGATTAAAGAACACAACAGGTAGGGAAGCTCAGACAGATAGATGGAAACAAATTAGATTAGAAAGATTTGATTCAGTTATGAATCGTGATTCGTTTGTGTGTTGATTCACGTATTGCAACATCGACTCTAAAATAATTGTTTCAAAAAGTCATTTTTACGTTTATAAAAGAGATGAATCGTTCGATTAGCCACTGATCAGAACTTGCTGGTTTTCAGTTTGACTGGCCATGACCGGGGATTGGCTGATCAGCCTCAGATGTAAAAACAAAATTGCAGAAGCTTCCAAATGGCGAACCAGAAACACATTTTTATGGTGTTACATTATCAAAAATCATGCATATTAAAAGCCTCCGATCTGCCTTTTTCTCCAAGCTCTGAGAGGGAATTAGTCTCATGAGACCCACTCATTACACAAGTCTCAAAATGCAGTGAGCGCTAATTAGTTAAAAAGACCTAAAGGTTTTAAGACCTGCGTGCGGTGCCAGAAGCCGTGCCCGCATGCTTGAAGCCACTAAAGCCGCACGTTCACTGTCAGGTTGAGTTTCTTGACTTTGGAGGCATTTGAGGAAGTGAAATGTCTTTTTTAGGTGACTAAAAACTATTGTTACAAGAAATGGGCTACATTTACGCACTCACTTGCTCACTCACTCATTGTCTATACCTCTTTATCACCAAGCACGGAGAGAGAACATGCGGGCTACATTTAATTAATCATTTAACTTTTTAGAAATTGTGACGAAAACGGGGGGGGGGGGGTACTTGTTCGCAATTGCGAACAAGTATCACAACATGATACTTGTTCGCAATTGCAATTTTTTTGATCAAATTGGCAACTCGGTATTGTGATAATATCACATTGGTAGGTGACTGGTGATTTCCATCCCAAATAGACAGATAGACAAACAGAAAAAAGCAGAAAGACAGACAGGCAGATACAGCACTGTGCAAAAGCTGGAGACACATGCAAATAAATGCTGTAAAGTAAGTGGAAAACTTGATTTCCAAGCAATCCTTTTGCGCAATACTGTTTATATAAATAAAACTATAAACACACAGAGACTGACAGAGAGACAAAGACAGAAGTATACAAGAAACGACAGAGAGAAAGACACAGAGAGAAAGGCTGATCTATAAGGGAATGCTTTTCATTAAACCACTCAAACAGTTCAGTATATAAAATCATATTACGTACACAATTTTACATTGCAGTACAAACTGCAGTGTAAATAAAATGTGGTGTGTTCTTATCATTATTCTTACAAATAATAACATGATTTTTATCCAGGAAATAAACATAACATTTTCACCATCTCTGTTTAAATGTACTCAAGACATAACATTAGATTCAGGACCAGGTTTTATATATTTGTCTCTCACCGTCGTGCTCCTTGAGGTAAGCGCTCTGTGCCGCCCCCTCCTGGTAAGTGTGGTGCCACCAGGTTGTCCAGGTCTATGGGCTTATTCTCTGAATCCACCACTATTTCTGCATCTAAACAGCATCAGATCAAACTAATTATAAACACTTCATAATCTGTGATTTCATATGCTTCACTGTTAACTCTACAGCACAGGGTTACAGTTAACACACACACACACACACACACACACACACACCTATATTCCACCCGTACACCGTGTCCATGTCTTTGCGCAGGGCTTTAGTGCGATTCTCAGTGAGGATCTGGAGGGCTTTGTGTAGGGTGCTCTGAACAGGTGTCAGGCCTGGCTTGGTGTGTTTTTCAGGGACTGCTGGAAGCGGCCCACTGGCCCGGATGCCAGACTCTAGCTGTCCCGAGGCAGCGATGTGAAGCACCTTCAGCGTGTAGTTCTCTGCACGAGCACCACTGCCACCTAGTGGTAAAGAAATATAGAATCGTGCTATACTTATAGGACTTGCAAAACTGTACCACATAAGCTTGGTGTCTTCAGATCCTTGACCTGACTGCTGCAGGTGGAGTTGAAATGACACTGTTCTCTTTAAGAGTTTGCAGTACATGTACAGCAACTTACAGTATTGCAGCTTAAATTCTGCACCAGGTATTTGCTGACATCATGTGGTTAGAAAAAAAAAAACAGCAAGTAGAAACAAACTGCATAAATGCCCAGATATTCCATTAAAAGTTAAAGAAAAACATACATACACATCCTGTACACTGACTGGCCACTTTAACAGAAACATATAACATATAACTTGCTCATGTGTGGCGAGAGGATGATTGAAGTTGTGTGAGCATGCGCTAAAATTTGTGGTTATTTATTTCTCACACAAGACATTTGCTTGGTAAATTCGTTGTTGCACATCGCTGCCAGGCTGCGTTTATTCTAATAAAACAAGGATTACTCTACTTTTCTCTGTCCTCTTTTAAAACACTGATATGTTTTCACATTACATATATAAAATGTGGATGAGCATTGTCAGGTCATTTTCCTATTCAATTGGTTGATACAGAGATAAGAAACTTTGAATAAACTTTGAAAGGTTTATTATGGTGACCTAAAGCTTGTCGTTAGCATTAGCTTCAAGCCAAAAACATCTGGATAGGGAATTCCACAATGTAGCTGTGTTTGAAGTGTATTACACATTGCCTATACAAGTCAGTTGTCCATGACACTACATTCATTAATTATACAATGTAAAAGATAGCAATCACACCCTGCACTGCTTGTACTGAGCAGTAGTGGCTAATCAGAGGGTCATCGTAGTAAAACATTTTCTTCTACATTCACTTGTAGTCTATCACAACAAAAAGGAAGTGCCACCTTGTGGTGTTATTTGGTATTTCCAGGTGACCACGTTACTAAACTCCTGACTAATACCACACAGTACATTAGACAATGTGTATATATATATATGTACACACACACACACACACACACACACACACACACACATATTGTCCTGTCATGTAGGCATGGCAAAAGGGTCTCATTGGCATGGTGGCGTGCAATAAAAATAGACCAGGCAGTTTAAAAAAAAAATTTTTTTTAACCGTTTTGGTAGCTGTGTTCTGGGCTGACAGTTGTGGACAGTGTCTTCTGTTATTGTCGCCTATTTTCCTTACGGTTCAAAGTGCTGTTTGTTCTGAGGTGCTTTTCTGCTCACCACGTTTGTAATCAATAATTATATAAGTTACTATAGCCTGCTTTTAAGCGCACACCAGTCTGACCATCCTCCTCTGACCTCTCTCAGCAGCAAGGCATTTTTACAAACAGAACTGACGCTCGATGAATGTTGTTTTTTTCTCCATATCATTATGCTGTAAACTTTAGAGACTGTCGTTCATCTGAATCACAGTTGCTCATAAGTTTCTGAAATACTCACACCAGCCTAAGATCAATATTAACCTAATTAGAAATCAGAAATCAAATATTTATGTTCCCTGGAAGTGTATTCTCTGTTATGAAGTCACTCGCACCTGTAACTTTGCTTTGAAACGCAGGATCTGTGACAGCAGCAATAAACTCGGGTTTGGCCTGCTGGAAAATGCAGAGGGCCCAGACTACATCGGTCAGTACAAAAGGTTCCAAGCTCTTCCAGGAATTCTCCAATGTTTCATGAATCTACATAAACACAAGCAAATACATTAGAAAGTTGATTTCTAATGTTATCAACTAATAAATTGGGAATAACTGACTAACTTTCACATCTCACTTATGATGGGTTACCTTTGCGAAAAATGGTTCCTTGTTACTGGGCTGGAAGTTGAGCTTGGCGAAGGCCATGAGGAGGTTACAGATCTGTAACGTGCTGTACTTTTCACTGTTTTTCACAAAGTGCTAAAAAGGAGAAAGATAAACCAAAAGTGAAGTAAAAGCCAGAAGCATTTAGTGGACATTGCACATTCACAAATTAAAAAGAATGATTTGTCATTCATCATAGTCATACTGCTGTGCTATAAGATTTAAACACAGCAGTGAAAGTGCTGGTTTTGGAAAAAAAATCAGTTCAGGAGCAATCTGCTCTGTGTTTAGCTGCATCATACCTCACTGCCTTTAATTACTTCCCTCTAACAAACATCCCATCCTGTCTGATTTCTTATATAATGGTCCACTAGCTGGCTTTTCAGCTCAGAGTAAAGAACAAGGTGTCTCGCATAACCAGTGTATTTTAATGCTTTATTATACTGCCTAAAGAACGTTCCCATTACACAAGGGTCAAATTATTGGGCTGCATCAATCAAAGACAACAAGCACAGCAGAATCTGTACCAGACTACATCGGTCAGTACAAAAGGTTCCAAGCTCTACCAGGTGTCCGCAGCTTCATGAACAGCTGTCCAACACATTATTAACAACTGTAAGGGTAGTGCTGAACCATCAGCTTCGGTAAAGAAACGTTGTTGGAGAAAAAAAAATAGTGGAGATCGCTTAAACGCTGGCTGAAATTGCATTGTAAAAATCCAGAATAAAAAGCAGTTACGCTTAATGTTGAAAGTGAGAGCACTCGCACAATGTGATTAGAACTCACAGGATTGGGACTAAACAGCTGTGTGGCCACTTGCTATTGAAAGTAAACAGGAAAAAAAGGCTTCAGTTTACTAGGGAGCAAATTATACTTTGAAGCAATGGGAAAGGTTATGTGACCTTTGAAGCGATGGGCGTGTCAGGGTAAGAAGGGAGGCACATGAAGCGATGTACCATCATGCATAGGGTCACTGGACAAGCCTCTAGAAGCTGTGTTATCATCTGGGGTTGCTTTAGTTGGTCGGATCAACACTATTGTAACAGTAACCCCTTCCGCTAAACCCGAGCCAAGACTCCCAGCCTGTGCCCACATGCCAGCGGGGCACTGCCAAACAGACCAGCACAGGCATCACCTTCCCTTCCCTTTCTGTCCATCCTCCCTCCTTTAACTCTTTCCTCCCCTATTTTTCCTAAATAAATTACTCTTTTTACCATAAGACCTCGCCCTGTGTCTGTGCTTTATGGTGCTGCCCGTGCAACATTGGGTCGAACCTGTTACACTATGTGGCAATAAACTCATCCTGGAGTCAGTTTATATCCTGGTTATTCAGTCATTACATTCAGATCGTCACATCTATGCATTTCCTCTTCCCTGATGGCACGTGCATATTCTATGACGTACACTGAGTGGAAAAGGTGGTTCTGGGAGCGTGAGAAATAATTTCACACATAAACTGCCCACCACAATATGCACTGTAAGCAAAGCTAAAAATGAATATTTTAGTGTGCAACTTTTTTTTGCCAGGCAGTATATTTAATTTGCATGCATTTAAGGTCAAATACAGCTACACTCCACAGGAAAAATGCAGACCTGGCAACACTGTCTATGCTGCTGACTGTGTGAAAGTGTGTGTGAAACATTTTCCAATATAATGTGTTTTCAGTCTGAACATCACTCATCTGGGACACTGAACAAATGAATGGCTTGCTGTTTTAGTGATCAGTTGCTCTATATTGTAATATATCAAACATCCACCTATTAGAACATGACTGATATGTAGATAAATAAAGCGAATAGGATCCAAACCTGGGTAAATCCCTCAAACAGAGGCAGATGGAGCCACTTCAGAAAGGCTAGAGACTTTGAACAGCGCATGACTTCAGTTGAGCTCAACTCTGGTAATCTGGGAAGAAGCTCCGCAGCCATCCTCTGGCACACTTGAGTCTGGTGGAAATGCAGCTTACCTGCAGGAATAAAATGAACACTTATAATTTAAATCTCAACAACTTTTTCAAACAAAATCGCATGTTAATATCATATGCAGTAAAACCTTGGATTGCGAGTCACATAGTCTGCAAGTGTTTTGCAAGATAAACAAAAATTTGAAATAAATTTTAACTTAGGCCTCTGAATGGCGCAGCTCTATCATCCGGAGATTCTGAGTCGATTCCCGTGTGATGAGAGCTCGTGTGATGCTGTATCCTCTCGCAGCCGAAGGCCTACAGAGAGCTGACTGGCCGAGCTCTCTCATAGGTGAGGGATGAGAGGTATTTAGTCCTCTCACATTAATTATGGCTCTACGGCTAATCAGAGGCGTCTGTGACCTCATGCAAGCAGAAGGAGTGGTTTGGATAGTGGTGTCCTCCGAGTGTGTCACGCCGCCCCCAACGGTGCGTGAGCGAGCAGTTTGAAAAGATATGGTCAGCTGCAGTCACGTGGTCCGGAGGAAACATGTGATCGTCTTTGGCCCTACCAACTGAGTGGTGGTAGTAACCTTAATGTGGAGTGTCGTAGTGACGGGGAGGAATTTGATACGACTTAAGCTACGTTTACACTGTCAGTTAAATGTATACCCATTTCCGATTTTTTGCTCATATGTGACACATATCGGATATTTCTGTGTAAACAGGAAAAAAACACATGCATTCCGATATTTCGAGGTCGGTTTCCGGCCTCCTTCATATGTGGAAATAAATCAGATATGTGCGAATGTGATTGTCGTGTAAACAGACAGATAGAATTTTCTGAGGCATTGCGGTCTGTACGTCATTAAAACTGCGACTTCTTGGCGGTTTAATGACGTAATCAGGCACACCGAGGCGCTGCTCATCCCAAACAGATGCGCCAGTGTGCGGTAGCCCGCACCTGTTGCAAGCCACCAGAGAGCAACCCCGACACGTCTCACACCCAGACATTCCTCTGAATGGTTGAGGACACAATAAATGAAGCATATGCGCAGGCTGCAATGATGTCCTCCTTCATAGTTTTTTCCGTTTTGCAAACTTTGCATATATCGCAGAGCTAGCATCAAGCATACTTCGCCTTCGTCCATCTTGGCAAGTCTGTAACCTCCCTTTAAGTATGCGCAATGTTTCAGACGGTATGGCAAGTGTAAACACTTGAATCGGATATGGGTCATAGTTGAAAGAATGTGTAAACAGACGGTCAGAAAAATCAGATATAGGCAACAAATCAGAATTGGGCGTTGAGACCTGCAGTGTAAATGTGGCTTAAATTAGGGAGAAAATCTGGGGAAAATCATGATAAACTTGCGAGGTCTAAACCAATGGTTCTTCTCTCTTGTTGAGGGCTTGTGGGTAATGGTCTCCCATGCTCGGTCTCAGTGACCATGCATCATTCGTGTAGTCAATCATCTGTGCGCACGTACTGTTTACTATAAACTTGTGACAACGTGTGTGTGCACGTCCAACTGTAGTGACTGGTCTTTAGTGATTGTACAGCAATACCTGTTGCCGTGAAAAAAAAAAAAGGTTAAAAAGACCATAGCAGTGCAGGAGCCGATTCTGTTTCATGACAATGCAACGCCACATTTCCCTGAAATCCCCAAAATTAAGGCAAAAGCAAGTGTCATTGGAAAGGTTCCTTGTTAAAGTCACACAAAATGAAAAAGATTCCAGGGAGACAACAGACAGAAGTTATTCTGTTAGTGATGGTGAAAGTAGTCCTACACATGAAAATGTTTGGTATGGGAAACTGGTCTGGGTTGAGGGCATGTAGGACAGAGTAAAGTGCAGGCCACACCTATTTCAGCCAGCAGGAGCCCAGATCTCAGGCTGATTGAGAATCTATGACAGAAATGTTACTAACATGACCTAACCGATTATGTTTTTCCCAAACTGCAACTGTAAAAATGCTTTTAAAAGTTGATTAGAAACAAGCTACTGCCTGCTGACCGAAACAGAAGTACATTATCTTAACTGACCATAAGCAAACACAATGTCCAGCAGCAGCGGTGTACTGAGCTCAGAAGAGGGTTTCTGGTGCAGGTGGTAGGACAGTGCACGCAGGAGTGGCACCGATCGGCGTCCCTGCAACGCCACGGCTAACGTCGCCTTGCGGATGTCCTCGGTGCTGAACTTCTCAGCCAACTCCAGGGCCTGGTGCAGAAAGATGGTAAGGTAGCATTAGCGTTCATTTTTTCAGATTTTGCTTCTGAGAGCCAGACTTTCTAGAATTTTAATGTAACTTGAGGCATAACTTAGTAAGAAACAAATGCATATGATGACAGATGCTTGGGCCGGTAATTAGTATACTGATCATGCTGAATGTTGAGTGATTGGAACAGGTGAGAGGGGAAGTGAGGTTATTCCCTAAACAAACAATTTTTAAATGGCATCTTTGGGCACTTTGAAGCCTGTCGCAGTAGAACATTTGTTTCCATTTCTTTAACTTAATCTACATTTAATTTAACATAAAGAATTGTTAAATTGGTAAATGAGCTAATCCTGAGCCACACCCCCACAGAGAAACATCTTTTATATGAGGTCACATTAGAATAAAATTTACTTGACTTCCATGAATTTTGCATTACAGATTTTATTTAATTTAGTTACCACTGCTTTAGTTGACTACTACTAAGCATTTTCACTTTTATGACTACAAATGACAAAGGAATCCAAGGATAAACCCAAGATGGCGCTGCATTGTCCAGACAGTTTTTTTTTTATTTGCATTTATCTTATTGTCTTCAACTCTTCCATCATAGTCTTCTTAGTCTTATTTTTATCTTGTACATACTTCTTCTTCTTTTTTTTTTTTTATTTCTTAAAAATCTGAACAGTATGGAGTTTGTTGCATTGCACTTCACTACTGTTGCACTTGTACAACCATGTATGTGACAAATAACATTCTTGAATCTTGAAAATCCTTTAAATACAGTTACCAATCTAAGGCAGATTTTGTTCAAATGGTAAACAAACAGATCTGCCAAATGATTAAAGTTAAGCTTTTACTGTATTTGTCATACATTAATGAACAGTGACATTTTTTTCTTCTTTCTTAGCTTCGAGTTAGAGCACAGGGTCAACTATGATTCGGGGCCCCTGGAGCAGACAGGGTTAAGAGACTTGCTCAAGGTCCCGCAGTGCCAGCCTGGTGGAGCTGGGGCTTGAACTGATGACCTTCCAGTAACCCATCTATTAATACATATCTGCTGCTCTGGATTTCAAAACAGCTAAAACAAAGCTTTAATATATGCTGAAATGTGTGTATGGTTGGTATGTCAGCCTGAAGAATGCCATGTAGGCAAAGTAAACCAATATTTGCTTTAGTTAAAATAGTATATGTATGTATATCTAACTGCAATCTGTAAAAATACTGTGAATTTAAAAATACCCAGCTGAGTGTATAAGCTTACATTACACAATTGTTAAGTGTGTGAAGTCTTTACATAGTTCAGTTATGAGACATTTAGTCATTTAAAATGCTGTGCTTATCTTTGTATTGGTTTAACATTTTAAACAGCATTCATGGATGTTTTAATAAAACATTTGCATGAACATGTACAACAGTGATCCGATCCAAGACTGATTATAACTGCTTATTAATTCGTAAGTCAAAGCTGACTAGATAACATTGGTGCTAACTAACCATCTTTCCTATCTGGTGTCCTTATTCTTTCAATGAACTGCCTTGAAATTTTAATGCCATTTGTTCTGATGACTGTTTTAAAGATCACAAAAAAAGTCTCTGGTATCACCATGGAGCATGAATAATACTTAGGGAGTGTAATACAGTATTATAATTTTATTAATATTGATTTGAGATTAGTCGGTCCAAACCATTGTAGCTAATGCACAATCTAAACCGTGTTCCTTTACAGAACTGCAATCATTAGTAGCACTTTTAGGCTTTTATCACCATCCTTTGTAGACCGCTAAAACTGTTTTGGCTAGAAAGACAGCTGCTTGGAAGAATTACCCTCCCAGTTTTGTTATTAAAAATGAGACTCTTAGCTGCAGTAAAATATGTGAATGGTGCAAACGATTTAAAGAAGGGCGTAGCCTATGAACGAAGATCCCTGCTGAGGTGGCTCGGAGCCCACTGCAGTCGTTTCCGAGAGCATTCAATGAGTGGAACGCATGATCTTTGAAAATTGTCGGATAGCCTGTCACCAAATTGTGGAAGAGACATGATTGGGGCATTAAAGGAGTTCCTGTGAGGCCAGCGTTTCAGTCATGAAGCAGGCAGTCTGATGGAAAGAACTTTATATCTTGATGGTATCCATTAGTACATTAATGTAGCTGTTGATTGTATAGAGAAATAAAGGGAGTTTTAACGGTGTTCTGGCATTGTACACAATCAAAAGCCCCAGTATGACTCGACCTCCCCCTTATGCATGCTGTCATCACATGATGCATGACTTATCTTACCTTATCTTCTAGCTTTTCCATGAGCGGAGGGGAGAATTTTGCAGCTCGGCTCATGAGCATGGTAACCGTGCGTGGGTCATTCAGCTCTGTCCAGCGCAGCTCTAGTTGCTTTAGCACAGACGTCATTAGCTGATCTCCCTGCCTGTCTCAAACACACACACACACACACACACACACACACACACACACACACACACACAAATACCATACTAACTCTACTGCAACATATTTACACAAACTGTAAATATCCTTATGCAAAAGTAATTAAACACAACCAGCTCTATTTTAATCTTCCAGATGACAAACAATAAACACAACAATAAGCACTGACTACTCTATAGCTCCACCAAACTTTTTATCCACAAAAGACATGACTGAGTCCGGATCAAAGGCTGATCTAAGCCTTAAAATGTAAAAAAAAAAACAGCGCAAGTGATGTACATAAGATTTTAAAATTTATTTTTAGTTTGATGCATTAATCTTAGAATGATTTACGCAAAAGGTATGGTAAATATACAACAATGTCAGTTGTCTAATTCAAGCACATCATCAACTCAATCAACCGAATCAGAATCAGGAGTGTGTTTAGATGCTGTGCCCTTTCCCATTCAAAACACATGCAAACAGAGCCACAGCGAAAGATCTCAATATTAAGACTTGCCCTATGCTAAAGCTTTAGTTAACATTTGGGTTTACCCCTGACTCTTCCAGCCTGACGCCCAGTCCGCCAGAGAGGAAAGGTGGCGGTAGTTGAAGCGCCGGAGCCTCCACAGTGCCTCGGTCTGGAGAGAGCACATCACCGGAGCACTGGAAGGGACACCAAGAATGGAGAGAGCACGCAGGACAGAAACCAGCGTGCCATTCCATATCACATTCACCTACAAACAAGCAAACAAACAAACAAAAAGCTCAATGTTACCAGCATCGCGGCTGGAAAGAAATGCTATAAACACTTTTATGCTTCAATGCTGCTAACAAAGAATGTAATTGTGATATGACAAGTGACCACGACGCCTATGCTCAACCAGGGTGTTGCCATGGTTATCTTTTTGTGAAACCTTGAATCCGAAGGTGATTTCTGTAAACTGTAAGTGGATTTTATAGTCGTGCTGGATAATATACGAGTTCAGCAAGGTTATGGAGCGACTATATACAGTGAGCAATCTGATTTTATTTACACTTTTGCCAAATATCCCCAAATGCTTGGGAAATTCATGAAACGTCTTTAAAGATCAATATCTGAATCACAGGATGTGGATCCACATGGTGTTGCTTCAATGCACATCTCTCTGTACCATAACATACCTGAGCGTTCAAAGCATCGAGCAAATCCACACAACTAGGGTCCTGTAGGATATTCGCTCTGTCGATATCTTTCTTCTCCACTGCCAGGCGGCTGAGTTGGATCAGACACATGCCCGCTTGATTGGCGGAGCCGCTTCGTTCCGCCCACAAAGACAGCACTTCCTGTGGTGTGGTCGCTTTCTCGACACGAATATCCAGTTCAGTACGTGTAAATGTGATCTCTGGCTCATCTACCTGCGCTGGACCGGCACCCAGACTCAGGGGCCTGATGGAGGGTATGATGAGGGATTGGGACCATGGTGGACTCTCTGTAAGCGGGTGAGCTGTGAGCATATGAAGTCGGCTGGTGACTGAAGAGGACTGAGGGCACACGGCCAGGAGGCGAGCGCACCGGCTCAAAAACCTGCTAGCCATTTGGGGGAATCTTCACCTAAGCAACTGAGTGGCTATAAATCGAGATCAGGCATCTGCATATCGGTCTGGGAGCTATAACAGGAAGAGGAGACAGAAAAAGAGAAGGGCTTGGGTCACACATATATTAGGGATGGGGAATCACCCAATAAGGTATTTTCACAATACCCAGGTGCTAAATCAATTTATTTTTTACCTTCAGATTTTTGCTACAATTCTACACACTCTTAGCAAATAATTTGCTCCATCCACCCAGGATACTGTGCTGCCTGTCTATGAGTGAATAGTATGCCCCCTGTTGGATCACAGAGGAATGGCAATATGTTTGCCATTACATTTATTTTACTTAAAAAAAGAAACGATTCTGGAGTCAATGTGGTGATCCAGGAATTGCCACCCAAAAGAATTGTGTTACATAACTGAATGTCAATCCTGTATCTATCCATCTCTCTCTCTATGAAAGCAACAATATATTTTAGCCAGTACTGTCTGAAATAATGCATTCATAGATTCATGGTATAAAAAAATGTATATGGTGTCATGAGGCCTGATGCAAAGCAGTGTCACTATTTGCATCGCAAGCTTGATTACTTTCCTATACTATAACAATTAGTCTTTATTTATTTATTTATTTATTTTATTTTTTAGAACTATGTATCTGAATCTTTACAGACGGTTTCACTAAATCTCACACCTCTTAAATGTGTATAAATGTACTAATATTAATTTCTAGCACCAGAACAAATGCATGATCATACAATATTCAAATGGGAAAGCTTGTAAAACACAAGGTACTGTTTTAAGCCAAGTGCATTTCTTCATACTAAATTTAAATATGTTTTATATCCAACAACCTCAGCAGCAACCTCATTTCCCTTCTCGTCTGCTCCAGCCACCCAGGATTCAGCATCACCAGTATACTAATCACCGGCCTGATCACCTGTTACCATCTGTTATCGCACTGGTTCAGGTTTAAGTTGGATGGTTATCATGCCTGAGGTTACTCTGTGGCTTAACAAACAAAACACATTCCTATGAAACTGGTCAGGTACAGGAAATGAGAATCGATTAGAGTTAAAAAAAAAAAAAAAAAAAAAGTCCTTCAGGAAGCCTGGATAACTATTCCTCAAGACTCTTTAGAAGCAAAATATGAAGCAATCAGGGGTGGCTCAGGACTTTTGCGCAGTACTGTATATTATTCAAAAAGCACTACAGCTTTCAGATTCCACATAGTCACTTTCATTAACAAACTTCCTTAACGTTAAGCCAAAACAGTGAGGTGAACAGGATATGTTTTCCAAACAAGGTTATGGCATGGAGTAAACATGACAAAACTATTTTCCCTACATTGGTAACAGAAAGGCTTATACATGCATTATGACCATCATATTACATTTTATGAACAGAGGAATAACGAGCTTCTCAATAAGGAAGAATCCTGACCTTGTCACTATGGAGGCGCTACCGGATACTACCTGTCAAATATCAACATTTTCCAGACTCTAATGCAATTACTTACGCACTAAACACAAAACGGCCTTTCAGGAATAATTATAAACCGTGAGCATATCTCACCTCCTCAATTTATACTTCAAAATTGCAGCCCCGGCGACATTCACATGGAATTAGCACTGGAGGGCGCGGGACATTGTCGTCACCACAATGGCATAAGGCGGACGTCATTATTGTGCGACTGTTACCTACACTGTTCCTACGCTGCCATTTTCAATCCTGTATATATATATATATATATATATATATATATATATATATATATAATACTTTCTATACTACATTATAGACAGATAAATATATCATTTAATATAGATTATATCTTATATATAAAATCTCAGTGTTATTGTGATAATGTAGTTTAATTCATATAATTCTAACACGTACAAAATGTACGCCTTTATTTTGAAATTTTTAAATGTACTCCCGGAAGTGGAAGTCTAGACGTTCACGTTGCTCCACATGCTAGCATTTCTGCCCCCACCCGTATACCAAAAAAAACCCGCCTTCTTTTTCAAAACGCTTTTCGATTGGTTAATCTTATATTCAGGCTGTCGCTAGCCAATCTTAGCAAAGAGGCCGGATCCTACCAGCCAATCCAAGTGTAGATATCCGGACCTACATCAATATGATTGGGGAAAAAACTCAGCGTGCACACGTCCCATGCCTTTTCTATATTTCGGAGCTGTATATGCGCATAGGCGCTATAAATAATTTTAAATAAAAGTTTTTTTGTTCCACAAACTTGCTGTCATCGTAAGACAACCATGGGAGGACAAGCAAAGGCTAAAAAGAAAGGCAAACCGAAAAGAAAAGAGAACCGTAAAGGTAACTGGTTAGTTATTATTAACTGTAAAGTTGCTAGTATAACTATAGTCATAGAGACTGGGGTTAAATCACACATGGCTTCCTGTTAGGTATAACAGTTATAGGATGTGATGTACTCTCAAATCAGGGATAAAGGTTGGGATCTGGCATTTGTTTTGTGTCTATGGCTTGCTAATCAGTATTGTTGTACATCACAGATTAGATCTATTTTGAGACACACACACACACACACACACACACACGAATGTGAGAATTAACTTTTAGAAAAGACAAATACATACTTTTCATGACATAATCTTCTTGCTTCTTAAGTCTTCATTTCTTCATCAGAAGTGAGCAATCACTTTGCTCCAAATAAAGAGTAGTTAAAATAAATAATTGAAATTTTAACCTTGGATCTTAAGGAAATATTGCTTTAAACTCTTGACCACAACCGTATGAAATTTGAGTTTTATCTGATGGCACTCTGGCAATTTGCTTAGCTATAGGAAAGAGAGGACCTATGAGAATCATATTTTTTTATTCTAAGGATTATGCCTGATTTAATTTTTTTTTTTTTCAGATCCAGAGAACACAGATATGTCAGCACAGGACAGGATGAAAGTAAGGATGCAGGAGAGAGCCAAAAAGAAGACCGCTGAAAAATACAGCATTGATCAGTTACTGGAAAAGGTAATGTCTATAAATACATACCATTAGAATTTGATTAGATTTAGCTAATGTTCTCTACAGCAAAAAATGTGCATTGACATTTTCAGTGGAATAAAAATTTAATATTATGAAAGTTCAGTGATTGACTTGTTTGTCATGACACAGGGTTTGTGTGATCCATTTAGATTTGAATCATGAAACAAAATGTACATTATGTCTAGTCCCTGTAGCATAACCTGATTCAACATCAAGTGGAACCTCTTTTTCATTCACAGGATGAATTGTGCGTTTGTTTAAGATTCTATTATGCAAAATTCACTTTTTAGTTATTTCTATAGATATTCAGGTAGGTCTCCAGTGTGCAAATACAAAATGGAAAATCATAATGGAAAAACCCATTCCTGCTGTCACTCACTAACTCACTCACTAACTCACTCACTAACTCACTCACTAACTCACTCACTAACTCACTCACTAACTCACTAACTCACTCACTAACTCACTCACTAACTATAGCCATAACTGGAACTAACCAGAACTAGCTATAATGGGGAAATTAAAGAGTTAAATTTGTACTAAATGCATCATAACTACTAAAGATACCAACTCGATTTAGCTCGGTGGAAGCTTCATATGAGTCTCTGCTGAAATTTGGAATGCACTTTTGGATGGAATGAGGGTTGTGTAATTTGGCCCTGATTACTTGCATTGTGATTGCGTTCCTGGGAACAAACTTCATGTTTGTCAGAGTGCAGAGCAGAAACATTTATAATGACCAAGGCCTATGGTAATGTGCTTACAGTATATGTAATAATAAAATACAGACTCTTTAAATTTATTCCACTTCGTGTATGTTATGTCGCATAGTCTAATTTACTGTATAATGAAGTCCTTGTTACACTGTGACCTCGTTATGCTCTAGAGGCTTTACTTGCCCTTAGCAGTGAATAAGTGTAAATTGTGTTCTGAAAAGAACTACAATTTCATCCAGGGTATTTTTCCACAGTATACACAATATTCCTGGGAATAAGAAAAGAAGCAATGGTTGATTTTAAGCAATGGTTGCCTGAATGCAAAGTACACATCAAGTTGTAAACTGAGATTTTGATTTAGCAGGATTTTTCTTTTGTGCTGCAGTGTATACTTTTTATACATAATTATTTCTCTTCAGAATTTTGTGCTAGGTGGCTCTTGGAAAGATATCGTCATAATGCATGCACTGTGTGTTATAAAATTTTATTTTAATAACTTTAATAGTTATATCTAGGGATATGGTTTTGTTTTGATCTGATTCGAAACACAATATGCTACCCACGATACGATACAAACATGATGTAATTTAAAGTTCAATGGCAGCAATGTATGACTCTATACGTCTTTCTTTTTTTTCTCTTGTCTTATAATTGTTTGATTACGTAAACTGAAAAACAACCATACATGCAGTAAATGCAAATATTTCTCAAAACCCAAAATATATTGTTCAAATAAGAAAAATATAAAATAATATGGTAAAATAAATGTATAAATAATTCTCAAAAAAATTTGGTTCAAGAAATTTGTACTGAAATTAAATCTAAAATGGTCTAAACGCAACTGTGAAGTTATTATATAAAAAAGTCAATTCTGCCCTCTGCTGGCTGAGTATGGAATAGGCAAGAAAAAAAAAACACTCTCTATGGAGGTCTATTCATGCCTTTTCTGTAATCCTAACAGGAAAATGAAAAGTGACTAATGACATAATGAGACCACAATATATATTTCGTGTCATTTAAGTTTTGTATCACGATATATAGAATTTCGATATATATTTCCTCTCCCTACACATAGAAGAGAATTTAAACGTTGGAAGTTTTTCGAGGATTTGTCATACCTGGTTGTTCTGTGTGGCCGCTCTTATGAAGTAGTTCTGTCCTTCCAGCTCATAACATACATTAAATCCTGTTTTTCCTCTCTCTCTGTAGACAGAAGAATGTATGGACAACTTTGACTTCGCAATGGCAAAGATTTTCTGCCAGCGTGCCCTGGACATTGAACCTACCAACCTGACTGTTCTGGACATGCTGGGAAACATCTGTGCTGAGCTGGGGGACGTGGATTCAGCCAAACAAATATCCTTTAGCGTGAGATGGAAATTGTCTGAACACGCTTTGTCTAGATATGCATGTCCTTTTTGTGTCTTTATTTATTTTTTAAGAAATGGAAGAAAGAAGGCGGCATGGTGGTGTAGTTGTTAGCACCTCCATGGTTGAGGGTTCAATTCCTGCCTCGGGGTCTGTGTGCATGGAGTTTACATGATTCTTCCCGTGCTTGGTGGGTTTACTCCTGGTGATCTGGTTTCAGATTGGAAGAGGAAGTGCTCACTGGCTACGAGGTTGAGTTCTAACATTTGACAAAGGGGCCGGAACAGGAGCAGATAGATGGCATGCTTTGGTCAAAGGGTCATAGGGTAAAGTGCAAACGTGGAGTAATAGGCCTACGCTTCACCTCAACAAAGCCAATATATCTAGAGTGCGCCATCTAGTGAGGAAACATCAGAATTACAGGGGAAATAAAACATTAACAAGGTTAATAAAAAAAAATCAAAACGTTAAACGGGCCGCATGTGGCCCCCGGGCCGTAGTTTGCCCATGCCTGCTCTAGCAGCATTGTGCGGCAGTATACCACAGGTTTTTTAAACAAGGAGAAATGTTCATGAAATGTTCCATAATTTGGGCAAATTTTTTACTTTTTCATACGATAATACGAATATTATAACCATCTCTCGAAGGGGTCACCGGGTGCGAGGTCGGGCCGTACAGACATACGACATAATTATGAAAGTATTGATTATGTGTAGTAGCGTTTTGAGATTCTAGTACTTTTTAGTATCATACAGTATACTGTGCAACAGTACTGTGAGAGACCACTTCTGTTTGAGTGGTTTTGTCTCATGGCAATGCTAGAATTCTGTCTGGTATAATTTTGTAGAAGTACTTACAGAAAACTTGCATGGAGTCTCTAAAAGCTCAGAATGCATACAGAATACAGTAAAATAATGATTTTTTTTTTCTCCCCCAGACAGGTCATTTTCCTATGGTAGAATTTATCTATATTATGCAGCACTACTATGAATACTAATGATGATAAAAAAAAAAAAAAATTCCATGATCCGAACAGTAAAGCGAACTGTAGCTACGAGTCGGGCATGCAGAAAAGGACAACATTAATCTTGCAAGTGCAGATGCTATAACATCACGCTGGCTGAAAGGAACATGAGGTAATTAGAATATTTTGCGTTCTCGTGTTTAATATCTCTGTATATAATAAAACCGACTCCATGCATGACTCCTTATCAGTTAATTAAAAAGTTTTGTCTTTCTTGAACAACTTCTTATTTTTTTTATTGAGTTATTTGAGTTTGCGCTGTGTGTGTGGGTGGTTGTGTGAATACTGGAAGCGTTATGGCCCTTAACAGCAGTGTACATATTTCTGAAAGCAGTGGAACTGAGTCCGGAGGAAGGCCACAGCAAATACATGTACCTGGGTCAGATTTATACAGGTGCCGAGGCCGTGCAATACTTCAGCAAAGGCACTGAAATCATGCTTAAAGTCATAGACAAGCAAGTCCAAGAGGTATGTGTCAATGCGATGATGATAATATACAATGTTATTAATAAATTCGTATATATGAATACAATAAAGTTTTTGTCTGGACATTGGTCAGAACTCTCTCTTTCAATATTTTTTCGTTTCATACATTGGAGGACCCGAAACCAGTCTCAGAAAATTTTCTGTATGTCTGTTTATCTGTATGTCTGTCCAGCCAGATTACGTCACAGCATCACGCAAAACTGCCTAAACAGATATTAATTCAGCTTTGCCAGGTCCTTAGGTATTTGCTTGAAGTTAAACCTGAGCCATAAATGAAATCAAAAAGTTGAGTTGAAGTCAACGTGATAGTTTACAGTCTATAGACAGAGTATGCGTAAGACACAGGAACAAGAGTCATGCACCTACAATCCGCCACAATCCTCACCAAACACAAACGAACGCGTGATACAGCATGGCTTACTCCAGAACACGGCAAGTAGATTATGACAACTGAACCTTCAAAGATGAATGAACAGTTCAATGCATGTCTATTCTTCCTGTGGGAATTTAAAGCCAGTCTGTCTCATGTGTTCTGGAACCGTAGTGATGATACAAAACATTGATAAAACACGGGTCGTTAGAGTAAACATATCCGCAGCCGTCTGAGGTGAGGGCGTGAAAAATACCCGAACACAGAGTGCAGTGTTATAAGCAATGCTATGAACAGTTATACTTTATAATCTACTTTAAAATGAGGTACTAATAAGATACTTGCTCAACACCTGCACCAATAGATATTACTTAGAAAAGCCAAACTGAATAGTTCTATTGGGATTAGTTTTTTTTTTTTTTACTGCTGAAATAACAGCGCTGAAGTGGTATAAGTATAAGTGAATTTTAACGTGCTTTAAGACCAAAATTTATATTTATTCAATCTACTTTTTTGATTTCTTATCTCTGATTCACTCTCTGATTACCGAACAGGGAGTGTATTTGGCTGACAACTAAAGAAGTATAACTTAGCATAAACAAGGCGTAAGATGCAAAGAAATTTTTTTTTCAAGGTTGAGTATTAATAAGCGGCATGGTGGTGTAGTGGTTAGCACTGCCGCCGTGCACCACCAGGGTCCAGGTTTGATTCCCGTCTCTGTGTGCATGGAGTTTGCATGTTCTCCCAGTGTTTGGTGGGTTTCCTCAGAGTACTCCGGTTTCCTTCCACAGTCCAAAGACCTGCAGATTAAGCTAATTGGTGTTCCCAAATTGCTCATAGTGTGTGAAAGAGTGTGTGAGTTTGTGCCCTGCGACGGATTGGCACGGGGTTCAGGGTGTACTCTGCCTCGTGCCCTAAGTGTCCTGGGATAGTCTCCAGGCGCCCCGTGACCCTGAATACAGGAGGAAGCGGTATAGACAATGAGTTAGAGAGTAAGTCTATTAATAAATTAGGCAAAGAATTCTGCTGTACAGATAGACAGGTTGCCATGTATGTGGGCATCAACCTGAAGTACATTAAAGCTGATTAAACAGTACAGTCTAGTAGTAAAGGAATACAATTTTATTATCAAGACATTAACAGAGGTGCCATAATTTCCTTTCTAAACACACATTTTTCTTCTCTTTACTAATGAGTGTATTGCAGTTTGTCTGTGCATTGTATGGCGAGTGGGATATACTGTATCAGGACTGTAATGTACACAGTAATAAACCATTATAGGATATATGCATCATAAAGAGAACATGGGTATATTTATCTGCCAGGGTATATTTAATAAAACTGAGGAACTCTACTGAACCGACCACTTGGTGAAGAGAACAGATGCATTCAAAATTAGTTGAAGCTTTCTTTACATCCATAAAAATTAGGGGTGCTCCAATCAGGATTTTTGGGGACGATACCAATCACCGGTTACAGGGTCTACTCGAAGCCTTATCATGTAGCATTATTTTTTAAACTATATCTAACAACAATGTAAATCAAGTATTGAAATGACAAGAAGAGGAAGATCATGAATTGCCAACTGTATTTATTGGCAAGCAACATGTGCAAGACGTCAACTTAAAACATAGCAGTCTGTGCTTGGTTAGTAATTGGGAACAGCTTAGAGCTTGACAAATATACAACTTTCCCGTAGGCTGTATAAAATAAAATAAAATAACAGACAATAGGAAGTGAGTCATCTGAAGTTCTGCAAGGACCGCCAAAAAAACGTTTTTTTTTCTTAAACATGTGTAATTTTTCATGTAAAAAAAAAGTTTTACATTTTTAAAAAAATATTTAATAAAAATGTAATAATAAAAACATGTTTAATTTTTCGCGTGGAACCGCGTAGGTGAGATAGGGGAATTACCGACAAGTGAGTGGTGGCGCGTGAGTTCTCTTGGCGCTAGCCAACTTTGAAAACTGCTCATGTTCCTTTTTCACACAACACGTAGAAATGCCAGACCTGTGATGCCATTTTAGCAGCGCGCAAAAAGAAAATTCCCTGCCAATCAAACTTCCCAAAGCATCGGCCGATTATGATCAATCGGCGACCGATCAATCGGAGCACCCCTAATAAAAAATTTTAACCGAGATCGCGAGTTCGATTCCCGGGTGATGCTGTAACCTGATGCTGAGTGGTAGTAGTAGCGTAATGTGGGAGCCCCCTAGTGACGTGGAGGAATTGGAAACGACTGAATTAGGAAGAAAATCTGGGGGGAAAAATGAATTGAAACAGAAACCTGCAAATATAGTTGCATCACAGTTGTTTTCATGGCAAATGCTTTTCTGTAACTCTGAGCAAATATCAGTATATCTATTCTTCAAAATTTAGGAGAAAGACGTTCTTATTCAAAACACTCTTATGTCATTTTCACAGTTTGGTGCGCTCTTGAATCTGGATAGACTGACAAATTGAATTGTGTATCACCAGTTTAGGCGTCAATGCTAATATTCCCTTGTGATTTTGTCCAAATGTTTAGATATTCAGTTCAATTCAATTCAATTTTATTTTATTCGTATAGCGCTTTTAACAATCCTTATTGTCACAAAGCAGCTTTACACAATCGAAAATTATGGAAAAGAGTGTGAAATGTGAAAAATGTGTTTGAATCTAAATGGTCAGATTGTCCCTGATGAGCAAGGCGAGGGCGACAGGGCCAAGGAAAATCTCCCTGAGATGGCAATAGGAAGAAATCTTGAGAGGAGCCAGACTCAACAGGGAACACATCCTCATTTGGGTGATAACAGAGAGCAGGAATTGATCTGCAGTCATACTGTGTGTTAAGGCTGCTGGGAATAAAAGGAATATAAAAGCAGGCATTAAACACAGCCTACTGACTCACTGTATTGCACTTTTTGTAAGTATGTGTGTTCGAATGATTAGTGATGTAGCCCCAAGTAGGTCTGCCCGTATGTGGGTAGTGTAATTCATCTTGAAAGGTAAACGGACAAGATGCATGGTCTTCAGCTCTATTGTTATTGTCCTAATTGCTCTCGCTCCAGCCCTGTTTAGTATGTACAAAAGTCTGTGTGATATTGGACCCACCTAGTTCTAGCAATGGTTTGTGTATCTCCTGCTTGCATTGCAAAAACTAATGTAGAAATGGCATGGGGTAAGTGCTGGCATCCTAAAAGTACAAAATCATCTGGCTTAAAATCATGATTGCAATTATTAGGCAGAACAGTAAAAAAAACACACACACAGACCAAATTTACAGTCTATGTAACAGATTTTTGTAGAAAAGTGTATCTTGTTACAGGCGTTGAAATACCATAATGATTAGCATGTTAGATTACGGCACATTTCGGCACACCAGCGAACAGCCCGAGCCGAACTGAATGCTGGAAAAGCTTCACATACGTTCATGGGTCCCAGGAATGTTTTCAAGGACAGTTAGAAACTTTCAGTTTAATTGCCAAAGGGAATCATAAATTAATATTACGTGAGGTTTAATGTCTGTTAGTTTTATATTTTATTTTATTTCATTTGCATTTCTTTTCTAAATGTATTAATTGTTCTTCTTTTCCAAACATTTTATTATAGTGTTGGAAATGGCTAATATTGGTAATATTGTTTGGGTAGCTGAAACGGATTATCTGTGTTTACATTATTTCCTATGAGAAAATCCGTTTGGCAATACGAAATGTTGCCTTAAGAACTGTCCCTGAGACCGGATTAAATTCATATGCCGATCTATCACTGTTTGAACCATCATTATCTATTTTACTTATTATATATGATATTTTACATACTCATCAAATTAATCCATAAATTAAGACAAATAATATTGGCACTTTAATTAGGAAAAATGACGTGACACCATGTAAATGGAGTTTTAGTGCAGAGTTGTGACATTTATTCGATTGTGCAGATTAATCAGTTCTATAATTAATTGATGCAGTTAATTTAATTTATGAGTCTGTTTTTCAATTTAGAATCGATTCACACTTTTTCATGAGAATTTTTTTTATGTATTCAATAATAGAATTGCTTTTATTCAACAGTATGTGCCGGGACAAGGAAATATAGCTTTTCAAATTCCTCTCATTCTCCTAAAACACTGCTGATGCTTGCCAAAGGGATTGCAATATACGTGATTCAATATGGAGTTTTAGTTCTGTTTCAGTTCTAACCCCTGGTATACATGTAAATACATTTTAACTTGCAGGAAATATTAATAAAAATTGTGTATAGTTTAGTACTTGATTCTGACTGGATTCTAAAGGCATTGATTAATTCGCTCTGTCTGCAAGGTTTATGCTCATGCACTCAGTCAGTGTAGTTCTTGTGGGTGTGGGTTACCAGATTACTGATCAGAAGGTCAGGGGGTTCGAGCTCCAGCATTGCCACGTTGCCACTGTTGAGTCCTTGAGCAAGGCCCTTAACCCTATCCCATCCTGGGGAACTGTAACCTGGTTCACCCTGCACCACTCTAACCCCAGCTTCCTGATTGGGATATGTGAAAAAAAAATTTCACTGTGCCGTAAGGTATATGTGACCAATAACAGATTATTATTATTATTATTATTATTATTATGTTTCGTGGATGTTGGGGTAATAAAATGATACTCTAAATGAATTAAAAGTATTACTTGCATCATGTAATGAATAAACAGAATTGATAAGCATATTTCCAGGGTTTAAGAGGATTTAAGCGCCATAGAGGGGCAGTTATGGGAAAAAATATATATCTTTATATAAGGCTAAATCTGCAATGCAGTGCTACTTTTCATGAAGAATGCCAATAATTATGGATTTGACTATGAGTAATGGTTCTAATAATAAAAATGTGCACTTTGATCTTAATTCTGCAAGCGATGGAAGGTAGTTTCATCCCTTCCCCAATTTCTATGTATTTGAAAGATGACTTTAATCCAGAATGACTCATGAGTAAAAGACAATCCAAGCAGAAAGTTGTTATATGAGTTGGCAGTGATGGAAGCTGCAAGGAGGAGTTTCCAGCAGCGAAGCAAACACAAAAGAGAAATTGTTGTAGGAAGAACAAAGAAAAATTACAAAGCTTATTTTTAGTGACTTATGCAGGCATCTGTCACGTATACTTGAACTAGTCATGTTCACATACTGTACATTCACATGCTGCACCCATTGGTATATAGTGAGAGTGAGCAATAGAGTGCTGAGTTTTTTTTTTTTTTGGTATTCATATTCAAGTGCATTAACATTCAATAGCTTGCTACATAATAGTGACCCAGTTTGTGAGTTAAATACCTTTTTTTGTGTGTGCGTTTTTTTGTCTGTAAGGATGTGGTTCCCTGTTTCATCACTTGGTGGTGTTGCAACATTAGCAGAGAAAATTCTAATGCTTTTCCTGATTTCTGTGAGCTGGCCTACTCTGGGGATCAATTTCAGTTCATTTCCATCAAGATAGCTGTATTTATTTATTTATTTATTTATTTATTTATTCATTCATTCAATTCATAAATGATGGGCAGTGTTACCAATGCTGAGCATATACCAAAAATAATAATAGTACAGAACCGGTGGTGCATTTGTACAAACAGTAATAAAGCGAATAGAATAATCCAATCATGGCGATGCTAATGTGTCAGTTAATGAGACAGAAAGATCTTTTAGCATATAAACTGAGGAAAATGTGTGTCTTGAAATGTGTGTCATGAGGTAAGACAGTTTTAACAAAGCCTAGATTAATCCCCTAGATTAAGGGATTAAGAGCAAAAGGTTGTGATCTTTAATTTGCAGTGTGGGCCTGTGCAATTATTTAATTGCAAAAGTATGCAATTTACTACACATAACATAATTCATTCCCATTAAATTGTATTTGTATAGCGTTCTTAACAATTGTCATTGTCGCAAAGCAGCTTTATACAATCAAAAGAATTATGGAAGCTTGTATGAAATGTGAACATGTATGAATCAAAATGTTAAGCTTGTCCCTACTTAGTAAGGAATGTATGTAAAATTTGTCAGTTTAAATATATATACAGGTCCTTCTCCAAAAATTAGCATATTCTGATAAAGTTCATTATTTTCTGTAATGTACTGATAAACATTAGACTTTCATATATTTTAGATTCATTACACACAACTGAAGTAGTTCAAGCCTATTATTGTTTTAATATTGATGGCATACAACTTATGAAAACCCGAAATTCCTATCTCAAAAAATGAGCATATTTCATCCGAGCAATAAAAGAAAAGTGTTTTTAATACAAAAAAAGTCAACCTTCAAATAATTATGTTCAGTTATGCACTCAATACTTGGTCGGGAATCCTTTTGCAGAAATGACCGCTTCAATGCGGCGTGGCATGGAGGCAATCAGCCTGTGGCACTGCTGAGGTGTTATGGAGGCCCAGGATACTTCGATAGCGGCTTTAAGCTCATCCAGAGTGTTGTCTTGCGTCTCTCAACTTTCTCTTCACAATATCCCACAGATTTTCTATGGGGTTGACCTGGGGAATGTGGCACCTGTAGCCCATTTCCTGCACACGCCTGTTCACAGTGCCAAAACCACTGGTAAATGGTTTAGTGACCATGGTATTACTGTGCTCAATTGGCCTGCCAACTCTCCTGACCTGAACCCCATAGAGAATCTGTGGTTTATTATGTAGAGAAAGTTGAGAGACGCAAGACCCAACACTCTGGATGAGCTTCAGGCCGCTATCGAAGCATCCTGGGCCTCCAGAACACCTCAGCAGTGCTACAGGCCGATTGCCTCCATGCCACGCCGCATTGAAGCAGTCATTTCTGCAAAAGGATTCCCGACCAAGTATTGAGTGCATAACTGAACATAATAATTTGAAGGTTGCCTTTTTTTTGTATTAAAAACACTTCACTTTTCTTTTATTGGTCGGATGAAATATGCAAATTTTTTGGGATAGGAATTTGGGGTTTTCATGAGCTGTATTCCAAAATCATCAATATTAAAACAATAATAGGCTTGAACTACTTCAGTTGTGTATAATGAATCTAAAATGTATGAAAGTCTAATGTTTATCAGTACATTACAGAAAATAATGTACTTTATCAGAATATGCAAATTTTTTGAGAAGGACCTGTGTGTGTGTGTGTGTGTGTGTGTGTATATATATAGATATAGATAAACTTTTAGTGACAGATAAATATTAGCAAGCATCCTATTAATAAGGTAATTTGTACCATTATTAGCCCAGATACATACAGTATGTATTAATACAAAATGGTTCATTTAATTGTTACACATGATGGTTTAAATTGCAATTACGATATGTGTCAAAATAATAGCAATGTGATTAAAAAAAAAAAATTACATTAATTTATATTTATTCTATTTTTTTCTTGCTTCAAATACAAAGCACACCCTACAGTATGTTTAAAAATCAATAGAATTCCATGGTAACCATTTCCACACCTGGAGAAGTATTAAAAGGAAAGAAAACTTCCAAAGAAATCATGTATATGATATTGTCAAAGTAATAAAGATACCGTGAGCTACGATTTTACCTTTACTAAGTCATGTAAGTCATTCAATGTGTGCAAGTTCTGTTTCTCAGTTTTAGTTAAAATTTGAGATTGGAAGTCTTTGATTATGAGACAGGGTTGTTGAGACAAATGACCGTATATTTACACAATCTTTCCCTTTGTGTTGTGTATTTTGATGTGCGTGTTGACAGGCTAGCAGTATTGGAGCTGCTGCTTTACCATCGGAGTCTCCTGTTAGTGCGAAGGACGTGTCTGTGGCCTTCTGTTCCATCGCCGAGATCTTCTTCACTGACCTTTGGTAATGTTTTTGTCTCCTATAACCACTCTACCCCCTTCCTGCCATCTCCTCTCACATGCTCATACACAATTGTTACTTGTCCTTGGAAAGGGAGGGCTCAAGAGTTATAGCGTACTACATCATCTGTCAACATGGTGGCATTGGTAACCCATTGTTAAACCTCTTGGAGTAAAGCTAATGTACAGAGACAAAAAAAAATTACAAAGAATTGTGCCGTTGTCCAAATGCCCAAGAACCCAACTGAATGTATACATAGGGATTAATATAGGAGGGGCCGTAATGTCTGGATCCATAGGCAAAATTGATTATATATATTTATGTATATAATTATGTATATACACTGAATACAACTCTTGACAGTTCTTATCAGTATGTGTTGATTACATGTAGAGATGATTTACTTTTTCAGTGCAGTGATTTGTGGTTGATTCTGATCCTGACTACTGACTTAACTTAGCAGAAACACATGATCAGTAAAGTAGCCTTTTAAGCATAGGTGTAATGTTCAGGGATGGTGTTCGAAGCATTTTTCTTCTCCAAGTGAGGAGAAAGAATACACAAATGGCAAACAATAAGCACAACAATACATATTCGTGGTGGATTTGTGGTAATACACAGGCTTTCATTCAATATTCTCATGCTTTCCATTTACAAGACCTCTTGTAAATTATAGATTCATTAAGACCTCTCATATAGTCTAGATTCATAAAATAACTCATTAAAATTTCTTAATGAATTTCACTCATGAACATCAAAATCCACTGTCTCAAAATCTTTCCTAAAATCTCATTCAGCATGGATTAGAATATTTAGTTTCGAGTTTGAGTAAATTGCTGCAACTGTTACATTCAAATAGTATCAAGCCACTTGTACACCAGAGCCGATGTCCGAAGCATCTTATCTAGGCTGTGGAGAAAAAGGACTGGACTGTTGCTCAATGATCCTTTTTCACATGAAAGTCAATTTTGCATTTAATTTTGAGGAAGAGTAGAATAGACAGCCACAGAATCCAAGTTGCGTTTCCATAGTTTATGATGATTTGAGGTGCCTGCTGATCTGCTGTATTTTAAGCAAGTCCAAACTTAATGGAGATGCCGATTTCCTTGGCCAGCAGGATCTACTGTAGCATCTGCCCATAGTGCCAAAACTACCACTAACTTGCTGACCATGATATTCCTGGGTTTGACTGGCCAGCCAACTTGCCTGACCTGAACCCCATAGAAAATCTGTGGTCAAGAGAACGTTGAGGAACGCCTAACCCAAAAAAAAACGATGAGCTGAAGGATGCTCTTAAAGCAACCTGGTCTTTACTAACACCTCTGCAGTGCTCTATGAAATGTAGCATTCATGCCAAGTCATGCTAAGGAGTCGCAACGAAGTATCAAATGCATTAATAGCAAACAGTGTGAAAATATTATTTCGATGATACATTGACATCAAAGGACAAATATCCAAGAATATTCTTTTTCTTGAATATCTAGCAAGATTGGAAACACTTGTAGAAGGAAGTTGCACTGATTTTTTTTTACAGTCATGTGGCGAACCTCTTATAGTCTTGGTTTTGTATAAAAAAACAACTCTGAAAATGGTCTGAAATAATATGTTATTTAGCAAACTTTACTGAACCCGCAGGCACAAAACGGCTCCCCACCACTTTTTTTTTTAAAAAGTGGGTTTTAAATGCCTTTCCATGTATGCTTGCCCTTTTTATCAAACTGGAAAATAATAGTTAATTAAAATATTGTAATTTATAATTACTTATTGTGCAACTATAACCGAACTGTAATCATTACACAAATATTTTGCTAATAAAATGTTATGTTAAATCAGAAGTATTAATAATATAATAAGAAAAACACATTTTATGTACTAGTGTGAAATTATGCACAGGTTCCTCATTGAAGGCTGAGGAAAAATGACTTCATGCATGAGAAACAGTTATTTATTTAATTTTTTATATTGTAAGTAACCAACAGATTCTCAGGAAACAATGGAGCTCATTCGTCAAGCGGTATACGACCAAATTTATTCAGAAATTGTTCAGGGGAGCACTTACACAAGACATTTGGTATTCATGAAAATCCTGTTAGTTCAGAGAACAAAAAGTTATCCTACAGGAGTTTCTGAGTTTGTGTAAATTTGCGCGAAAGGCGACTCACTAACACAAACCTCGACTGGCTTCAAATCATATAACTGGCAATGTTTTGGCAATGCTGCGACTTTTTTCTTAATAATGGAGAAATACAGGTATATTTTGTAAAAACTGGAGACGTGATTCAAAACGACATCCACTTCTTCCTCTGAGAAATTCCCTTTCTCACAGTTTACTTGTCATTTAGCTTTAGCTTTTGTTGTGCTTCGTCTTTGATGGAGTTTTGTGGGCATCACTAAATGCCAAGGAATTTGTTTGTGACTTGTTTGTGAGCACTGAAAGTAGTTTGAAATTCTTGATACTATAGTCTTGGCCAAAAGTTTTGAGAATGACACAAATATTAATTTTCACAAAGTCTGCTGCTTCAGTGTTTTTAGATCTTTTTGTCTGGAGTATAAGTACAAAGTCTTTTATAAGTGTCAAAGGATTTCTATTGAAAATGACATTAAGTTTATGCGTCAATGAGTCAATATTTGCAGTGTTCACCCTTCTTTTTCAAGACCGCTGCAATTCGCCATGGCATGCTGTCAATCTGGGCCACATCCTGACTGACGGAAGCACATTCTTGCATAATCAGTATCAGAATTTGTGGGTTTTTGCTTCTCCACCTACCTCTTGAGGATCGACCACAAGTTCTCAATGAAATTTTGGGTTCATGGCTAAGGAACTCCGTAATCCCAATGTTTTGTTCCCTGAGCCATTTAGTTTTCCCTTTTGCCTTATGGCAAGGTGCTCCATCATGCTGGAAAAAGCATTGTGGTATCCTTAATCATTCATGTGTGTGGTTGCGTCTCAGCCAAGGAAGTGGGCTCACTCACAATTTTGCCTAAGACTACAGCCATGAATAAAAAAACTGGGACAAAAACATCCCCTGAAAGCAGCTTCTTCCAACCATCCAAGAACTGGTTGGTAACAAACAATGACTTTTCCAGTATGATGGATCACCTTGCCATGATGCAAAAGTGGTAACTAAATCGCTTGGGGAACAAAGAATCAGAATTTTGTAGAAAATTAATTTTCGTGTCATTCTGAAAACTTTCGTAAGTAGTGAAAAGGCGAGGAGAATAAAGCATAGAGGTGGTGGACAGACCTGTAGATGTCTAAAATTTCTCTTGTCTCATTTAATTTAAATGTCTCATAATGTCTTATTCCGCTATGTAGGGTGTATATTTCACTTAAGAAGTCAATGCACTTGTTTAGGGGTTAAAAAGGGGTTTGGGATACAATTTAAAACATAACATAATTCTGGTTTAGCTGTGGAATTTTGATGTGGGTTTTGGCAGACCGCTACTCTCCTCTCTCGCTATTTTTCCTTGAAAAATCATTGGCATCCAAAGCTTGCCCTGCCTTTGATCTATGAAAAAGCTTTCAGTACATGTAACTGCGCTGTCTTTGGAAAATAATTTTAGGTAACATTACTGTATCACCAAAATCTCAGCTTGTAGCTTTTCTCTTTTAGTGAAGATCTAATTCAAATCTGAGTCATCATCTAATATGATGGTCTTACTTCTGATGATAAAAGAATAGATCAGTTTTATTTAGTTAAAAATAAAAAGAGCCAGTTAAAAATTCCCGAGACAATTTTTGTAGTTTTCGAAAAAACTAAATATTATAGCAGCTTGAATAGAAGCATCTTTCCAATTTTAGTTTAATTGAAAATATTTGTATTGTATTGTATTTAATGTATTTATAAAAATCAGTTGTATTTAAAAGCCTGAAATACATATGAAATAAACCCAGGGAAATTGTTGAATACAGCTAAGTTTAGGTCACTTTAAATGTTCAGCTGATGGTCTGAAACTTTATACAATAGAAAAGAATCTAAGATGTTTGCAAGATACCTCGAATCAATGTTGTATAACTGTATTCATGTGCAAATGCCTTTTTTTTTTTTTTTCAGTATGGAGGAGGGAGC
This sequence comes from Clarias magur, assembly GCA_013621035.1. NCBI lineage: Eukaryota > Metazoa > Chordata > Actinopteri > Siluriformes > Clariidae > Clarias > Clarias magur. Next base: position 2,169,163 of record QNUK01000059.1, read on the forward strand.
AGCTGAGCGGTGTAAGGAGGCTATTGAGAAAGCACTGCACTATGACCAGAACAACCCTGAAGCTCTGCAGTTAATGGCTAGCTACCTCTTCAGCATTGAGAAACCTGAGGTACGCTATCATCTATATATAAGCAAACATCCTGTCTTCTTTGTCGTGTTCTCACACACCACCCACAAAGCGTGTAGTTAAGTCGCTCTACCAGGTGCTTTAGAAATGAACGGAATCCATCAGCTGCGGTGTTGTTGTCCTATACGTTTTTTTTTTCTCTCCGCTGCACTTTGATAGTTTTATTATAATGACATTGTTAAGTTGTTCATCAGTAATTTGATGGGGAATTTTAATTATGAAGAACTTACCCACCACTTAACAGCTCTGAGCGGAAAGTGTAAGAGACAGAAAAAGATTGCGATGAGAGTGCAACTCAGGTCACTGTATACTTTAATTAATCGCGCGCTCATATAATGAATTTGCACTTCCCTGAGGTAAAAACAAAACAAAAAAACATTGCACTGTAATCCTGATTTCAACCACTAGGTGGCAAACTGGTATAAGGAGTTTGATCCTGATTCATTCAGACTTCAGGTCAGACATGATATTAAAGTTCACAAGATGTCCATTTTGGAATAGACCAGAGTTGACTGCGTTATTACAAAGCAGGAGGTCATTTAATTTTTATATCTGATTTTATTCATAATGGTCAGTTAATGCTGGGGTACGAATCTTCCATATTGCTCTCTTTGGCGCTTCTCGAGAGGTTCCTGCCCAATTAAAAGACCAATCTAAATAACATGATATAATAATATAATACGAGAACTGATGCAAACATCCTTTTTTTTTTTTTTTCCTTTAAAGGAGGGCCGTGAGTATTTGATAAAAAGCGTATCGTCATGGCTACCGAGTCGGCCGAAGGAGGAAGAGTCTTCAGCAAGCGCAGAGCAGTCTGATGAAGATGAGGAACAATTGCAGGTGTGTGGGAGTCTGTGTGTATGATGTTTTGTCTCATTAAAAGTGAATGAGAGATTGATATTCTATTCTACATTCACAGTAGATGTATGGTGCTTGGCAGATGCCGTGATTCAGAGCTGCTTGCATTCATCTCATTATACATCTGCTCAAGGGCCAACAGTGGCAGCTTGGTGGACTTGGGGTTTAAACTCATGACCTTACAATCAGTAGTCAAGCAGCTCGACCACCGAGATAACCCTACCTTGTTCTGTTCCTTTCTGTAATGATTTCTCATACATGTGCTTGTGTGTAATCTGCAACATTTGTTTCTGTCCACTTTTTATAATATTGTGATCTCTATTGCCATTGAACAGATATATTTCTGTTTGCCTTTAAACTATAAAGAATACAAGACAAGATAAAGAATATACAGTTACCGGCCACTTCATTAGGTATATCTGTTAAACTATTGATTACGGCAAATATCTAATCTGCTGAAGTTCAAAACAAACATCGCAATGGGCAGAAAAGGTGCTTTATGTGACTTTGAGCGTGTCATGGTTTTTCTATGCCAGATGGGCTGGTCTGTGTATTTCCGAAAATAGATGGGCAACAGCAGCAGAAAACCACATCGGGTGCCACTCCTGTCAGAACAGGAATCTGAGGCTACGATTCTCATGGGCTTACCAAAATTAAACAATAGAACAATGGGAAAATGTTGCCTAGTCTGATGAGTCTCAATTTCTGCTGCGACATTCAGATGGTGGGGTCAGACTTTGGCAGAAATAACATGAAGGCATGGATCCATCCTGCCTTGTATCAACAATTCAGGCTGCTGGTGTGGCGAATATGTTTTTTGGCACACTCTGGGCCTCCTTAGCACCAACTGAGAATTAAATGCCATCTCAGTGTTGTTACTGACCATGTCCATTCTTTTATGACCACATTATACCATGCCATGGCACAAAGCTCAAAATAAGCTCAAACTGGTCCTCAATTGGCCTCCACAGACATCACATCTCAGTCCAATAGAACGCCTTTGGGATGTGGCGGAACGGAAGATTTGCATCATGGTGGTACAGCTGACAAAACTACTACGTGATGTCAGTATGGACAAAAATGTTTATGGGAAATTTCCAGCACCTTCTTGAATCTATGACACAAAGTATTAAGGCAAAAGAAGGTCTAACCCTGTACTAGCAAGGTGTACCTAATGAAGTGGCCAGTGAGGGTATAATGACTTGAGCGTATGAACAAAATTGGTTAATTGTACAAACAATTTCGTGTTCGATGCTTGATTGCATTTTTATGGCTTATTAACTTTGAGATCGGGAAGAAAGGAGGGGCTGGGGGCTGAAACATCTGTTTATAGCGCCCGTATAATGCAAATGAGAAGAGCTACTGGGTTGTTTTGTGGAGGTTTCACAATAATATACGTAGCAAAAGAAAGCCTAGTTACTTGGCCATTGACAGGAAATGGTTCAAGTATGATAATGCACTGATTTGATTATATTATTGATCTGATTATGAAATGAGTGCTCCGATGTTGAGCCTTTTGCTTGGTGCTATTTTAGAGATGGATACGATTAAGACATTTCTTTGGGAATGAGGGAAGTCTGGTAAAGCATTTGTGTTTGGTTTATAAGTGTGTGCGAGTTTGTTTGAGGGATTTTTTTGCCCTCTGTTTCGTTGGCCAGACTAAAAGCAGTGCTGCATGAAGCTTTCCCGAACTTTGAAACGAGTTCTCAGATGCAGAAAGCTAGTAGGAGTTGGGGAGACTAATCCTTTCATTTCGCTCTCAGTCGCACCGGGCTGCAAGGCAGACATGTGCGCGCACATGCTGACCCTGTACTTTAACGTTCCTCTTTGCAACGTGAAATCCAGAGATTTTACTTAAAGCAGGCTAATATTATGCTCTCTCAGAGGTTGGCAAAAAGAATTTCCCCACATGTCTGTATACATCACTGCCCTGAAATTTACTAAAGGAAATTATTAAAAGCCCCAGCTTTATTTCTGTCTCGGCTTTTTGTTTGGATCATTTTCTGTTGTTTGATTTAATAGCTGCAAGCATAATGCGATGGCAAATTAAACAGCATTCTTTCGTGTTCTGCTTGTTTCCTATGAAAAGCAGAAAAAATGAACAGGATGTAAAAGCCACAGTGTAATTGGGATCAGATTTGGTTCAATGCCATCATGATGAAAATCTGATGTGGTAGCACTCTTGAACTGAGGCGCGCACGCACACACACACACACACGCACACAATGAGACGGGAGGCCAGGGTGGTTAATGAGTAGACGAGGTTGAAAAGGCGAGAAAGGCGCAGACAGCAGGGAAGAGTGCAGTCAGCAGAAAAGGAGACAAGGCTCTGATGAAGTGCTAATGAGCCAAGAGGTTCGGAAAACACACATAGAAGCGCTGCGCATAAAAGAGCGCGTCTTGCATTTGCATCTTGCTCGTCAGGCTCCGGCTACCTTAGAGCATAACAGTGTACGTAATATAAGGGTAGCTGTTCATTCACTCATAGTGGTATTGTAGCTCAAGACTGCACACACACACGCACACAACAGTAGAAAGTATAGATACTAGAATTCTGTGTTTTGCAATGGATCGCCACCCCATCCAGAGTGTATAGAGAGGGATAGAGAGTCCCCTGGGATAGACTCCAGGCTTTCAGCACCCCTGTTTAAGGTAGGCGTTTTAGGGAACGAGTGAGAGTCAGTGTATAGCATGCTAATGAATTCTTTTACTTCTGTTACCCTGATTATTATTATTATTATTATTATTATTATTATTATTATATATTATTATTATAGCAGTATTAGTAGTTATATAGTACTGAGTAGTTCTAGTAGAATTAGTAGTAATAATAATAATAATATTTTTATTAGTAGGGATTGGAACAACTACTATAAATACACTTCCTAAAAATAGTTGCAAAGCAATGATGATTGGGGCCAAACACCTGCGCCGTCGCTGCCTTGGCACAGCAGAAAGGCAGTTTAACACAGCCATCCGCGAGGCAAGGGACTACTTCGCGTGGACAACTATAGGCAGGCAGAGCGGCGGATCGGTGTGGTCTCTAGGCAACCCCGCCATGTCTGCAATCAAAGCGCTACACCTGGCCGGTAGGCTACTTAAGCCCCCAGAAACCGTGCACCATGTGCGAAGAGTTAGATAGCACCAGGTCTGGCAGGGTTGCTCCGGTATAGGAAAAGAAAAGAGAAGACAAATAAGAAAAGTAAAAAAAAAAAAAAAAAAAAAAAAACTGAAAAGAAAAATAAAAAGATAAAAAGAGGAAACTGAAAGAGATGTAAAAGATATATATAAAAGATGTATAAAAAAAAAAATATATATATATATATATATATATATATATATATATATATATATATATATAATTAGAAAAAGAGGAAGATGCATATATAGATGTACATTTAGGTTTAGAAGCACAAGTTGGGGGTTTCCTTAGCTGGGTAAGAGAATAAGAGGCAAGGCAGCATGCACTGCGAGAAGTGCTGCTCCACCCTGTGGTATAAGACATTCCACCTTCTTTAGTTGTACAAGTTACAAAGCGGTGTAGAAGTGCCATTAACTTAGTGCTGCGATGTGCTTGCCCTACCTGATTAATCCTTGCCAAATTACACATAATCACCCCGTGTCCCAATGTTCCCCTCTATCTCCGGCGTTGGAGCTCCCACACTTAACAACATATCCGGTGGCACCATATTGGAGCATCCCCTCGTAACAGGCAAAGGCCAGATGCATTTCAAGGGGAAATACCAATACCATTATGACATAATATATTATATAACTACATAGTTATATATAACTAAAGAGGTTATTAGTCACTTTTTGACAAGCTTATGGCTTAACCACGGCTCAACCATTTGAGACATCAAAATTACTTGCGCAGTTTTGCATCCTGAATGTCTGGAGATCATATCGGGCCAGTTTTGTGGTGATCGATTAAATTTCCTAGGAAGAGTATATCAAAATTAATTGGCTGTTTTTGCATACAGTCCAAAATAACTGACCTCCTGCTAATTAGAGTACATGACATGCAGCACGAAACTTGTTCAGCTCAATGAGACCTAAATGTGTGTTGGGTTTACATGCATATATGCCAGTGTTTCCAAGATTTTTCAAGAGACACGGTTAGCGGCCCTGGGCCACGCCCAGGGCCAGCCGCACTGATGTTCACACTCTAATGTTCGCAGATTTCAACCTGTGTGCTGTTCTTCATGAGTTTTATCACTCCTAGTGCCTGGGCCCTAATAACTATTACTACATTTACTAATACTACTATTACTAGTACTACTTTTATTGTTTTTACTATTATTATTACTCATACTTGCCAGTTATCCCATTTTTAGCCTGCTCTTAGTGTGTCATCTCTAATCCTATTAATTATATTATTATTATTAATAATAATAATAATAATAATAATAATAATAATGTTATTACTGCTATATTGTCACTTGCAATACTAACCGTACCATTCCTACTAATGTGGACCCCTGTCGCACTGAACCACAATTCCATTATCTCTGCAAAAAATTGGTTGAAGGCAGTAAGAACTTGTACGGTTTGTTAGGAATGCAGTAGAAACCGGTAAGGGCATAGTATTGTCTCCCTTGTTGTGGACCCGCACCCTTTTTTGGGGGGAGGGGGGGGTGTGGGACGGAGGTGAGGACATGGTCAATACAAGACGAACGCAAGAAGAACTTAATAAGGGCATCGCAATAACGCCATTGAGAGTTAACAGCATAACTAAGACCTCTGATGGACTACAAGCATGCCGCAGATGAGAAAGATTGGATGGCTTTCAGAGTTGGCTTTGCAGTGTCACTGCCATGACCATGGTACATCCATGTCACGTTGTACTGTAGAAGACAGCATAAAGCTCATATTACATTCTTCTAGTGCTTACCACCTTTATAGTGCCCATGCAGCAGATTAAAAGATATGACGCCCCTAATAAAAAGCACTGCATGTGTTAGACGTGCTGACAAAATGCAGTAGTAAAATGTGATAAGCGCCGGGTGGAACATGATCATGTGCAAGATAGATAGGAAATCAGTAACATGATGGATGCACTGAGAATCTGACAGGGACATGGCTAGGATGTAGTAAAAAAAAAAAAAAAGCATGTTTATGAAAATGTATATTATAATAATAATAATATTAATATTAAATAGAGTTGCAAACAACGAAGACGGGCCCAAGCACCCTGCGTAACCGCCACCCCGGGTGCACCGCACAACCTGTGTGTTATTCAAGTGTGTCAAGACCTCGAAAAAGCTCCTGCCCCAGGGGCCCCAGGGGGGGTGTGCGTGTGTGCGGGGGGGGGGAGGGGGGGGGGGGAGGGTGTGTGTGTTGGGGGGGGGGTGTGCGTGTGTCTTGGGGGGGGGGTGCGTGTGTGCGGGGGGTGTGTGTGTGTGTGTGTGTGTGTGTGTGTGTGTGGGGTGTGTGTGTGTGCGGGTGTTTGTAACGTGTGGATGTGCGGATGTCAGTCTGTGTATTAACATGAGTGATGTGTGTATTATTTTGTGTGTGATGTCTATATTATTTTGTGTGTCATGTGTGTGTGTGAGACATGTGACTTGTTAGTGTGTGTGGGTGTGTGAGACAGAGATGTGAGTGTGTGAGTATTAAAAATTGTGGTATGATATACATCAGTATGAGTGTGTTTGTGTATATGTGCATGTGTGCGTCTGTATGTGTGTGAGACTGTTAACATTGTGATATAATTGTGTTTGTGCTTGTGTGTGCATCGTGAGTGAGGTGTGTGCGTGTGTGTGCCTGTGGGTGTTAACATTTGTAATGTGTGTGGTGCGTGCGTGCGTGTGGTGCGTGTGTGTGTGAGCGTGTTAACATTTGTGATGTGTATGTGTATACAATAGGCTGTAGATGCTGGAAAATGAGCCTCACACTATGATGTTTCTGAATGTGATGTCACTGAACATGTCACTTAATATAATGTCACTCAATATAATGGCACACACAAAGTTATTAATAATTTTTTAGCATATGTTTAAGGCATTATCACGACTGACCCGTTTGAGATATCAAAAATCCCTCCGCAATTCTGCGTCCTCAATGTCTTTAGATCACATCGGCCCGGTTTGGTGGTGATTGTATAAATTCCCCAGGAGGAGTATATCAAAGTCCGTCGGGTGCGTTTTTGCGAACGACCTAAAAAAACTGACTTCCTGTTGAGTTGAGCCCAGGACATGTAGAAAGTTGTTCGGCTCAATGAAATCTAAAAGTTTCGTGTGCCTACGTGCAAGTGTGTATGAGCTATGCAGCAAAATCTCGTGTGGGGGCCCCTAGGGCCCCAGGCCACGCGCCTCTTGGGCATCCTAATGACAGCAGATTCCAACCTGTTTGCCAATTTTCATGACTTTTTGAGAATTTTAAGACCCCCGAAAAGTCCAAAATGGTGGAAAAAGTAATAATCCTTAGGAAAACAAGAGTGCTTGGGGCCTAATAATAATTATTCAGCTGTTCATTTCCATCGCGTGTGCTCTGAGTTTTAGTTTTCACCAAGAATTTTCCTTTCATTGCATCACTAATAGCACATCATTGTGTGACTGTGTGTGTGTGGTGGATCCTGAGGTTTCTAACATTGTTTCAGTATTATGTATGCATAAATTTGCTGAAAGCCAAATAGAGAATTTTGCCCATAACAAATTTAACTTTTTTTTATTTCTTTTTTTAACCAGAGTAATATCCCACCATACGAGTCCCGAATTACAACAGCCAAACTACTGATAGAAGTCGAGGAATTTGAGGTAAGGTTCTACTGCATTGTTTCATTCGCTCTGTTTTAACTACTGATATGAGCAAATAATACTAATATGAGCAAAATAAAACAAACTATATGACAAAGGAGTTCTTGTAGAAACATTTTTATTGTTTTTTACCCTCATCCTCCCAGACAAATTGTCACGGACTAACCGGAGATGAAGCAGAAGACTTAGCAGTTAGCCCTGTAGCGTGGATGGTAAACCCAAACGCGGAAGTAGCGCGAGTAGGCAGGATAACCACGCAAGTTATTCTTAGAACTCTCCCGAAGCGAGAGCAAGAGTTTACACAAATAAACCCGCGTTCTAAATACACACACCCAATCAGAAGCGATAACCCAAGAAAGTGAGTACTCACGTTTGGACGAGCGAGGCGACGGCGATAGCACGGGCATAACTCAATGACTGAGCGATGTGATGCGTCATCTTGTTTCCTTTTATGCTTCCTGAAACCCGACCGTATTACTTCCGGGTCCTAGTGCCGGTCGTGTTATGAGTGTGCATGACAGTACCCCCCCGTCCAGGACCGACTCTCGACGGTCCTGGGGTGGAGGATACCCGACGACGGTAGTCCCGGATGAGTTCGGGGTCTAAGACGAACCGAGCCGGAATCCAAGATCTCTCCTCGGAACCGTAACCTTCCCAATCCACCAGGTACTGGAGCCCTCTGCCCCGAGGACGTGAGTCAAGGATCCGGCGAACGGTGTAGGCGGGACCACCCTCAATCATCGGGGGAGGAGGAGCAGGGTGGGTGGGTGGAACCATAGGTGAGGTGGTGAAGGGTTTGAGCTGGGAGGTGTGGAATACCGGATGGATCCGGAGCGCCGCAGGCAGCTGGAGCCGGTAGGTGACAGGGTTAATCCGGAGATTGATGCGGTATGGTCCGATGAATCTGGGTGATAGTTTCCTTGACTCAGTCTGCAGGTGAAGGTTTTTTGTTGAGAGCCATACCTTATCACCTACTTGGTACATTCGTCCCGGTGGGTGTCGACGGCGATGTTGCAGGGTGTAGCGGCGATTGGCCTTTTGAATGGCGTGGTTTGCTTGTCTCCAAAGCCGTCGACACCGGCGAACCAACGGTTGGGCCGACGGCACTTCCACCTCCGGTTCCTGATGATCGAACATCGGAGGTTGGAAGCCGTAGCATACCTCGAATGGGCTTAGGTTGGTGGCAGAAGATAGGTGGAGGTTGTGTGACAGCTCAGCCCAAATGAGGTAGCGGGCCCAGGAGCACTGGCGATCAGCAATAAAACATCTCAGGTAGCGCTCCAGTTGTTGGTTGGTTCGCTCCGTCTGACCGTTAGTCTGTGGGTGGTAACCGGAGGACAGACTGCAGGAGGAATTGATCAGACGGCAGAAGGCCTTCCAGAACCGGGACGTGAACTGGGGCCCCCTGTCCGAGACGATGTCCTTTGGGAACCCATGCAGGCGGACTACGTGCTCTAATATCAGCTCAGCGGTCCTTTTAGCTGATGGGAGTCCGGAGAGGGCCACCAGGTGAACAGCTTTGGAGAACCGGTCGACGATGGTGAGGATGGTGTCCTTTCCTTCCGAAACCGGCAGGCCCGTGATGAAGTCAACGGCAATGTGTGTCCAGGGTCGGCGGGGAACCGGGAGTGGTTGAAGTTCCCCGGGTGATGGTCTGTTGCTGTCCTTGGACCTGGCACACACTGGGCACGCCTGGACGAACTCATCTACGTCCTTCTTCATACTGGGCCACCAGAAAGCACGTTGTACAAACAGTAGGGTCCGCCGTCTCCCGGGGTGTCCTGAAAGGGGGGAGGAGTGTCCCCACTGAAGCACTTCGGCCCTGATGGCGTTGGGGACGTAGAGTCGGCCAGGCGGCACACCTGCTGGCGCGGTCTCCGTAGCTTGTGCCTGGCGAACCCTCGTCTCCAGGTCCCACCTGAGCGGTGCGAGGATCTTGGTGGCTGGTAGTACAGGCGCGGGGTCCGCCCGGGGGACGTCTTCCTCGTGTTGTCGGGAGAGGGCGTCGGCCTTGGTGTTCTTGGACCCCGGGCGGTATGACAGGTGGAAATTGTAATTTTCAAAGAATAGTGCCCATCGCCGCCTGTCTGGGGTTCAGCTGTTTTAACGTGCGGATTGTAATGAGGTTTTGGTGGTCGGTCCAGACGATGAACGGCTCTCTGGCGCCCTGGAGCCAGTGTCGCCATTCCTCCAGGGCCCACTTTATGGCCAGCAGCTCGCGGTCCCCTACTCCGTATCGCTGCTGAGTGGCGTCAAATTTCTTGGAGAAAAAACTGCAGGGATGCAGTTTTTGGTCTGGACCTCGCTGGGAGAGAACAGCCCCGGCGCCCACATCCGAAGCGTCCACCTCCACAACGAATGGTTTATCAGCATCCGGGTGAAGGAGGATGGGAGCAGTGGTGAAGCGGCGACAGAGCTCATGGAAGGCGGAGACAGCAGTTGGGGTGAGATTGAAAAGGTGAGATGATGGGCGGGTCAGAGCGGTTAGTGGCGCTGCAACGGTACTGTAGTCCCGGATAAAGCGGCGATAAAAATTGGCAAACCCGAGAAATCTCTGGAGCTGTTTAAGAGTCTTGGGTAGGGGCCAATGACTCACAACTTCCAATTTCTGCGGGTCCATGGCCACACCCTGGGGCGAGATGACAAAACCCAGGAACGTGGTGGAGCGCTCGTGGAAAGCGCACTTCTCCAACTTACAGTACAGCTGGTGGGCGAGCAATCTCTTTAGAACCGCTCTGACATGCTGGATGTGCTCGTTGAGTGTTCGGGAGTAGATGAGGATGTCGTCCAGGTAGACGAACACCCAACGGCCTAACATGTCTCTGAGAACGTCATTTATGAACTGTTGGAAAGCGGCAGGTGCGTTGCAGAGACCAAACGGGATGACCAGACTTTCGTAATGTCCTGTGGGGGTGATGAAGGCCGTCTTCCACTCATCGCCCTCTCTGATGCGCACCAAGTTGTAGGCGCTCCGGAGGTCCAACTTAGTGAAGATGGTGGCACCAGAGAGGGCGTCCAGGGCAGAGTTGGTAAGAGGCAATGGATGTCGGTTCTTTATGGTAATATTGTTGAGCCCCCGATAATCGACACAGGGACGTAGACTACCATCGCGTTTCTTCACGAAAAAGAACCCCGCAGCGGCAGGTGAGGAGGAGGGCCGGATGGTACCATGGCGAAGTCCACTGGAAACATACTCCTCCATCGCCTGCGTCTCGGTGTTGGACAATGAATAGAGATGGCCGCGGGGTGGTGTCGCACCTGGCTGAAGATCGATCGCCAGGTCGTATGAGCGATGAGGTGGTAGATGGGTCGCACGTCTCTTACAAAAGACTTCAGCCAGGTCCCGGTAGTCTAGCGGGATTTTATCTGTGTCGACATCGGGGGCCTCGGACTCCCTAGAGCACGTCCCAGCCTCGGCCCGTAGGCAAAGCTCAGTGCAGGTCGGCCCCCATTGGAGGATCCGGCTTTGGGTCCAGGATATGAGCGGGTCGTGCTGCAGCAGCCAAGGGTGTCCGAGGATGATAGGTGGTGAGGAGATAGTGGTGGTGTGAAACTGGATCTGTTCTTGATGTTGGTTAATGATGAGGGTGATAGGTTGGGTCTGAAAGGATATGGGGCTGGAGGAGAGAGGCCGACCATCGACTGATGTAATGGTTACAGGCTGGGATAACGCCTCAATCTTTATCCCCAATTTTTTGGCATAGGAAGAGTCAATGAAGTTACCTGCTGCCCCGGAGTCGACGAACGCGGTACTTCCGACCCGTTTGTGGCCAAACTGGAGATATACTTTAACCGTGAGACGGGAATCATTGGTCATGGTGGTGGAGAGGGACATGGGACCCGGTGAGTTCCTCCCATTTCTCACCGGGGCTGCGCGTTTCCCGGCCGCAGAGGACAGATGGCTCGATGATGTGCAGAAGATCCACAATACGCGCAGAGCCCCTCTCTGAATCGGCGTTCCCGTTCTGCAGCGGTCAAGGAGGCGCGCCCTAATTGCATGGGTTCCCCGACTCCTGTGTCAACCACGGCGGGAGGTGGAGTACCGACGGTCCTGGTGGGTGCTGCAGTGAATGGGGCGTGAACTTCTGGAACTGGTGAGCGGGAGAGGAAGGGCGTGGTGTGTGGTAGTGCAGTCATGGTGGGTGGCAGGGTACGAGGAGCTGGCTTGGGGCGAACGAGCAGCCGTTGGTCGATCCGGAGGGCGAGTTGAATTAAACCCTCCAAGGTAGCTGGAAGCTCTCGTCCGGCGAGCTCGTCTTTTATCCGCGCAGCCAGTCCCTCGTAGTAGGCCGTCCGGAGTGCGGAGTCTCCCCAGTCGGTCTGTACGGCGAGAGTACGAAACTCCGCGGTGTAACGGCTCACGGACGACCCTCCCTGCTTTAGATGATACAACTTGGAGTCGGTCTCCACCTCAGCAGCTGGATGTTCAAAGGTGAGCTTGAGCTGGCGGGTGAACTCGGTGTAGGAGTAGGCGACATCTGAATCCGAACGAAGAACCGCCGTGGCCCACTCAGCTGCCTGCCCGGATAGCAACGAGACGAGAAGAGCAATGCGCAGTCGGTCTGTGGAGTATCTGGTGGAATTAAACTCAAACACAAGATCCAACGCAGTTAGAAAAACACTGCACTTCCCATCCGTGCCATTCCATTTATCCGGTAAAGATAAGAAAACATCAGAAGGTGGAGAGGGAGTTGGCGGCGCAGCAGCCGCTGCGATGGGCGTGGCCACAGCCGGCTGAGCGGCCGCCCCGCGGAGGACCGCATTCTCCTGTCGCAGCTCCGCCCCCTCGCGGCGCAAGGCCGCGACGCCCTGGAGCTCCGTGCGGAGCGATGCGACCTCACCACGGAGCTGATCGATCAGCTTAGCATGCCGGTCAACCACATCGCAGAGGTGAGCAAACTCCGCTGGGTTTACTGCCGGTGGCTCAGTCATTCTGTCACGGACTAACCGGAGATGAAGCAGAAGACTTAGCAGTTAGCCCTGTAGCGTGGATGGTAAACCCAAACGCGGAAGTAGCGCGAGTAGGCAGGATAACCACGCAAGTTATTCTTAGAACTCTCCCGAAGCGAGAGCAAGAGTTTACACAAATAAACCCGCGTTCTAAATACACACACCCAATCAGAAGCGATAACCCAAGAAAGTGAGTACTCACGTTTGGACGAGCGAGGCGACGGCGATAGCACGGGCATAACTCAATGACTGAGCGATGTGATGCGTCATCTTGTTTCCTTTTATGCTTCCTGAAACCCGACCGTATTACTTCCGGGTCCTAGTGCCGGTCGTGTTATGAGTGTGCATGACACAAATATAGATGACTAACTGGATTCAGTAATCTGCTGCACATAATAGCTGATTCATTTCCCCCCTGTTTATAGACTATCATAGGCCATTTTTCACTGCTCTGCTTGCCACTAGTTGCAGAGAGGTTCACAGTGTGTGATTAATCTTTGAGAAAATCAAATATTTGAACATCGAACAAAACATTGAATATTTGCTTCCTGGGGGTTGCCGCTTAGCCTCGACATTATTTGTCGATTGGGAAATAAGAGCTAAAATCATGCAGTGTACGTTATGCTTTAGTGTCTGTGTCGCATTGTTCACATATTCGCTTGAGTATCTTATTTACATGAGGAGGACTGAAAGTGGCACCATTAGATGGCACATTGGAGCCAATAAATCCGCGTCTATTACAGTCAGTGTCATTTCCGGTAATTTCATGCACAGCAACATTAAACAGACTGCTTTTTTTCCTCCATTGATTCTCTCCCAAATTTAGTCATGTCCAATTCCACCAAGCTTTAATAGGACAAACCACCCGCATCAGCTACTCATTATTCTCATCATTTAGGAGCAGTGTAACACACTCAAAGGAAGGAACTCTGGGGTGAATGTGTAGTGTCACTATGGCCGATGTGGATATGGCATTCACCCCTCTCTCTCTCTCTCTCTCTCTCTCTCTCTCTCTCTCTCTCTCAAGGCTCCCAGTTATAGATGGCTATAGCATCACTTATGAATAGAACTCCTGATCACAGATGAACACATTTCTGTTGTGCCACTTGGGAGCCTGTTTTTCTTGACTTAGTAATGTTCTAGACTCTCATGGTGTTGGCTACAGAATAAAAAGTTGCGTCAGTATAACACCATGTGAATTTAGCACATTATTAAGTACTATGCGTTTTCTATTACAATAAGTGTTTGACTAAAGCAAAATCTTTCCTGGATTCGGGTGGTTCACTGTGACGACCTCTCGACAGGAGAGGCCGAAAGATGAACAACAACAACACCTTTCTTGGATTAGTAATTATTTTTAAATTCTCAGCGAGGGTTTCCTACTTGAGACACAGAACATAACACACACAACTGAAAGTTTAAAAGAAAAGCAAGCTTGATTGAGAGCAAAACACATGGTTATTACCATCATCTGATGTTCATGAGTTCGTTTCCCGGTTGATACTATAGCCATCCGTAGCTGGTTTTGACTAGTAACCCAGTGGCGTCTACATGACATTGTGGCGTCCCACCTCAATTGGCAAGGGTTCGAATCCCTCATTTGGTTCTGCATGCATGGAGTTTTCATGTTTACTTCGTACTTGATGGGTTTGTTCCGGTCGTCTCCGATTTCCACCTACAGTCCCTGTGATGTGATGAGTCCAGGGTTTACCCCATATAGTGCCCGGCGTCCCTTGGGAATGGATTCTGCATTATAGTCCCTGCAAAGCTTATGCATTATAGAAATAAGTAAGTGTGTGAATGAGAGTGTACAGTGAAATCAGTTCTGATTTACCAAGAGGAATTTAAAATTCTTTTTTTAAAAGTTGCAAAAGCCACTTTTTAATATGTGGTTATGGTTAAAGAAGTTTGTTACTAAATTCATTGTATGAGTGTTTGCTTCACTTGGATAATGAGGTGTTTTCTTTTTCCCTCAAAGTATTTTTCTGTCTTTTCTCTATGGGAAGGTTGTGGTTGAATAATTCAGGAACTGTATTTTGCTTAGCACTTGACCTTTACTCTTTTGTGTGTGTGTGTGTGTGTGTGTGTGTGTGTGTGTGTGTGTGTGTGTGCGCGCATGTGAGACTCCTGTGAGCATTTTACAGAATGATATAATCGAATGGGGGAAAAAAGGATGAAAAAGGGTTGGAAATGAGTGATGACAGTGGGAGGTTTAAAAAAAATAAATGAGGAATCTGAGTTTTTCTGCACAAGTGAGAATTGGGGAAAACCTGAAAAAGGATGTTCTTCTCATTCTCTTGTCTGTTTTGTATCTCCGTCCCGTGTGAGAAGTGTGTTTGTAAATGCAGCATGACTCTAAAGCTGTTAGAAGTCTCAGCATGGCTGAAAGCTCTTCGCGCCATAGGGGAGGCATTAATATTAATACCAGTCACCTGGCTGCCTGGCAGAGCTGCACTGAAAGTCATGGGGTCATCGCTTTGATAGCTAGTGCTTAGACAGAAGCCAAGCTCCTGCCCAGCATGAAACATTTTGATTGGTCTTTTGAGAAAAGGAAAAAAAGTTAAAAAGGGGACGGGGGGCAGAGAGAGATGCTCTGATAACCAAGTAGTTGTGTGACTGTAAGTTTTATGTTTGCATTGATTCATTTGGCTGGCAATTTTATTTAAGTGAATATCGAGGCAAGTAGAGTCCAGTCTAAGGATATAGCTTGCATGTGTTGCCAGACTTATTCTTATCAATTTGAGAAACAAATGGAAGATTCATGTAGATTAAAAAGAAGGAGACAGAGACACAGAGAGAGAGAGAGAAAGAGTCAAAATTTAATTTTTATTTTGATAAAATGCTAGTATAGTAGTCAAGGAGCGCAGAATTAGTATAGTATATATCTAAAAGTATTAGCATACATCTACAATGTTACTTGTTAAAAGAGCTAGCTTCTAATCAAGCAGGAACAGTCTACAGTTACTGAAAGTAAAAGATAACTCACCTAGGATAACTTATTATTATTGTTCATGAATTATGCACCAAAATTTGCTAGGATCACTGTTTTACAAAAAAAGTCTTGGGTCCCATATTATCTTTAGCACACATTTTGTTATACAGTATATGATTATCATGGCTGCATTATTATGTACAAAGCCATTTAATATTTTCATACATATTTTAAAAATGAATAAATAAATAAGATTACAGAAGAATATTTGCATGCCTGTAATGAAAGCAACATATTACATGACAAACCAGTTTTCAGATGAAAAAAATAAAAAAATGTAGGCTCCTTGGTTTTGCATGAAAATGTAAAGCAAACTCAGTAAAAACCTCCTAGCTGTTTTATTGCAGACATTTGCATCCAACACTACTGATTATTTTCAAGCAAATACTTTTTACACTATTTTTTTGTCTTTTTTTTATTTGTAAAATGTTACATTCACCTTTTATGTTAGACAATACATTTTTGTAGACAATCACTTAAACATTAAAACCGCCTAGGTTTTGGATTCACCTTGTGCCACTGGTGTGCCTCTGGCCCCTTGGGGAGTGGCTCTGCAGGGCCTCTGGTGTATGCTATGGTGTCTGACACCAGGATGTTGGCAGTGGATCCTTTGGGTGCCTTATTGGATTGTGGGAGGAGCTGACCACCTGTGCATGAGGTGGAGCTGACCGTGGTACTGAACATAGGCTGTGTTTTCCTCTGCTTGTTTTATAGTGTGTGTGTGTGTGTGTGTGTGTGTGTGTGTGTGTGTGTGTGTGTGTGTCAGGCCAAAAACTTTATACACACTTTAGGAAACCAAAAACTTGTATAAATATTTTAACACTAAATATATTCCTATACATTATATATTGATGATAATATATATTGATTTTTGCTGAGTCTATATATAAACTCATATATTCATAAAGAAAAATTTTCTCTGACAGCAAAAATCTCCTTTTTTGCACAAGTTAAGGTTAAGTGACGGCACACATATTCAGCTAGGGTAAGTCTGGGTTCCGATTTGTTTTCAAGCCACGTCTTGCAGTCCTGTTTGGTGAAAAAGTGCTATAAAATAGATGTCTGTTCTGTCAGACGTCTTAAGACAACCATGAGCCTGTGAGAGACAGGTCTCTCTGTAGATGTTTTGTACACTTTTTACAGAGTGTGCATTTTTGTGCCATAACGTCTTGCTTGAACAAACTCTGTGCACTTGAGAGAGTTCATAAAACTGGAGTAAAACTGGCAGATATTGGTATTATTTGTACAGACTCTTGAGAGAATCTCTGTGTGTATCTTTGCGTTTAAAGATGTCAAAACTCAGGAACAGGTTCTAACTCAATTTTATCAGGGCTGTTTTCCCTATCAACACCATCTGGTCAAACCCCAGCACACCCACTTACAGAAAAAGATAGATGTCTTACTTTGAAGAGAAAAAGCGAAAGAGAGCAAGAGGGAACAAAATGGGAGAGGAGAATATTCTCTCATCACTGCGTATACCTATTGAGTTGAATGATGGTTTGTAATGACACTGGAGGGATTCAATTATCTCTAAAGGGGAAAGCATTTAATTAAGAAAAAAAACTCACTGAAGACTGCATTGTGTGCACATTTTTAATTGACTATCTAATTTTCTTTTGTGGGTTTTTATCTTTAGTGTTTTACCTTAGAAACTGCTTATAGTGAAATTTCACTGAATAGCTAATCTTAATGGCTGTGTTTTATGATACACATTATAATTTGTTATCTAGGATGGTGTGAGAAGCAGTGGTGTGTGTACCAGAGTCAGACAAATCATCCAGGTAGCTTGAGGCTTTTTAAAAAGAAATATTTAATTTATTGTTTGATTTTTTTAAATGGTACATTTCCCCAAGAAATAAGTCCTTTTATTTAGTATCATGCTAAATGATTCAGTTCTCAAGGTCATACTTTTTACTTGTTATTTTGCTCCCATTTCTAGTTACATTGCTCTTACCTCGCCTAAGACAGGGGCTGAGGTAGCATATTGTGGCTACACGCTCAACAAAAAGTCTTTTTTAGATTGCACAGAAAGACACTGGGTAGCGTTTTTGTTTATAGCTTGGCACAGCAGTTTATTTTTCTCAGTTTTGTCAGTGTATATACATGCTCGAGTTGCGAAAGATCATTCATCATCCATGCATTATAAATGTTAATACGTGTGATGCAGTAGGTGATGTGATTGAACATGTTCGCACTATTGCAAAAGTCTTTTTCGTATGAATATATACACTCAGTAAATTCATTTATTTTGCTTAGTGATGAGTATACCTATTACTTTTTCTTAAGAAAAAAGAATTCTACTGACAGGTAGTAATAATGTTTTTCACAGATGCTTTATGCTACTTAATGTCTAATTTTCATTGCTAAAGCTTCGTTATGTATTTAACACTAAGGCCATGTACTGTACTGTTTACTCTACATTGCTCCACGTTGCTCGCCAACACATTTCCTTCTGTGACTGGCAGAACTAACTAACTGTGACCGGTGAAACTGCTGACTGACAGTGTAATTATCAGGGGTGAGAGTAGTTTTAAATTATTTGTGGTACTATATAGCCAAAATGTGAGGAGAATGAACCATGGAGGTGGTGGACAGTCCTGAGAAACTTTCAAGATTTATTTTATATTTCCATTTTATAGTTGCATATTTAGAACATCACCTATTCAACTGCTAGGGTTTCAGGGTTGAATCCCAAACAGTGTAAAATGGAAAGCTAGTTCGCTATGTATAGTGTACAATCCCTTGTTCCACACACAAAGTAGTGACCTAGGAGTTCGAGAGTATTTGGTATTCAGTCATGAGTTAGGAGGAGTAAGGTGAGAGAGTGAAGCTCGGTGTCAAAATAAGAGTCGCATCCGAGGTTCCACTGTATCGTTTAAGATGACAACGTTATCAGATGTGTTCTCTTGCTGAAAGTGGTGGTATTCTGGTAACTTGTGTGTACATCCTGATAATAATACGTGTTTTTTCTAGGCAAAATATTGCTTCTAAATAGGATGAAGACTCAACAAATACAGTTGTAAGCTGCAGCTTTTTGGCTTGTCCAGTTATATGGGACTGTAGGCTAGATAATACTTTTTATGATTTGTCCACCTCTGATATAAGATTGTCATTTTTGAATGTTTCTAGCTATGTAGCTAGGGGTATAGCAGACAATGATGCAAACATTCTCAGAATTCACCAGTAGTTATTAATTAATTGTTGTGGCCAGAGTTATATTTTAGGTATTCTAGTTTTCTGTTAGACAGTATAACCCTTTTGATGGTGGATACTCATGTTTTAAAGTACATGATTAATCGCTGTCGCCATAGTAGTTTTAATAATTCATATACTGTATAATGAGGCCCACAGTCCCAGTATTATCAATATTACAGGTATATGAAATATCTGGCAGCAGTAATATAGTAATGATTAGGTATTTTTGTTGCATTTATTCATAATGATTATATCTGCTTTCCTGACTCATCTTTATTCCATCAAGGATTGTCATTTTGTGTGCATTCAGAGCTATGAGAGGAAGATAACTATATTGACTTCTAGGTGCATCAGTCCGCTGGTTCATACTTACAGAACAAAACAGCATGATGAACCAGATATATATCTTTGCCCGAACCTCTTGGGGTGTAAAGATTCACTGATTTTAAGCCAGCACATTAGCTACGAGGCATTCATGAGTGCACCATTATAGTTTTTTTTTCCGTACGAGCTCAGCATTACACATCTTTTATTTCATTAGTATTCAGTAATTTTATTAAATTAATTTTCTTTTGCATTATGATTTTCTTTCTCGCCCTCATTCTTTCTGCTTGCATTCATGCATCTCTACTTATCTGTCAGACCCCGTTAATGAAATATCCCACTCCCTAAAGCTAAACATTCTTTTTCTTTTTACCTCATTGAGCGACCTTTTGAACAAGGTCTGTGAAACATTATAACAAAATGAGATTTCAGGTTGAAATATCGTCATAATAGTCAAACTGTGAAGGGGGCCATTCTGATGCAGGACCTCTTTCTCTCAGTCTCTCCCACTTTCATTGATTTATGCCTACTATATTCATTGTAACTGGTATAAAAAGGGGATGAAAGTTTATCTTTTTACATCACACTGAATTGCACTGCATCTAATCATATTACATCATTCCTACAGGATTGAATGCACTTTCAGATGTCTAACTGTATCATTTTCAGAAATTATTATAGTAAGCAAAAAAAAAAAAAAAAAATATATATATATATATATATATATATATATATATATATATATATATATATATATATATATAGATAGATGATGATGATGATGATGATGATGAATTATTTGTTTAAAAATGAATTATTTGTTTAAATTGCAGCACACCTTAATTATTTATTAAAAAACAAAAAAATGGGTCAATATTTCATTCTTTCAGATTTTAGAAGTAACTTTTAGAATCACCTTTTGCTGTAGAAACAGCTTCAAGTGTGTTGTAGTTTCCTTTCAGCCTTACTCTCTTTAGAAGTGATTTTTATTTATTTTTACTGGCAGAGTTGCTCCAGGTTTTTCAGGCTGTTTGGGTCGATCAGTTTCTGGCAATTTTTTTAAAATAGTGGCACAGATTCACAATGGGATTCATTTACTCACTCACTCACTCACTCACTCCCTCATTGTCTATACGACTTTATCCTGTATACAGAGTCGCGGGGGACTTGGAGCCCATCCCAGACTTTGGGCACGAGGTGCAATCCATTGCAGGGCATACACACACATACACTCTCATTCACACTACAGGGAACATACTATTTGGGAATATAAGTTATCCTGATCTGCATGTCTTTGAACTGTGAGAGGAAACCGGAGTACCCGGAGAAAACCCACCAAGCACGGGAAGAACATGCTAACTTTATGCACACAGACCCAAAGCAGGAATCGAACATCATGTTTGCAAGGCGACAGTGCTAACCACTAAGCCACTGTGCTGCCTCCAATGGGATTCAGAGCTGGTATTTTAGTTGGCCATTGTAGAACACTCACCCTTTTGTTTTAAGCTACTCCTGTGTTGTTTTGTCTTTGTGTCTGGGACCATTGTTTGGACAAAAGGTGATGGTTCTCCCAAGCTATCTATCTGTCTGTCTGTTTGTCTGTCTAAAAGATCTTTTGAAATGGTTGTCTGTTGCATCTTTACTTTATTTTGACCCAGTGGACTCCTTTAACAGTTTGGCGCAGATAATGGGAGCTGTTTAATATTTCACAGTTGAAGGTGAATAACAAGCAAATCGAATCCTTATGTCTTTCTGGAAACAGCTTCATTTTTTTTTTCTTTTAAATAATTGATTTTGATGTTGAAAATTCACTGTATTTGAGCATGACTTTGCAACACAAATTCTGGTTAGATAATTCAATGGGGTTTGAATAATTCCATGGGGGTTGACCAGCTGCTATCATTTATTAACAACAAACTAGTTCTAGTAACGTTCGTAAGTCAGATTTGTTCTTAAGTCAGACAAAGTGAGTCTTATACGCCTTTGACATGAATATACAATATAAAGCATACCAATCCACTTGACTAAATCTGTCTCTTTTTCCACACTGTGCACCAAAGAAAATGAATCTCATATAAATGTCACAATATGTTGTCTCTGCGCCTTTGAATCACAAGGGGAATCCCGGACCCCATTTTGTCTCAGAGCTGTTTGTCACTTTATTGGACTGTGAACTCTTATGATTCCTTGTGAACTGTGACTGTGAATCCCCCCCACCCCCCAACCGCCCACACCAAAACTCGAATGTTTGCAAGTCTGGGACTACTTGTACATGATCTGAAAGAGGTATTGATAAATTTCTTCTTCTACTCAACCATTACAACCATTCTTTTATATCTCTTTTTCTAATATTTTATTATAACCCTATTTTATTATTCATAGGACATATGAAGTGATTTTAATTCTGTTGTTTAGTGAATACCTGTGTACTGCTGACTTTTTATAGTAAAAGGTGATAAATATTGCAAGGTTTTATTAAAGGCTACAGTCATAAATTCTCATTTGAATGTTCCCTCCCAGTGAAGCCTCATTAATAAAAGGGAGCCAGCCATGGTCATTAATTACTGCTTGCATCCTTTTGTCTTTGTGTTTCGGGAGCAAGCTCATTTGGACTATAATGTCCTGCTCGAGCCAGAGATAAGTAATAGGATCAAAGGGGAAAATCATACTCAGGAGGCCTGTGTATTGTTGGAAGTGAATTGAGTATAAGGATGCGTGAGGTCTTTTTATTTGTATGCACATGCGTTCAAGCATATAATCGCTCCGCTTGAGAAGGTTGGATGTGCCCCCGGGACATTTAATCCAGTCAACTAACCTAAATCTACAGCTAAGTTATCTAAATATGATTGTTCTTACTTGTGTATGAGCATGAATATTTTTGGCACCTATGGATCACTTTATATGGGTGGATTAAAATATACACAGTCTATTTTATTCTAGTTTATTTGCATATCTCATGATAATTCTGGAGTCTTGGGTCAAATGAATCCAGAGCATCCTAGCTTAATGTCAAAGGAATGAGGTTAATGGTTTTGTGTGAATGCGGTAACCTTTTCAGGCGTTCTCAGTGGAGCTGAGACATAGTATTAGGTTTCTTGCAAAGATATATATTTTTTCTTTTTCTAAAATACACCAGGGTTTAAAGCTAAACTAGGAGCAATGATTTTAGGCCAGAAGCACATTAACACATCAGGTGAGGATAAGCTCAGCTTCACCAGGTCATGCCTGTGCTGTTTAATAGCATAATATCATTAATAAGAATGGTGTAATGCCTACATTGTGGGAAAAAGAGAAAAGAAACAGCATTTCTTGTGTATTTTCTCTATTTGTAGTCAGAAAATACATTAAAATACTCAAAATACATTACTATATATTGTGCTGTTTTTATGACCTGAGTCATAGTGTGGATTTATCTAGAATGATTGGGGGAAAAGTGAAACCGATGTTCATAAGGAAAGCACTAAGAATGGTATTAAAATTGGAGGTTTCATTGAGTGGCTGCATTAACCTAGAATGATTAATCAGTTCCACTTTTGCACTTGCCTTCACAAAATTTCAAAAACAATCCTTTAATAGCAAATCATTTGATTTTGAGGCCAAAAATAACATGTAAATTATTTTGCTGTACCTGTGTCAGGGTTGTTTTAGACATTTATGCCATCTGCTTCAATACTAGTGCGAAATGGTCAAATAAGCTACTGGGATTTACAGTTTGCAGTCTGTATTAAAGTAATTATGATGTCTTAGGTTATGAGACCAACTGTTGTTGAATTTATTGCAACATAAACACCATATGCTGGCATAACTTCCAAAACAAAATAATAAGTAATGTGTTAATGTAACCCGATGTGCAGTGCGTCTCAAGTACAACACTCTTTGTAGATAAACAAATTATGATGCAAACAAGCACCAATTCTGCTAATAAGTAACACGATTTGGAGAACTACAAAACTGTAGATGAGGTATTCAATTAAAATTAGTTAAATTCAAAAAATTTCTTATGGATAGCTATTAATTTGTGTTCATAGTGATTAGTGATTAGTTTTTAGCTATAAAGAAAATTAAAAGTGGTTATGTTTTGATTCGTAGTAGTGCTTTAGCCCAGATAAGATTTCGACAGCCATCTGCAAAATCCCGTCCTTTTTTTTTCTTTGCAGCTTTGCCTTTGTAGTGCTGCCAAAGCCAGGAAATTGCAATAGAAGCAATGCTGGCTCACTGTCATGGCTCGCACAAAACCCTGAATGTCTCTGAACCATTTTTTAAATACATTTGTTGGCTGTGTTACGTTCCCACTATGTCCTCTAAAAATTGGGTGAATGCAGTAAAACCTTGGACAATTTAGCAGGAACACAACAGAAACTGGTGAGGATGTTGTATCGTCTCCCCAGATGTGGAGCTGCCGCGCCTTATTGGATGTAATTAAAGCAAGATGCAGGAAGAACTTAAGAGCATAATAATGATGGTATTGATCACAACACCTCTTAGGCACTTCATTGATGGTACTATTAAATGTTCAATGTAAAATGTCTAATATGTAATTATAATACATGTAAATAAAAGTCTAAATGTCTAATAAAGGAAAAATGTTTAAGTGTTAACTGTAACCCTACGTTCGGCTCAAAATGTGTATATAATGATAACGTAGTAAGCAGACATGAGCTCCTGGAATGAGTGTGGTGCAATTGGATAGGGTACAGTAATAACTGATTTGGACATGGTTAGTATATGATTGTGTGTGTGATAGGAAATTTGTGACATGACAGACGCATTGAGAAACTGACAGGGATGTGACTTGAAAGTATGTATAGTACTAGTAATATGAAAAGAAATTGCATTTCAATTTTGTTAAAGTTTTCAATATTTTTAGGACACAAAGTGAACTTCGTAGTCTTCCTCAGAGTGTGAAAGGAATAAGAAATGAGCAGCACACCTGAGCTACAACCCTGTTCTCTCCTTCTAACGCACACACTTCCGCAGCACACACACACTGGGGGAGGGGCGGCAACTCTTAAAACGGCAACGTACATACATAATGTGGTATATAACATAGTAGGGGTTTGCTTCTTAAGAATTAGATTTCATTTCGTTTTCAGCTGGGTCTGCATCACTGGCAACTTTTTTTGGCCGTCTCCGTCGTTTTTGTGAGTTTAGCACGTTTGTTTTCCCCGCCCATCAATTAATCAGTGCAGTGGTTTCCAGATGCGATTTGTTCCTTCCCCTTTGCATTATTTCTTATTATTTTTAATTTTCATTATGATTTCAAATGTATTGAAGTACAATACTTCAAACAAAACAGTATAAGTGAGTAAAAGTAAAATTACACTGGATTTTAAAATTTACTTTAAAAAGTAGAAGTACACAAAAAAACTACTCAATTATAGTAACGCGAGTAAACGTACTGTAATTCGTTACTTTCCACCTATGCAAATGTTTGATTTACATATTTAAACATTAAAACGTTTAAAACATTTATAATACCTAATGTTAGTGTTTGTCTATAGTTTTGCAATTCTATCTACAGTATGACATTTTGAATTTTACACTATTCATGTCCATTTCCCAACAAGGTATGACATTTTAATTTTAACATAGGTTGTTATATGATCTGTCCACTTTCACATTCTCAAAACAGTTAAATCTCGAATTTCATTAGAAATGCTTAGTATTTAAATGATAAAAATTCCGTATTACTGACCTACTTTTACAATTTCCACTATCAACTAAAGTAGTGCTTCTCAGATATCAACTATACAATAATTAAGCATAATATTTAAATGTTTAATAATAATTTTGTCTTTAATTTATTATCTTTCCATCCATAAAGCACATATATTAATGAAAATAGGGTTGTTTAAACATATAACAATTACAAAAATGCACAATAAAAAAAATATATGAAACATTTGACAATGTTGGTATGTGATTTCCCCCATACTATAACAAAATATATGAAATTGCAGACCGGTGCTTCACAGATCCCTGGTGGTTCCCACCCCCAATTCATCAAATCATGCACCTAAACAAAAGAGCCAGATGCAGACCTTCTGGCTTGATGTAGGTGTGTATCCATCTTAACTGTCCATGAAAAAAAAAAAAATAATTCTGAACCTATTCCAAACGTTATTTGTATTTCTTTGCACTGTTTATCATGGCTCATCTGTTCTGTGTGATGATAAAAGTCTGTATATTGTAGTATAGTCTCTGTTCTTCCCTTGCACTTCGCAGAATGTGTGTGGGGTTTTTTTTTAAACCTTATTTTGGGGCATGCCGTCCCAGATATAAAGATTTCTCTGTTTCTCATAGGCTTTTGATTTGTTTGTTGCAACTTACAACTTCTTTTCAAAAGGCTGTTTGTAATCGTCACTTGCTGTGAACTGGCCTCCTTAAAAAGTTCTTGAGAATATCTTACTTTTTCACCATAGTGTCTAATTATTAGACCAAAAAAAAAAAACAAAAAAACGAAATATTAGTATAAGAATATAGTTAAAATATATGTTTTAGCTTCAGTTCTGAATAAAAAATCCCAAATGCTAATAGCGTTTCTATGGATACAATTAAGTGAACATGGAACATTATTTATAAAGAAATATGTGAAGTGGGGGGGGGGGGGGAAGAGAACACACACAAGTACAAAACTATTATTTTCATATAATGTGCAGATCATTTTAGAGGGCACCTGAGCGATATCTGTTTGAGATTGTTGTGTCTGAAGCAAACAATTATACTGGATCTGTCTGTTTCAATTTGAGATTAATTATAAACAGCAATGGATTTAATGAATCATTAATGTGTTGTTTACTCAGCTTAATGACCTGTTCAGCGTCGGCTCTTTGTTTTTATGTGCGCCCTAATAAAACCCCACCGTTCATATTTGATTAGAATGGAAATAGTGTTTCAGCCATTTTGGCATTCATGTGTCTTTTGTCTCTGTAAAGGTGTAAGAATTGATGTGCAACTTTAAAGTTTAATCTCATCTTCGTATGTTATACAGGTTTGGAATGAAAGAGACAAAATGGAAAAAGTAATGTGGATTTGAAATTCATTCCTAGAGATGAAGTCAGTAATAAGTCAAATCAAAAGTCCGTCAGTTCTTTGTAAGTAAAATCTTTTTATTTTATTAAAAAAATTATTTATTAAGTCATATTCAATTCTTACCCGTCACTAGGGGACTCCCACATTGAGGCCACTATTCAGTCAGGGAGGGCCGAAGAATATCACGTGTTTTCTCCGAACCATGTGACGGCAAACCTACACATCTTTTCTCGAACTGTTCGCTCAAGCATTGTTGGGGATCACGTAACACACTCTGAGGACAGTCCTATCCGTCCCTTCCACTTGCGCAAGCTTACAGACGCCCAAAACTGGCTGTAGAGCTGTGATTGATGTGAGGGCACTTAGTGACTCTCATCCCACCCCCTTGAGAGAGTTCGGCCAATCAGCTCTCCAGGCCTGCGAGAGGCTACAGCATCACCAGGGAATCGAACTCGCGATCTCCAGACTTTTACCACTGCACCACTCATGGGCTGCATTTAAAATCTCGATACTCATAAAACTCAAGACAGATTAAGTAAAGATATCTTTAAGTCAGGCTGACTCCTGACGTGATATATAATTCAATGGTGTAATTAAAATTGGAAACTTAATTTTAGTCGACAATTAGTGCTGCATAATTAATTGCATAGAAATCAAAATGGCAATATGGACATTTAAAATAAATAAAAAATGTAATAAAATTCAGTTCATCATATTGGCTATTTTTTGCGAAGAAATCACTCTATTCTGCACAATCCCGAGCCCTAAATAAAAAAAATAGCAAAACAAAACATGTCTAAATTGCTCTTAGTTTTAGGAGCTACTCAAATGATTTGTCCAATTATTTAGCATTAGAGGGCATTGGTGGCTCAGTGGTAGGTTTCTCGCCTAACATGTGGAAAGCCCGGGTTCGTTTCACATCTAATGCCCAAACCCCAGCCACTGGATGCAGTGCCGTTCCCAAGCCCGGATAGAATGTTGCGTCAGGAAAGACACCTGGCCTAAAATCTGTGCCAATTATACTTGTTCAGATCAATTAGTCCGCCATGGCGACCCCTCTACAGGAGCAGCTGAAAGACTAACAACAACAACAACAACAATGTTTTTGAATAGAAAACAGTACATTTAATAGTAAATCACAATTATAATATTTTTCAAAATAATCAGTGTTTTTTTTTTTTTTGTTTTGTTTTTTAAATCAAATCACAGATTTTTGGTTTTGTTCTCATTCACATTGACATCTAATATCAGCATTATGACAAACAAATGATTAGAATTAGAAGGCATATATTGGGAAAATACTGTAGGAGTGAAATGTTCACATGTGTCACTCCCGCAACTTTATTTCACTTGTGACCTGATTGTCGCTGATGCGCTGTGTGAGTTTAAAATCTTAACACAAACCTGTCCGCTCAGCAAGTCTTTAAACAGTTTGACAGTATTCTGCCTTTTGGTTTCAAACTTGTCTGACCAGTGCACATTGCTCAGAAACTTTAAAAAAATTGTTCAAAATCAGACTATGACCTTCAATTTTTTGAAGCTTGAATAGATACTTTGTTTTTATGACTGACTCTGGTAACTACCGACCTTTTGGATTTCTGCCTCCTCAGTTTTGTTGCCTCTTTTGACCGAAATCGGAGGACAGACCTGCCATCCTGTATCCATCAAAAGCATAGACATACAAAGTGCTGACCTCCTACAGGTACTGAAAAAATAGGACGCCTAAATGCCAAGGGGAGAAAAAAAAAAAACGTGACAGGTTTCTTCAATGCCGGTTCAAACGCTTGGGCGTGCATTTTTGTTTTTCCTCATTCAAATATACAATGATGCATAGATGCATGCACACCCACAGTGCTAGGGTTAGAGAGGTCAGTGTATTTAAGGCTCCAGGTTGACAGAACATCAATAATATTCCTAATAGGTCCTCTAAGTCGGACGGCGGGGCAGAGAGGGTGTGCACATTAAAATAAACGGTTGGGAGCCTGAAGCAAAGTGAAAGCGCCCAGCCAGGCTCGGCTTCGCTATTTAGGCTCACGTGGATGACGGAGATGAGCAGGGAGTGTAAATTATTGCGTCTGGGTTTAAAGAGCAACGTGCTTTCATGGTCTTTCTTTCTTCCCACTATTCGCAGCTTTATAATCAATATCTTCATTAGCAGAGGTTGGGAAGGATCTGATGTGCTGTTCTGTAATGTAGTTAACACAAGAGCTGGCTTGGCGGTACCTGCACTTTGTCTTTTTCCTGTCACAGTCTGTCACACACGCACACATACAGACCCGCATTTAACTGCTACTTGTCAGGGACTGTATGTGTGTGCGTGTGCTAAGGCATCTGCTGTTCCATGTGCGATGTGTCGGTGATAAATGAGTCTCAGGAATCCCTAGTGAGAGCTCACCTGTCGCCGGGTAACCATCGCTACAGCGAACCTGTCACTAGGCCAGCCTATTGCCAAGGCGAAAACTTGTCACCAGGGCAAAACCCAGCTGTTGTCAGGCTTATCCTTTACTAAGCTGCTGTTTACTTCTCTGTGTACTGTATTTGTATGTGGAGTGCTTTATAGTGGTCTAGTTACATAAAAAGGGGTTTTGTGTGTACTATTTAGCACTATTTAGTGTACATTGTAGTGTACATTGTAGTGTACATTTTAGTGTACATTTTAGTGTACATTGGCCTGTCATTGTAAGCATGCATGGATGTGGAATCTGAATATCAATGTGCAATACCAAGGGATTTATGTCTTATTAATAATCAAGAGATCATTTTTGAGCTTATGGCATATCAGCACATAAACTTTTTTAAAGGAAGAGTTGTGACGATTATGATCAACTTCGAAATATAACACTTTGGATAGATTAGGATAATACTAGGTATAGCCAGAGACGAATAACAATATCTGGTATCGGTTCGATACTGTGCTCATCTCCTTGCACCGATTTTGAACTTTTGAACAGAGTCGGTGCCGGTTATACAAATTGTTGCTTCTCTCTGTATTGTCGAAGCAGGGTTAACATTGACAACTTTGACGAGAGATGAAGTGGAAATATCTTCCTGGTTGCAAACAGAAAACAACAACAAAATGCCATGAGGAACAGTAAATTTTTACTCAGCTTGTGTTTTAATTAGGTAGGTCAATGGATTAGGCGGTCCAAGGTCCTAGGTTCAAATCACAGCACCACCCATTTGCCGCTGTTGGGCCCTTATACGCAAACGGATGACAATGTTATAAACGCTAACTTGGGGGGGAAAAAAGATGTAGACTATATGTGCATGCATAAATTTTAACTCATGTCGTATTACTTGTGACACGACGGAAACCGTGCTACCAGCTGGCATTTCTACAGTTTGTATCCCCACCTTCTCTCTTCACTGCATCTCTTGCAGTGATGGCAAATGAATGGGCTTCTTCATAGACATGTCGATTGTTTTCAAGTCTTATGATTTCTCATTTTTTAAATGTATTTTTTTTGTAGTTTATGTTGCGCCTCTAGTTTTATGTAGTTCATGTTGTTCATGAGCGGTTTGCATGGTACTGAAGGACTCCAAAAGAGCCTACGAATGAAAAGACGGTGATTGCTTGCTCAATTGAACATACTTAATGTTAATCGTATAATAAAAGTATAATTAAAGTATATTACAGTGGAACTTCGGATTGCGAGTAACATGGTTTACGAGTGTTCAGCAAACCGAGCAAAGATTTGAAATAAATTTTAAATCGGAAACCGAGCAAGTATTAGTTTACGAGCGCCGAGTATCATGTATCACGCATGCGACTCTTATTTTGACACTGAGCGTCACTCTCTCACCTTTTCACCTACGCGCCCCCCCCCAGCTTCGCAAACACAGAAACTCTGCTCGTCTCTTACTTGTATAATCAACATCACCCTATTTCTTTTAGTCTCTTATGCGTGTGCGTGCGTAATTTGACACCAACACACACACACACACACATATGCACACAGACGCTCTTTTGCCTTTTCACCCCCTCCTCGGCTTCACAGACACACAGAAACTCTGCTCTGTCGCGTAAGGTGCTGGTTCATTCGTTTTTTTTTTTTTTTTTACTTTTTTACAGTGATTCCCTTAGTATGCGCTCACGCCAGGTCAGAGAGATTTCTTTTTTTTTCTGTTAAAACGGTGTTTCCGTTGTGTGTGTGTGTTTGTTGTGAAACTAAAAAAGTAATTCTCTTAGTATGCGTTCATGCCAGTCTCAGAGAGATTTCTTTTTTCCCTGTTAAAACGGTGTTTCGGCTGTGTTTGTGTGTGTCCATTTGTTGTGAAACTTAAAAAGTGATTCCGTTAGTATGCGCCCATGCCAGTCTCAGAGAGATTTTTTTCCGTTAAAACGGTGTTTCCGTTGTGTGTGTGTGTGTGTTGTGAAACTTAAAAAGCGAGGTGGTGAGGGAGGAGGAGTGTTACTGTGTAAAACGAGACGAGGAAAGGGGCTAATTCCGCACGCACGCACGCACGCACAGCGCCTGCGCGCACCAATGGTCGGGATTTATTTGTACCTTTTTTAAAAAGGGAAAGTACAGATTAATTTGTTTTATTTTAATTTCATAGATTGTATTAATTATTTTTATGTATTTATTTTTTGGGGCTGTGGAACGAATAATTTGAGTTTTCATTATTTCTTATGGGAAATGATGATTTGGTTTACGAGTGTTTTGGAACACGAGTCCACTTCACTTAAGGTAATGAGTCCATGAATTATGCTTGTAATCCAAGGTTCCTCTGTATATAGAAAATATTATTTTCTTTAACCCTTAATGGGTTTATCTCTGTGGAAAAATACATCCAAACAATATGGGTTAAAGGTGGGACATACAGGGGGTATATACCTGGTTTCAATATGTTGTATTGTACTCAGTCTGATAAACAGTATCTGTGCATCCCTAGTTATAACCACAGTGCAGTTATATTGTTAAATCAGATGTGGTTTAATTTTCTACAACAGCACAGCTTTGATTGTTGGTTGATGATTTTTTTAGAATGATATCTCATTTACAGGGACTTGTATGCCACATTTAGGATTATGTAACAATGAAAAACATGTCATCATAGATATGGGACATTTATGAAAAGAGACTTTTCACTTTCTTCCTTTCTATTTTTTTTTTGTCTTTTTACCTTGGAGAGAAAGGGTAAAAAAAGAATAGCTGGTGGGTAAATGCTTTAATGTAGATGCTAGCTAGAACTAACTTGTTTTGCAATATGTCTATTTTTTAACAACTTATTTAAGTTTTAACTGTCTGTAAATTGCTGTATTATTAGACGGAATAACACATCGCAGTAGTCCAATAGATGTCTGAATTATTTCTGCTGTGTGATATTCATATATTATAAGAATTTCCCCCACTCTTGGTGAAAAATATTCTATACTGCGGGTTGTGCTCATTGTCTGTCAGAGCACAGATTAATCTTTTTGCAATATACATTTGGAAAGAATTCAAGGCAGTGTTCCAAAGTAAACAGTGCGCCTAAACTGAAATGACACAAATCGCATGCAAATCACACTACTTGACAAAGTATTTAATGCAGCATTCAGTTTGGGATGCAGTCCAGGTCTTCGTGCCTCTGTGGATATAATCATCTGCCCTGTTTCCTCAATATTACAGAAAAACTTCAAAATATGGCTTTCATGCTTGCTGAGTACCAATCAAAAAGCCAAATCTCATGGTTGGTCCATTGTAATCTCATGGCATACTGCCTCCAGGAGGTGTTTTATCTGAGACCTGGCAAAAAAAAAATAAAAATTCGATACATACTGTATTATGTTAGCAGTATATAACTATGGGTGTGAGTTCGGAACAAAAACAATACAATTAAACACATAATGGTTTGACACACATCAATTCAAATCTTTAGTTCTTATAGTGTCTTAGTTCTATAGTTCTTTTAGTATCTTTAGTGATTTAGCACAGTTAAAATTTTGGTTTTAGGTCCGATCCGGTATGACTCATTACAGATACAAGACCACTCAAAAATTTGTGATCACTTGATCTGCATTCTACAACAATTCTGGGTATTTCTATGAAAACTATGAAAAAACACATATGGAATTGGGTAATTATGTAACAACAACAAGAATGAGTAGTCATTCTAAGACACGAAGGCCAGCCTTTCTGGAATAGTTCTTGCAATAACAGTGTGGTCAAGTATCTATGCAAGCACCATGATGAAACTAACTCTCATGAAGACCTTCACAGGAAGGCAAGACTAAACCTTACCTCTGCTGCAGAGGAGAAGTTTATTTAGACTTACCAATCTCAAAAATTGGCAATTATCAAACAACACTTCAGATTAGAGCTGTTATGAAGGCTTTAATTCAATTCACTTCAATTCTGTTTGTATAGCGCTTTTTACAATTGACATTGTCGCAAAACAGCTTTACACAATCAAAAGAATTATTTAAGTTTGTATATCATGTGAATGTGTATGAATCAAAATGATCAGATTGTCCCTGATGAGCAAGCCGAGTAATTGACGATGGTGCCAGTAGCAAGGAAAAACTCCCTGAGATGGCAATATAAAGAAACCTTGAAAGGAACCAGACACAACAGGGAACCCATCCTCATTTGGGTGAAACAGATAGCAGAGTAAGATAGTAAGACTGGAAGTTCAGTATAACAGGAGATGTGTTTAAGTTGATATGGATTCCAGTTTGTTATTGGAGGCTCAGGTAGACTATAGGAAATTTCAGTCCTGAACTATCAAGCAACTGCAGTCATGACTCCTCAGCGAAACAGCTCTTAGCATCAGGCGAGGCCAGGACCTCCTTCGTGGAAAAGTGGAACCGTCCCCAGTCACCACACACATCCCAGGCAGAACACATCTAAACATACTAGATCACCATAATACTCTACGTCCATGAGTCCCCCAGATCTGCTCCTTTACCTAAGGCAAATTTCACACCAATTTACAAAAATGCTTGGCTAAATAAATAGGTTTTCAGCCTAGACTTAAACACTGAGACTGTGTCTAAGTTCTGAACAATAATTGTTAAGAAGACTATTCCATAACTTTGGAGCTTTGTAAGAAAAAACTCTTCCCCTCTGTAATTTTCATAATACGCGATACTGACAAGCTTTGTTTGTTTATGTTATTTCTTTGTAGATATGAACATAGTTGTTGTGCTACTACATTTTCCAGAATCTTAGAGATAAAGGGGAGGTTTGATTTTGGCCTATAATTTGACAGCTGACAAAGGTCAAGGTCAGGTTTCTTAATTAACGGTTTAATACCTGCTAATTTAAAGGATTTGGGAGCATACCTACTTCTGAGTGAAGAGATATTATTTTCAACACAGGTTCTGTTATTGCTGGTACTATCTGCTTGAGAAAATGTGTCGGTATAGGCTCTAATTCACAGGTTTACGATTTTGAAGAGATGAGTGAAATTAGTTAATTCTCTTCAAGAATGAACTTTCTACAATGTAGAAAGAAATAAAAATCAGGAACGAGCATGGAGTTAGAAAGTGATCCAAACCTTTTGAGCGGTAGTGTAAATCTAGATATGAAAATCAGAAGAAACATAAGCGTATTTTTACATATCTTCACTGTTTTCAATTTGTCTGTGAGTTGGTGTTACATCAAAAAAAGTAAGATGATATTCGACACATCTGATTTGGCTTAATGGTTAGCACTGTCGCCTTGAACCTCCAGGGAGGGGTTTGATTTTTGCCCCGAGGTCTGAGTGCATAGCATGTTTACCAATGTAATGTTTACCTGTCTGTTTTGCTTTTTATGACAGTGTTGCACCTAGCAGTGCCTTAGTTGAGATTTCCTGCTGTGAACCTGGAGTTTCTCAGATCTAGATGAACTCTCTTTCTTATACATCCACATGCACAAAAATTATTATTTATTTATTATAAATTATTATTATTATTTTTACACTAAGCTTGATGTATAACCTAGTGTGAAATCCGAAAAATGATAGTCACTAGCAAACTATCAAGTTCACTTCACAGCTGGATAAAAATACAAATTCCATTAAAAGAATACATAAGCTGGCTATCACACATGAGCTTCAAACTAGCTACAAATAAATACCTTACCTGTTCAACAAGAGAGACGTTACTCTTTCTCTCCGGTGTGGTTTGTTTAGCTTTTGTCACTGACTTTGCGGCATGATACACTATATTGCCAAAAGTTTTCAATCACCCATCCAAATTGGTGAAATCAGGTGATCCAATCACTTCCATGGTTACAGGTGTATGAAATCAAGCTGGGCATGCAGACCGCTTCTAGAAACATTTGTGAACAATGGGTCACTCTCAGGAGCTCAGTGAATTTCAGCATGGAATACCAAGACATTTTGGACAAATTTTTGTGTGTCCTTAAATGTTTCATTAGGTTTGACGTGATTCCCCCTCTAGGCTCAGTTGTTGAAAGACATTTGTTGCATTGACGGTGTCGGAATCCTTTTGTTGCGAGATATAGCAATGATTTAGAATGTTTCATTTTAGGCATTTTAATTTAAGCATGTTTAGCTTAGCGAGCTAACACTACCTGCTGCCATCAAAACCAGTGTAATTACCGCGTTCACACGGATGGTCTCATTTTCCTGTGATGTGGTTTTAAGTCGGGAATGTGAAAACAACATGGACACTCATGTTTATACAAAGATTAGTTGGATGATTTGTATTATTAGAGCTTTCTGACTTGCGTCCACGTGCATTTTCTCAGTCGGGAAATAATTTTTCACGCGTTGTAGCACAGCCACATAAAGGGCACTTTTATATAGGTGAAAGTAAACCGGCTCAAAGTTAAAGAAGTTGCAGAGCCTTATTAATTGTGCCCTTTGGTCACCAGACCCGGATATAAAGCGAACCCGGGAAGAAGCTCAAGGAGAGATCTTTATCTTGGGTGCTGGTGATTTTTGTATAATACACTTTTGTATTAATTGTATTAATTTTGTATTAATAAGGTTTTTGTATAATACACTTTTGGGTTCTTGCTATTTGGTCCTTGTGTTCTCGTTCTTACTCACTGGTTTTGGGCATCACCAGCACCCAAGATAAAGATCTCTCTTTCTAGTGTAACTCAGTGTATTTAAATATTCTGCTCGTTACAGTGTGGTGAGGGTGGTGATTCTTCTTACATCTGTTTCAGAGAACCAGGGCACAAATATTTCAGTCGATCTCTTAGGCATTTTAGTGCCACTGAAGTGAGGCACACTGAAATCTGCATTTTGATACGGTTCTAGCACATGCCATGTACCGGTGTCATATTGGCACAGGGTTTCGGTACCCAATCCGAATGATAATATATGTTGGTTTGGCAAGTTCTGCAAAATACAACGTTTTAGGCCCACTAATACCTCTTGCATTCACCTTTTCATCTCTGGACAAGCTTTTTTTCTGGATACCCCAAACAATTGGAAAGGGGATTCATCAGAGATAACCATGTCCAATACCTCTACAGTACCTATTGCAGAATATCAATCTGTCCCTGATGTTTTTTCCTAGAGAGAAGTGGCTTCTTTGCTGCTGCTCTTGAAATTGAAGAAGCTAAATGCTTCCATCAATCATGTGACATTCCAACAGTAAAGCATCCTGAGACCATTCATGTGTGGGGTTGCTTCTCAGCCAAGGCAGTGGGCTCACTCACAATTTTGCTTAAGAACACATCCATGAATAAAGAATGGTACAAATATGTCCTCTGAGAGCAACTTCTCCCAACCATCTGAGAACTGTTTGGTAATGAAACAAAATGGAAACAAAACATCAAAATTTTGGGTCCATGGCCAGGAACTCCCCAAACCTCAATCCCATTGAGAACTTGTCAAATACTCAAGAGGTGGGTGTTCTATAGAACTTTAATAAACTGTTTACAGTTTTGGATTAACACCAAGTCCCCGACTTGCAAACGAGGTTCCGTTCCAGGAGCACATTCATAAGTCAGATTTATTCTTAAGTCTGACAAAGTGAGTCTTGTACATCTTTGACATGAATATACAATGTAAATCATACCAATTAATTTGGCTAAATCTGAACGGTGCATCTGTCCCCTTTCCCCCACAAAAACCAGCCACATGTAAGCCTTTTTAAACATGCCTAGCGAGTCTGCTGACCTCGTTTATTAATCCTGGGAGGCAGGGACAACAAACACTTTGTGACTACTGCACTTGAATGGACGCCATTTTGTCTCAGGATTTTTTGTTTCAATGTACTGCATTGTGAATTCTGTTTTCGTGAAGATTTTCTGAAATTTGAATTATCCACCACTTGGGCAGTTTTATAGGACAGCCATTTTCTGTCATCAGGTTCCCGTGCTGATTCATTGAAACCATTGAGGCCGATTCATTTCTCCCGCAACCCACACACACATACACTATACCTAACTTCCACACTGAAAATATTGTGTATAATTGTAAATATTGTTATCTGGCGCACTGCACTGTCTATTTAAATTTGTAACTTGAATGTTTGTAAGTTGGGCCCTTATTGTATTAATAAAAATAAAAAAATACTAAAATAATTCATGTAGATGTTTAATGATGTAGGTTTGAACCAGTATTTTGGGTTACATAAATAATATTTTTACATTAATAATATTTTATTGTGTACCTGGCTTGACCTACTTTTTTTGAGAAAGAGGGTTGATGTGTATCCATCATTATGCACTGCTCTTTTGTCACAGGTGGGCTACAACATGCATTTATTACTATCTAGATTTTACTAATCTTGACTCGGGGTGTGTGTGTATGTGTGTGTGTATGTGTGTGTGTGTGTGTGTGTGTGTGTGTGTGTGTGTGTGTGTGTGTGTGTGTGTGTGTGTGTGTGTGTGTGTGTGTGTGTGTGTGTGTGTGTGTATGTGTGTGTATGTGTGTGTGTGTGTATGTGTGTATGTGTGTGTGTATGTGTGTGTGTGTATGTGTGTGTGTGTGTGTGTGTGTGTGTGTGTGTGTGTATGTATGTGTGTGTGTGTGTGTGTGTGTGTGTGTATGTGTATATGTGTATATGTGTGTGTGTGGGTGTGTGTATGTGTGTGTATGTGTGTGTATGTGTGTGTATGTGTGTGTATGTGTGTGTGTGTGTGTGTGTGTGTGTGTGTGTATGTGTGTGTGTATGTGTGTGTGTATGTATTTGTGTGTGTGTATTTGTGTGTGTGTGTGTGTTTATGAGAGAGCGAGAGGGAGAGATACCATGTTTCCATTGATGTAAGGTAATCCATCTACATTTCCATTGTTAGAGCTTGAACCTTGAGCAGTGCTTAAAGAAAGCATTAGGTTTAAGAAAGCTGAAGAGCAGAGGGCATACAGATAAGAGAACAGACATCAGGCTAAGCGGATCAATTTTTAATTAGGCTAAAGTGTGCATGTGTGTGAGCAGCATCACAAATGTGACAGTGAAATTTTAGTCTCCCTTTGGAGTTGTGTTAACTGTTTTCCATATGGGGTTTTACCTTTTGTGAGGTAACATTCTGCACATTCATTTTACACTGTATTACACCAGTACAACGCCATTTCCATTTAAAATAATTACTACAATATCTTGTAAAAAAAAATAAAAAAACCTCGCACTGACAGAGGTAATGCATGATGGGATATATTCTCTTGTAATATCAATATAGAGTCATTTGGGATTATAAAGACTATTTGACCTACACACTGATCAGCCATAATATTAAAACCACATGCATACAATTTGGTAGGCTTTCCAAAAACAGTTTTGATACATTAAGGCACTCATCAAGGACTCTCCAAGTCAGCTGATTGAGTTGTGGCACCAAGACTTTAGCAACAGATCTTTTAAGGACTGTTGCAACTTGCAAGATGGGGTCTCCATTGATCAGAACTGATTTGTCTTGAACATTCCACAGATGTCTAATCAGAAATTTCTTGTTCTTTAAACCATTTCCAAACACTTTTTCAGTTATTCTTCAGTCTGGAACTATGTTTCGGTAGGTGCTATATCTGTCCACATGTTTAAAAAATGTTTAAACATGTTAAAATGTTTTTTTTTAAATGTCCAAATTTTTTGTACTGGTCTGGGCGACCTGTCGCGGCACTCTGGTCTGGGTGTTTGTATAACAAACAAAAAGTGATTTGGTTGTTAGTCTGGCTTTACAGTGGCACGTTGTTTTTACTTTGCATTAGTCTCTCAACAGACAGCTTATTTATTCTGGGCTTTTAGTCATGTGAGGGGGGAAAAGCTACTTTATATATTTCACTAACAGCCAGTAAAGATGTTTATATAAAATAACACAGCACTTGTCATGTTCATGTCTGTGCTTTTTCTGTAGACTATTCAGTTTTGTTTTAATGAAATAATTTATTGAAAAGAAATGTTAGCCAAAATTATAAAAAGAGTTTTTAATGTAAAACCCTTAAAACCTTTTGTTATTATATACCTTTGTATTACAGTATCAACTTGATCACTTGCATCTGTTAAATTATCATGACAGAACATCTGTTTTTTTTTTTTTAATGCTTAGGAAATCTGAAACCTGACTTGTCTATTAAAATCCTTCCTAACATTTCAATTTCACACAAATAGGTTTTTATAGAGAGAACACTTCATTTCATGTTAATCCTATTATCTTGTTGGGATTACAACCCACTTATGGTAAAGTGCGTATTTATCTCGGTGTGGAGTGACTGCATAAGAGCTCTTATCAGTGTTGAAGTGAGTTTTTGAGATTTGCTGGAGAGAAGGTTATCACTCACCTTTTGCATTTCTCAGCAATGCCTTTTATTTTTATGTACATCATGTGTGTTTTCATTTTGATATTGTAATATACAGTAGTATAATGTATAATTATATATAATGTATACTTATATACATTACCCTTATTACCACCAGAGATCATTATGAATCTTATTTTATTAGGATGTCTTGATAGAAAGCTTTGTCGAACATATTTCATGTCGCATAAGTCATATAGTTATTGAATGCTTGATTGATTGAAAGATGTGCATGTGACCATGGGGGTAATTAAAGGCTAATGAGTCAGGATTTATCAGGCCAAAATAAGGAACTGCAATTAAAAGTTTTGCATCGGAATCTTTATAAAGATCTCCAGAGAGTTAGTAATTATAGCTGCATGACAGACTCCTTGATCAATCCTTTTCTCAGTCATCTCTCTCACTCTTTCCTTTCACTATCGGGCAGTAATTAACCTAAACTTAACAGATCAGCAGGGTAACCAAGTAGAATATCACCTGGGGGTGACACAGAGCTCAGAAAATGCACAATAAAATGTGTGTATTGTGAGGGTGAGGTTAAAATTTATAATGTGTGCCACCGATCTGCTCCCAGATGAGCGAAAGCCCCAAATGAGGCCCTGTTCCTCTTGCCGTCACTTTCTCTAAGAGAAGGCTAATATAATTGGCATTTGTATAGGGCTGCTTAAATGTCACGCTGCAGATATGCAAATCACTAATCCAGTAATAAGAGGCTCTGGAACAAGATGCCATTTTGAAATGTGACATGAAGTCAATATTAATATGTGCCTGCTTTAAATCAAAGGAAATGTGCAGTTGTTAGTAGCACTTAGCATTAGTAGACATTGAAGTAAGATGTTGTTGAAAAATATGATTCTTTGATTACAGGGCCAACAAACCTTTAGTCAAATTTAAATCGGTTTTGCCAGCATTGCCCCAACAGTAAAAATCTGAATCCAGTAAACAACCTGTCATTGCTACCTGGACCCAGACTGGGCCAGTATTAGGTCTACATTGGACGAACACTGTTGGCTTAGTAATGGCCCGATGGATATACTGTACCATACTGAGCACAAGTGCATGAGCCAGCCCCCATTCCTTCATAGTTTCCTTCCAAAGAGCAAAATGTTCTTGTATTTTTTTTATATATAGTTTTGAGGAATATCCTCTTTTTTGCCAGGTTTTTGACCCATTTTCAGACCAGTCCCAATGCTCAACCAGTTTCAGGGGAAATCTTTTGTTTGTTAAGCCACAAAGTGACCAGTAAATTCTTCAAGCACAAAATGCATCTAACGTAAGGCATGAGACAATGGGAAACCGGTGCAAATGATGACAGATGATCAGGCTGGTGCTTTGTATACTGGTGATGCTGAACGCTGAGTGGTTGGAACAGACAAGAGGGGAAATGAGATTGCTGCTGAGGTTATTTCAGAAACAACAAATTTCATCTAGACACTTTGGAGCCTGTCGCAGTAAAACATTTGTTCTAGTTTCGTTAATTAAATCTACGTTGTCTAGTTAAATTTAATAAATAAATAAAAATGGGGTGGCTCAGGGCTTTAGCACAGTACTGTAATTACAGTACATTAGCCAACTGTTTTATTACAGGACGCACCATGGGGCCATGTGGATCTTTTCTACATTATTGAGCTGTTGAATTTTAACATATATAATATTTTAATTAAGTAAATGAATCTTGTTAGAATATATATAAATGTATTGAGTGTTGAAACAGTAGACAGGGCGTACAGTACAGGCATGCAGGGCATAAACGTTCCCAGAATCTGATTAATGTTATTTGATGAGTGTTAATGAATCTGATTTTAATGTTATTTTGGATTTTCCAGTAAAGCCAACAGAAAAGATTGTTCCATTGCCGACCCAAGACTGTAGTCTATTCAATATATAAAAATTTACTACACAGTAAGATAAAAAAGATCTAGATGATACTGAATGACTGATGAAAATCCAGCTTGGTTTGGCTACCAGGTGCCAAAACCTCTTCATGTGCATAGTTATTGCTATTAATGCAACATTCTAAGCACAATGTTAAAACTAACATTGTATAATAAAAATAACATTAGTGATTGTAATTAAAAAACCTCCATCTAATAACAACCTGATCTAACCTGATCTAACCTGATCTAATAACAAGTTGGTAATTAAATTTCCAGCTGTAGAAAAATGGTCTCATCCAGTTTGTCCTGTTTTGGCGGCTGTTAGTTGGAATTTCTTTAGTAAACTAGCCAATGCTCCTCCTGGACACACGTCAAAATGAAGCTGGAGCATAATTTATGTTGTTGTGACGTTGTCCTTTCTCCAGAGTAAGAAATATAAGTCTTATCTGGTCATGCAAACATTTATTGTATGGCCCAAAGTATGTACACACATACCCGTTAAACCCACACGAATGTGAGCCTTCCCCATGCTGTCGCCATAAAGTTGGAAGCACACAATTTTCTATCATGTATGCTGTAACATTACGCTTTCGTCTTACTGAAACTAATGGGCCTAGTCCAGATTTGGTTTAAAATGACAGTGCCACTGTGAATAAAGTGAAGGTAGGGTTTGGAAGGTATGTGGCTTGCTCAGAGCTCTGACCTAACCCTCACTGAGCAGTTTCAGTATGAATGGGTATAGACACTGCATAGCAGGCTTTCTCAACAGACACATTAGTTTGTGACCTCATTAATGCTTTTTGAGCCACACTTCCAAAATCTATTGGAAAGGCTTTTTCTATTGATCTTTTGCATGTGACATGACGTCTGTCACGGCCACTTCTGGATGGCACTCAGATGCCAATGCACAGCATGTTCCATGAGTGAATGAGCTAATGCTGATGCTAGCACATGCCACCAAATCCAGAGGAACATCATATTTGTACACCCTCTGACAACCAATCAAACCAATCATTGCCATCTTTGTTAATTTTCACATGCTTCTTTCTCTTTTGAAGTCCACCACAACATACTGCAACCACATATCAGGTAATCATCAGGTGATATTTTCATTATTTTAACACCTTGAATGTATAGTAACTAGCAATGAAAAATACATAGAAGCCTCAAACTGGTTAATGGTACTTCTGCCATCCACTGTTGTGACTGATGTCACAGAAGCCATGTGTCTGCAGCAGACACAATCTGAATTGGATGATCAATCAGGTGCCCACAAACCTTTGGCCATACAGTGTTTTCTTTAGTATAGTAAATACTTCATATCCCATGGTATACTGTCAAGTATATAACATCACACTTTGGTTTGCATCACCCTGAACACTACAGAGCAGCAAATTTTAGCCACTTGGTCCTTAGTTACATTTTAGTAGCAGCAAAAATTATATAGCCATGCCAGACATCACTAATTACTTTTCATTTAGCTTGGCCTCTCCACACAGGTGGTTGCTATGCCATACGGCTTTGCTGGCCTAAATGACATCTTGACGAGTAGGTCTTAATTAAACTCTGGGGCAAAAAACGTTGTTCGGCAATTAAATAATGGGAGTGAGGTAGAGGAATAAAGAGCTTTTAGCCCTAATGAGGGGTTTAATAATAGCTGTGTGTATAAGAGGGATACAGTAGCTGCTTTTTCCAGCAACATACGAGCCCATTACTGTTTTTCAGCAATGCAACATTTAATACAGTATTATGCAATTCTGTACTAACTATTTGGTGTTGCATAAGCTTGACAACTAATGCATTCACTAATCACGACGCTGGAGAGATTTTAACTAGTTGGGGCAGTGGAATAAACAGTAGGGCAAAGAGCCTGAAAGAATGAAAGGAACTGATGTAGGTTCTTAGACTGAAAATGTTTCAGACCTGATCTACAGTCAATTGTATGTTGTATGCTTGAAAAAGTTTTTTTTTTTTTTTTTCTTCCCAAATAAGATGTGATTTGTAAGATGTGCAGTATATTGCAGTTGCATGAGAGGATTGATCAAGGTTGAAAAAAAACAGCGTCCAGTAGGACCTGCTGTTGAGAATCATTATAGCCTGAG
This sequence comes from Clarias magur, assembly GCA_013621035.1. Lineage (NCBI taxonomy): Eukaryota > Metazoa > Chordata > Actinopteri > Siluriformes > Clariidae > Clarias > Clarias magur. The sequence goes on from QNUK01000059.1 coordinate 2,212,065, forward strand.
GGAAGAAACTGTTGCCGTGCTTGGAAAAGTGTGTTGTGATGCTGTGGAGGTATTTGCTGGAGAGAAGCAGGGAGAAAGCCGAGCATTAGTTTAATGAATGGAGTAAAATGGTTGTGCTGGGGTTGTGTGATCTGTGCTGGTGATTTTATTTATTTTTTTTTTTATTAATTTTTTTTTATACAGTTCTCAAAGGTCATTTGTGGTCAGATTGGAAGAATCATACTGTGATGTTGTGCACCAGTAAACATTGACCCAGTTTAAGTTTCATCAAGAAAATAAAAAGGTGCTGTGCATTTTTCAGTATGCTGAAAAGAGTATGAGGGCTTCTTTATACTGAAGCACAATTAACCATTAAGGTTTTCTGACATTCTGAGACTTCTGAGGTTGTTATTGTGGCATCAGATGGATGGGTCAAGAATCCCTGTTATGTTTCGAGACTCGTCATTGTTACTTATGAACCTGATCATTCTGGTAGCCAATTGGAGAGCCTTGAAGTGACAATGATAGAAAAATTTAGAAGATGCTGTAGACCTATAATACCTCTAGACCTGGTATACTATGCACATGAAGTATCTAAGGTACGTCTTTGAACTAGGAGGATAGGACTATTAAGAGACATGTGCTTCCATGATGAGTACTCTCAGTTCTAGAGTCATCATTTTAAAAATGAACAAACACATCCTCAGCATTAGTGCACTGAATTGAAGAACTATTTATAGTGTAATGTGATTTTTGGTATACTGGCGATTTTTGGTCCTTAAATATGTCCTGAATCCGGGAAAAAAATATTTGCCGACTTTATTACCAGTTAGTTTTCACGGTGTAATGTGATAGGACGAGAGGCCTTCCATGAGTGGTGATAGCAGCCCTGGGATGTTAAATATATGTTTAATTTACATTTACATTTAGGCATTTGGCCGACGGTCGTATCCAGAGCGACTAACAAAAAGTGCTTTGAAGTTTTCATCATTGGATAGATAGTTGGTTACTAACTAAGTGGTAACATTTCATGTCAGAAGACTAACTGTCTGTTGCCAGCATGTGAGAAAAAAAGGTAAGTGAATGTACTGGAAAGAGGAGAGAACCCAAAAACCCAATTCAAAACCAGCCACGGAAGCACTTTCACCAAGGCAACACATCTGATAACGTTATGTCATCTTAAACAACCGTTTGTCACATTAGTAACTACTTCTAAGTCATTCATTGCTTCTGAACCGTCCATGTTATTTCATTTATGGCAACCTCGAACTACAAAACTAACTGTACTAGCACAAGGCTCAATCCCAAATCACTCTCTAACCTCTCATCAAGGGCACTACTCAGTGTTTGAAAGAAGGGAGTGTACACTCTACATAACGCATTGGTTTTTACATTTAACACTGTTTGGGATTCAACCCTTGAAACCCTAAATTTGGTGATATTTTAACACGGAATAAGTGGAAATATAAAGTAAATCTCACCCTTAAAGTAAACTAACTGTCAGCTTTTAACTGGTCAGTTAGTTGCAGAAGGATATGTGTTGGAGGAGCAACGTACCTGGTTAAATAAACAAAGAAATCATAATCAGGTGTTTGGGGAACTGTGGTGTGTGTGTGCGCGTGTAAAGCAAAAGCAAGTTTCATTAAAGAGGTTCCTTGTTAAAGATCCAGAGTCTCTCTCTCTCTCTCTCTCTCTCTCTCTCTCTCTCTCTGGGGAGGGGGCTACTGTGTAAGACTACTTTCTCTCTCTCTCTCACACACACACACACACACACACACACACACACACACACACACACACACACACACACACACACACACACTGCTTTGTCGGGATTTATTTTTACTTTTTTCAGGATACTTTATTTTATATTTTGTATTAACAATTTTTATATGAATATTTTTGGGTTGTGGAATGAATAATCTGAGTTTCTATTATTTCGTATGGGGAAATAATTTGATAATAAAACTTGTATTTGATATATGAGTGTTTCTATATTCAAGCATGTGCGAATTATGCTCGCAATCCAAGGTTTGACTGTATGTATGCATGTGTGTGTATTTATATACAGTATATACACACAGTATGCAAACTCATTTAACCATAGCTAAGTATAGATTAAAAAAACTTTACTTTTTGCTTAAAGGTAATAGTAAAAAAGAAAAATCGCATAAGGCACAATGCTGTTGGACAGACCGAAGTTACTCCAAAGGTCATTTATCCATACTGTGGTTGTGTAAATGTGCCAGCTGTCAGGCAAAAAAACATAATCTGCCAAGGGCTTTTTGATTGCTGGGTTAGTTTGAGCCATATAAAAGTTAAGTGTGCAATTTAGAATATAACTTCCCGCACTTCCTTTTTTTTTAGTGGCTGCTGTATAGCGTAAACATTCTCCTCTCAGACTTTTATCTTCAATTTTTAGGGTCTCTTTTCAAGTCTCTATGTTTCTCTTTATAAGCCTTTTACATTTTGTCTCCCCATAATACACTAGCACCAATAGTGGTCTTTATCACCAAAACAGAATCAGCAGGGAGGCCTCAACCTAACACAAGCAGATGGCTGAATAAAATAAAGAAAATACGAGTCATTCTTTTATATGTTGAAATAAAGAGATACTGTAATGCTAATCAGCAAATAACCCGTGAAATGTTCGGATCTCAGCGGTGCTATAAAAATATAAAGAAAAGAAGTTTAATACAGAAAACTTGGCCGAGATCAGCAATTTATTTGGAGCAGCAAGGAATCGGAGAAGGATGTGAGATTAAGAAACTCCACCTGTGGTTTTGCAGTTATTTGCTGTACTGTTTCCCCTTCAGTTTAACAGTCAGGGCAATTAATGATAGATTATATGCGGCCAAAACACAGTATATGGGCTGTTTTTTTTTTTTTTTTTTATGTTGTACATATATTTTAGAAAATGTGTGTGCCATAGAAACTACTTTTGAAGTTTATGCAATATGGAAGTGATGAGTCTTGCTTCTTTAAAAAGTTTAAGTTGCTAAGCGTTATACTGTCTCGCTTCAAACAACAAAAATTAAAAATGCAATTCATTCACGTTATTTATGAATATTAATACTAACATCTTAACAATTTTGCTATTTTTTTTATAATACACTTTTTTCAGGTTTATGTCTTTTTATGTGAAATAAAAATTGTCCAAGTTTCATCTGATTGACAATTAAGATTTGAGTTAAAAACAAGTTATAGACACTACACCTAGGGGAGACACTTTTTAGAACAATGCCACGTTTTGGCTGATGGTAAATTAGATCAACTTGACGATCCAGCACACTGGACTGAAATGTTGACTGACCAACGAAATTGCAAAACTATCAAATTAAATAATATGTATTTTTTCTTAAATAGTTTGACAAAATCCCTCATCTGTTTACTGTGAGTGCTTACCACATGCAAATGAAAAATGGAGAGCGTGTAAATTGGAATTGGCAAGTTTATTCACTGAGCAGCTAGTCCATGATTTTCTTTTGTTGCACTTCTGCGTCTTTGAAAGAGCAAGCAAATTTGCTCTTAGCTGTAGTGGATTTCACTCATGGATCAATTTTCACAGCCATTTAAGAGAAGCCTTTAAAAAGAGAGGGAGAGAAAAAAGCAGCGCACCATGCAAATGCAGACCTGGCATGAATTAGTTGAAAGTCTGAACACAATCAGAGCCAGTGATGGTGCTCTTCAGGGTTTTTGTTTTATTTTTATCAAAGCATGCGTAAAACAAGTCATATTAGTGCTTAACAGGTACTATTGGTTGATAAAACCTGCGAGTCTGCACAAGAAAATTTATATTTTATCGCACATGTGCATGCACACATATATATGAAATACCACCAATCGCACACATTCTACATTGACGTGCTTGTGTACTGCTACAATCATTTCCATAAAGAAATGCTATCAAAAATCACATATATTATAAGCAACATCTTTCTAAAATGTTATTAACTTCTTCATAGCAAAGATGTTATATTTTATAATTGTGTGTGCATTTAGTGGGCTTTATGCATGATGGTTGCATCGCTTCATGCACTTCCCTTCTTACTCTGATGCACCCATTCGCTCTGGAATAGGGTCAGTCTGGACTCATCAGACCACATGACCTCTTTCCAATGCTCCAAAGATTGAACATCATGCTCCCTAGCAAACTGAATCCTTTATTTTTTCCAATTAGCTCCATAATTAACTGGTTTTGTGGCCGCACAGCTGTTTGGTCCCCAATCCTGAGAGTTCTCAACTCATTGTGTTCATGGAAATAAGTAACATAGGTGTGATTTCTACTGTCAGTTTTCTACAATGCAACTGTTCTGTTTGTGCATTTAGGTTACTGATATCTTGGATTATGGTCATTGCTGCCTTTGTTTTGACCATATTTCATCCTATTTCATCCTTCCACGTTTTAATAATGCACTAGACAGTTCTTCAACCAATTTCAGTAATTTCACCATCATCATCTTCTTAATTGCTTCCTTGCTTGATGCAGCTTTTCCATGACTAGGGTAACAATATGTCTTCTGGCATAATTATTTAAGGAAATGAGAAGCTACTCACTGCATCAGTTAGGGTTAATCATATGTATCCATTACAGTAATTATCCAATCATAGGATCTAAACTGTTTGCTTATTCATATCCCGATGGTGACCTTTTTTTGGCTAGGCACTGCATCATCTTAATTACAAATAGAAAATCTGCATTTATATGAAAAGTCCACATTTTTGCTGTATTTTACACTGCTGGTTTTTACAAATGTACAGTAACATACACCAATCAGGTAGAACATTAGCATCACTGCCAAGTGAACAGAAAACTGGTGACAGGATCATGGGCCGTCATCAAGGGCTGTCTATGCCCACATGTTCCAAAAGCCATCCCACTCAGCCCAATCCCACAAAAACACCAAAGCAGCACAAACAATTGAAAAAAAGTCAACACTGGCTACAAGGTACCAGAATACCCAGTGCACCACAGTCTGCCATGCATGGGGCCCAGGAGGTAAAGAGTTGTTGATCTGGCCTCTATGTATCTATGGGATGCTTCGGACAAACAAGCTTGATCTACAGCATGGAGGCCCACAGCATTCGAACATCCCGGTGCCAGGCACCACCGCACACCCCCAGTGGGCCCTTGGAGGAATGGTTGATGGGCCAAAACCACCCCGGTGGCATAAAGGAAATCTAAAATACCTAATGGTGTTAATGTTATGACTATCAGTATAGAGTGCATGAATGAACGTAAAACTGTGTTCATCAGACAGAAGTGAAACTTCAAAAACTCCATTTATTCCATTAAAAATTGCATATTCACAATTTCTGCATAAAACTATGCGTACACACAGGCGGAGTTGGGATTAAAATCGTACATCCCTGAAATTCCAAATACACCCCTGCCTAGTGGTTTGCATTCCTTATTTATAAGAAATGACAATTAATTATAGTTAGCAGAAGCTCTTTGAAAGATTTTTATTTATTTATTTATTTATTTTTCTTTAATTAAATCTATGCACATCCAGTCACCAGCATAGACTTTTATCACTACAGGTAACACAGGTTATCTAAGCAAAATTAATATTGGGTGCTTAAACAAGAACCTTTTATAAACATTACTGCAAGGCTTGGCTGTACCCTCATGTGGTTTTAAAGATTTACCACCAAGCAACCATCAACAGATATGTTATTACACATGCTGGCAGTTCTCACTTCAGTTTCATGAATGCAGAATTCATGCTGCTTCTTTTCGAGGTTTTTTTACAAAATTAATCAAAGTGTTAAAATATCACATGGTTGCCAGATTGCGCATGTAAAGGGCATTTTTATAAGCAGGTGAGAGGTATTCAAGTCACAAAACTCGGACAAATAGCAATTATGTTACCCCATTCCACTAACTTACTCTCCCTGTGTGTTATACGTCCGTTCACTGGTATTTTGTAAAATTGTTTTTTTTTTTTTTTTTTTTGCCCTCCTTGAGCTCAATATTTACTTAAATTTCTATTGATTTCAAATCTTGGATAAAAAAAAGTATGTTTGCTATAACTATATATACTGTAAACATTTGATTTGATGAAGACTTAGCATTCTATTCTGTGGTTTATAAGAACTCATTTTATGCCAGTCTAACCAACCACCAAGCAAATTAAATGATGTGACAACAAAGTATAACCCAATGTGTCATTAATTAAGGAAAAAACAAACGACAAAACATTTTTATAGAAAAATTATAAATGAAAATGAATTATCATATGAAACACATTTGATTACACTGCCTAGCCCCAAATTTTTTTTTTGTTCAACCACCTGTAGCTTCAATTATTTGTCTAATGTGGTGGCCAATTCATGTAAAAATAATTCTTTATAATATAATAATAAATTATAATTCCTAAATAGCTTTTTCACACTTTGTCTTCTAGACTATGAGTCCTGGAATATGCCTGTGCCATCAGGGATTTAAGAACTCTATTGATGGCATAAAGTTCATTCAGTACATACAGTTCGACTCCATTGGATTGCCACATAAAGTTGCTGAGTCTAGACCTGACAAACTGAAGCAGCATCGGTTCATAACCCTGCTTACAGAGGCTTATTGGCCACTATACAAGCTTCTGGAGGCAATGTAAAAGCAATTTCTAAGATGCCAAATTTATAGGACACACACATTTACACACTGACTCACATTATGGATAATTTTTAAATGCCAGTTAGCCTGATCTACATGACTTTGAACTATGGGAGGAAACTGGAGTACCCAGAAAGTCCTTCCATAAATAAATTAATAAATTAAATGAGCTTGATTATATAACGTTTGTTGTTGAATAGCAACACATATATATATATATATATATATATATATATATATATATATATATATATATATATGTATATATATTATCCACAACAGAAACATGTTATTAAAAAAAAACTTGTTTGAAATACATTAATCTGTTAATTACAAGTACATTAATTAAGTAAATTAATCTGACCAGAGCGCGGCGTCATGGTAATGTAGTGGTTGGCATGGTCACCTTGCACCTCCAGGTTCCAGATTCAGTTCCCTGTGTACTGTGTACTGTGTACTGTGTGTGTACTGTGTGTGTACTGTGTGTGTACTGTGTGTGTACTGTGTGTGTACTGTGCGTGTACTGTGCGTGTACTGTGCGTGTACTGTGCGTGTACTGTGTGTGTACTGTGTGTGTGTACTGTGTGTGTGTGTACTGTGTGTGTACTGTGTGTGTGTGTACTGTGTGTGTACTGTGTGTGTACTGTGTGTGTGTGTACTGTGTGTGTGTGTACTGTGTGTGTACTGTGTGTGTACTGTGTGTGTACTGTGTGTGTACTGTGTGTGTACTGTGTGTGTACTGTGTGTGTACTGTGTGTGTGTGTGTACTGTGTGTGTGTGTGTACTGTGTGTGTACTGTGTGTGTATTGTGCGTGTACTGTGCGTGTACTGTGCGTGTACTGTGCGTGTACTGTGCGTGTACTGTGTGTGTGTGTGTACTGTGTGTGTGTGTACTGTGTGTGTGTGTACTGTGTGTGTGTGTACTGTGTGTGTGTGTACTGTGTGTGTACTGTGTGTGTGTGTATACTGTGTGTGTGTGTATACTGTGTGTGTGTGTGTACTGTGCGTGTACTGTGTGTACTGTGCGTGTACTGTGTGTACTGTGTGTACTGTGTGTGTGTACTGTGTGTGTGTGTGTGTACTGTGTGTGTACTGTGTGTGTGTGTGTGTACTGTGTGTGTAGTGTGTGTGTACTGTGTGTGTGTGTGTGTGTGCGTGTGTGTACTGTGTGTGTGCGTGTGTGTGTGTGCGTGTGTGTGTGTACTGTGTGCGTGTGTGTGTGTACTGTGTGCGTGTGTGTGTGTACTGTGTGTGTGTGTACTCTGTGCGTGTGTGTGTGTGTGTGTGTGTGTGTGTGTGTGTACTGTATGTGTGTGTGTACTCTGTGTGTGTGTGTGTGTACTGTATGTGTGTGTGTGTGTGTGTGTGTGTGTACTGTATGTGTGTGTGTGTGTGTGTGTGTGTACTGTATGTGTGTACTGTGTGTGTGTGTGGCTCCAGGTCCTCGCGACCCTAAATACATGACAAAGTGGTATAGACGATGAGTGAGTGACCAGAATGCCTCATATATCTAAATGGCTCACAAAACTATATTCACAATTCGTTATTTGAAGTAGCAACTGTGGTGATATTGAAAGAAATTGAGCGTTAAATTTGTAACCGCATACATTTTTAAAGGGCTTTAAAACGGATTTACGCTTTCAATTTGTGTGTCTCCTGTGATCAATTTCCTGCTGTTCTCTTTTGCATTAGTTTTTTTTTTTTTTTTTTGTCACACTTTTATCAGCAACATCTTTTGAGTGTCAGCACAGGGAGCTGAAATGCAGTCGGAGAGTGTGTGTGAATAAAAATCAATCCCTAAAGTAATTATTGTGGCTTCTAATTTCAAAAGCTTAATTTAATTGAGGGTTTTTTCTAGCTCTCTGTGACAGTCGTGTAGCCATGTTGTCATTGATTAATGTTGATTAATGTTGTAACTGTAAAATTCATTGTGCATGAGCTTGCACATTTCTATATGTCTCTGAACAAGATCGTATTCTATCTCTTTCTTTCTCGCTCGCTTTCTCTCTCTCTCTCTTTCTCTCTGTGACTTAAATCCCTACGTACTAGAGAAGGTGGTAGTGCAGTTCTGGTAGAGTGGATCTGTCAGAAGTGTCACATTAAATATGCTGTTCTTAAGCCCAGACCAAATTTTATGGCCCTGCAAGATCATAAGTTGGCTGGTCAGTATCTTAAATTATGTAACCACTGAGTGATGCTCTCCCTGATCTCTTTCTTCTTTACTGCATCCCTGATTCACTGATTCACACTCGCCTACTCTCGCCCTTTCTGCCTTTTCTTACAAATTGTAAAAAAAAAAATTAAAAAAAAAGCATTAAAAATGATAGTTACTACATATCCTATACGGGTAACTACAAGCTAGCCTAATCAACAATTGATTTTTTTTTCATCTCTGTTAACAATTTTTGGCTGTATTTTTTATGGATGCATAAACATGCATGTTGTTTCATTTATCAAATCAGTTTAATTGAATAGCACACCCTGCCATATATTTTTCTCAGTAAGGGTACACATTGTACCATGTGATCTTACATGCATATTGTTCACACACTATTTAAAAGGGAAATTACTTCCAGGAAGCCACCACTGAATTTTTTAAATGAATTCAAGTTCATGGGCAGGTAAATACTTATGCAAGCCAAATAAATATATATCCCCATCCCCTGTATGAATCAGTTTCATCTCTGAGCAGCTCTTTCAGTGACAGACTGTTGCATCCTATGTGTCTGATGGAGTGATATATCCAAGGCCTTTGCTCCCTCCATTTGCTCCCGGTGAACTGGTCACTGTAATACACAGTCACTGTCACGGTCACTGTAATACACACACTGTTATTACTCCTATATACTGTATCTTAAATTTTACAATATAGTTACTATATTTCCAGTATCTTAAATATAGCTACTATATCTCACAATATAATTACAATACCGTAAACTTTTGTTCAATAGCAACTGTGCAGTATCACCTTTTAAAACTGTGCAATATTATATTACCCAGTGCAATTTGATTTAATATGTAATTATTGCATTGTTTTTTTTCTTTTGTATTTGTAAACTGTGCTGTGTATAAACATTTGTTTTTTAATTTTATCTATCTATCTATCTATCTATCTATCTATCTATCTATCTATATATATGTATGTGTGTGTATGTGTGTGTGTGTGTGTGTGTGTATATGTGTGTACACAGTATATATATGTTTTTTTTTTACTTTATGTTTGCACACTTTTATTTTATGTGTGCCGCTATAAAATAGACATTCCCCCACTGTGGGACGAATAAAGGCTTATCGTATCATATCGTATTGTATTGTATCTAAAATTCTATAATGTAATAACTATGGCATCATTTGAGTCTGTGATGCAAGTTTAAAAGTTTTCAGTTTTTATGAGGGGTGAGTTCTTGGCATATATTCATGTCATATACCTGCGGGTACTTCATGCTTTTAAATTTCCTTTAACTTAACAATATGGCGTCCACTCTCTAAAATAGCACTTGATCCAGCACATCTATTAAATGCACAGGGAAGCATCCATTTTTTCAGTGACGGGTTGAAGAAAAACTAAACATATACTTTGTGTGTGATCACCACTTGACAGTTGGACAGGTAAAGAAAAGCTTATTTTTGTGGTATTTTCATTCTGGGATGTTCTGTGTGAGTCCTTAATAAAAACAGCCAATGGGATGAACCATGAAAAGCATGACACATCAGATTCTTACACTAATATAGACACAGAAGCTGTTTCAGCTACAGACTGGGATTTAAGCAACATTTAACCAACACAAAGCCCTTATAACAAGTCTATATTCTTTGGGTTTTTTATCATAAATATAATTCATAGCCTGTATGCTTTATTAGGGATTAGGTTCAGAGAACCATACACATAACAGAACCACTTCACATAAGTTAATAATATCCTAAAGGATAGAGTCCTGACTGATGCCTTAGCTAATGCATCTTTAACTCAGATAGATTAGTGAACCATCACTGAAATGAAATATAGAAGCAAAACCAAGTGCAGGTGGCTCTCAAGATGAGTGGCAAGACAAGCAGTAAGAACCCAGGATTTCAGTTTGGAGGATTAGATTTCAATTTTTAAAGATCATTGGTGTTGCAAAGTCTTTACTCCCTTGTCCTAGAGATTTATGCTCAGTAGCAACTGGAACTTTTTTTGTTTTTAACCACTGAAGCAAAACATCACATGCAATTGATTAGTGGAAATATCCTCATGGCAGTTTGTTTGTTTTTTGGATTTAGAGTCTCTTCCCCTAAAGGGAGATAGGAGTCTAGTCATGCATGACTCGCAGAAGCTGCTGGTTATGTTGCCTGGACAGCTCCAGAACAGATGAACTTTATTAAACAGACTTTGTTTGTCCTAATAATGGGTGCAAGTTGCTTTCAATTCTTCTCGGTACTACTGTATGTAGCTAAAAGGCGAGAAGGAAAAAATGAGAGGTTGTGGGCGGACCTGTAAATCTTTTATGTTTCTTTTTATGTCTCCACTTGAGCTATCTAACTTTTCCAGGGCTGAATTTCATATATGGAAAAATAAAAGCTTGTACGCTATGAAGGATGTATAATCCCTTGTTCCACTCACCATGGAGAGAGGGATTTGGGATTCAGCCTTGTGTTAGAAGCTAGTTAGCTTTGTAGCTGTACTGTAAAATCTTGGGTGGCAACACAGACGTACAGACACTAGGCGGCACTCAGACCACTCGCTTTCATGAAAAGTGCTCAGACTGGTGCAGTGACATCGTAACGTGCTCAGGCTGGTATAATGGCAGCATGATGTGCTCAGGCTGGTATAATGGCAACATGACGTGCTCAGGCTAGTGTGACAACAACATATTGTTCTCACCTTTGAAGTTTCAGGGACGCGGTGTATCGCCCCACTTATATGCCACTCACGTGCGCATGTTGGTTCATGATTATATGCCACTCACGTGCACATGTTGGTTCTGCAGGCTTTTTAAAAATTTTTTATGCGGCTCTCCTCTCACTGTGGTGGCTAGCCGGCTTCGCCCAGCCATCCATTGGCGCAGTCTCAGCATGAACCCTTGTGACTTCCAACGTCTGGACGGCTTACCCCATCTTTATTTTTTTTCAGTTTAACTGCATTTGAAGTCCTTGCGGCACGTGGCATTGCCCCACCTGCATGCATCTTTCGCCTTTAGTGTTTGCTGCACAACTCTCAACTCTTAGCCTTAAATCCCGAACTTGAAACTCTGGCCAGTGTTACTCTTACTATAGTATATAGTATAGTAACAGCGTTACTCTTACTATAGGAACGCTGTTACTATACTATGAATACAGAAAAATTAAAGATTACAATCAGCACTGTCAACACAGTCATTGTTCCATTTCAAATTAGTTAGTGATGAGTTGGTGGAATGCTCTGTTTTGCTTCTTTTACTCTAACACAGCCTTCCATTTTCAAGTCACTATGTATCAGTTGCTGTCATGTATCAGTTTTATTTTTTACACCCTGTGAATAGTATGTCTCAGACATCTTAAACAAACATGTTCCTTTGTGAGGTTTTACTGACAAAATGATGAGCCTTGAAGCTGTCTTGTTAAAGAAAATCTTTTGCCCGAACAGAATCAAGAATTTGACAGCGCTATGATCTAATAAGAGATGTAATATAAGGTTAATGTTGAAAAGTAACTATGAGTAAACCATACAGTAACAATGAATGGGATTTCTGTCCTCAGATGGCCACAGATGTGTTGGAGGGTCTGTTGGAGGAGGACGATGAGGTCGTACAGGTGAGTGAGCGTATTTATTTAGATTTGATTTAATAATGTAATTGTTGTTTGGTCAATTGCGTTAATAAAAGAGAAATGGTTAATACATTATTAGACCATACAGTATGGACTTTGTGTTGTCTCTTGCTGATATTCTTGTGTGTTTTGGCAGGCCTGTCTGTAACAATTCTGTATTTTTAGTGTGTTTGAAAAGTGATTTTGACATTGCCTGCTTCAGACGGCTGGATAAATAATTTATGTTTTGAGAACTGCTCGAACTGTGCGTGTGTGTGAAGGTATAACTTATCAGCCATGGGAATTATGATCACGCCTACACGAGTGAATGTCAGCGCCACTGTCACGTCGATATACTGTAACGACGCTAAAATGACACACCTTGTTTACAGCAGATAGAACTCATGCATTTTTATATTTCTTATGCACTCACACAGACATGTACAACATGTACAGCTTTCACATTCGACAGAATAGTTGTGCATTAGAATTAATAATAAATGTAGAGAATGTATGTTTTTTTGATATGATGCGAGTGCCGAACTGCACACTTATAGCTATAATGAGAGGGGAAAAAAGGAAGTGATTTAGGTTATTTGCTGCTGAAGCGTGTAAAATAAAGTCTTGTAAAGCTCATTAAACCTAAGCTTGTCAGAACCTGAGCTCTCGCTGTATGATTTAGACACAGTTTTGCTTCGGCTGCCCCTTTTTTCAAGTTCATGCTAGATCAGATTTAAATCTGGTGATAAGTTGTGTGCGAATCACACAGTACGAGAAGACGATGCTAATTAATGGGTTCTAATGGGTTCGCTAAGCAGATGTCATGTCAGAATTTTTAATCGGACAACGTTGAATGTGAGCAATGTCACATTCTGATACGAATATCAGAAGCCTGGGTAGTACAGTAAGTTAATCGTCTTTGCTAAGACCTGCCAGGCGTGGCTGTTTGGCGAGTTCCTGACCTTCGTTCACAAGTTTTCATGGCTATTAAAGAAAAGTTCGGTTATAAACACCCCAGTGATGGTGGTAGCACTAATTAAACATTCGCTACAATGTTCTCAGTGGTTATTTATTTTGACCTCTACATTTCTTTCAAGTTTCAAACTGAGCTTGTGAGTTAACTAGGAGTGTAATGTAATGCCGCCTTTTATCTGAATGTGTTTGGTACACTAAATAGCTCCATTTACTGTATGTCTTAAGTGTCGATGAATTTAGTGAGTTATGTTATGGTGTGGCAACATATTGAATGTGAGTCATATATTAAAAGGGAAGTATATAGTTTATGTAATCTGGTTTTGTACAAAGAGCGGCATTCTGTACAAAACTGTCCAGCTGCATCATGAGGTATTACTGTACTGTACATCATCTGACATACAGTACATCCACAAATTCCTGTGCAGGATGGTGTACTAACAGGCAAAGTGTGGATAATACAGCCTTCTATCGTATACCGAAGGACATGGAAAGAAGGCAGAAGTAACACATAATGTTATAAATCCTGTGGTGTGAAATTTGGTATCCTTGGAGCTTTTTTAAAGGCATAGTTCAGATTTTTTCAAGTCAATATTGAGGTGCATATAAGTACATTACTATAGGTCTTGGTCGTTATAAATTTTCTGCTCTGTACCATGAAGTTTGTTACCGGGAATGTGTGCATGATGTGGCCAAATTCCATAACTCACTTCCCCTGCACAAAAAATGCATTCCAAATTTCAGCTGAGCCTCATATGAAGCTTCTGCAGTCCCGCAGGAGTCCAATCAGGTTTTGGCAGCCATTCACTTTTTGGCACAACCCTGCAGAAATATTGTCAGCAAAATGCACTATAAATCAGCTAGAACTTTGAAAGACACCATCTTGATTTAGCTCAGTGGGACTGCACACATTTCTCATATTCTTTTGCTCAGACATACACCTTGAATGTAATGATCAACAAAAATACATAGTGTATTAGGCTAATTTTAGGTAATGGTGATTACCCACATATTGATTGACATCCTTGTAGTCACCTGATTGTAAAAGGTCAATGCAGAGTCAACACTTACAGTCAGGCACTGTATAAAATATGGATCATACAGTGTACATATTTTCATTTTGTGACAATGTATTACATGTCCACCGATGTCGTAAAGTACTCTACAACGTACTGTATGCACATGTGTTGTAAGGTATAATTATAAAATACGCTTACTTGTACATTTAAGATGGGATTATTAGTGTCCTTTCAACTTATGCTGCCATGGAATCGTGTGTTTGTCAAGAACATTTATAACATTCTGATGTTTATTTTCTCCCACAAATCAGCAGTGTAGCATGTCGATATTCAAAATCTCATCAAATAAGTGCTACGTAAACATATGTCAGAAATAAATAAGTAAAAAATAAATGTAAAAAATGCCAGAGTCTGAAAATATCTCTCCAGGGCGACGGTGCTGATGTTGCGCGTTTTTCAGCTGGTGTACTTTAATGCAAGTTGATGAATCACTCACTGCTTGCTGCACTAAATCGTTGTTACAAGTGTCACTTGTCTGTTGAGCACCACCCCCCTCACCCCCCCACCCCCCCTTCAAACTCCTGTTTTACTTCCTAAATGAGCTAGTGTTCTTGTCAGGCAAAGTTCTCTCCCAGCCTAGTGATTGATCTTGCTTTGTGGATCACTGTGTGTGTGCAGTATGTATACAGAGTAATAAAAACTGTGTCTGTGCTCTCCTATTAAATACCACTGCTAATAGACATGACTCATAAATCAGCATTAGTTTTTCACGCGCTATTTTCATTCTCTCCATCATATTTAGTGTTATATTTTCATGTCCACACACATTGTCTGTTCAATCCCTGTATAAATTCTTCTTTAATGGCACGCCAGGTTTCCATATTATGTTAAATTGAGACTTCAATGTTGGACAACATACAGTATGGTACATTCTAATTATTATAATTAAGATCTGACATCTAAAATCCGGATCCGGTTTAACATTACAAACAGGGCAAATAGGGCAGGGTATCCAGTGGTTGAGGTGTTGGGACTGCCGATCACGGGGTCCCTGGTGTTGCCAGGCAGGGTCCTTCACCCTCATCTGCTCATATACACCCTGTAAGACGCTGCCAGATCTCACCAAGAATGGGGAGTATGTTGCCCAATGTGCCTGAAAATGACACAAATAATAATTTTCATAAAGTCTGCTGCTTCAATGCTTTTAGATCTTTTTGTAAGAAGTTACCATTGTATACTGAAATATGATTACGACAGTCAAAGGCTTTTGATGACAGTTACATTAATTTAAGCAGAGAGCCAATATTTGTCCACATCCTGACTGATGGCAGCCCATTCTTGCATAATCAAGCCTTGGCGTTTGTCAAAAATTGATGGTTTTTGTTCGTCCACTTGCCTCTGGAGGATTGACCACATGTTCTCCATGGGATTAATGTCTAGGGAGGTTCGTGGCCATGGACCCAAAATTTCTGTGTTTTTTGTTCTCTGAGATGTGGCCCAGAAGTTGATTGACAGAATGCCAGGGCTTATAAAAATGTTTGTAATTATACTTCAGTATACCATGGTAACATCTGACAAAAAGATCTAAAAACACTAAATCATCTCACTTTGTGAACATTAATATTTGGGTCATTCTCAAAACTTTTGGCCATGACTGTAGATTTAACCCCAACCAAAAAAAAAAAGTGACAAAGATGATACCAATTGCCAATCAAAACTGACCTAATGGTCACTGAAACCAACCCAGTTTAAAAACTATAACCACTTCTAATTTGTGTAAAAAAAAAAAAAATGTAAAAAAAAAATTACGAAATTCATTGCAATATACTAAGTTGTGTTAAAGAAGTAACATTTTACAATACATTATTAAAGCAATACTAGAGCGATGCAGTTTAATAAACGTCACTTTTATTTCATGATTTTGTATTATTCCATTCTATATATTGTTCTGAGTAAGAAATTCTTAAAAGAAAGTCAATTGATTTACTGTATGAATGTGCATCAATTAAAGTAGTAGTTTTATTTCAGAATAAAAGGATAAACAGATTGATGTATCCTGTAGATAAATTCATTGTAGAATTGATGGACTGATGGATTTTTTAATTGATGGACTTTATTTAATTAATCATTGTTATAGTTGATGGAGGAATTGTGTGAATGGATGGATAAATCCATGCAAAAATGGATGGACAGACAAGAAAATCAGATTAATGTTTCAATATTCTCTTCTTTGTTGGTAATGAGGAAAAAAATCCAACTTTTGAAACTTTATGTAGAAGGAGACCAAGATCACTATACAGGTTGTTCCCTACTTACGAACAAAATGCGTTCCAGGAGCAAATTCGTAAGACGGATATGTTTGTAAGTTGGGGACCGACAAAGTGAGTCTCTGTTTTGTTGAGGATTTTCCCAAAATTAGGATTATTCACCATCAGGACAGTTTTACAGGACAGCCATTTTCTATCATCACCATTTTCTCGCGGACTGATTCTTTGGAACTGGTGAGGTTGATTTATTTCTCCTGCACCCCCACATGCACACACATACGATATACAGGAATTTAGACGTTTTATACATTCACGTACACACTAAAAATATTGTATATAATTGTAAACATTGGTATCTGGTGCACTGCAGTGTCTGTTTTCGTACAATACTCATGAGCTACTTTCACGAGGAAATCCGTAACTTGAATGTTCGTAAGTCGGGGACTACCTGTACAATTATATTTAAACTACTTACCACAGTTTGTGAAAGCTCGAACATGGTAGATCTTTATTCAAGTAAGGGTGAAACCTCAAACAAGAAGAAATATGGATTCATTAGTAAAAGGTCTTGCAGTTTAAGTACATTTTAAGCCTTTGGATAACACTGATCACTCTGTAGACGTTAACACTAAATGACTTGGAAAAGTGCCAACTTTTATTTTAGCAGATCAGCAATGACAATGACTCTCTGAGTATAATCTTCCACATCTAATTAACTATAACAAATGCTGTTTCTTCTCGATATTGCACAGAATCTGAGTGTGGATAATCTTTGATGTTGTAGTGTACATAATTTTCATAAATTAAGCAAAGACAATATTTATGAAAGCCTTATTGTATATGCTTGTTCATGTTTCACAGAAATAGAACTGTATTCCAATAGCTAGAGGACATTTTCAAACCCATTGCTTATTAACATTTGTTAAATATTTGTCACACCTCATACAATTTCTTTAATACTTCAAGGAACATTTCCTGCAGGACTGTCTTCAGTTTTTTTGTTTGGTTCTTTTTTTACTCTATGCACATTACACAAAGCCATAACACTATATTCACTTAGTCTTCACGTTCCCATTGTGTCACTGGAGGTTGTCTGGCATGGCTCTGCCAGCCTCTGATGGTGTGCTGTGGTGTCTGGCACCAGGATGTTGGCAGTGGCTCGTTTGGGTGCTGTGGGTTGTGGGGTGGGGAGTCTATGGATTGGACTTTTTGTCCACTGCATCTCATGGTTGCCCAATCAGATTGGGATCTGGGGAATTTGAGGTTGGATGGAGTCAGCAGCTTTGGGGTATTTGCCTGCTGGACTCCAGACAAGATGGCCTTTGGTCCCTGTGGACATGAGTGAGCCCTGGGTGCCCATGATCTTATCACCAGGTTGTTGGTCTATATTTGGTGATCAGAGTTGGTGTTGATGTAATGACTGTTGAAGATGGACATAAGGCTCTAAAACATTTTCACTGCATAACTGAGAAAGAACCCAACCACTGTCATTCTCTGAATATCATCAGAACTTGACATAATATGTAATTGCTTCAGTTTTAATTGCAGTGGTTCAAGATGTGGTAATGTTAGCAGATGCAGGTGCAAAACAGCAAGCCCGTACAGAGAATTGGTTATTTTCCAATCTTTACAAAGTGTTTGATGAATATTAATCATATCATTACTGAAAACTTTAGCATAAATAGAAACAGCCATGCATTTATTATTAGCCATAGACTTTGTAGAGCATCTTTCACACGTTAATTAGCTACAGTATATACACTAGTTACTGCTGAAATAATCATGTTTTAGCCCTTAAACACACGTACATATTTACAGTTTATGTTGAACATCATGATGATATGAGAAAACTCAATGAAGTGTAATACTATTTTGATTAGAAACCTGGCTTATTGTATCATATTTGCTTATTTTTTAAATTGTTCTTTATTCCTCAGGTGTGGTATTTGTTAGGATGGTTGTATTATCTTCAACTGGACAAGTCTGGTTCTGCAGAAGACTCAGAAACCTTGAAAAAATCTGCCAGAATCTACCTTACCAAAGCAAAAAAGGTAATACTTCATACACACAAATATCTGAGATCATCATTTTTTTTTTTCATTCCGCTGATACTGGCATTCGGCAGGATTTTTTTTTTCTTACACACAGGCACACACTCCTTGGCCTTGCTTCAATTTTTTTTTCTCGCAGTTGTGAAATTTCTCTCATGCCGCTGGCAGTTGAGAGGCACAGAAACGTGTAATGAAAATAAAAAGTTGGGTTGATAGAGAGGAGCCAAGAAAGAGTTTCTAGGGAGAGGTACATGGGGGACTGGCTGGTTTATTATTGTTTTTTTTTTTATTATTATTATTTATTATTTATTTTTTTGTCTTTTCAACTCCTATAATGGCTGTTTGATGTTATTAGAGATCAGGTTCTTGTGAAGACTTCCGTATTATTTTTTTTGGGGGGGTGGGGGGGGTGGTTGTTTGTGTTTTGTTTTGGTTTTCTGTTGCTTCGACTACCTCACATCCTCTGTTTCTGTATGAATGCTCTGTCCTTTGCTCCATCACTCCTGTCCTACCCTATTTGTCTTTCTGAAGGAGGATTTCCTTTTTTCTCATCCTTGAGCCCTACAGGATGAATCACTGGCACATACGCAGTCTCTCTCTCTCTCTGTCCATCTTTATCAGTGCATTCAACTAGACTCCTTTCTTTTCAGCCTTTCTAAATGACCCATGACTTCTCTGGAAGGCATGATTCATTTATTATGTTAGAAAAATAGAACATCTCTGATAAAGTATGCCAAAACACTGTTTATCATCCAGGCTCATAAGCTAGAATTGACTTGAACTCATGACCTTCAAGGGGGGTTACAAACAAAGGACCTAATGCCAAAAGTCTTTGCAAAGTAAGCCAGCATTCAGTAAACAAAAACAGGATACTACTGTAACACAATGATACTATAGTGTGTACACTTGAGTTTAGTTTTCCTCATGTTTCTCATGTAGACAGACATTTATAGTGCATAGGGTTGGGTTTTTGATTAAATGAATTTATAATATAATTGCTTTTTTATTAAGTGATCATATACACTGCCTGGACAAAAAGGGTCACCATTTATGAAGGTCTAACTACTAGAAAGAACATTTCCAAACACACACAGTGTGATGTGTGATGAATTCACAGGATTGGGACTAGCTATGTTTCCGTAAGAAAACCAATTGTTATTGAAGCTGATCAGAATAAAGGCTCCAGTGTACTGATGAGCCTAAAGATCGGGCTTTGGAGGATTGGAAAAAGGTCATGAGTTCAGATTGACTCTGTTCCAGAATGATGTGTGCATCAGAGTAAGAAGTGAAGCAGATGAAGCAATGAACGCATAATGCATAGTGCCTACTGCTTGATCGAGGTTGCTTGAGTTGGCGAGGTTGTCTAGGCTCAGCCATGTTATGTGGCAATAAAATGAAATTAGCTGATAACCTGACTATACTAAATAGCCAGGGTAGCACATCAGTGGAGCAATGGAGTTTTTCTTTCCGGGTGGCACAGGCATATTTGGGGACAGTAGGGAAAATAATAATTTGATCCCCTGTAGATTTTTGCAAGTTTGCCTACTTACAAACAAAAGAACGGTCTATCATGGGTTTATTTTAAAGGTGTAACTGGTTCGACCCGTTTTGCACTAGCGGAACCATACAGCACGGACACGAGGCAAGGCCTAAAGTGTCATTTTTTTAGAAAAGGTCAAAGGAAGGGGTGAGGAAAGAAGGGGAGGTGCATGTGCAGGTCCAGTGGCAGTGCCCAGCTGGCAGGTTGGCACTTGGCTAGCAAACAAAACTGGTGGCACAGTGGCAAAAAGGGGCTTGCAGAGATGGTGGTTTTACAGATTTCTTGACAGCATCTTCAACAATCGCTGACAGACGGCCCTGCCCGGCCCTGTTTCAGGCCACAGGCATGAGTCTATGAGACCATCCAATGTCTTGGTTGCTCTCTGTCTGGGAATGGGGGCCTTAACATTGTGGCAGTGGCTTTTTCCCTTTTAAAGGCTGTGCCAAATGCACGATGGCTGGCTTCCAAACGAAACTGAAAGCCTTGGTACAGCTCATGCGCTCTGTCTGCATCTGCCTTTTTCCCAGTGAACAAATGGCTGTGTACAGTCTGGCTACCTTTAGTCCCCGGGGCATCATCGCCCCACTCACATGCCACTCGCCTTGTTAACGTGCTGCAGCTTTCTCTGAACTTTCGGGCAGTTGTCACCAGACTTCTGGACCCCGAGCTAAGCTCCACACCTACTTTTAAAGAGCCTGAGGCCGATTGATGAAAATCTTCTGCCAGCCGTGCAGGATTTAATGACACCTGCAGAAAGGGAGGCCTGCAGATGTAGTGAGCTCTTTATAGTGAGCCAGGGGTGGAAAAGATTTGGGTGCACACTGTGATGCTTCTATGAATACATACTACTGTATAGTATATAGTCACTCTGTGAAACGTCTGTGACTATATACTATACAGTATATTATAACCTCACAGCATGACATAAAGGTTGATGACACTGCCTACTGTTACATTTGTGAGGAACGCCTGTGACATTCTTTAGCCCAAAAAGTCTTTAGCACAATTAAACAGGTTCCCTCCGATTCCCATTCTGAGAATTTAGAATCTGTGGTGGTATCACCTAGAATGCGCACTCTCATGTTGTTTTTTGGGATTTCCAAAAATTCTATGCTTTGAGGCAAGCCTTGAGTACGTCTGCTGGTGTTCCTCATGGATTAACAGGTAAAGTATGATGAAAGTCTCCTGCTAGCAGAACAACAGCTCCTCCCATTATTTGTTTTGCATCTCTGGAATTATGCATTATTTCGTGAGTGCCATTTTCTACACTGGCTTGATACCTTTAAGCCTGAATAGTTCTTCCGTCCAAAATTAAACAGGCTCCCTCCGATCACTCTTCCCACCTAATGTTTTCATCTTCTTTGTTGTTTAATGGCGGTTGCAATCCAGTTGATTACATTACCACCAACTGCAGTTCTCATTCTCTCTCATCTTTCCTGCCTCGATTTTCCAGATCAGCTTTCCTTAAAAAATGTCTAATGCTTCCTTCCCTGATCATGTCTTTTCTTGTTCTGTGTCTTGAACTCTTTGTCTGCTTGATCCGGCACTCCCACACACTCTTGCTTCTCAACACATTTTCTCTCAGTACCACTCTACCGCTCATTGGTTGGAGTTATGTAAGTTCATAAATCTCCGCCACCTATAGAGCTCTCTTATCTCTCGCTCTATCCTCAGCTTCCCTTGATAAATTGCTTCCTTCCCTGATCAGTGATTTCCCATTCTAAAGAACTTTAACATCTGGGGTATCTGGAACCAGGACATTGGGATTACATCATGGGTTTTTGGTTCCAGCAGGCATGGGTGAGCCTTGGGTGCCTTTGATCGTGTCACCAGTTTACTGGAATTGGCAATTTAATATTGATCATCATCCACTTTTTGGTACTTTGTTGTCAATTCTTCTGCTCTCTCGTTTCCCCAGATACTACATTACTTGTTACTATATTACATTACTATAGTTACATTACTATTGTTACATTCAGCAAGAATCTTTGACACGCTCACAATACGGCATAAAAGTTGATGTTTTTTTAAACTATATATATAAAATTTGACCTCAATACATTGAAGGTTAGAAGCAAATTTAACTGGAGCCTTTTGTAAATGTCAATTGGTTTTACGCCTTTATTTGTGGGAAGGTTTGCTTGGGCGTGTTCCTTATTAATTATAGGGTTAATAATAAAGTAGATCAAACTAAAAATGTTAACTTGACAAAGGACAGTTTTACATAATATATATATATATATTTATTCTTTATTTTCTATTCAGTTTAAATTTTTTTTTTTTTTTGAACAGGTGAAGTAAAACATGTCTGAAAACACTTACTGTATGTCAAGCGCTAATTTCATAGATAAGCTAATCCTACACTCTATTATTAAATGATGATAAGTTTGATATAGAGAGAGATGGTTAGGAATATAATCTACCATTGTTTAAGATTTTACAAAAGCGACATCAAACGTGGCATCACTCTGCATTGAAACTTTTCCATCTAGGGGGACTGCAAAAAAAGCCAAAACATTTTATTTTAAACACACTGTTGATTATCAGAAAAATTAAGAAATCCCACCACCTTGAACAACGCTGTGCTAATGCTATTTAGTAAATTATTGCATTTTGTTTTCTCATAAAATAACTGTAATAATAATTATTATTACTGTATACTGGAATGTACAGTGTAAAGGCTTTTTTTAGCCGATATGATATGAAATAGCCTATTGTTTATTTCACATGCATGACAGTACTTAATCACCCCGTGAAGCAATATCGCTATTATAATAATTTTGTGCATAATAATGTCACTTATCCTGATTTGTATGTGTGATTCAGTCTGTGTGACACTGTCTAATGGCAATACTAGGCTCCCCGTCTCTTTCTCTCTCATTCTCACTCCCTCACTCTCTTCCTCTTTTTTATTTTCTTTTCCTTTGTTTCACCCCTACAGATTCTATATCTCACCTTGTCTTTGTACCTTCTCTTCTTGTTTCCACATTTTTCTATTGCTACTTTCTTTTCTCTGTTACAGTCTGTGGCTTCGGGCGCAGTTCTGATTCAACTTCAGCTGCTATTCGCCATTGATTTTCTGCCTCCCGCCCGACACTGACTTTGAAGTCTCTTTTTTTCTCTCTCCATGTATCGCTTGCTCTCTGGGCAAACAAGAAAATTTGTTGACCTAACTGTTGTGAAATGTTCTGTAAGTGTGCATGTTGAAAGTCGGAAGGCAGGATGTGATTGTGCATTTGAGTCTACTCTTGTAAACTTTGTACTAACACACATATCAAGGTCAGTCGTCTTCTAATGTCTTTGACATGGTCAGAATGTGGTGTTATGTGTTAGACTTTGAGTGAGTAAGAAATGAAAATCTACATAAAGCATGCCCATATGTATAAAGATAAAATAAGCTCTAAATGATAGTAATATAAATATGGGCAGATCAGCCATAACATGATCACCACATGTGATTAACACATTAAAATTATTGGTATTGCTTTTATGATTATAATTACGATTATTACATATATTCCAGTAAACTGGTGTTCTTGTTAGCTAACTCAAGAAAGACAGACAAGGGAAAAATGTCTCTTTGCTGTGGTTCCCAGGCCATTCTCATTTCCGGCAAATCGAGAGAGCAGATGAATTGGCAAAAGAAATTAACAACCAAACAACTAAATTAATAACCAGAATTATCAGTTATATCCCAGTTGGTGATGGCATCATGGGCACCCAAGGCTCATCCATGCCTGCGGGGAATAGAAACACAATGCAACACTGCTGTCCCAGCCTCCAGACTACCCAGATTGCAATCTAATCCCATCGTCCTGGTGCCAGATACCACAGCAACACCAATGTCAATTGTTAAAAGTGCTATAAAAATAAAATTGAATTAAAGCTTTACGTTCAGTGTTTTGAGGAATATTCTTTCCGTCATTTTGTTCTCTGCTATAGAAACTCTTAAGCCTCTTAAGTCCTCCTCTCTACTCTTAATAATATTTACCTAAGGAGCTGTTTTAGGTCCAAGATGTTTCGTGAATCATTTTTTATCTTTACTAAGATTTAGTCCTAAATTTAAGAGGAAATTCTAAGAAAATGTCATAAGTCAAAAAAGTTTCTTAGAATTTCATCACTAGGAGCAACATTTAGGCTTAAGAAGCTTTGTGAATATCCAAAGCCTTGTAGTTTAACCAAATGTGGTCTTCTGCGGTTTGTTTTTTTGTGCCTATTCAAATGCTTTCATCCTATCACCACTGCAAAGAGTGATTTATTGTATATCCTTCCTGTCAGCTCAAACCAGACAGGCAATTCTCTTTTGTTCTCGCTCATCATTAAGGCATTTCTGCCTATGGAGCTGCTACTCACTGGAACCTTTTTCTTTGCAAAAAAAAAAGTTATTGTGTGGAAAGTCCCAGGAGATCATCTGTTGCTGAAATATTCAAACCAAGCCCATCAGGTACCAACAACCATTGTAATGCTAAAATAAGTGCAATGGTGGAGCTGAAGTCATTCGACAAGCAACAACTGTGACACAGTCGTAGTATGACATCACAGTATGCATCACCTCACAGTCACTTGTGGAGCAAAAGTACAGACTTAACCTACAAGCACCATCAGTGACAGAGATTCTACCCCCAAGTAACTATGAGGTAGGTGTATAAAAACCTGCGTAAGTCAAGAGACTGCAGTCAGTAGCACGCGAGACAGGGATGCGCACTGGCTGCTGGTCATCTCAGGGACACTGATGGTATGATAATACCACTCTTGACTTACCTGAAGCAAATCTGTATGAAATTATGTGTTGCACTGCTGCCACAGATTTTCCTGATCATTGCATTAATGTGAGTGTGTACAGATGTTCCTGTTAAAAGAGACATTTGTTCACATTTTTCCCCCTTGAAAATCCTGCACACGTGATAAAATGTTCAATTTTAACACATTGCTTGTCCTGTTAGGTTTTCTTCTGCTTTTCCTCAGTGAGTGAAAGCAGTCTCATAAAAGTTGTAAACAGTAGTGTTCACTTTGTCAGCTATTTATATATTTAGTCAGTCTTGGTCTTAGTCCAGGGATAAATGTTCCTGATATTTTTTATCATATTTATTCAATTTTATCCTATTTTTGTTTTGTCACGTTTCAGTCGACTAAACGTCAGGACATTTAATCTAGATGAAAACGTAACATTTCAGCAATATGATTATTATTAATTAATCCTACAGTCAATCTAGTCTACCTAGCCATAACCCCCCTTTTAAATGTTTTTCACAAATTAATTCTAATATTATAAACATTTTAAAATCTATCATTTCATCTGATGTTTTCAGTTAATTATATTTATTTTTAACCATCTCAACAACTGCTGCATGTCCATATTTTTTAACTACATTATTTGTATTCATTTCTTTTTATTTTTTTTTATGAATATACACACTTGTACTGTTGTAGCTCCTGTAGGTCACAATCATTTGCTAACCTATTACATTAATGTGTTTGGCAACGGTTTAAAATAAAATACGTCACAACATAATCATGTTATCATGTGGTAGCATGTTTACCACAAAGAGTCTGTAAAACTGGGTGATTATTATGGTATGCCGTTTCCCAGCAATTGTGTTCTCACACTGTTTCCCCTCCGATATTACTACACATCAGCCTTTTTCTCTCCAGTTCAATATAAAGAAAATATTTGAAGCTCCGTATACAGCTTTAATCAAACTTCACTCATGCACACACACACGTACACACATATATGAAACAGACACACGTACATATATATTATTAACTGCTCAAACAACTACATATTAAGTGCGCGCGCACACATCTATGTCACGCACACACAAACTCCGTGCACACAGTTTGTGTGCGCGTGTCTCATACTGTAAGTGTGTTTAAGTGAAGTTTGATTTAACCCTCATAAAAATGAGCCCAAGTTTGGCTCGAGTAATACTGCTGTGATGATGAAGAGTTAAAGATGACCGAGTTTGTAATACGGGATACGCCGCGCGCCATGAAAGGGTGTTCTACCCTAAAACGCCACCCTGCCACGGATTGCCCCCACTACGCAACCGCTATCTTCAAAGAAATGCCGCCGCGTCCTTTCATTCAAACACTACCAATCACGTCATAATGAATTAACGGAGTATCGCAGCGGATTGTGACGAAAATTAAATGTTGTCGAGAATAAAGTCAGATGTTTTATTCGTTTTTTAAACCACATTTTAGTCTCGTCCCTTTTTGTCAAAGATATTGCATGCTGAATTCGTCACTGTTACTGTTCACTGCTACACGTCTCGTCATCGTCTCGTCTTATGTCGTTACACTAGTAAACAGGCACTATAGTGAGATCGGTGCTAATGCCTATATATATCGTTGTAACTGTGACATTATTTTAAACAAAAATGATTGAAACAGTATAAAATGATGCAACCAACACCTAAACCAACGACAGTAATAATTATTGTGGCATAAGAGACCAAGACCAGAGTGGTGCCTGTGGTTGATTGAGCTCTTGGCACCAAATAAAAGAATTATGATAGAATACTGAAAATGATTTCAGGATGCCACACAGCCCAAGAGGTGAAGAAAACCACACTGATGGGACATACATTCTTTGAAACATGCTGGGCTAAAACCTAAGGTCCTCAGTTGGGTCCCCAGTATCCACCAACAAACACAGTGTACAGTATAATAAGAGTTACAGTAATAACAATCATCACATATATCATCTTCTTAGTCTTCAGTCCAGTGTTTCCTGTGTTGGTACCTTTCGGTGAGGGTGAATGAAAGAAAAACTCACAATTGCCACAGAAATAACTTTAATCTGACAAAAGTAATAATAAATAAAACGTTTATGAATGTTTTATGCTTCAACGGAATTATATTTTAAAAAAACTCCTGGAACAGACGTAGACATAAATGATGGTACCCCTAGAAAAGACTGAAAATAATGTGACTAAAGAGATATATTAATTCAAGGTGTGTCCACTAATTAGCATCACAGGTGTCTACAATCTTGTAATCAGTCAGTGGGCCTATATATAGGGCTCCAGGTAGTCACTGTGTTGTTTGATGACATGGTGTGTACCACACTCAACATGGACCAGAGGAAGCGAAAGAAAAGAGTTGTCTTCAAAAGAAAATTATAGACAAGCATGTTAAAGGTTAAGGCTATAAGACCATCTCCAAGCAGCTAGATGTTCCTGTGACTACAGTTGCATATATTATTCAGAAATTTAAGATCCATGGGACTGTAGCGAACCTCCCTGGATGTGGCCGCAGGTGGAAAATTGATGGCAAATCAAAGAGATGGATATTCCAAATGGTAATAAAATAGTGTGTAAAGACTTCTAAAGAGATCCGAGGTGAACTTCATGCTCAAGGAACATCAGTGTCAGATCGCACCATCCGTCGTCGTTTGAGCCAAAGTGGACTACATGGGAGACGACCAAGGAGGACACCATTGTTGAAAACAAATCATAAAAAAGCCAGACTGGAATATGCCAAACTACATGTGACAAGCCACAAAGCTTCTGGGAGAATGTCCTATGGACAGATGAGACAAAAATGGAACTTTTTGCCAAGGCACATCAGCTCTATGTTCACAGATGGAAAAATTAAGCACATCAAGAAAAGAACACTGTCCCTACTGTGAAACATGGAGGAGGCTCTGTTATGTTCTTTGCTTCATCTGGCACTGGGTGTCTTGAATCTGTGCAGGGTACAATGAAATCTCAAGACTATCAAGGGATTCTAGAGAGAAATGTGCTGGCCAGTGTCAGAAAGCTGGGTCTCAGTCGCAGGTCATGGGTCTTGCAACAGGACAATGACCCAAAACACACAGCTAAAAACACCCAAGAATGGCTAAGAGGAAAACATTGGACTATTCTAAAGTGGCCTTCTATGAGCCCTGACCTCAATCCTATTGAGCATCTTTGGAAGGAGCTGAAACATGCTGTCTGGAAAAGGCACCCTTCAAACCGGAAACAACTGGAGCAGCTTGCTCATGAGGAGTGATGATGCAGTGATTGCCTCAAAAGGTTGTGCAACAAACTATTAAGTTAGGGGTACCATCATTTTTGTCCAGGCATGTTCCATGAGTTAATTTTTTTTTTATAATTTCGTTGAAGCATGGTTGAAAAGCAATGTCTGACTTTCATTAGTTAACATTCATAGAATTCTTATTCATTATTACTTTTGTCAGATTAAAGTTATTTCTGTGACAATTGTGAGTTTTTTTTGACCGAAGCGTACCAACAATTTTTTTCTCCACATCAGTAGGAGGCATTCTCTGCTGGAGGTTTAAGTGCTCACACATTTGTGAAAGAAAGAACAGGGTAAGAGTATTAATCCATGTTATCAGTTTAGCTTCGAGGAAGAGATAGTGTATATGTGCGCATTTGTACATGCCGTGTGGACATTAAGGTCAGTTTTGGATCAAGCATCTCTTGCCAAGTAGTCGATCAGAAGAGGAGAGAGAGCATGCGATAAAGAGCTGCTGAAAGTCAGAGATAAAAGCTTGGAGATGGTGATTAAAGAAGGAGACAAGTCAGGGACAAGTCATAGATCATAATCTGATTGATCCAAGCATAGAGAAAAGAGAATGAACAGAAAAACATGGCAAAATTCTATTCATTTAATTTATGTTGCAATCTGATTTGTATTTAAAAAAAGGGGGGGGGGGTTAAGAAATGTAAAATGTGTCGGACATAGTATAGCCATTATGCTACAGCTGCATGTATTACAGTGTCATGTTGAAACAGTAAACCTTATTGTTACGCTGGATACAAAATGTAAAAATGAGAGAAATTGTTTAACCCTGCGGTACCCAGAGGGTTCGGTAATGCATAGGTCTCAGGATTGTGGTATTTTTTATTATGTTATTATGAAAAGATCAATTTTAACCAGTATTATGTCACTTTGTAATGACTTAATTTTTTTGTGCACTGTGAGGCCAAAAACATTGCACATGTTCATATTTTGTTGAAAACATTCACGTTTTATAGTGTTTCACTATTTATTTATATTCAGAGCTGCATTAATTTTTGGCCAAGATCTTACATTGATGAAAGGATAGCAAGATGCTTCTCGTTTCTTTATCAACATATCCCATTGTTACGGAAAATGTTGCCGTGTTTCATAAGGGTCAAGTTGTTGGCCAGAAAAACACTGAGAAGATTGATGAAATTACGGAATTATTTTTACTGATTATTTTATTTCTTTATTTTAAGAAGAGATGCACCCATTATGCAATGATGTCCACTGTACAATCTTCTTGAAGGCAGTTTTGTAATCTGGGGTTTCTTCACTTGGTTAGGTCTAGGCTCTGCAGTGTTGTTTGGCAATAAAATGAAGTCAGCTGATCACCTGAATGACCAGCATATCAAATACAGTGGAACCATGGATTACGAGCATAATTCGTTCCGGAAGCGGCCTCGTATTCCAAAACACTCGTAAACCAAATCAAATCTTCCCATAAGAAATAATTAAAACTCAAATAATTCGTTCCACAGCCCAAAAAAAATAAATACAGAAAAATAACTAATACAATATATAAAGTAAAAATAAAACAAATTAACCTGCACTTTACTTTTTAAAAAAGTTTAAATAAATCCCAACAGATAAGTGTTTCCGTTTGTGCGCGCAGGTGCCGTGTGCGTGCGTGCGTGCGTGCGTGCGTGCGTGCGTGCGTGGGAATAGCCACTTCCCTTGCCTCGTCTTACACAGTAAAATTCCTCCTACCTCCCCCCACCTCGCTTTTTAAGTTTCACAACAAACACACACACAACGGAAACACTGTTTTAGCGGGAAAAAAAGAACTCTTTCTAATGACACTCGCAGACTAATGGAATCACTGCTGTAAAGTAAAAAAAAAAAAAACTAATGAACCAGCACCTTACCTTTGAAAAGACTCGCGACAGAGCAGAGTTTCTGTGTAGAGCAGAGTGTGTGTGACTGTGTGAAGCCAGGGAGGGGGGGGGGGTGTAAAGGTGAGTGAGTGAGTGAGTGGGTGAGTGTAAAAAAACGTAAACCAAGACATGCTCGTTTTTCAAGTCAAAATCTATTAAAAATCTTTGCTCGTCTTGCGGAACAATCGTAAACCAAGTTACTCGCAATCTGAGGTTCCACTGTATATGGTTTCTTTACATGTATGAGTTTTTCTTCCCTGGTGGAATGGGCCTTTTCCAGAAAGACAATACAAAGATTTACCAGGCTCAAAGTGTCTTGAGTGGTTCTGGGAGCATGAGCAATTAATTTTATACATGACCTTAATCCCTTTGGAAGGTTTTGGGATGTGCTGAAGAAGAATTTAGGGAGTGGTTTTGCTCTCCCATCATGAATATAAGATCTCGGTCAAATATTAATACAACAAATAAAAAATGAAATGTTGGGACCATTGCATAAGGTTGTCATAATCAAAGCTAAAGGCAGTCCAACAAAATAGTTAATGTTTTTGTGGTCAGGCATTGTAAATTATAATATCAACCAATGATTTGTATTTATACTGCAGATGGTTTGGCATGTATTTATTTATTTATAAAATGCAGAATATTTATACTTGAAGTGACAACACGTTATACTGTACGCAAATATTTTCCAATATACCGTAAACAAGAATGTTTACCTTTTAAAATTATAATTTGTAAGATATTTTAGCTTTTTTTTTTTATTCAGCATTTTTTAAATTAATTTATTTATAAGCCAGAATTCGGCAGTGGGGACTTCCCAGATATCTCCATGAACAAAAGTGGCAGAGAAGTTCTGGAGCAGGCCTTAAAGACAATTTAAATGAATAAACTCGACTTCTGGTGACTGTCATTGACTGACAGATGCAGCCAGCTACAGTAGCAAGCACTTCTTGAACAACAAAGTGGACCTTAAATTTAATTCTTTGGCTATGGATTAATCTCGGAATGTGTTCTACTGCCTCAGTTACCTATTTGATGCTGGTGCAGGGCTACAGCATTTCTTCTTAGTATAGGGTGTCCAGCTCGTTTCTAGGGCTGGTCCATTAGTGGAAATTGGAGGCCACCTGGGTTAGAGGCCATAGTGATAGAGGATCTCATCCCTGAGTTGGTTGTTATGTGTGATGTTCACAGTGAGAAGGGCAAAATATTCCCAGGGAGAGCCTGGGCCCAATTCTATCTTGGTGAACCCTCACAATGAGTGAGGTAGGTTTGGATGTCATGATTTCAAGTACGCTTGGGGATGAGACGTTGGGCATCATGCCATTTTTTAAAGATTTTGTATAGATTCTTTTTTCAGACTGCTTACGTTCAATAAATATTTGCTATGCATTGATTTAATACCTTTTTTTTGTGATCTTCGGTAGATGAATCATATTGGATCTGGCTTCTCTTTCTCTCTTTCAATCCCATACTCTCTCTCTCTCTCTCTCTCTCTCTCTCTCTCTCTCTTTCTCTGCTTATTTATTTGCCAGTAAATGTCACTAAATGTTGCTTTCTGATTTCTATTAACCTCTGTGTTCAGCTTAATATGAGGTGTGATAAAAGCTTTTTGAAGTCAGCTAAACCTTTTAATCATGCCAAAGCACATACTGTATAAACACAATCTGTTTGAAAATTTGTAAAATGTGCATATGTGTGGGCTGTCTGTCTATGCAGATAATTCCACACATAAAATGCACAGTTGGAGCCTTTATGATCTCTAAAATTTCTTTTGGCCTCAAGCCTTTCTCTCTCTCTCTCTCTCTCTCTCTCTCTCTCTCTCTCTCTCTCTCTCTCTCTCTCTCTCTCTCTGTATATGTGTGTGTGTGTGTTTGTGGGTATTGAGCACTTTTTGAGGATCAATAATAAAACTAATACATGTGAAACTAAAGACTATGTGTACAGATCAAGGTCAAGAGCTTAAGGTAATGTTTACATAAAACATGGGTTAAAAAATGGGGTAAAATGTGATCTCAGGAAGCATGAGCTTTGACCATGGAGTGGTTGTTGGTGACCGATTGTCTGATTTGATAGTACTGTATTAAACCCCAGGGATCAAACACACACACACAGCGTTGAAGGTCTATACAAAATATTGCAAAAAAAAAAAAAAAAAACAGTGGCTTGTTAATGGGAGAGGTCATAGGTCAAGTAACCACTCTTTATAACCATGTGAGCATCTCTGCACACATTCCATGTTGTAAGGCAGCAAGAGACTACTTCTTGTGTTTACGGTTTTCACCTTTCTAGTTTTGTGTTTGTGTAGAGAGAGAGAGAGATGGAGAGAGAGAGTTATGAGTTGGGTGTTCAAAGTAGCTCCAGTCTGGCAGACTCGAAGCCTTATCCATTACTTAATCTCGGTAATGAGAGATGCTGCAACTGTTGCCTCACTGTCTGCAGGTTCCAACGATTGATCACCCAGGAGTATGTTTATGCTCATTTTATTACTCTGCAGTGTGGCACTACGATTCATCATTGGAGTGTATGAATCACATGTTTGATCTTAACGGCTAATTGGTTGTAACTCTTTAAGCTAGCTGTCGTTTTTGTATGCATTTTCTTTCATGTGGTGATTATTTTCTTTCTCTCCCAACTCTCAACATTTTATGCAAAACTAATTAACTAAAGTAGTCTGTGGTGTTATACAGTATTGTGCAAAAGTTTTGAGCCACCCCTGGTGTCGTCATATTTTGCTTCCGAAGACTTTAATCCGACCTGTACCTGACCTGATTCAGAGGAATGTTTTATTGCTTGTTAGGCCACACAGTGACCTATGATTCATTCAAGCATAACAAAACATCTAACATAAAGAGAGGCATGAACCAGTGAGAAACAGGTGAGGAGGATGATGGACGATCT
The DNA here is from genome assembly GCA_013621035.1 of Clarias magur. NCBI lineage: Eukaryota > Metazoa > Chordata > Actinopteri > Siluriformes > Clariidae > Clarias > Clarias magur. The sequence goes on from QNUK01000059.1 coordinate 2,245,060, forward strand.
GGCCGGTGGTTAGTATACTGGTGATGCTAATTGCTAAGTGGTTGGAACAGACAAGGGAAGAAATGAGGTTGCTGCTGAGGTTATTTATTTTCCTTTCACAGTAAAACATTTGTTCCCATTTATTTAATTTACTGTAATCCACATTTGAAGAATGTGAAATGAGAAATGAGGGGTTGCTTAAGACTTCTGCATAGTACTCTTATTTTATGTTCTGCAGGAATTGCTGTTTTTATCACACACTTCTGAAGTGATGAGACATACAAGGGGAAATTAATTCACCCTTTCTTTTGGCAGGGACTGTGTCGCTTGATTATATAATTTGCAGTTAATAAAGACACAAATTCATTTGTGTTTGGAAAGTTTACTTCACCAAGAGAATCAAGGAGATAAAGGGGAACAAACATCATATAATGGCTTCATTATTGACTAATTATTGTGCCACTAGGAGCACCGTCATAGGGTAGGACTAGTGCTATTATGTTATATCAATATTAATGAGGCAATTGCACTGATAATGCACTGATATCAAATCAATACCAGGTTCTTCTGCTTGTTCACCTTGGCTCCTGATGAAAGACGTTTATCCTATCAGGATCATCTCTTAATTTGTTGCTTGTATACCTCTAACCATTTCTTTCTTTATGTGTTTCAGTTCTACATGAAGATGCATTGTGAGGACGTGCCCATGTTGGAGCACACTGAGCTGCTGTTAGAAGAACTTGGAGGTGATTTGACTGCTGCTGATGGTGATGGTGATGCTGAGTGGATTGTTGAAGCTATTGAGCAAGAAGACTTCATTCCGAGCAGTGAGGATGAGGATGAAGAGAAGGAGGAGGATGCCATGGAGCACTGAATACGTTTAAATCTGTAATTTGCCTTCATTGTCCTATATGGTTCTGTTCCATTTCTTCTTAGTACAATTTTTTTCTTTTTTCTTTTTTTTAAAATCCTATCCTAGTTTTGGACAGAATTTTGTGAAAAACTCAATTTCTCACGGATGCAAAGAATAACAAACACATCAAAGAGAATAAAAGACAATAAGGATGTAATCCAACTTTGCCAAAGCTGTCAAGAACTTTAGTTTGATTAATAATTATAACAATTCAGTTAGGCGTCACAAAAATGGGATGAAAAAAATGGAGTTTGTTAAATACATGTGACCCTCCTGCACTACTTTAACCATGACGCTAATAATTGTTTTTTGTAATCATAATTACACAAATTTTCATGGTTTCCTGTGTGTAATGAGTTAGAAATGCCATCAGGGATTAAAAATGCCTTTTTAAATCAAATGCTATCCTGATCTTATTCTTTTTTTTTAGAAGTATGTATTATGCTAATAATAACAGCCTCAGATGCTGTTAAATATGTATATCATTGGTACAAGCTTTTATCTGATGACACTTGATACATCTGTATCCTTAAACAAAATAGCAAGTATTAAAGAAATAGCCAGGAAAATGCATATTGGCTGATTTAATGAATCACTTCTTCATGATCATGTTGGAGTGCAGGCAGAAAAAAAGAAAAAAGAAGGGGGGAAAAAAGCTTTAAATCACTAATGAGCAAACCGGACTCTCCTAAATGACATGAGGAAGAAGACGTAAAGGAATCTTAAAGAAGAACCAATCCCTTTCTTTGTGACACCAGATAGTGGTATTACAATGCATTTTAGAAACAAGAGTGAGGTTTGGGCAAAGTATTAATAATAATAGTAATTATATTATTATTATCCTTAGGGTGTTATCCATGTACTGTAGGATAATCTACAGCAGAAAGTGAGTCATTAGTGCAGATACTTCAAATAGATGTAGAAAGATGAACTTTGTCAGGAGCAGGTAGCAGGAGTAAACACAACATTAAAACCAGTAACATATAAACTATCTACTGTAGGTTTTGTTTTCCCTTTGTGCCACCAGGTCAACACTGGCCCCGTAAGAAAATACTCCACAAAACCTCTGGGGGTGTGCTGTGGTGGCTGGCACCAGGATGTTGGCAGCAGATACCTTGGGTGCTATGGGTTGTGCGATTGGGTTGTGCCTCACTGGATTGGATTTGTTTGTCCTCAGTCTGGTTGAGACCAAAGGACTTTGGAGTCTGGTCACTTTTCCTGATGGACCCTGTGCGCAATGGGCTGTGGTGCACTGGTATCTAGACACACCTTGTGTGTGACACCCATGTGAGATATGATCGACACCACATCCACCACCTTCACTTTGGTCCATGAAGGTTTATGGCTTTTTAAAAAACCTTTTTATTTATAATCTTTAGAAGCACAGTTCTTCTTTATCATGGAATAAATTGAGTCATAAATCAAACATAATAGTTCAAAAAAAAAAAAAAATCTTGAGCTCTATTGAAAGCCAGTATTTGCATTATCTCATTATTGCCTCATTATCGTGCTAAGCTTTCTCAAGGCCAAGTCCTCTGTCCTCAGCATGGTTATTATCTCTTTGTAAGATAATGGCTATTACTAAGACTAGACTGTAAGACTCAATTACTGTACATTCTATATATGGCTACTGAGCATTTCAAACACTTGGTGAATAGGAAGCTGAAGAAAATCCTTGTTTTCTTAATAAAAAACGCAATCCAAAGTAGATATTTTAAACCTAAAGCTCAATAAAATCTTTAAAACTTTAAAATACTGTACTCAGAGAGGTACAAAATCCTTTCATGAAAGTTAATTAATATTCCTTGCTTTAAAAACTCGTGAACAGAATCTTAGTATGAGCAATGAGTCTAATTTGGTAAATTTTTCTTTTAAAGAAGTGACTATGGAGAATTGCATTGATTTACAAAAACATTAGTCAAATTAGACATATGATGTCAAATGAGAAGGCATTCCAATCCGTGAAAAAAGTGTTCATTCAGGTTGAGGTGACTTGCGTTCTTCCATACAAACCATGCCTTTATGCACATGTCAGGCATGAACAAGGTTTAGCCCTCTTGTTTTCAGGGAAAGAATTTGTAGAGCTACAGCAATTCTGCAGGGATGTACAGACGTTGGGCAATGAAACTGAAATGCCTGGTTTTAGACCACTATAATTGATTAGTATGGTGTAGGGCCCACCTAGCACAAGTATTGGGCCTAGGGAATGTCACGATATTGCAGCCCAAACCATCACTAATCCACCCCCATGCTTCACTCTGGGCATGCAACACCCTGTGTGTTATGCTTCTTTGGAGCTTCTCCACACCGTAACTCTCCTGGATGTGGGAAAGACAGTGAAGGTGGGCTCACCAGAGAACAATACATGTTGCACATTGTCCACAGTCCAAGATTTTCGCTGCTGGCACCATTGATACCGACGTTTGGCATTGGCACAAGTGACCAAAGGTTTGGCTATAGCAGCCCATCCATGTACATTGACCCTCTGGAGCTCCTGACGAACAGTTTTGGTGAAAACAGGAGAGTTGAGGTGCACATTCAATTCTGCAGTGAGTTGGGCAGCTGTGGTTTTATGTTTTGTGGATACAATCCGGGTTAGCACCCGGATGTCCCTTCCTCTTGCGTCCACAGTTATTCCTTTTGGATGTGGTTCGTCCTTTTTGGTGGAATGGTGACATTACCCTGGGTACCTTGGCTTTTGATACATCACAAAGACTTGCTTTTTTGGTCACAGATGCGCCAGTGAGATGCGCACCAACAATTCTGATATGTCACACATTATGTTGTGTGCATTGCAATATTTTAAGCAAAACTGCTATTTCTCTGCTAATTAAACCCTCACACTATGTTCTTACTGGTGGAATGTGCAATCCATGAAGATTGGCCACCAGGTTGGTCAAATTTGGCCATGAGACCTCCAATACTAAATTGGCCAGTGTCTCAGCTTCATTGTCCAACCCCTGTAGTTCTGAACACTTTATGTTTCACTTTTTCACAAATTATAATAATGTGCATGTTTGTGTTCATTGCATCATAATTCCTTGTTTTCAAGGACCAATAGTAACTGAAGGTCACGGGCAATATACAGAGCTCTTTCTCTCAACCTTCATACTGTTTGTTTTGCTTTCTCTTAATATTAATTTAGTTATCTGAGTAAATATCACATAAAATGCTTCATATTAAAACACCATGTGTGAGTGTTTTTTTTTTTTTATTATTAATTTTGAAGATTGTCATCTTATGCTCAAGGGCCAGTGAAGTCTATTAATTCTCTAGCAGGAAAATAAAATACCACTGCCACAAGACTAATGATGATGACTCAGACTGAAAGAAATGACCTTTAAGCATGAAAGGGGCACCATGGGACTGTAATGTCAAGAGTCGATGAGTGGTTGACTTAAAATTGCCTTAAAAATAAACAATTTTAGCTGTGCATAAAATGAGGGTAGAGAATCTTAATAAAACAACTGGCATGGAAAACTAATCAAAATAGCCCAAAGATTATAAAAACTGTCTCACAACAAAGCAAGCATGAAAAAGTAAATATAAATAAATGAATGCATATTTACAGGGCTGAGAACAGGACAAACCCGCAGTGACGTCCCATATTGATTTTCTGAAGAGCTGTTTTGAAGCTGTTGGAGGTCTGGTCGTTGCCACCTTGGAGTCCACCTAAACCACAGTTAATTCAGAAATGGGCACATGGATGGAGTGAACAGAGTCTGACTGTTAGTTGGAACATGACTATTTATCTCTGTTACCACAAGCTTTAGCTAAGTTACATAAAAATCCACCCCTGTACAGTGGTCATGAGTACAAAATACCAAAACCATTAAAAAAATTTTTTTTTTTTTTTGACATTTCTACAAGTCTGCAAACATGTTTATTTCTTTTGTAAAGTTGGACATTTTAACATGGGGTCAATGGTGATTGAATCAATTTTTGGAGTCATTTAAGGAGCATTCAAAGACCGGTCATTCAAGAAGATGCATGTTTTTCGCACTTCTTGTTGGACTCATTTTTCAGAACCAGAAGTTGCTCATTGTGTGGAGATGATACAAGGGCTATCCATAGCCCTTAACAGGAAAGTCCAATGGCATTTGGGGTAATGTAGCAAACTGTTAACCAAAGCCAAATTTCTTAGTCTAATAATTATAGATAATTAATAATAGATCCAACAGAACATTTTGAAGAATGATTCAATTTAAAAAGTCATCTTAGAATTCATTATAAAATATATCTTAGAAGGGCATAAAAGATCACATGTTAATTATAAGGATTTATCTGCAAGTTCAGGGTGAATGTTCTCTTAAAGTGTACAAGCAGCTAAAATTTTCACAGTTAAACTTTCCCGAAGCAGCAGCCCTATGTATGATACATCAAAACACTGTATAAAGGCCTTACATAAAGCTTGAATGTTGAAGGAAAACTTTTTTACTTTGCAAAAAGTGCACTACTACAGTACTTTGCTTGTACACAATCATTGAGAAATTAATCATTTTGTTTGCTGGTAACCTGGCTGTTAGCTTCAAACTAAAAATTGCAAAAACATACTACAGTATATATGCTATTTGACTTTAATTCATGAGCCAGACATCTGGTAACAGAAATCAACTAAAAACGTTTTACCAGGTTTGTGTAGAAATGACAAAATCGTCCACGAGAAAAGATTAGATAATTATATTAGTAATAAATGTAAGACATTTTGTCAGTAGTATCCACCTTTTTATTTTTGCTCGTTTGTTCAAAAATACAGAACACAATGCATTTCTCTGGTGCTATTGTTCTGTCTTTTGATTCAATTTGCTTCTTCTAGTTCCATTTAGCAGCTTACATTTACAGAAAATAAAAAATGCCACCAACAAATCCCTATATACACATCTTTGTGCAGTTGGGTTGATTTATAATCTACACGGTTCTCATTGTAGCACACTAGAGCTTTCTTAAAAATAGTCTGGGAGACACATTTCCTCACTTAAGCCGTCTTTTTAGATATTTATGATTTTTTTGGCATAAATTGTGCTAAACGCACACAATCACCTACTGATGTATGATGTGCTACATCAGTTATATATTCTGGCCACCTCCTGTTTATTTTTCCTTTCTGATTTTATGGGTGTCATGGTTGTGCACTGAGTAGTATCTCACAGGGCCAGGGTTAATAGCTTGTTCCTCAACCATGGTTTCTGTATTTGTGAAGTTTCTGTGCATGTTTTCTCCATGTCTTACTGGGATTCCTCTGTTTCTCTCTCAGTTTTTTCCCCCCATTTGCCAAAAAAACATGCCAATAGGTGGACTGGTGACTCAATTACCACTAGGTGTGAATGGCAGCCTGCTAAATACTGGCATCCCATCCTTACAGCAGCCATTTGTTGGACAGGCTCCTGATCCAGATGAATGAATGAATAGTTATGATATTTAATATTGTTTCAAATAAAATTATAAATACTGACCAATAAATTACTAGGTTTGACATGTTGGGATTCTTTTCTACCCACCATGGTTGTAAAGATTGTTTTTTTTGAAATGCTGTAGCTTTCCTTACACTCCAACAAGTGTAGTAATTCTCCTGGGGGGGGGAAAAAAAGAAAAAAAAATTTCCACCCACAGACTGTCAGCCACTCAATGTTTTTGTTTTTCACAAGAAGTAACGGTGTGCATTAAAATTCCAGGAAATCAGCAGGTTCTGACCTATTCAAACCAGCCTGTCTGGCACAAACAATCATGACACTCAAAGTCATTGAACCTCTTGACCTGTATCTGCATGCATTTTGTCCATTGCACTACTGTCATATTATTGGCGGATTTTATAATTGCATGAAAGAGCAGAAACACTGGTGTTCTTATTAAATTGGCCTGTATGCTTATATAACTATACAAAATATTACATCAAAGAAAATATCCTTTTGTCATCAAGTAAAGACTAAAACATTTAGTTTGTTATGCCAACATAGAAAGGACAAGGGCTGAAGGTTATCAACCAGAACAGAAAACACACTCATTCTGATTTGCATGGTGGCTGAAGGACTTAGCTTGCACCGACCTACTGACCTTGCTAAATGTAAATAAATAAAAAAACATAAACATACCTTATCAGTCTACCCACTGGTTCAGGTGGTTTGTGTACAGAAACAGTATATGCTTTCCGTCACTTCCCATTGTAGCATAGAGTAGTGAGGATGATGAAAAGCTAGTTTGCTTTCTTATTAAATAGTATTTTATTAATGGCAAAATGTATTTAATATCAGTATATTGTTTTGATCTTCCAAAATGTTGCATAAGTTTCATTTGTATGTAAATTACATTAACATTATTTAAAAAAAAAAAGAAAGCAAAAACCCATGATGAACACAGCAGTCAGTGAGCAGTTGAACCTTCAGGATATTTGAGGATAAAACAGCACTATTAGTGATGGCTGCATGTGGTTCAAGCCCGCAGTTTGGTAAGTTGCACATATTTTATTTAATTTATTTATTTATTTATTTAGTATTTTGGTGGAAAGACTATTCCAATGCATTTCTTATATATTATTATCTAATATAAGAGAGTATGTAGGTTTTTCATGTTATCAGTACATATTACAGTAATCATATTAAATAAGATTGTTTTATTATTTTTTTCTGAAGACACTAAATGTAAAAGTATTTATTCAGTGGCGGCCGGTAAATACGGGGCGCATGGGCACCGCCCCCTTAAAGTTCGGCAGAGAAGAATGCTACTTTAACATGTAATTATTTCACATAACAATTATTTATTTTAATAATGAAATAAAGTCATTTAGTCACAATATTCCGCTGTATTTCTTAATATAATTTATTTACAATAAAAAAAATCTAAACTATATTACGTTCATTTGTGTTTGTGTACACGGGGTGCCGGACAAATGAGTAGGCATGTACCTTTTTAAAAAGCATGTGATTTGAGGCTGAGCTCTAATTGGATTTTTTCTAATCATCCTTGGGGCGCAGCACTGTGCGCCACGAACCCGCCACATTTGTTCTTAGCGAATCAATATTGTTTTTAAATATTTGGGTTTCATGTGATCGGACCATTCTCAACGTGTCTTATTAATGGTCAGCAGATTGTTAGTTAATGTATTGAATATTGATTGACGTGGAAGCCAGCTAAATATGAGAGGAAATTCTCTCATTTCTTTGCTAAAATACCCCTTCGCAAGGCGATCGGACGAAGAAAGAAAAAAAGTTTAAGAGCTTGGACCAGATCAACCTGATCTTCTAATTAAGCAGCAGTCAAGTGATCATGGCCGAGCTTACACCCGGTGCTTTTCCAGCACTTCTTATGGCTATTTACAGGCGATTATTAAAAGTTTAATTTTAATTTTGTTTGCGCACCCTCCAAAAATCTTTGCACCAGTCGCCACTGTGATAAATGTATCTGTAATAAATCAAAGTAATTTCATTTAGAGACTTAGGTCCAAAATTTAACATCAGTAATTTTGTTCAGTAAGGATCGATAGCAAAGTATCGATTCTGATCCTGATTGTGCAGTTTTGAGAAACAATCTTCGTATTTAAAAAGTCAACAACAGCCACCGTGTTTAAGAGGTAATGTTATTTACTTCATTTTATTTACTATTGTTTTTAAATTGGTCGCTTGGATAGGAACTGTTTTTCTTTCCACCTTGTCGCTCTGCTTCAATTAGCTCAGAGAAAGGCAAGCAGGGAAACAGATTCTGCCATTTAATCAGTCCCACAGTGGCAGAAAGGAAGAGAAAGGAAAGGAAGCATTGTTTGGAGCTATTCCACTCTTGTAAACAACAATGTAGCAAAGATATGACATATGTCAAAGGTCGGTATGGTCTTTTGCCAAAACCACAAACAAACAAAAAAAACACATGAAAACCTGTCACCCAAAAAGAGCCACAGGAGTTACAGTGAGAACAAGCAGAAAGAATTCAGGCTGATACCCCCACATCTGACGGAAGGTTTTCAGAGCGGCATATATTATTCAAGTTTTCTGTGAAAATACTAGGTTATTTTTACCATTTAAGAAGTAAGCAGGAAAATACTTGTTATTTCATAAGGGGCAGAATATTTCCCTGTGGGCCTCCGAGTGGCGCAGTGGTAAAAGCGCCCGCCCTATCATCCGGAGATCGCTAGTTCGAATCCCGGGTGGTGCTGTAACCTCTCGCAGCCGGAGGTCTAGAGAGAGCTGATTGGCCGAGCTCTCTCAGAGGGGAGGGATGAGAGGTACATAGTGCTCCGACATTAATCACGGCTCTACAGCCAGTCAGGGGCGTCTGTGAGCTCGCGCAGCGGAGGATAACGGATAGCGCTGTCCTCCGAGTGTGTTACGAAGCCCCCAACGGTGCACGAGCAAGCAGTTCGAAAAGATGCGGTCGGCTGGCGTCACGTGGTTCGGAGGAAACATGTGATAGTCTTCGGCCCTCCCGGCTGAGTGGTAGTAGTCCTTAATGTGGGAGCCCCCTAGTGACGGGGAGGAATTGGACACGACTAAATTAGGGAGAAAAATCGGGGAAAAATCCAAAAAAAATAAAATAATAATAATTTCCCTGTATGCTCAGAGTACGGTGAATAAGTACATAAGGACATTTTTTGTCATTTTAATTAGGTTTGTTTCATGGCATGGAATTTTAAAATCAACACACCACATGTAGAAAGGATTTGGCCAAACCTGGTACTTATTGAATTCAGGTGTTTCAATCAGCCACTTATCCGCAGTGAAGGACATTCTTAATGCTTCAGCATACTGTACCATCTTGGACAATGGTACGCTTCCAACTTTGTAGCAACAGTTTGGGGAAGGCATGCACTTTTCTATTCCAACATGACTATGCCCCAGTGCACAAAGCAAGGATTATAAAGGCACAGTTTGATATAAAACAATATTTGAAACACATTTCTTGTTTGTTTGTTTTTAAGCCTGAAATATGTCTGAAGTTGACCTTAATTATGCATTAACGTAATATAATGGTGTGTTATGATTATGATGTCATTATATAGGCGTTGTCATTACATAATGACGTTATTATATAGGCTGCACTTTGGCCCTGTAGGCTTCTGATGCCAAGCAAGAGCACGATTAAAGATTCTAAATGGTTTTCAAAATATATTGCTTAATTTAGAATGGTATTTCAATAATATCAAATACCTATGAACAAACTATGCAGTTTATATTTTTATCAACATTTCTGTTCATCAGAATTTAATCTCAACCATTATGTTATGACTTGCACAACCTGAACTTGATCAAACTTGTGTTTTTTAATTGCTTCTATTAAAAAATTTAACGAAATAGAGAAGCCTAATCTTTAATAATTATTCATACTAGGGCAAAAGTTTTCAAAATCACAAATATTTGCTGTTTTTGTGTATACAAGAACACCTTTTAAGGTATTGGTATCATTATCACAATACAGTGGAACCTCGGATTGCGAGTAACGTGGTTTACGAGTGTTCCGCAAACCGAGCAAAGATTTTTAATAAATTTTTAATAGGAAACCGAGCAAGTATTAGTTTACGAGCGCCGAGTATCATGTATCACGCATGCAACTCTTATTTTGACACCGAGCGTCACTCTCTCACCTTATCTGTCAGAATTTATTTGTACTTTTTTTTAAGGTAAAGTGCAGAGTAATTTGTTTTATTTTCATTTTATAGATTGTATTAATTATTTTTATGTATTTATTTTTTGGGGCTGTGGAACAAATAATTTGAGTTTTCATTATTTCTTATGGGAACTGATGGTTTGGTTTACGAGTGTTTTGGAACACGAGCCCACTTCCAGAACGAATTATGCTCGTAATCCAAGGTTCCACTGTACTAGCCTATGCACTATTTGGTATTAGTAGTATTGCCCATCCCTTGTAAGTAGAAACTCTTGTTTTTTTTTGTTTTTTTTTAAGACCACAGGCACTTCCCTTTAAACTTTAAGGTAGGAAAATGTATCAGGGACAGAATATGTAGATTGAAGAGGGAAACTGCACAGTAGCCTAAAGACTGAATTCTTTATTCTTTATTTATTTAAAGTGTGCAGTATCTCGCTTGTACACTTTATTCGTGTGAAGTCCTAAATGGTTAAAAATGATTTTACCTTCTTCTGAATCAGGTGTACCATTTATCTCAGAGCTCAGGATTGTGCTGCTTGGGAATAAAGGAGCAGGAAAAACCTCTCTAGCAAACATGATTTTGGGCAGACAGGCCACATCTCCAAAGAATACTGCACAGTGTGTAAAGCTCCGTGGGGTTGCAGCTGGAAGACTGGTCACTCTGGTTGACAGTCCTGGCTGGTGGAAGAACTTTCTTGTGCATGAAACTCCTGAGTTTCAAAAACAGGAGCTGGTGCTAAGCATGGCTCATTGTCAATCAGGTGTCCATGCTGTTCTTCTAGTCATACGTGCAGATGCACCATACACTGAGAAAAACAAAACAGCAGCACAGCAGCACCTGGAGCTTTTCGGGAAGGACATCTGGAAGCATACAGTGGTCGTGTTCACTTACGGTGATCATTTTCAAGATCAAACAGTTGAGCAGTACATTGAAAGTGAAGGAGAAGCTTTTTTGCAAAGGCTTGTGAGAAAATGTGGGAACCGGTATCACATTTTCAACATTGATAGGTACTGTGGTACCCAGGTGAAGGAGCTGCTTGACATGATTGAGGATATGGTGGTGAGAAATAGTGGGTCCTGTTGTGAAATGGATAAAAAGTGTCTCTATGAAGTCACAGACATGAGGAGGGAGGCAGAGGAGAAAGCAAACAAGAGGAGGATGATAGTAAAGAAACAAAGAGATGTGCATGAAGGTGAGATTAAAAAATTCTGTACACTTTTTTCAGAACTAATATTTCTGAATGTTCTGTAATATATTCACTTATTTTTTGTCTTGCAGGACATACCTACCATATGTCCAATATAAGAATGGTGTTGTTAGGCTATCGAGGATCTGGAAAAAGTTCTATCAAAAATAATATCTTTGGGAGAGAAAACACTGAATTGAAGAGAACCTCACAGTGTGTGAAGACTCAGGGTGAGGTTGCTGGAAAAGTCATTACTATCCTCGACACACCAGGCTGGTGGAAGACTCTCACAGCAAGAGACACTGCAGAACTAGACAAGCACGAACTATTACGCAGCACTTGTCTGTGTCCCCCAGGACCGCACGCTTTACTCTTGGCTCTACGTTTAGATATGCCATTCAGAGATGAAGAAATGAAATCATTGGAGGACCATATGGGTCTCCTTGGTGAGCAGGTTTGGAAACACTCTATTCTTGTCTTCACACATGGGGATTTGCTTGGTGACCTGACTGTTGAGCAGTACATTGAGAGTGAAGGGGAGGGCTTAAAGATACTTGTTGCAAAATGTAGAAACCGGTATCACGTTCTCAATAACAAGAATTTCCTTGATGGCACACAAGTGATGGAGCTGTTTAAGAAGACAGAGGAGATGGTGGCAGAAAATAAGAGCCTTTATTTTGAAATGCACCCAAGGACGTACAAGGAAATGAAGCAGAAGTGGAGACTGATGGAAAAAAAATCCAAGATGAGGCAGAAGGTGAACCGTAAAAGGATGACAAGATCGGTAAAAGGTACATATAAATGTTTTTCATATCTATATAAACAAAATTAAGGTTTCTGTCTGTACATCGGTCAGAACTCACTTTGTCAATGCAATCTTTATGTTACATACATTGAAGGAGCTGTAACTAGTCACGCAAAACTGGCTGGACAGAATTTTAAGAAACTTTGCCAGTCCTTTGCACTGTGTCCTTTCACCTCCAGGGATGAGTTTTTATTCGCTACTTGGGTCTGTGTGTGTGTGTGTAGTTTGCAAGTTCTCCTTGTGCTTGGTGTGTTTCTTCTGGCTACTCCAGTTTTCTCCAACAACCCAAATGCAGGGAGAGTAGGCTAATTGGTGCAGTACTTCCAAACTGCAGACAGTGTGTAAATGAGTGCCTGAGTGGGTATGTGAGTGTTTACCCTGACATAGATTGGCATGGCTGACAATGTCTACCCCTCCTTATGACTTAAGTCTCCTGGGATAGCCTTCAAGCTTCCTGTGACCCGTGAAGTGGTATAGAAAATGAATAAATGCATAAATAAAATAATAATATTAAGATTAAATTATTTGTCACATGTACCTTAACAAACAGTGAAATATATATATATATATATCCACATGCTTGAACCCGGACTTCCCGATCTCTAACCCACAGCTTTATCATTTGAGCCACTGTTGCCTCTAAACATGCAAATCCTTCCACTCTACAGTATGTCGCTGAATACACTGGAGAAAATACACAGATGTGGAAAAGCCAGCACTGGTGATGTGGTGTATTAATTATGTGTGAATATTTTTCCATTAATTATGTTATTCTAGAATATTAAACAAATATTAACACATTGCCAGGCACTTTTTAGGGATGCATTAAATGCACCTTACTTTGTCTGCATGAAAATAAAGGTGGGGACACTTTAAAAGTTTTCCCAATTTTTCAGACTGACTGACCTTCATTTCTTAAAGTAATGATGGCCACTCGTTTTTTTCTTCACTTAGCTGCTTTTTTCTTGCAATAATACAAATTCAACCTCTTTGAATGAGAAGGTGTTTCCAAACTTTTGGTCTGTACTGTATATATATATATATATATATATATATATATATATATATATATATATATATATATATATATATATATATGTATATATCTTTATGTCAATAAAGGAATTTGTATCTGTTTACAGCATATCAATAATGTATTAGCATATTCATATTTGGTCACTTCCCTCATCTATATCATGTACAGTCAGGTCCATAAATACTTGGCTTGGACAATTGTCATACTTTATGACTTCAAAAGTCCTTGTTCTACTTTTATTAGCAATCACCCACTTGTATTAGCACTCATACATGTATTTGCCATAACACTGCCTCCACAATATTTGGTGATGATGTGGTATGCTTTGGAACATGGGCCCTTCCTTTTCTTCTTAACATTTTGTTTATTAACAAAGTCTAACATCACATTTCTGTCATTTGTTTCAAATGGTTTACACCTCGAGGAAAATCTTCTTTATTTATATTCCTGAAGGCATCTTTTGATCGTGGACTTTGACAATAATACACTTACTTCCTACAGAGTGTTCTTTACTTGGCTAGATGTTGCGAAGGTTTTTTTCTTCACCAGGAAAATACTTTACAAGATCATCCACTTTATTTTGCCTTCTGTGGCCTTTAAAAACCTCTTGGTGTTGCTGAGCTCACCAATGCATTCATTGTTTTAAAGAATGGTCCAGATTGTTACTTTCATCACTCCTAAAATCCAGAATCAGAATGTATAGTAATAGGAACGGCCAAAGTATAGCAATCTGCAGTTTCTGATATCTTTCTAATACTATAGGCCTGGGTTGTTATTTCCCATCCTAATAATGGCATTCTTCACTTGCAGTGAGAATTCTATGACTGGATATTGAGGGTTTCAGTAAACAGATCCCAAATGCAAACTCAACACTTGTAATCAATCACCTCCAGACAAAACAGGTTAAAGTTCACCATCAAAGTCCTTATCACTCATTTGACCAATTACTTTTGTGTCCAACTACTTCTGTGACTTCATACAAGAAGACTATATTTCTAAAACCCCTTGATTTATATTTGAAAATTTCCACTATAGTCAGATCTTGAATGCTTCGTTTCAAAGCCGTTGTGGTGGGGTACACAGACAAGCATATGAAAATTGTGTGCTTATCTACAGTATATACGTCTGGACATGATTGTATGTTTGCTAACTAGTCCATATTAATGTGTTCTGGTAGGTGCTGGACAACATCTGAGTGAGCTTAGCCTCATTCTTCTGGGGTATGGTGAATCTGGGAAAACATCCTCAAGTAACACCATCCTAGGCACAACAAATTTTGGATTCAAAAGAACTTCTCAGTGTGTGAAGAAAATGGGAGAGGTAGAAGGAAGACTACTCACTGTGATAGACACACCAGGATGGTATAAACGTCTTTCAATAGAAGAAATGCCACAATGTAACAAAGAAGAAATTTTGAAGAGTGTTACCCTGACTTTTCCAGGCCCAGTCAGTTTCTTGCTGGTCATCCGTCTGGACAGTTCTTTTCAAGAGGAAGAGAGAAAGGCTGTGAAGGATCATATGAAACTTTTCGGAGACACAATCTGGGACCAAACAATAGTTCTTTTCACGTGTGGTGATTGGTTAGGGGACAGAACCATTGAGCTGTACATTGAGAGTGAAGGTGAGGCATTGAAGTGGATTCTTGAAAAATGTGGGAATAGGTATCATATTCTTAGCAACAAGAACCTGAAAAGTCACAATCAAGTCAGTGAACTCCTGAAGAAGATAGAAGAACTGGTGGCTGCAAACAAAGCATGTTGTTCAATGGATTGGAAGAAGACAGTCAGAAGGTTGGAGAATGTCCAGGCTAGTGAGAGAGAAACACGAAAACAAACTGATGATTTTGACTCAGATGATGACATATTTAGTACAGACATAAAATACAAAATATTAAAAGAATTTTAAGTGTAGATTGATACTAAGGATATTTAGAAGATGGTTTCTAAGTACAGTATATTAAATCAGATCAAATCACTCCTTCAGCCACTGCCCGCAATCTTGGGGTAACCGTGGACAATCATGTCATTTTTCACATACATCACTAACCTTATAACAATTGCTCTTGTCGATTTCTTCTTTACAGCATCAGAGGAATCCGCCTATTTCTTTCTTCACAGGCTACTTAGGTGCTTGTTCAGTCCCTGGTTATTTCAAGACTGGACTACTGCAACTCACTCCTGGCAGGTCTGCCTCTGTCCACCATTCGTTCTCTGCAGCTGATCCAGAATGCAGCAGCACGTCTCGTTTTCAACCTTCCCTTCCAAAGTTCTCCCACACCACCCCACTTCTATGCTCCCTGCACTGGCCTCCAAAAACCCTGACGCTCGCCTACAAACCAAAAAAAGGCCCAGAACTCACTTACCTCTCTGCTCTAATCACACCACACACAGCACCATGTTCCCTCCAATCCTCCAGCACTGCTCGCCTCGTTCCACCATCTTTCAGGGATCTAGGATGATTTTCATCCAGACTCATTTCTGTTCTGGCACTTAGGTGGTGAAACGAACTTCCTCTAGATGTCCATACAACCGAGTCTTTGACAATCTAAATGACGACTCAAGATGTTTCTGTTTCTTCAATACTTGGACTAATCCCCCCAACACACACAGGAAAAAACAAAAACACTCTTCCCAACTGTGTTTGATTGATGGCACTTAGTTGATAACCCAGTGTAAGTATCTATCCAGTGATGTAAACTTCAAAGCACTTTTTGTAAGTGATATAAGCTTTATTAAATCACTTTTATTAAAGCGGTAAAACTAGCAGTTAGCAAATACATTTTACTAGGTAATGGAAAATGTGATATTGTTATAGATATGCAGATGGATGTAAATCGAGGTTGATAAAAAAATAAATGATGATAGAAAATCCAAGCAGGCAATATGCAAAGGGTAATAAAGCTCAAAATCAAAACCGGTAAAGGTCAAGAGGTGAACAGATATATGATAAAGACAAACTAAGACAAACACTAAGTCAGTATGGATTTCAATTCAATTTAATTTCAAGCAGCTTTACAGAATCATCCTCATTTGCATAGAATAAGAAAATTATTTTAAACAGGAATTGTTTTGCAGTCATACAGTGTGTTTTAGCCTAGATGTTCAATATAACAGAAGATATGTTTAAGTTGATATGGAGTCCAGTTTAATGCAACGGAGAGTGTGGAAAGGACGTGATGAGGTGTGTACAGGCAGACTGGACTGGGTGGAGAAAAGTGTCAGGTGTGTTGTGTGATAAAAGAGTATCATTGAGAATTAAAGGAAAGGTGTACAAGACAATGTTGAGACCAGCAATGCTCTCCAGCTTAGAGACAGTGGCACTGAAGAAAAGGCAGGAGGCAGAATTGCAGGTAGCAGAAATGAAGATGTTGAGGTTCTCTTCGACGGGGTGACAAGAATGGATAGGGTCAAGAATGACTTCATCAGTGGGACAACTCATGTTAGATGTTTTGGAGATAAAGTCAGAGAGGCCAGATTGAGGTGGATTGGACGTGTTCAGAGGAGAAATTGTGAATATATTGGTAGAACGATGCAGATGTTACCAGGCAGGAGGTCAATAGGAAGACTAAAGAGGAGATTTATGGATGAAGTCTGAGGGGACATGAAGTTAGTTGATGTGAGAGAAGAGGATAGGGTTAGATGGAGGCAGATGATTCTCTGTAGCAACCCCTGAAAGGGAACAGCCGAAAGACAAAGAAGAAGGATATCGAGTCCAGTTTGTTATTGGAGGCTAGGGTATAAAACTGTAAAAAAAAAAAAAAATTCCCATCATGAACTAATAAGTGACTTCACTCACAAGTCCTCAAAGAACAGCTGTCTGCATCAGCCGAGGCCTGGATAGTCTTCATGGTAAAGTGCAAACATCCCCAGTCACCACATACATCCCAAACAGACCAGATAGGGCCTTCATGCGACGAGATCTTCAACCAAAAGCGTGTCACCAGTTTTGGATTTAACATGCATGAGAGGTAACACTTCTGGTAGGAGCAACATTAAAACTTCCGAAGCTTCACTCACTAGGTGAATTTTCTTAAAATTCTCAAATAGACCATGGCATATATTACAAAGTATGTTGCTAGTTTGGTGTTTTCAGTGGCTAGTATGGTTATCCCGTGTGTCCAAATTTTGACTGGTAGTTTAGCTAGGCAAGCCATCTATAACACTTTATTAAGTCATTCATTTTCAAATAATGCTGGTCAGGGTCATGATGGATGTGTTCGCAGTACAAAGTTCTTTTTATCATGCAAAGCTGAAAAAAATGTACACAACAAATTTTGTTCCGAGACTTAAGCATAGTGCTTGATTTATTTCTTTGCTTCTTTATTAATTTTTTTGGGCGTAGTAAGCTCAGCTGAGCTCATCACGCGACTCTAATCACGTGAGAAAGCTTTTTAGGATACCTTTTATGACCTGGCAGAAAGAAATAAAAACTTGATGGCAGAAATGTTATATCTTGGATATCTTGCAGCTGAATGCCAAAGTGTTCCTACACTTCTTTGACACCAAACAAAACTCAGGTAGAAAGGCAACAAGAGAATCATCCTGAGAGATTTTATATAATGACAAATAATGGCACTTGAACAATACAGTAAAAAAGAGCTCACTTTGTGACTTCCATCATCACATGGCTCACATGTGTCTTCCCTCTTTTGTGCTAGAAAACATGATTTGTACTGAACTCAAAAGCAACCTTAAGCCCATGGACAATATACATAGTGTCTACATAGAAATCCTGTGGTACACAACTATAAAAAGATTTTTGATTTCCTTTGACTTTTGATTTCGTCTTCCCACCTATATGGCAATCAAGGACAGCTTTAAGTTGATATTAAAGTGGAATTGTGTTCTATTGTTGTGTGTTCTATGATGGGAATTACTTGGGCTTAATAAATGGGTTAATGACTATAAAAAATATGAATATTATAATATTATAAATATTTTACAAAATGTATTTGTTAACTAAATAAGAAAGTTACATTTTGTACAAAAATTGTGTCCATCCGCACCAAAAATTCACAATGACAATTACTTAGAATCAACATTGGTGACAAAACGGCACATCCAGCAAGTCCAGCTGCAGCCAAAAGGCTTTGAATACTCTGCAGCAGTAATAAGACCACCAGCAGCATTTCTGTATGATTCTCAAATTTACACCATTGAATTAGTCTGTCTTCCCCCTGAGTGGCACAGCGGTACAGGGCTCACTCTATCATCTGGAGATTGCAAGTTCAAATCCTGGGTGATACTGTAGCCAGGGAGCTTAGGGAGAGCTGATTGGCTGAGCTTTCTGGTGGGGTGGGGTGGGATGTTTGGAGGGGGGAGTGGGGTATATGACATTCTGGCACTCTCAAATCAATCATGGTGACATTAGCCAATCATATGCACCTGAGAGCTCATGCAAGCAGAAGGAGCGCATAATGATATCCTCTAAATGTGTTACGCTGCTCCCTATGGTGCGTTAGCAAAATGTGGAGAAACACACTCACAATCTTGGTGGTTGTAGATTTGATGGGTGGGAATTAGGTATGACTACATAGAAAAGAAAATTTGAAAAATCTAAAAAAGAAAAAATGAAAGTAATTAGCCTGTCTATTATTGGCCCTGCCACTCTTGGCCTTCGAAACCTAGGATGATGAACAGTGGAACCAGTTTTGGGAATTTGTTCTATAGCTTGGAAATTATATTCCTGCCAATTCCAGACTGTCTGGTGACGTCTGCTTGCTTTGCACCAGATTGGAGCATTCTGATGGCCCTCTGTCTTCTAGAATTCTAAGAAGTCTAAGTGGGCATGGCAGTGTGAAGACGATGCACAATCATAATATTGTCTGTACTTTTACAACGATATATCAGCTGGTTATAACCAGCTGTGGCAAATGTTGTGCATGTGCATGGTACAAGATATGAGGTAGGTTGTCCATAATAAAATAACGCTCAATAAAGTAACAGAACGTTATAGGAATTTAACCTCTATTTGAGTTCTTAATTTAACAAGGCAATCAAATTACGAATTAGACTACAGGTTTTCATAACAGTAATTTTTAAAATAATTTTTATACTACAACATTTCTTTTGTCCTTGAGTATACTTTGGTATTCACAGTTCTCAGATAACAAACAAATACCTACAGTTTAATAGAGTTTGGAAAGAATGCTACACAGGCTTCCCTACCTTTATCAGTAATTTCATTGGAAGTGTGGGAAAATGTTCCATCTCTTTACTAAACTTTTAGAAACCTGTTCCAAGAATTCCAAGACCCGAAATGAGGCTTGAGCCAATTACAGAGCATCATGCATAAACACATTCATATACAGTGGAACCTCGAATTGCGAGTAACCTGGTTTACGGGTTTTCCGCAAGACGAGCAAAGATTTAAAAGAAATTTTGACTTGAAAAACGAACAAGTCTTGGTTTACGTGTACAAAGTATCATGTATCATGTTCTGGCGCCGAGCGTCACATGATCACAACTGAGCTAATGGTTTTTCTTCTCTTGCGCTGCAGAATTGTGGGTAATCGTCTTCCCTGCTCAGCCTTAGTGCGCGTCTCTCACTGGTATAATCAAGATCTGTGCGCGTGTGTACTGTTTACTAGAACACTGTGACCATGTGTGTGCATGTAAATCATCTTTAATTTTATATTTGTATGTGTGTGTACAGCGCATGTTAACTGTTTATTATAACATGTGTGCACACATGTAAAGCAAAAGAAAGTCTCATTAGAGAGGTTAAAGATCCATTTTCAGCATGCCATTATGGACACAGTGCCCCTTCACACACACCCCTCCTCCTCCCTCCTCTCACACACACCCCTCCTCCTCTTGCCTTCACACACACACACACACACACACACGGTGTTTCCATTAGTGTGTGTGTGTGTGTGAAAGTCGTCCTGCACAAATAAGAGAGAAGGAAGGGTTACTGTGTAGGATGAGAAGAGGGAGAGGGTGTTGCACAAACACACACACATACACAGCACATATGCACAAAAACACACACATACACAGTGCACACGCGCATGCACATAAACACATATGCATACACATACCCAGCACAAACACTATGGGAAACACTTATCTGTCTGTTTTATTTTTACTTTTTTCAATAGGATAAAAATGTAGATTAATTAATTAATGTATTTATTTTTGGGGGTTGTGGAACGAATAATTTGAGTTTTCATTATTGCTTATGGGAAAATTTACTTTGGTTTACAAGTGTTTTAATATATGAACACTGAAACGAAGATGAGCTTTTGAAACGAATTATGCTCGCAATCCAAGATTCCACTGTATATGTGTGCATGAATATAATATCACATTCATATCTAGGGAGATTGAAGACCAGATGACCTACTAAAATGAATTTGGAACCAACAGATAACCTGGAGGAAACCCATGCAGACATGGTGAGATCCTATAAAGCTCAGTAGACCAAGGTCCGGATTTACATTATCCCAGGACAGCAGCACTGTGAGGCAGCAATGATCCATTGTGCACCAACATGCTTCCCAGTCAGGTTTATTTTCACTGAAAATAAGGCTGCAGAAGCAAGAACAAGCAGAAAGACTTAGAAGAAATTAATCTAAATCTTTAACCACTTACAGTAGTCATATGCATGGATTGTGCTTACCTCACTTCTTTGTTGATGCAGTCTTGTCCAGTAGATCGATAGATCGATCGATCGATCGATAGATAGATGTAATTTCTTTCAAGTGGCATGTACTGTAATACAGCATTAATTGACAGAAGAATAGATTGTAAATTGTGTTTGTGTGTAATGGAAAATTAAAGGATTTTTCTTCAATCCATGAATACAAAGCACTTTGGATTTTAAATGGATTAACACAAGCAGGGCATGTTGATGTTTTTAGTTGCCCACCACAGTCTTAGACACATCTATTTTAATAATAGTGCACAGTCTGAAGACAGTTAAGTGGTGTTGGTGTGTTAATGTGTTCCTAAAAATAACTAGTAAAAACAGATTTGTCACCACAAGTATGCACTCAGACCTTTTAAAATTAGATCTTTTTATAAATTATATTACCATCATTTATACACATTCTAATAAATCTGTTCAAACTGTGGATTATTGCAGCACAAATTAAGCTATAATGAGAAATATTCATTAATCTTCATAAACCATTTTATCCTGGTCAGGTCACTGTGACTCTAAAGCCCATCTTAGGAACATTGGAAAGAAGTGGAAATATGGATGGGATGCCTTTTATAACGTTGCACCATGCACATACAGATTCACATCAAGTGGAAATTTGGAGTCATCAGTTAACCTATGTACTTTGTTTTTACACAAAATTAAGTAGAAGTTTAGCTACCGTAGCCTGTTCTTGACTGTTCTTGGTTGACAAGAATTCAATTCAATTCAGTTTTATTTGTATAGCGCTTTTAACAATTGTCATTGCCGCAAAGCACCATTACACGATCAAAAGGAAATTATGGAAATTTATGTACCAAAGAAATGCTAGATAAACAGGTGGAAACAGGAGAGTTGAAATGCAAATTTAAGTCTGCGGTGAGTTGGGCAGATGTGGTTTTATGTTTTATGGACACAATTCAAGTTAGCACCCGGACATCCCTTTCAGACAACTTCCTCTTGTATCCAAAGTTACTCCTGTTGGATATGGTTCGTACTTCTTGGTGGTATGCTGACATTACCCTGGATACAGTGGCTCTTCATACATCACAAAGACTGGCTGTCTTGGTCACAGATGCGCCAGCGAGACGCTCACCAACAATTTGTCCACTTTTGAACTCTGATATGTCACACAATGTTGTGTGCATTGCAATATCTCAAGCAAAAATGTGCTATTACTCTGCTAATTAAACCATCACACTGTGCTCTTACTGGTGGAATGTGCAATCAGTGAAGATTGACCACCAGGCTGGTCAAATTCAGCCACGAAACCTCCAACACTAAATTGTCCAAGGTTTCAGTTTCATTGTCTAACCCCTGTATATTTAGTGCAGACTGCAAGCAGAGTCTCCAGCAGGACTGGGATGTAAAGCAACTATTCACTTCACCGACAAGAAACTTGATTGATTAATGAGTGGGGAAGACAGCATCTTATTATACCAGGTCACCATAATACTCTACATCCATGAGTCCCCCGGATCTGCTCCTTTACCGAAGGCAAATCTGTTACAAAAATGGTTGGCTAGATGCTTGGCTTAACATTAATTAATTAGCTAAGACTATGCCATAACTTTGGGGCTTTGTAAGAAAAAGCTTTTCCCCCTGTTTTCATAGTAGACTGTTGCCAAGCAGCCTGCGTCTGAAGTAGGCGTGGCAGATCATAAAACATTAGCAATTCAGTCAGATACTACGGGGAAAGACCATTTAATGCTTTGTATGTCAAAAGTAGTATTTTAAAATCGATCTGCATCGTTTAGCGACAATATATTCCTTATCTTGGAAATATTTCTGAGATGAAAGAATGCTATCCTGGTAATATTATCTACATACAAATTAAAGACTAGAATCTACTGTATAATCAGTACCTAAGGAAACTTACCAAGCACGGGAAAAACATGCAAACAGAGGCAAGAATTGAACCTGGCCTGGAATCAAACCCGGACCCTGGAGGTGCAAGGCGACAGTCCTAACCAGTAAGCCACCATCCCTCCGGACTTTATGGCACAGTGAAATATTTTTTTTCATCATGAAGGTGGGGTCTGATATTTCATCATGGACCGCAAGTTAGAAGAGCAGATGTGACATTCCACATGAAAATCTCTGCAAAATTGAAGAGCAAATCTGCCACAGAGATGTCTGATGTGATTCGGCAAGTTTGTGTTGATGCTGAAATGAGTCATTTGAGTGTGTTGGGGCGACACATGCACTTCAAGCGTGGAAGAACATCAATGGAAGACGACGAGAGATCAGGGACCTTCAACAAGCTCAACACGTGAACAAATTGAACCCATTCAGCAACTAGTGTGTCATACAGAACAGTCCAGGCAATCCTCAGTTGTATTGCTGTGAAGTTCATCCTCAGCCTGCTGCCCCAGGAACAGAAGGAACATTTGCCTCAAAGTATGCCAAGCACTGATTTAAGTGTTTCATCAAACTTTTTGATACCGCCTCATATAATTATTCAAAACGTTTTGCCTAATTACGCTAAATAAAATAATGCCCTGAAAAAGGCTGATAAACTGAAGTCAACATGCTAAATGGTAACCTGCAAATACTGCTTATGATCAAATACTGCCACTCATATTTGATGCAAACATTACCTGAAGCTATTGAATATCCAATATTTTACGCATCGCACATACATCAGACCCTATGACTGTAAAATGGAATATATAACACAAATCAGCTTAACTCTCACTTCCTAACCTATTTACAAAGTATATAATGTGTTGAATTCTATATTGTTGAATTACATATGCATTTCTAAGTAACTGATTTAATCAAACTGATTAAGTAGAGAGCCTTGGTTGTTGTCAGTTTTGAAAAACAAGACTATGTGAGGTTAATTTAATTAAAGATTTCCTGAAATACTACATCAGGCCAACAGTCAACACAATCAAATGAAAGCAATCCAAATAAATGATTATCTAATTAGTGTAATGAACAGTGACATCTTCTGAGATTACTTTGACTACTCTTAGATCCCTCAAAGGAATTTATATCCGCTGAGAGCAATCATTTTCTCATTATGTCCTGATTTGTTTTCATTGGCTTAGTCTTTCAGACCAAGTGCAAAGCAACAGAGACGTGATAAGGGTGCAGTTATATTTGACATTTAAGAGAACAAAAGAAAATGTCATTTTGAGTGAAGATTAAACGAACCTGACTGATCTCAATAAATAAAACAACTAAAGAGCTTTTCACTTTCATCATTTTACAAATGTCACCAGGTATTAGGGTGAAAAAAATTAGCTGCTTGTCTTGATGCCTGTCATAATGTATTGTATTTGAAATTAGGATAATCTAACAGCAGTAGACTGTTGAACAGAATAGTAAATACAATTAAAAAGGCTAAGTATGAGTATATTGTCTTCACCAAACCTTAATAGTACTTATATTCTATTGCATCCAGATGGTTGGAAAACATTTCTGACAAGGCTATAAATATAGGGTGACATTTTTTATAGGCTATGGAAATGAATATAGTTGAAATAGACATTAAGAAAAAAGAAATACAATTAAACATGATGTACACCAGAAACCTTAGGTGCAAACATTTTTGAAAAAAGTGTTGGTTGTTAACTGATTGAATACTACTACTACTACTACTACTCCTACTAATATTAAGAAGAATATAATTATTATGGGTGGCACAGTGGTGTGGCTTTGCACCTCCAGGGTTGAAGGTTTGAGTCTTGCCTTCAGGTCTGTGTGCATGGAGTTTTCATGTTCTCCCTGTTCTTGGTGGGTTTCCAAAGACATAGGTTAGACTTATTGGTGTTTCCCTGGAGAGTGTGTGTGTGCCCGTGCGCCCTGTGATGGATTGGCACCCCACCCCTACCCTGCTTCTAGTCCCCTGAGCTCCAGGCCTCCTGTGACCCTGCATATAAGTAAGTGATAAAAATAATATTAATACTACTACTAATAACTCACTCACTCTCATTTATCGTATATACTCATTGTTTATCCTGTATACAGGGTTGCTGAAGGCCTGGTGCTTATCCCACAAGATACAAGAAACACCTGGACGGGGTACCAATCCATCGAATAAAATAATAATAAACAAGTAGGTGGAGAGACAGGTGAAGCCAAGCAGTAATCCTTTCCACCTGTGGCTCAATATCAAGTTCATTTATTAATACCTGTCATGGGTCTAGCTGGTTGTAGTGCTAGACCGGCTGATGGTGTTGCCGTGGGCATGAAGGTAGGCATGTACGCAGAGGGGCGTCTTTATTTAAACTGACAACTCAAAAACAGAACAAAGGAACTAAAACAACAAACTCAAACTAAAACTAGGGCTCAGGAAAAACACAGGGAACCAGGGATGAGGAAACATGGAGCTGAGACAGGGCTAGACAGCAGACAGGGCTAGACAGCAGACAGGGCTAGACAGCAGACAGGGCTAGACAGCAGACAGGGCTAGACAGCAGACAGGGCTAGGGGCACAGAGACTGACAGGAACTATACTAGCTGGGTTAGTGAGGTTAGTAGCTACATGTTGTATGACACTGGAGGCTGACCTAACCAGGTTAGTGGCTAATGGGGTTAGTACTGACCTAGGGGACCGGAAGACAAAAGGCAGGGCACACATGGGCCTATACCAAACTAGCGGCCAACCTACTAGTGACCAGAACCACTAGCAGTCACTCCCACTAGAGATTAGCCTACTGGAGGCTAACCCTACTAGCCATCCAGGCCTACTAGCGGCTAACCCTGCTAATGGCTAAGCACTCATGTGGCTACACATACAAGGGAAAAGACCAGAAGGCAAAACAGTACTTACACAGGACACAGGAGGAGACACAGCCTAACTACACACTGAACAGAGCAGCTCCATGAATCCACAGACACAAGGAACATCAAGAAAACAAAACTAGAGCCCTCTGAAAACAAAGGTTACAAAACATAAACCAAATATAAACTTAAAGTAACAAAAAGGAATGCCCACATGATGGTAATCCAAACAAACAATCACCAACAGACACTCAGATAATCAAACAATCAGACACAAACACAAACAATGCTCGACCCAGTTTCCCAGAACAAACTGCTATTTATAGAAGGTTTTAATGAGCCACCTCAGTTCAGGTGAGCCTCATCACCTGACTGAGGTGCCTTCTGGGAAACTGAGTCAACCAACAGGAACTACACACAAAGACAGACAGACATGAACAGTGACCTCTAGTGGAGGTTCCTAACAATACCATTTTGTGCTACAGGTGTGTACATGTGTGTGTTCATAAGGATTTACTAAATAGAGCTTGAAAGGACTCCTGAAAAATTTACATTTATTAGTAAGACTTATTGCCAACTTCATGTCTTTTGGTCTCAAACAGGCAACAAATAATAATAATAATAATAATAATAATAATAATAATAATAATAATAATAATAATAATTTTATTTTTGTTTTTTGTAAGTGTCTAGTTTGAGCTGAGCATCTATTTTTCTCTAACAGTCAGAACACTTGCACTGAATGTCTAAATTTAATATTTGCTCAAGAACATTGACTTTGGTCTCTTGTGTGCTTTCAGAGACAGTCTGATCTGTGTGAAATTCTAATATCTTGGTGCCTTAGAACATAGCAGAGAGAGTACAAAAGGAAAATAAATAACATTCATGTAAAATACAGAGGGAAAGGAGAAGAATGTGCTTTTGTCCAAAATAACTCAGAGTTGGCGTTGAACTCCTGTAATGTTCATATACCACCCTGTCACTTTGTCAGCCAAGGTTTCTTCAGTTTTAAAAGGACATGTCACTAAAAGCTTGGGTTATTTTGTGTGTTGGTTTGTGTATGGGTTACTGCTGTCTAATGATACAGTAGTTACATGTTTTTGTCTCACACTTTGCCAGCTGGTAACTGTTCCACTGGCAGACTTCAAGACTTTTTTTGTTCTCCCAGATGTGTGTTTCCTATTTAGTCAAAATACTTACATATCCAATACCAGAACGCTTTACTGTATCAATATTAATATGTTAATCACCAGAAAGAAACATCAACTTATTTTCTTCTAGATTCAGTTCTACTGTAGAAGAATACTGTATACTACAGATAATAAACAAATTGTAAGTATGTAGCAAATGATCACCGGTGAAGGTGAGTCAAATTGTTGGAAATACCCTTGCATTTCTTCATCTTTCAACTGCTTTTTAAACCTCTTTTCATTTAGTAAGCAAATTTTTTTTATGAAATTAGTATAGGTAAATTATTCTAAAAGGGGAGTTCAAGTCAAATCAATAAAACTGATTTAGAGACATTTAGAGAAGCATGTAACCACAGTATGGTTTAAATGGTACAAAATGGTGTTAAAAAGGGCTGTATGTCCATGAAAGATGGTCTCAGTTGGGGTGGCTCTGAGTCCACTGAAGTCTTTCCTGTGACCATTTACTATAACGTGTGGAATGTCTGATACTTGGAAAAAATCAACAGATAACTTGTCATAAACTTACGAAAGAGTCGCATCTGTCTGTGGGAACTGTACAGATGATCATTCACATAAATCACTCATACATTGCAGAAGCTTGACTTGGTTATTGCCACATCACTCGTATAGTCCTGATCTCGCGCCAAGCCATTTCCACATGTTTGGGCCATTAAAGGAGTTCCTGGGAGGCTAGCGTTTTAGATGTGAAAAAGGCAGTCTATTTTCTATGGTATCTATAGTTCTATCTTCATGGTATTCAAGCATGAATGAAATGCTGGGATATGTGCATTAATATAGCTGCCAATTTTATAGAAAAATAAAGGCAGTTTTAACTCTCTTTACTCATAACTGTGTTCTTGCCTTATCCTCATTGAAAAACACTGGACCACTACAAGTCTATTTAAAGAGTAGTAATGGAGGCTAGACAAATATCCCCACAAAATCTAAACAGACAGAGATTCCTTTATTTTATTCATTTCTTTGGTTTACTTATTCAAGAGGGCAAGCACTGTTTGACCTACCGTGTTTTGTCCTTGGGCAATAAAGTTAATCATTAGCAAATAATACAGGCAAGGTCTAGCCCCATTAATAACATTATTGAGTTCAAATCTTTGTCATGCACAACTTCTCAGAATGCAGCCTACTAAATAAATCTGTTGTGAAAAGTAGTTAAAATGGATTTCAACCATGAACAGAGAACCATAAAATCTAAAACCATTTCCATATTTTAAATACCTTATATAACGGGACTGTGAATTTAATGAAATCTCATTCTCCCTAAAGAGAGGGTTCCATCCAATGAGTAAATAAAAGGGAGGGAAATGTAAGGGAAATACTGGCAGAGAAACATGAGGAAGGCATTTTAATAAAGCAAACAAATGAATATTCAAGGGAAGCAAAAATTATTTGAATGTAATCAATGGTGGATTAAATAATTATCTTTAAAGTATCCATAAAATATCTTCATTACGGAAAGTTGGACAAGTATTCCTTGCATATGGGACTGGTCTGTAGGCTTTTTGGAGTTATCTAAGCACTGCTACACAATGATGAGCAGACTGTTATGCATCATTGCAATTGATTTCCATATTGGCAGGCTTTCAAAATACAGTACTTTCACTTAAAAGGGGATTCATGTGGGCTGAATGTAGAAAGCTTGAGGCTGATGTCAGACAGGTTGAATCAGACAGATCTGGAGGGTGAGAGTAGCTACTGTACAGCAGTAGAAGTGTGTGAGGATCTGACAACAGGAGTATGCGTCAAGTAAAAAAAAATGAAAAGGCATGCATGCCTGATTAGCTATGCTCTTATCAAACAATGGAAAGCATGCATCCAGAGGAAAGTGCAAGTGTGGACTCTGGCAGCTCCTAAAGCCTTCTTGAATGCAGAATTGCAC
This sequence comes from Clarias magur, assembly GCA_013621035.1. Taxonomy (NCBI): domain Eukaryota; kingdom Metazoa; phylum Chordata; class Actinopteri; order Siluriformes; family Clariidae; genus Clarias; species Clarias magur. Next base: position 2,274,033 of record QNUK01000059.1, read on the forward strand.
TAAAAGTGTGTGTGTGGGGGGGCACTTTGTGAGGTCCCGCCTTTTTCTTTTATTCCATCAGGCATACCTCTCAAAGGAGAGCAGCACCAAATATCTGAAATTATACAATCCAACATTTGGTGGCTTCACAGATGGAGTGTAGAAGATGGTCCTCGCCTTGAATGAACCACCTTGTTCATCATGTTATTATCTCTTCCAGGAAGGTATGAACAGTGGCTGGGCCCTTACAAGGCTACACAATCATCTTGTGTTCACTCTCGAAGTGAAGTCAAGGACATTCCTTGATGGGCCATAGTGCATGAAAAGGAAAAATGAGAAACATTTCACACATACAGGCAAATGTATTAGCTGAACTCTGGGTTTTGTCAGGGCTGCCTCCAAACTGTCATTCAGAGCCAATGCTTTAGAGATTATAACTCCGTTGGGATTGAACTTTTTTCAGTGACAATTCCTCTGAGACTTAGCAGGTTTGTTGTTGCTTTCTGAATGCGACAGTTCAACTATGCAGGATGCAATTAGGATGTAAGCCAAAGCAATTCCCACAGCACAGTACATCCTTGCCATTCTCACTTCAGATCACAGGATGCTTCAATGCACACCCACATATCAATTAAGTCTCTCTGTCTTACACATACGCACCTCTTTATTTTCTTTTCTGTCCGGTAATCATTTGTTTCAAATACATTGATAAACACATTCTAAATACAATTTAATTTTAAACATGATAAACACTGCTAACCCCAGCACTTTTTAAGGAGAAAACACAATAAGAGAGGAATGTCATTAGACTCATTAATTTCCTTTTATTTCTCTCTCTCTCTCTCTCTCTCTCTCTCTCTCTCTCTCTCTCTCTCTCTCTCTCTTTTTTTTGGTGAAAAAGTGCCATGTACCCAACTCCAACTTCAAGTTCTGCCTCATTAAACCTAAGAAGCAATTTATAGCTGAATGTGTCTAATCACAGGAATGGGCCTTCCACTGCAGTATAAATCATACATTAGTATGTGCTTCCATTTTCCACCAGTCCACTTTTCTCTTCTTCTTTTTTAAACATCATTTTGCCCTCCCTTTCAAACTCCCTCCTACCTTCATATGTGTTATTTCTCATTATAATTATTTCAGAATGCTACATTCCTAATATCTTTCAATCTTTCTCATGTCATAGTTTGAAAAGTGTTACTTTGCTAGCGCTTTGTTTGTCATGTTTTCTTTGATGTTGTGTCAGCTTTGTGAAGAGTACAAGAAGAAAACAAGGAATGATATAATGTAGAATGGGGAAATCTGGGGGGAAAAAAAGCAAAACAGATTTAAAAAGAAACCAAAAATTCCAATAAGGGATAAAGACTCCTCCCTGGCACCATCTGGGGGCCGTTGTCTAATCTCCGCCACCACTGCTGTTTCGGGAAGCAGCGGCCTCCAGCGAAATGTTAGGTGCTCGGTTCCTTCCTGCTTTGTTTCAGGATGCCGGACACCTAACACCACTCCTCCGTTGCACATCGTCCTCCTCGTTTTCAATGGCGTAGTCTCCACTTCCATGAAGCCGAAACGAGCGCATCTGCTGACTTGCCAATTACAGACTTTGCTAGGAAAAGGGGCTTTGCAATCATAGAAAAACATAGATCATGTTCCCCTGCCAGACAAGAGAGATGGGGGGTTGCGTCCAATTTTACATCTTCTTGGGCTGAATATCAAAATGTTGACAGCCAAAATTATTGTTTCTCAAATTCAACCATATGTTTGGTTTGTGATGGTCAACCTGAACGATGCATATTTTCATATAGAAATATTGCCACAACACAGGAGGTTCCTGAGGTTTGCTTTCAGGGGTGAAGCTTACCAGTATCGGGTCCTTCCATCTAGCCTAGCCCTGTCACCCCGCACATATATAAAATGCACGGATGCAGCTCTGGCTCTATGATTCCAGGCATCTGTATGCTGAATTGTATAGATGACTGGCTGATCCTGGCTCAGTCTTAGTAGCTAGCACTTCGACATCGGGATGTCGTCCTAGCTCATCTCCATTCTTTAGGATTGAGACTCAACGCCACGAAAGGCGTTCTCTTTCCTGTTCAGACAACATATTTGGGTGTCACATAGGATTCGATCACAAGGCGGGCACAGCTGTTTCCTGCTTGTGTCGAACCCATCCTCCAACACTCTGAAGGAAATCAAGCTAGGCCAGAAAGTGACTCTTCATCACTTTCAGAGATCTTTAGGTCTCATGCTAGCTGCGTCCATGGTGATACCTTTGGGCCTTCTGCACATGAGAGCGTTTTCAGTTGTGGCTAAGAGCCACACTTAAGGGCCACTCAAGGGCCAATACCCAAAGACTAATAAGGGTTATGCGCCGGGGGCTTCGTACCCTTTCTACACACGTCGACAATATTGTTGGTACCCTTCGGTCAATGAAAGAAAAACTCACAATGGTCACATAAATAACTTTAATACAAAATTAATAATTAAAAAAAAATTCTATGAATGTTAACCAATGAAAGTCAGACATTGCTTTTCAACCATGCTTCAACAGAACTCATGGAACAGGCCTGGACAAAAATGATGGTACCCCTAGAAAATACTGAAAATAATGTGACCAAAGGGACATGTTAATTCAAGGTGTGTCCACTAATTAGCACCACAGGTGTCTACAATCTTGTAATCAGTCAGTGGGCCTATATATAGGGCTCCAGGTAGTCACTGTGTTGTTTGGTGACATGGTATGTATCACACTCAACATGGACCAAAGGAAGCGAAGGAAAGAGTTGTGTCAGGAGATTCGAAAGTAAATTATAGAAAAGCATGTTAAAGGTAAAGGCTATAAGACCATTTCCAAGCAGCTAAATGTTCCTGTGACTACAGTTGCACATATTATTCAGAAATTTAAGATCCATGGTACTGTAGCCAACCTCCCTGGACGTGGCCAAGGGAGGAAAATTCATGACAAATCAAAAAGATGGATAATCCCAATGGTAACAAAAGAGCCCAGAAAGACTTCTAAAGAGATCCAAGGTGAACTTCATGCTCAAGGAACATCAGTGTCAGATCGCACCATCCGTCGTTGTTTGAGCCAAAGTGGACTACATGGGAGACGACCAAGGAGGACACCATTGTTGAAAACAAATAATAAAAAAGCCAGACTGGAATATGCCAAACTATATGTTGACAAGTCACAAAGCTTCTGGGAGAATGTCGTATGGACAGATGAGACAAAAATGGAACTTTTGCCAAGGCACATCAGCTCTATGTTCACAGACGGAAAAATTAAACATATCAAGAAAAGAACACTGTCCCTACTGAGGAAACATGGAGGATGCTCTGTTAAATTCTGGGGCTGCTTTGCTACATCTGGCACAGGGTGTCTTGACTCTGTGCAGGGTACAATGAAATCTCAAGACTATCAAGGGATTCTAGAGAGAAATGTGCTGGCCTGTGTCAGAAAGATGGGTCTCAGTCGCAGGTCATGGTTCTTGCAACAGGACAATGACCCAAAACACACAGCTAAAAACACCCAAGAATGGCTAAGAGGAAAACATTGGACTATTCTAAAGTGGCCTTCTATGAGCCCTGACCTCAATCCTATTGAGCATCTTTGGAAGGAGCTTAAACATGCTGTCTGGAAAAGGCACCCTTCAAACCGGAAACAACTGGAGCAGCTTGCTCATGAGGAATGGGCCAAAATACGTGCAGAAAGGTGCAGAAGTCACATAGACAGTTACAGGAATCGTTTGATTGCAGTGATTGCCTCAAAAGGTTGTGCAACAAACTATTAAGTTAGGGGTACCATCATTTTTGTCCAGGCCTGTTCCATGAGTTCATTTTTTTAAATAATTCCGTTGAAGCATGGTTGAAAAGCAATGTCTGACTTTCATTAGTTAACATTTATAGAATTCTTATTTATTATTACTTTTGTCAGATTAAAGTTATTTCTGTGACAATTGTGAGTTTTTTTTTCATTGACCGAAGGGTACCAACAATTTTGTCCACGTGTGTTCAGACCCCGGTTTCTGACTTTGGGTCCCACTTTAGGTCTGTCTTGTCGTCACAAGATGCTAATGACAGATGCTTACCTCACGGCCTGGGGTGCGGTCTTGGATGGCCTTCCAGCACAAGGGAGCTGGAGAGGTCATCTTCTCGCATGGCACACCAATTGCCTCGAAATGATGGCTCTGTTTCTGGCCCTGAAACACTTCCTCCAGTATTTGAGAGACTACCATGTCGTAGTGCGGGTGGACAACACTGTGGTAGTCTCGTACATAAATCGCCAGGGTGGACTGCGCTTGCCGCTTGTACAAGCTGGCGCACCAGGTCCTGCTTTGGGCACAGGACAAGTTCCTGTCCCTCAGGGCGATTTACGTTCCGGGGCACATGAATGTAGGAGCGGACTTGCTATCCAGACAAGCTGTGACACATGGGGAATGGAAACTCCACCCCGAAGTAGTCAGTCAAATTTGGGAAAGATTTTATGTAGCAGAGGTGGACCTCTTCGCCTCGCAAGAGGCAGCACAATATCCCTACTTTACTACTCTCTGACTCCTCCAGCTACCCTGGGTCTGGACGCGATGGCCCACATGTGGCCCAGATTACGCCTTTATGCATTTCCTCCGATAATTCTGCTCGACGGCTCAACCTGGGTGATTCCAGTGAGGAGGGATCTTCTTTCTCAGGCGCAGGGGACAATATTTCATCCCTGGCCCGAGTTCTGGAACCTTCACGTCTGGCCCCTGAAGGGGACCAACTAAGAGATGCTGGTCTTCCAGCCAGCGTAATTGAAAATTGACAGCGTAGTGCCTGGGGTCCCTCCAATAGAAGAACTTATGCCCTCAAATGGAGTGTATTTGAAAGTTGGTGCATGGAAAGACATGTATACCCAGTCCACTGCCAGATTGTTTCAGTGCTGGAGTTTCTGCAAGAAAAGTTGTCCTCGGGCTTATGCCCTAGTACTCTCAGAACATACATAGTCGCTATTTTGGCATGGGGTTTCTGTGGGAAAGCACCATTTAGTTGCCCGTTTTATTCGTGGAGCTAAACAGTTGGGGCCACCCACTAGAGTCACGGTCCCTTCGTGGGACTTTTGCTATTGCTTTATGCTATTGACACCCCTTTCGAACCACTAGAGTCAGCGCCTTTCAGGCTTCTGTCTCTTAAGATGTTTTTTCTTATGGCTATTACTTCTTTGAAGAGGATCTGCAGGATCTATCAGTCACCCCATCCTGCCTAGACTTTGCCCCTAGGCTAGTCAAAGCTATTCTGCATCCTCACCTGAACTATGTTCCGAAGGTTCCATTCTCGACCATGCACCCAGTCGTTCTCAAAGCATTCTGTCCTCTGCTTTTCACAGCTCTGGAGCAGGAAAGACTTCAATTACTGTGTCCAGTATGTGCTCTTCAGATTTACGTCCACCGCACTAGCCAGTGGCGTAAGTCAGTGCAGCTTTACATTTGCCATGGGGGCCGCAACCGGGGGGCGGCTGCCACTAGACAGACGTTGTTACACTGGGTGAGAGATGCTATTGCCCTAGCCTATGAGGTGCATGGTCACACTTTGCCTTTGGGAATCAGGGGTCATTTGACCAGGGGGGATCAATTGCTCTGGCAAGGAGCGTCCCCTTGCAGCAGGTGTGTGATACGGCATGCTGGTCCTCTCCGCACACGTTTGTTAGATTTGATAGTCTGGTTGTCAATGCTACTCCAGGCTCGCGGATCCTCAAGTCAGCATCCCAGATCTAGGTCTGAGACCTCCTTGGCTATTGTGTCTCCCGGCGTTGGCATTCTCGTTCCCATAGCGCTTTCATGCAGTATTGAGTGTAGCTTTTGAAAGGGAACGTCTCGGGTTACTTAGCTGTAACCCTGTTCCCTGATAAAGCGGGAACAAAATGCTGCGCTTCAATGCCGCACTGCTAGCGTGCCTGATCCATGCAAGCCCACCCTGCAACCCACAACACCTGAAGGATCTTCTGCTATCATCCTCGTGCCAAAAATTACAGTACATCCACAGAGATCTAGTGGAGTCATGCACCAAGGGGCCAGAGCCAACCTGTTGGTACAAGGAGAACCTACACAATATTGGGCATAATGTTTTGCATTATAATGTTATGGTTGATTGGTGTATATCTGTTCAAGTACAGTCTTTGCCCTTGTCCTTTTTTTTCCACACTTAATTATTCCCGGCCCCTTAATTGTTTTTACCAAAAAGTGTCCTTAAATGTTTTTTCTAAGACTTCCTTTCCTAGTGTTTTGTTCCACAGTTTCATATTTTCATTGTTTGACCCTTGCTTGTTTCCTCCTCTTAGTATTATAAATCACTCTAGTTTGTTGATGTCTGGCTGTGCTCTGTTCCCCACTTGGAACTTTTGATAATTTTGACAATTTGATAAATTTAGTATGAATATGTTATGATTACACATGCAGGGAGAGATATTTTGAGCTTAAACATATGGTGACCCTACAGTCTTAGGTTTAGAAAGCATTGTTTTTACTCAAAAAGAAAAAAAATGTTTTGTGATAGTCAAGAACATTCTACATTGCAAAAATATATTCCAATTATAGTTAAAAAAAAAAAAAAAACTATATTTTGTGGCCAGCCCTCAGTAAGAGGTTCTCTTATACTATGTTTCCAAATAGTTTTATATTGAGGTGGAAAGAGCTGATTTTCAAACTAGCCACTTATTTGCCTCCCCTTAGTATCCTTCTTACTGTGAATTGTATGGTATGCTTATGTGTCCAATTACTGAAATGTAAAAAAAAACAAAGTACTTCTTTTTTATTCAGAATCTACTCCTGTTACTCCCATACCCCTATTCTTATTTAGTCTTTCTCAAGGTGATGAATAAAAACAGTGTTCTACCTTGCATTCATATTATTCTAGTAAAATTTACCCTCACACTTTCCTTGAAAATACTAGGGAATAACATTGGATTGGTTATGAAGTAATAATGACTATTTTCTATATTTTTTCTATACATATAATAAAACTGTAAAGTTGACCTGTCTGTACATTGAAGATATTTGTGAAAAGATCGTCTGGGGGAATGCAAGATAACACATAAAGAGGGTTTTTGAGATTTTTGTCTGAAGTTTGTGCACACATCACATTAAAACTCACTCATCATCTTTACCGCTTAATCCGGTATTCAGGGTCCCGGGGGCCTGGAGCCTATCGCAGGAGACTTAGGGCACATGGCAGGGTACACCCTGGACAGGGTGCCAATCCATCGCAGGGCACAGACACACACTACGGGCAATTTGGAAATGCCAGTTAGCCTAACCTACCTGTCTTTGGACTGTGGGAGGAAACCCACCAAGCACGGGGAGAACATGCAAACTCCATGCACACAGAGACGGGAATCGAGCCTGGCCGGGGATCGAACCTGGCCTATCGAACTACTAAATGAATTTAATAAAAGTTTAATACAAAAAGTTTGTGCTTTTGACCTGTGCTTGGTGGGTTTCTTGTGGGTGCACTGGTTTCCTCCCAAAGTTTAAAGACTTGGTACAATAAAAGTTTACTGAGATCTGTAAAGCCCTAAGGGCAGCGGTGTACTGACACAGGCACGGACACAATGAATGCGGTGTTCCAAGTGGACTACTTTCTTTCTTTCTTTATTTTTTTTAAGCGTTCAGGAGTGTGAGGGGGTGGAAAAGTGTAGGGACGGTGCAGGAGAGAGGTGAATCTGAGATATTAAATCGGGAAGGTGTCGTGACCTTAGTATTCGTGTTTCTAATCTCATATTCTCTACCCAACACCGAACTGGAGCTTCGCTCTCCTTTTATAGCTGGCGGAGTACTTCAGGACAGTGAATGGAAATGGGAAGCTGGCCATGAACGGTCACGCCCCCTCCATCCACTATAGTGGTGCATGGTCAGTCACAAGCAAAAAATGTCTCCCTGTTAAATAGTATCTCAGTTCATTCACTGCCCATTTTATGGCTAGAGCCTTGCGCTGTACAGCTGCGTATTATTTATAGGGTTTTCTACTCACATATACCACTGGGTGCTCCTCTCTATTGAAAACCTGTGACAGAACCGACCCAAGCCCCGTCTCAGAAGCATCTGTGTGGTTGATTTCAGAGAATTTCGGAATTTTGGAGAGTTGGAGAGCTGGAGAGGAGGGCTGTCAGCTGTTTAAAGATGCGCTCGGTTTCCTCCGTCCATTTTATATTCTCGGGTTGTCCCTTTCGCAAAAGGTTCGAGAGTGGAGCTGAAATGAAAGAGAAATTAGATACAAAGCCAAGTCAAGTCAAATCAATTTTATTTATATAGCGCTTTTAACAATTGACATTGTCGCAAAGCAGCTTTACACAATAAAAAGAAGTAAGTTTGTATGCAATATGTATGAATCAAAATTATAAGATTGTCCCTGATGAGCAAGCCAAGGGCGACAGTGGCAAGGAAAAACTCCCTGAGATGGTAATAGGAAGAAACCTTGAGAGGAACCAGACTCAACAGGGAACCCATCCTCATCTGGGTGATAACGGATAGCAGAGAATGATCAGCATAATAATGTGTACTGGAAGTTCAGTGTAACAGGAGATGTGTTAAAATTAAAATTAAAAGGAGTCCAGTTTGTTCCTGGAGGCTCAGGTAGACTGTAGGAGATTCCAGTCCTGAGCTATCGAACAACTGAAGTCACAGGTCCCCAGAGCATCAATCGATGATAGGACAGTCTTAATGGAAACCATCCCCAGCCACCATACGAATTCAGGCAGACCACACGGGGCATCCATGCGACGAGATCTCCAACCAGAAGCAGGACTCCAGGACGGGTTAGACGGCTCCAGAGGGCAGAGGGGTCTAGATCACTGGCAACTCAGGAGCGAACATATATAGCTCGACAGAGAGAGGGAAAGGAGAGAGGGAGAGAGAGAGGAGAGAGCAGAAAAGAAGAGAACAGAAAATAAGGAGAGATGGCAGTTAGGTATGGTCACAGTCAACATGTATAAGGTGAATGTATATTAGTGTAAGGTGCAGGCAGGGACTCCGGCAGGACTAACTATAACAGCATAACTAAAAGGGAGAGCCAGAAGGAAACACAGACATGAGGGCTCCCTGAGATGTAAAGCAACCAATCACCTCACCGTCAACAAACCTGAGTGATCAATGAGAGTGGGGAGGACAGCATCTAAACATACCAGTTCACCAGAATACTCTACGTTCATGAGTCCCCCAGATCTGCTCCTTTACCTAAGGTTAATCTATTTACAAAAATGCTTGGCTAAATAAATAGGTTTTAAACCTAGACTTAAACACTGAGACTGTGTCTGAGTCCCGAACATTAACAGGAAGACACTTCCATAACTTTGGGGCTTTGTAAGAAAAAGCTCTGCCCCCTGTTGTAGTTTTAATAATACGTGGTACTGACAGGCAGCCTGCATCCTTTGATCGAAGTAGGCGTGGCGGATCGTAAGACACTAACAGTTCACTACAGTGGCGCGAGACCATTTAGTGCTTTAAATGTCAAAAGTAGTATCTTAAAATAGATGCGAAATTTCACAGGGAGCCAATGCAGTGTAGATAAGATAGGGGTGATGTGCTCGTATCTTCTGGTTCTAGTGAGGACTCTCGCTGCTGCATTCTGTACTAACTGAAGCTTGTTTATACACCTAGTTGAACAACCAGACAGTAAGGCGTTACAATAGTCCAACCTAGAGGTGATAAAAGCATGAACTAGTTTTTCTGCATCATTTAGTGATAATATGTTTCTTAACTTGGCAATATTTCTAAGGTGAAAGAAAGCTATCCTGGTAATATTATATACATGTGCTTCAAACGAAAGGCTGGAATCTATAATCACACCGAGGTCTTTTACTGTTGCATTTGATGGAACAGAAAGGCCATCTAAAGTTACAGTCTGATCAGAAAACTTACGTCTAGCTACTTGTGGTCCTTTCTTCTTGGGGCTGAGTAAGACGCTCATAAAACGTTTTTTGTTCCATTTGTGCTTTCTCCATGTGCCACTTCACTATCGGTAGAACGTTCTGTATTTTTTCTTGCATTTCCTTTACATATTCGATTACTGACTGATATGGAGAGGGCTGTTCTTCCCATGCCTCTTTTGCGATATTGAGTAGTCCTCATGGTCTCCTTCCGAACAAAAGTTCAAATGGGGTGAATCCTGTGGAAGCTTGGGGACGTCTCTCGTACGGCGAAGAGCCCATAGGGCAGCAGCTGATCCCAATTCTGTCCGTTCTTGTCCGCCACATTTTGCAGCATCCTGTTGAGCGTGTGATTGAATTGCTCCACTAGACCATCGGCCTGTGGGTGATAGAGTGAGGTGTGGGGGCTCTTCACCTGTAACAATTGACAGAAGTCTTTTATTAACTTTGAGACAAAGGAAGTACCTTGGTCAGTAAGGATGTCCTTCGGTATCCCCATCTGGCTAAAGAGGAGCACCAACTCGCGTGCTATGTTCTTTGACGTGGCTTTACACAACAGGTGCGCTTCTGTGTGTCGAGTTGCGTAATCCAGAATAACAAGTATGTATTCATGTCCTCGTGCGGATTTAGGCAGTGGGCCCACAAGATCCATGCCAATCCTCTTGAACGGGATACTTATAATCGGCAGGGGAATGAGGGGGGCGGGGGCCGTTTCTTTTGGGAGGTTTTCTGACACTCTGGACACCTTTGACAAAGGTTTTTTCACTTCTGCCTCCATCCCAGGCCATGGGCGTTTTCTCCCAAAGGCCAGGCCAATCTCTACCTAATAGCTAGGGGACAGGTAGGTTAGAAACAATGCCCACGACATGTGTATTCCCCATCGATCCTCCACTGTGATGCTTGCCATCGGCACCTCTCGCTGGTCTCCATGCATGCAACAGACCGGCAGAGGTCTTGCACCGCGGGTGATGATCGAGTGGCGAGCAAGAGTCACTGCGCTGCCGGTGTCTAAAAGAGCAGGTATGGGAGCACAAACCCAGAGTCACACATTTTGCACCAATGTAAAGCCCTAAGGGCAGCGGTGTACTGACATAGGCATGGACACAGTAAGTGCGGTGTTCCAAGTGGGCTACTTTATTTCTTTTTTTTCTTTCCTTCTTTTTTTCTTTAAGCATTCAGGAGTGAGAGGAGATGGAAAAGTGTAGGGATGGTGCAAGAGAGAGGTGAATTGGAGATATCAGATTAAATCGGGGAGGTTTAGCCGTATTTCCACGCCGGGCAATAGCAGGGATGCGATGAGCAAGTGCTGGTAGGTGCGTGGGGTTAAACAGAGAGAGAAGCAGGTGTGCGGTTCTCTGTCACAGATCACTACGTATACCTGAGACGTTTCAGCTCCCTGTAACTCCTAATAAGCAGATTGAATCTGTTTTATTTCTTGTTTAATGCTTCTTATTTCTGTGTTTTACTTCACTTTTCCTCTTACTCTTTTCTGTAAAACAACTCAATATTACTTGACATTGTATGAGTGGGAAGCTAACATCTGTTATTTACTGGCACTTCATTTCACTAAGTTGGTTAGAAATGCTGTCATGCAGAGTAAGAAAGTTGCTCTCAGTTCTTTAGCAAGAGTGTGATTGAGAATGGTATACACTGTATAATGTTGAAGACTCTGGAACATTGAATACATTGAAAAACACTTATAGAAAATTGGACCTTATCAGGTGCATATTGTACCAAACAACAATTTGATAGCACCCAAGAAATCACTTACACACTTTATTTCTCCTCTCCATGTGAAACCTAAGTATACTTAGGTGCATAAATATGAGTGTTTTTGTTGCATATATTGCAAATGAATAACACAATTTCCACAGAAAAAGTGTAAAAACAAACAAACAAACAAACAAGGGGTAAGTCAAGAATTATACACACTCTGGCTGTATAATTTTAGAAAAGATTGTTCAACCTTTTTCCTGACAATGTTTCAACTCTGATCCTTGAGAATCCCAGAAAACTGTCAGTTTTGCAGTTTATGGTTGACTTTTGAACTTTTTTTTTTTTGCTGGTAATTGAGGAAGTTTTCATTCCATACTCTGCTGTTTACTATCAGGCTTGTAGTGATGAATCCATGTCTCATCATCAGTAATGATGCTCTTAAAAAAAACTTTTACCTTCCTTAGAATTCCTTCTGTTTATGCTCTTCTGTTTCAGCATTGGGGACACCCTCAGACCACAAAAAAAAGTACAAATCACTGCATCATGCTCTTACAGATAACTCACACCTGCACAGTAGCGAGTGGGGAGACAGCAGCCTTGAACAGAATGCGTTGACAAGGCCATCAGAACATTTTAATATAACCCGGAATGTGGCTAATTTTGGACTTACCCCTGTATTATGCTTGTATACTATATTTATAAGATACTCAAGTTTATTACTTCTACTTGAGTGTGACTTGAGTTGTTAAAAAAAAGCAGTCAGTGGCACAAATAAGTGCATCAAAAACATATGACTTAATTCAACTTTAAATACACTTGTCAAAAGTTGTTCCAAAAAGAATACTTTAAAAAATTTTTAAAATGTTTTTAAAGTGTTCAAATATTAATCATACTTGGTTTAAAGTACAATTAAGTACTCTTATTTTTTTCAAATGACCTCCCATGCATTTTCACACATCTCCTCTTGTGCCCAGATATAGAAGACAAATAACCCTGTGATTAACATATTCCTAATGATATGCAAAGGATGTTTGCTGTGTACTTATTAAAGGGACTTGCCAGAAAATTGCCATCCATCCAGAGTAAAAAGAGTAAAATTAATTTATCCATCTGGTAAAATAAATAAATTTCACAGGTTTGGGAGCTCTGGACGACATTTTCCATTAATTGGAGAAACATCCATGGCCATTGAGATTCTAGGCACATCCTATTGCTTTTTTAGATGCTATTGCTGCATTTTCTGCTGGAAAAGAAGACTGAAAATATGCACTTGTGTTCTTCTTTTCTAAAGGATGTGCAATTGATATATTCTCATCCCTTATAAAGAGAGTGCTTTGGAAGTAAGTCTATGTAGGCTTAGCATTTCATCTGTTTTGTACTTCTCATATGCGGTAATGGTTGGCAAGTGTTATATGAGTTTGATAAATTTTCTAATAATAGCATTTAATTTGATTAATTGTTCATAAACATTTCAACTTGATCGTGCATTCATGAGTAAAACATTTGTTTGGTTTGTGTTTTCTTGCAAGTTCCCATGACTTGACTTGTGTGTATGTGTGTCTTGGTGCTGTAGACACAAGTATGCAATTAAATATAAAAATGTTGCTTTGCAAGGGTTTTAATGTTTGTAATGAAATGGTGAGCAAGCAAGACACATCAAGACACATGGGGTTAGAGAAAATTGTCCAAAAAGCTTTTAAATTACCGTTTCTCAATATAGTTCTATTGTATAGCCTCATGTCTTTTCTCACTTAATCCTCTGGGTAGTCAAATGCCCTAGTACTAGTGGGGAAGAGGTCAAATAAAACTGGTGTGGGATGGTCACAAAGTCTGCCAAGAAAAGAAGTAAATTAATCTACAATGGGCAAATAGAATGTAAAACTGGTGAAAGTGTCATGGTCAAAGTCTCTCCTACACTATGCTTGCAGGGACCAAAGGGCAGCCCATCTGTTTTGATCTCACAGAAAAGCCAATGCAGCTCAAATTGTCGAAAAAGTTAATGTTGGCCACAATAGAAAGGCACCAGAACACCAAGTGCACCCCAGCCCACTGCACTCTGGATGAGTCCGATCCCCTAAGGGCCCATACCGCAATCCACAACCCTAAAAGGATTCACTGCCAACATCCTGGTAACATTCACATTGAAATAAAAATAAAAATGTGAATTTTTAAGATTAAAAAAAGAAAAAATGTCAATAACTCTCAGTAGAGCTTTATCCAGTAATGGTAAAGATTGATTGCCTGGAGAAAAAAAAATCTGTTATATAACTAGTGTTTTGCTTGCTGAGAGGATACAGATTTTGTAAGATTCTTCAAGACAGCTTTTATGTATAAATATTTTTTTTCCCTAAAGAAATGTATTTAATTTACTTCACATTTTCTTTCAAATTATATAAAGGTCATGGTTTACATTCTGTTGTGCACTTCCTGAACATACAGAAAATGCTGATATTCTAGAATTCTAGAGGCTTTTCAGTTGACACAAAATGGTGCAAAAAATGAAAAGTATTGACAGAGCTCCAGTGAGTTTTGGTTCTTGCGGGTGGAAATGTCATGCTAATGAGAGATCAGAGGAGAATGACCAGGCTGATTTTAGCCAACTGAAAGCGTCTTGTTTTCTTTGTGTGTTGTTTTGTTCCACTGCGCTGTGTCCTGATTCCTACTTCCTTGTTAAGAACAAGTTGAGCAACACGTAGAGCGCAGATCTGTATAAAAACAGTAGTTAGGAGTGGGAGCTAATTGTTGTATTTCTGTTTAGTTAGTTAATGTAGTTAGCGGCGACTTGTGCCTAAAATTAGTTTTTTGTTTCTTTAATTAAATTATATCACACACAAAGAATGTGTTATTTATTTATTTTTTCTTTAAGCTCTGCTTTTGTTCTCACTGTTGAGCTTATCACTGAAATGCTTGAATATATTTTTGTAAATATTGTTTCTTTAATTATTTGAGTTTTGATTTCCATTGTAACCAAAGAGCAATTGGTTACAGCAAATGTGGTTGAGAGTTTTCCACAGAATTTTGCTAACGCACATTTCAATTCTAGAATTTGCTTCATTACTTCACTCAGTTCTTTCTCCCCATTAGTAATCACTTACTCATCATCATTACCGCTTAATCATATATTCAGGGTCGCGGGGAGCCTGGAGCCTGTCCCAGAAGACTTAGGGCATGAGGCAGGATATACCCTGGACAGGGTGCCAATCCATCGCAGGGCACACAGACATACACACACTCATTCACACACTATGGGCAATTTGGGAATGCCAATTAACCATGTCTTTGGAATGTGGGAGGAAACCGGAGTACCCGGAGGAAACCTACCAAGCACGGGGAGAACATGCAAACTCCATGCACACAGAGATGGGAATCAAGCCTGGCTGGGGATCGAACCCGGACCCTGGAGGTGCAAGGCGACAGTGCTAACCACTACACCACCGTGCCGCCTCATTAGTAATCAGTGACCATTTTTATTCTTTTTAATATCCTTTTTTAATTTAATTACTAATGTCAGATACCTGTTTCCCTAGACAACAATGACAAGAATAACAGAATAACCTTAACACCGTAACACTGTGTTTGGTGGGTTTCCTCCAGGTGCTCTGGTTTCCTCTCTTCCACAATCCAAAAAAAGTTGGATTGCCATTCCCAAATTGCCCATGTTGTGTGTATGCCCTGTGATGGATTGGCACCTCATCCAGGGTGCAAATCACCTGTGCCCTAAGTGGTGTTAGGGGACGTTACTTTTTCAAGTAACTAATTACATTACAAAATTACTATGTTCAAAAAGTAGCCAGTGACATTACTGTGTTACTTTCTGATAAAAGTAACTAGTTAGAGTAATTTTCCATTGCAGAAAATGAAAACTCCTTTGTGCTTCCTCATGCATGTTGTTTAAGTCAAGACCTTTAGAATTATTCTACCATCATCACTCAGCGAAGTTTGGCCCATAATCTGTTTACTAATACCTCTATTTACTAATACCTCTATTTCACCTACGTGCTTTCACGCGGTGGCTGTAAGTACGGTTCATCATGATTCACCGCGAGTTTCGGCGCTGTGATTAGGTTTCCATCTTTCCGCATAGGTGAGATAGTGGTATAACAGCAGAAAATATGGGGGGCGGGGCTTGTAGGACGACTTGCTCACACGCGCACACACACATGCACACACTAATAGATTGGGAATGACTGCTATCTGGCTCACAAATTACATACATTGTCTGAGTAACGGATAACATTTTTGAAAAAGTGAATAAGTAATTGAGTACTTGAATTGCGGACCTAACACGTTAGTTTACTCGTTACATCAAAAAGTAATCCGAGTACTCTAACATGTTCCTTTGTAACGCGTTACACCCAACACTGTCCCTAAGTCTCCTGAGAGCCCCCCTGCCATCCTGTATATAGGATAAAGCAGCATGGATGAGGAATGAGTGAGTGAGTGGGCACAGTGGCATAGTGTTTAGCATTGTGGTCTCCCACTTCCTGGTCAAGGGTTTGATTCTCACTTTGGGATGCATGGAGTTTGCATTTCTTCTCCGACAGTCCAAAGACATGCAAGGTATACTAACTGGTGTTTACAAGTGTCCTGTATATTGTGAGTGTGTGTGCCTGTGTGCCCTGTCATGGACAGGCAATTCATTCAGGGTGTACCCTGCCTTGTGCCCTGACTCACATGTTAATCGGTATGGAATATGAGATGAGAAGATTAACTTTTTCATGATATTCTAACATGTACTGTATATTGGAGAAGCAAAAGCCAAAAAAACTAAAAAACATTCCAGATCTGAGCTCAATGTGACAAGGTGTCTCATATGTCTCCACTTAAGAGGGCCACATGAGCATCATGTTTTGACTTTCAAAACTGACATGCTAATATTTATAATCACTTCCAATACCCTCATTTACAATTATGCTTTTCACCTGAAGGCCTTGCTGATCCTGTGCTTCATGCATCTGTTCTTGATGCATTATTTCCATTGACGTGTCATCTGGCTTGCATCTGGGATAAGCCGATACTTTTCCAGCCCACCTGGTGTTTTCTTAGAGCATCTAATTTATGCCAGTGAGTTCTCTCCTTTGATGTGCATTTGCATTTTTTTTATTTTTAAATTGGCTAATTTACCTTTAAGAAGATCTATTCAATGCCTCTGAGGGTTCCAAGGTGGCACAGATATTCAGTTCAATTTTATTTATATAGCCCTTCTAACAATGGTCATTGTCACAAAGCAGCTTTACAGAATAAAAAATATTATGGAAATTAGTATGAAAAGTGTGAGGAAATATGTATAAAATAGAATGACCAGTTTGTGCCAGATAAACTGATATCGTCTCCGCACCAGTGGTTTTCACTTTGTCTCATGTGAATTTGAAATCTATGCAGAGATATTGAGACAGAAACTCATATTTATTGTTAGGATAAATGTATAAATGTAGCATTTATTGTTGTTGTTTTTGTTTTTGTTGTTGTATAATTTTTTCACCACAAATGTGTTTTTACTTTTTGGTTTTTAAGGGCTATCTGACCCATAAAAGTATTTTTTGGACTGAAACAAATATATGTGAAATATGTTGTCATACATTAATTGTCTTTGCAGTATTAGCATTTAATATTTTCAAAGGGTCTTTATAGTAATGCCATAAATTTTTAGCCTTTTTTTTTTTTTTAAAACAAATTGCCCGGTGATTATCTTAACTAAAGATTGTCAACTCTGGTCCTGGGGAGCTTGTAATTTGAGTTTTTCCTATGCTGTTATTAGCAAAGGAAATTTCAACTTTGCAATAAATAAGTAACTCTTATTTATTTACTAAATAAGTGAATCAGCAACAACCAATTGCGTAAATAAGCATGTTCCATGGATGTTGATTGACACACCATCCATTCTTTCACTCCAAATCCTGGTGATCCTGAATGAAAGCAGCACCACAGTATGGATTTCAATTCATTATCCTTTTAATTTAAATAGCTGGAACAGCTGGCTCATGAATAATTATTGAGGCATTAATTAGATACAGTATTGCTGTTTTGTCCTGACAGCCAAAAAAAAGAAAATGCAATAAAAAATCTTTATAAACTGCCTTTCATGTTGCGCACAGAAGAGCAGATCAAATGTCTTTGATCACAAGTTAAAAACATATTTTAACATCACTAAGACATGGGTCTGGAATCACACATCAAGGAGTTAAATAGTGTTTAAGAGATGAAGATGTCAGACATTCAATCATTTAAAAGCAAACAATATATTTGATACTTTTTCACATTAAAAATCAGTGATGATTTCACTTCAGTGGTGTGAATATGGGATTGCATTAGGTGTAAAGCACAAGTACTGTCTGGTACATGCAGTGCTCTGACTGCCTTAGACAGACGCTTCATAAGGATCATTATTCTTTTAATCATTTTGCTTATTCTTGTTTTGTACTGGAATGACTGACAGCATAACATTCTAGCACTATCAGCCTAATTGATTTAATTCTAAATCTGTGTGACATCACCTGGAAAGAAGTAATGAGCATTTTAAGCAAATGTTAAGTAAATGTCTGGCTACATTATTGCAAAATGTACTTTTGTATATAATCAAATTGTATCCTTCAACTGACTTAATTGTCCTATAGGTGTTAATTTTTTTCTTTATACTTTTTTGGATTTTATATAAAAAACATGTTAATAAATTTCATTCATCTATCTTTAGGTATTAATTTTCTTGGGCCAGATTGTGGTGAATCCTGGATCCTACCATAGTCCATTCATAATTAACATTCAATAAACAACGTTCATACATAATTGTGTGAAATTGTGTGTGCATGGAAAAAAGACAAATGATGCCATTACTGGTTTCTCTTGTCTTATCTGATGGGATCATTTAGCCCACATGATCTGTGCTACATCATGAAAACATAGGACTGTTTCTCCTCATCTTCTTTGACTAGCAGGAATTTAATGTTACCATGCAAATCCATTTTCCAAAAATACCCCTTAAATCTCATCAGGTAATGCTGTTCACCGCCATATTGCTACAATATCATCTTCAAAAACTTATACAGGAATATAATAGTGAGAAAGAGAAAAATCACTTTGTGTTCACAGAGTTTTAAAAGCATGGTGTTTACTGAGATGCAATAAAATCTATGTTATGCTTTCATTTTTTTTTTATCTCTTCCCAATTCTAAAACTATATGCAATTAGGCCTAAAGCCCTATTGTTTCAGACAGTTATCAGTTTACCTTGTGTCAGCCAGAGATGTTTTTGCAACCATTTCACTATTTACAGCTCTGCAAATAATATTCATATTATTTACTGTCATTTATTCATACAAATGCATACAAATGCATTGAGTGCATCCATAGGTACACTCAATAGTTACACAGTAAGTAGCTACTATATTTACAGTCAAATTTACAGTCAGGATAATAAGTATTTAAACAATGCCACAGTTGTTGCTCTGTAGAACAAGACAATGAAATTGAAATGAAGCAATCAATATGTGATTAGGTGTGTGTGTATGTTTGCTGGGCTCTCTATTTTGTAAAATCAGGGCTCTTCAACTCCAGTCTTGGATTCAGCTAATTCATCTTAATTACAATGTACAAATGGGTGTATTTAGGAGTTACACAGAACTACACACTTTGCTAGAAAAGTGATGTATGTTCTTCTGGATCTAATGTAAACAGCAATTCATAGCTCATATGAATTTACTACATTAGTCTAAGGGGTGAAATGTAGATAAGAGGAAACAGTGCTTTATATGTAGACTTATTCATATTAATATGCATGTTTATATTGATGTTTATTATGTTAATTGCTTCTTATTTTATGGTCTTAAATTCAAGGAAAGCATTAAATACCAATCTAATTCTAAAATCAAACCAACAGACATTAAATGCTAATTAGATCCTTTTATCCAAATGATACTGTTCAAGCAGTTTAAGAAAAAGGGTGTTGCCTAGTGGTCAGGTGTTGCATGTAGTGTTATATATATACAGCTATAAAGTTATTACCACAAAGAAGTAAAGCGAATAACATGGATTGTCTCATTACAATGGTACCTTGAAATGGGTTGATATTAGGCAGAAAGTGAACATTTTGTCCATGAAACTGATGTGTCGGAAGCAGAAAAATGTGCTTTGACCAACAAGAAACAGAAATCTCTTTACAGGTATTGGGAAGGTAGACAGCTTCATTTGCAGGGATAGAGTTTTGCTGAAACTGCAAATCAATATTTTCTATTTTGTCATTGGAAAAAAAAAATCCAGCAAAGATCTGGGGAGTTCTAGGCTTACTGTGGCCATTGTTAATGACAGTGGAGTAGTAATCCATCTTGGCTTTCTTAGGTGACACCTTGTACTGTGAAACATGGTCTTTATAGGCAAATGCACAAACTGTCAGCCATGTCCTTCCACGGAAGCGATCTAATTGGCTCCCAGCTGCTTTCATGCGATGGTGTATGGAGTACTACTGAACCAAGGGACAGGATGCATGAAGGTCACAGCACGCGTTCTGAGGGGATTAAGTTGATTAAGAGTAGTAGAAAGGATATTATTATAGTGGCCGACTAGTACCTTTGGGGATGTACTTGAAGGCTCAAGGATTGGAAACTGCTCAAGCATTCGCATTAAGGCTGAAGGACTTAAAAAAAAAAAAAAATTTATTTTTTAACGTTTTTCCAAGTGATGTTTAGTGTATTAGTTTTTTTTTATTAATGGAGAGAGAATAGGCAAGTGGTGCCCATTGTCTACAAAATATCTAAAGTGTGACATCTAGTGTGGGTAGTGAAATCGATATTTTAATTTAATTTAGACACAACTGTTTATAGCAACATAAATATAACAATCTTCTATTATTTATTCTGTATTAAAAGAGAAGCATTTGATTCAGACAATTTCCCAACCTAGCCCAAGTGGTCGTAATGCACCTTACATGGTTGGGAAAAATAAAAATGGTTAATCAAAGATGAACAATAAAAGAGGACCATTGCAGACAGTTTATTAAATAAACAAAAAAAACAAAAAAAGATTTAGGGACTGTCGATGGTAGACACTTAAATGACTTTACTTTTCATTGACTTGAGTACACTTCCACATTTACACTCTCTGATCTGCCCCGATTTGGTTTGTGAGCCACCAATTAAACACGAGGAAGAAGAACGAGGAAGGTAACCTTCATGCTGTGCATAATATTATTGATATTTTGGGAAGAAAAAAATATCAAGTGCAATGCATTTGCGTTTGTAAGCATGATTTTAGGTAAAACATATTTAAATCACATATATTCACATTAACCAAGTACTAATCACATATGTACCAAATACAGTATATCACATTAATCAAGTATAAAATACAATCATATAAACGTCTAAACTAAGGTTTCCTATTAAAACTTTTAAAATATGGGATAACTTGTAAGACATCGAGAGCCCAGAGAAGCAGAGGGTGCTTTCCTGCATAAGATCATAGTGAGCAAGGCACCAGCATGAATAGAAAGGTTGAAATAGAAAGGTTGACCTGACCTAGATAGGAATTATACAAACAAGAACAAGGCACATTCTTAAAATGCTCCTGCAAGAGAGAAGCCATGCTGACACATAAGGGGAAAGACAAAAGATATGGTATGATATGGATATATCAGGTAAAGGCGAACAGAAAATACATAACAAATGGGAATTTTTTTTCCGGAACAAGTGTATCAAATTTGTCAGAAAAAAAAAATATATATATATAATTAAAAAATAAAAATAAATAAATAAACAACAACAAGGGAACCAATTTGGCAAAAGGTAGGAACCTGAACAAGTCTACCAATTTTGGCAAAAGGAAGTAAGAAAAAATAAAAACCAAAGGAGGAGACAGTGTTTGAGTCCCTCCCTCGGTCAACAGTATATAACATGTGTGCATTGAATTGTTTTTCAGTCTGCTCTTTGCCTGCTCTTGAACTAGCATTGGGTTGGCTCACTTCGGCTTTGTTGCTGCAATAAACTCCAGCTTACTTCATCCAGATAAACCTACTGCTGAGTCTTTTTTTATACTATTATAATTTGAGTTACAGCTTATGTTTTAGCACTAAAGTGTAACTGGCATTAACAGTGGAAGATAAAAACCTCCCACACATGCCTTCCTACCTTATTAGCTATGGCTCTGTAGGTTAAAGGATGAGATTGGTGCGTGCTACATGCACATAGATATTTCAGAGAAGACCGACGACACTGATGACATTGCATTTAAAAAGCAATCTACTTCTGTGGTACGATTGCCTTCCATATCTGCTTTGATCCGTGTTCTATTGTTCACAAGACCACCTGTTCCAGTGAACTTGGGCATGGTTCCCAAGCAGGGACTGATTGTGTTATCGTTGATCAAAATAAACCAGACGTTGCAGGGTTCTCGGAGCCCTATTGTGAAAATGCCTGGCCTTCCAGGATTTTTTTTAATGGCCCAAACATTTCTAATTCAAATTATTATTTTTTAAATAAAGTATAAGCAGTGTAGTACTTAAAAAGCATTCTAAAAAGCAGGGTTTCTCTGCATAAATAAATAAATAAATAAGTACAAGTATGATTAATAAAAAAAAATTAAATACAAAAATTTATTTAAAAAAAGGAATATGAAATAAAAAAGCTTTAAGCTGTAAAAGTTTATAATATGTACAAGGTTGCTTTTTAAAATGAAATAGAAGTGTATTAATTATACAGGACACATTACAGAGTTATGTTAGTCCTTTTTCATGTGAACATGAGCAGTGTGCAAACACAAGCAGAAGAATGTTCCAGGAGGAAAAGTCTCAGGAGGTGTGCAACATGTAAGCAATGCTCAAATGTACAATGTGAGTGAGTATCTAAGTAATGTGCTACATTCTGACTTTGATGTGCTAGCATGAATGTAGGAAGAGAGTATATTATGTGTGGGAACAAAATGAAACAGATGAGATTTTTAAATTCTATGTGGTTTTCTGGTTGAGGGCCCGTATAGCCTGATGGAAGAAGTCTGTATTGACCTTCAGGGGGCAAAAGCACTTTCCTGACCACAACAGAGTGAAGAGTCCATTGCTGGGGATGGCTGAGGTCCTTCACTATCTTCCTGGCCTTGGTCCAACACCGCTTGCTGTAGGTCAGGCAGCAGGTCAGGGAGCTCGTGCAGATGATGTGCTCAGATGATCTTCATGGTGCTGTTCCCGAACCAGGTTTTGACGTTCCCCATCAGGATGTTTTCTGTGGTGCAGCAGTAAGAGTTCGAAGAACTTTCAAGAGCAGTCTGCCGTTTCTCTAGCATCTGAGGTTGTAGAGATCCTTCCAGGCATTCTTTACCATAGTGTTGATGTGACAGGACCTTGAGATATTCTGTGTGATGTCAACACTTAGCTGTCCACTCTCTCCCCTGGGTTCTTGTTGATGACAGGGATCTGGCAGTGCCTTTTCCTACTTTGTACTGTAGTTCATTATCAACTTCTTTGTTTTGCTGATATTCAGGAGGAGGTTGTTCCTCTGGCACCAGTTCTTCATTTTCTAATCTCTAATCTTCTGATCAGTTTTCTAGGGCTTCTGGTTGTTGTCAGGCCCACCGCAATGGTGTTGACAGCAAACATGATGATGTTGGTAGAGTTGGTAGTGGCCATGCAGTCATATGTGTGCAGTGAGTACAGCAGGGGGTTCAGGCCACAACCCTAGATAGCTCCAGTGTTGTGCGTGAGGGAGGCTGAGACAAGTCTGCCCATCCTTACTGCCTGTGATCTGCCAGTTAGGAAGTTGGAGATCCATCGACAAAAAGGTGGGCTGCGTCCCAGGTGCTCCAACTTCTTTGTGAGTGTGGATGGAATTATAGTATCAAATGCTGAACTGTAGTCAACAAATGGCATTTTACCATACATTTTAAAATTTGTTTGGCGAGAAGTCAGGACTGAACGGGGGATGTAGCAATAACTCCCAGCCAGGTTTCTGTAATGTCACTGTCAAAGTCAAAGACATTCATTTCTATAACTGTGTTGTTGAAACAGGAATCAAACCCAGACCCTGGGGGTGCAGTACTAACCACTAAGCCACTGTTTCACCTGTAATCATTAAACAAACAAAACAATAATTAAACAAATAAATAAAATTGTATAAAATTATCATTTTTTATAAATTGTATAAAAACAGGTAATAGTCACCTGGTCTTCACATTGTGTTAAATGCCAAAGAATATGAAAAACTCTGTGTGATTGAAAAAGAGGAAGAGTTATGGCCTTCCTGATATACAAAGGCAGCTCCTTCCAGAGTTTAGGGGATTCTACTGAAAAGGTAAAGGTATGACTGCCTAGACTCTTCAACCTACATTTGGAAAATGTGAGTAAAAGCTGATCACCGTACTGGATTGTATGGCTTCAGAACTGCAGGTCTGAAGGTCAGAACTGCATAATGTTGGTAATTCTTTTAAGGTTATAATAAGACTTTTAACTTGATCCTGAACCGAACAGGAAGAGAAGCCTTTGTAGAGATGCCAAGAAAGGAGTTATATGTTCATGCTTACATATTACTGTTAAAAAAAAAATGGTGCCACAGCATTTTACAACTGCAACCGGTCAAGAGGGGCAACATAAAGGCCATTACAATAGTAAGCTGACTTGAAATTAAAGCTGTATAACCATTTCAAGATATTTTTTAATGACTAAAATGACCAAAAAGACCTTGGACAATTGCAGGGAAAAAGGTAACTTCAATTAAAGAATTGATTTCTTTATCCAACTTAAAATGTCCATTAAAACAACCTGGTTTAAAACAACAGTTTGTTAACATATGATTTAAGGTATCACATCTCTATGAAACAGTCAACACGGATCCAAATACCAGCACTTCAGTTTTATTCTTATTACACTGGAACCTTGGATTACGAGCATAATTCGTTCGGGAAGTGGGCCTGTGTTCCAAAACACTCGTAAACCAAATCATCATTTCCTATAAGAAATAATGAAAACTCAAATTATTCGTTCCACAGCCCCAAAAAATAAATACATAAAAAATAATTAATACAATCTATAAAATGAAAATAAAACGAATTAATCTGCACTTTACCTTTAAAAAAAGTACAAATAAATCCTGACAGATAAGTGTTTCCGTTGGTGCATGCAGGCGCCATGTGTGTGTGTGTGTGTGTGTGTGTGTGTGTGTGTGCGCTTTTTAAGTTTCACAACAAACGGACACACACATAAACACAGCAGAAACACCGTTTTAACAGAAAAAAAGAAATCTCACTGAGACTGGCATGAGCGCATACTAACGGAATCACATTTCAAGTTTTACAACAAACGGACACACACATAAACACAGTGGAAACACCGTTTTAACAGGGAAAAAAAGACATCTCTCCGAGACTAGCGTGAGCGTATACTAAGGGAATCACTTTTTAAGTTTCACAACAAACACACACACAGAACGGAAACGCCGTCAACAATTGCCCTAAACAGTTTAAATCACTCTGTTTCATGTTCTTCATCTACAGTATACCACATATCCTGTACAGGGTTGCAGTCTCCCTCTGTGATCTTTGGGTATGAAGTTGGGTACACCTTGGGCAGTGTGCAAATAAATGACAGGACACACACATACACTACAGGCAATTTAGAATAATAATAATAATAATAATATCCATAATCCTGTTCAAATAAATAAATGCATAAATATATAATTTATAAAAAAAAAAAAAAAAAATTAACCCTCCTTTCAGGGGATTTGACAAGATACACAGGTTGCATGGAATTTAGAACATTAATAGTTGGAAAAAAAACAAACACAAATTTAGATTTTTTTTTTAAAAGTAATGTCTCTTTACCGTTTTTACAGTTCTTAGATAATTACTCTGGCTGTTCTTTATAGTTTCAAAGACAGATGCAATTAGTCTTTCACGTGTGCTGAGCTCTCCTACATCCACATCTGGCAGCATAAGTAGTGTTATTTATACAGGGTAAAGGCTTTGGTTTAGAGAGCAAGGTTTTACATGGTGCAAAACTATCCAAAGTATTAAGGCACCTAACATGGAACAAATATGTTAATTTGTCAAGGTTAAGACCAAAAAAAAGGGGGGGGGGGGATCTAAAATAAGAGGTCACAAGCATTATTAAAAGCAACAAAGACATTTTCGGCAGTAGAGGAATTAATAGTAAAATCGTTAAAAAGAAATATAACATTGCATACCTTCACATTAATGACTGGAAGCCCACATGATAAAACATACTGTATGACCATTCAAAGTCTCTAGTTTAGATAGAGAAGATTTCCTAAAAAGCAACAGAAGTAACAACCAAATATAATGAGTATTCAGGAGCCTATTTACAAAAAGTGGCTAATGTATACCTATTAGCCACATTACCGCAAAAAACATTGCCTCCAGGGAAACGATTCAACATGGGAAACTGGTTAAAACCACTTACCCAAGACAGAACCCTGGATTAGAACAGCACAGAAAAGATGTAAAGGCTTATTTGAATGTAGCTGGGCTGGTATAGAGCAGATTGACTTAGCAGGGGCTTGGGTTGGGTCTGCAAGTTTCAGGCACTCCATACTGCATGGAGACATACTGTAAGGTAGTGTGGTTAGCGACCTCAGTTGATTAATATTGGTTTTAATTACAATGTAAAGCAGCTAGTGCTGTAATTGAGGGGAAAATGTTAATTGTAGACTCCAGACAATGTATGAATCCATGTGTGTGACAAATATTTTACTGTGTTACAGAAATATCAAATTATTGGCCTGCATTAAGCAAGCCCGATAGGTCCAGATTGACGTTATTCAAGAGCATTTGGTACATCTAGATAGTAATGGAAATGTGCAATGTGATACACCCTTCACATAGTGTCCACTGTACGAGTTACCGGACGCACAGATGACACAGGCACATTCCAGGACAACAATGCCAAGATTTTTCAGGATCAAATTGTGATGGAGATGTGAAAGGTTCTTGGAGCAGGATGAATCAGTTGTATACATGACTTGACTAGCACAGAGTACTGACCTTAATACCATTTAAAGTTTTCAATTCAGATTTGTTGAAGAAAACTTTACATATTGAAGGAGACTTTACAGAGTACAAGACCTTGACCAAAAAGAATGCAAAGTATGCATCCAGACAAAATAAATATTTTGTTGCACAAGGTTGTCAAAACAATGCAAATGTGTGACATAATCAAAGCTAAAGGCCGTCTAATAAAATATGTGAGTGAGCAACATTTTTTTTAAGGGCCAGACAGTATGTAAGACAACACATCATAAATGGGCAAAGGGCTGTCTGTGTATCCACCTCAAGAAAAATAAAGCACACAGAGCGAACACCTTGCTTGAATGGCCCTCTGTGATTGGGTTTATGAAATATAGATGAGCCTAAAGCCATTGTCTGTAGTTCTAACGTTGAAATATGAAAGGTGAATAAACTATTTTCTCCTAGATCTACTAAGGATCCCTGATACTGCTTACGTATTTCCATTCTCCCACTTTGCCTCTCCAGTGTCTAGTCTTTCTCAAGTCTTTATTGCAATGTAGTGTTTTTTGTCCTTTCTTCCTTTTAATTTATTCTAGTGATTCATTCTGCTTGACAGGTTTTCCTCTGTCATTTGTTTCTGTTCATCCATCTTTTAGTATGACTTACTCTGTCTTTCTGTCTAATGTTTAATTTTTCATTCTGATTTGTGCTGAAGTGACCAAGCACTTTCAGAAGTGATGGACGGAAAGTCTAACTCATGAGTGATGCGTGATGATAGGCACACAAACACGCACTTCTCAATCAATCTGTTTAAGTGACTGGGGATTGTGTGGGTGCTGAAGTATGCATCACCATTCATCAGAATCCGAGGATGCAGGAAGCAGAACCATTCCCTCTCAACCACAAGACTTACACCACAGGCACCCACTACATTCTTCACAGCTGGATGAACTCCTGCAGTGCTCACTGGAGACTAGGTTTCATTCTGAGGTAATTCAACCCCATTGATTGCACTGTATCCTCCATTTCACACATCCTGCTTTAATGAAATTTTCTCACTTGGCAGAAAAGGAAATTTAAATACATCATGAATCTTGATGAAGGCTTTTAGTCATGCAGTTCATTTTAAATTGTCTAGCAGACTCTTGATCTCTTATTGTTCTTTTTGTTCACAATATCAACACATTCTAGGAACTTGTGCTATTCTGACCATGTGTGTTAATTATGAGTAATAAAACAAATTTTACATTATAATTTTTAAATGTAACAGAATTTTAAGGTATAAGTAATTCTGAACATTTGTCTGTAAGCGTAGTGTTTGGAGGGAGGTAACAGAAGTACATTTACAGTACTCACAGCCTATCAAAAATAAAAAATAAAAAAAAGAAACTTGATGGAGTTTATTGGAACTGGCAAGTATGTTTCTATACTTTTTTTTCCTGATGACAGGAGGGTAAATAGTCTAAGGGAGGAATGAAAAGGGTCAGCATGAGCACAGCATGACTGAAATGTGTCCTGTGGTGATGGAAGACAAGAGCCAATGATCTTTCCAGCTGTGGTTACTATTCTCTGTAAGGCATTGCATTCACATTGAAGTTATATTTCCACAGCATCCATGAAAAATGGAGAACTTTTCGCAAAAGTTTAGTGCCTTCCACAGTGGTGCCACGGTCAGGGCCTGGTGTTTAGCATGTGTTCTATATGAACTTATTACTGCAAAACATACATGCACTAATCCCATTTTCAGAAGCTTGTCAATTTTCTTATTTTGTCTTCTCTCATTTCCTGGATGTGAACGCTATATGTGGTGCAAACTAATGCGAATGACAGATGGTCCTGCATCTGTCACGTTAACAAACCTCTGAAACTTTTCTACTCTTAAGTATTTTGATATGTGAAGTACTTGGTATTGGGCTTGTATTATGATCATGTTCAGTGATATGATAGTTTAAAAGGGAGTTTTTAACTACTATTTTCAAGTGGTAAGGCATAGAATATAAAGCAGCATAGAAGGCAGAGCTATTTTAATTTATTTATTTTTATGTTGTTAACATGTTGCCATATTTATAAGTTCAGTCCTTGCTCAGCTCCACAGGCCTCAGCCTTGCTGGTGTTTGATAGCCTACTGACAAAAGAAAGGCACAAATATAGTCTGCCATTAACCACCCACTAGTGTGCAGAATCACTTATTACATGCAAAACCATCACAGCTCACACACTGCTCCACCTTTCCTGCCAAACTCCTCCTACTGTTCAAAATATGCATATACCAACAAATTTCTTCAATTTTATTGGTTTAACTCCTGAACTTGAAAAATCATCATGTAAATATAGCCTACACTACCCAAGTCACCACCTGGATCCTAAATAGCACGACTTCGGCCAATTTTTTTTAACTTTTTCTCAGCGCTTCAATATCAGCTCAACGTTGGGCCAACGTACATATGTTGGGCCCATGTTGGCATCAGTGGTTGGCCCAACGTCATTTTGTCCGTTGGCCCACTGTTGGCCTATTGGTGGGGCCAAAGATAGGTTGCCCCAACATTTTTCCTGATGGCAGGAAACCATGGTGGTTAATTAAATAATGGCAAGGTTAAAAATGGGAAATTAAATTATTTTGCTTTATAATTTAAAAGCAATATTAAAGCAGACTCTCTCAATGAAGCCATCACATCAGGGCTCATATGAGGGTTGGTTACCAGTCCAGTACATAAATAACATTGAATTCAAGTCACTAGATGGCGATAATCACTAGGGAGGAACCTAAAACTCCACAGAGGCCAGGCACTGCTAATTATGTCTTGAAGCCAAGCTAAACACAAGCTAAAATTTTGTGCCTCTTTGCTCCTAACTACAGGTGGGTTAATATTGCTCCAAATGAGATGTAAATACCCTTGAGTAAGATATAAGTGTGTTGAGAATCTGTGGTAGTAACACAAAAAGCTCACAGTTAGTAGTTTTACAGCTATGCACTGTTATGCTAGGCTAATCATCCTGTGCCATCAGCCATCTGATATAAAAGACAGTCTGAGGTAAGAGGTATTTTGTTTGTTTATATTTATTTTCATCTTGCTGAGAGAAAAAGTGGCTGTACTAGGTTTTTATCTTGTAGCTTATCATAAAGGTTACATATATTTTCTTAGTCTGTAATAATTTTATCATTAAAAAATAAATTTCTGGAGATATAAATGTTTTGTCTTATTATTGGCGATGATGAAAAGAGTCTTATTTAATTTCCAATTTCCAATGTCTGAACCAATGTTTTGCCGACCTATCTTTGACCCCACCAATGAGCCAAACTTGTAATTATCTTCTAGCCAACGTTGTGCCAATGTTGGACCAACCTATCTTGGCCAACATGGCTTATGATGGAGAAATTATCAAATGTTTGGGAAATTATGTATAGAAGGACAGTTCTAGAATTAGCAAATGAGTGCTTGAAGAAAACTTGTTCTTTCAACTTTTAAACATAAGCAACTGGAGTCCTCCAGACTCTACCCGAACTTTGATTAGACCTGGAAACAATGGCCAGATAAGGAAAAAAAAAAAAATGGCAACAAAAAATCTTGTTCCTCCAAGGTTCTGGCAATTTTATTAGGATATTAATCCCAATATCATGGATACTAGGAGTTATATTTTAAAATCAACATGATGCTTAAACTACTAATTACTTGGATAATAAATGAAAAAAAAAAAGGTAATAAAAGTGATAGTGCTGAGCATTAAACAAAAATATTATATAAACCTTGAATGCTCATGGACTTTCATACATATTCAAAAATAGAGTGCCACAAATGTCCCTGAGGAGGCAATGTGGTTCACCGATTTTTACCCAACACTGAGAACAGGATTCTCTCACTCATTGCTATGGCAGTCCAAGTGGGGAGGCAAAGGAACTAGTTTGGTGTTTGTGATGTGGGAATATCCTGTCGAGAGACTAGGCTGCCTACTGTGTGCCAAAGAGCTGCCTTTGTGAATCCCATCTCATAGACCCAGGGTTGCATGTTTGATCCAGAGCTCAGATACTGTTGAGTTTAAGGCTATGGACACCCTTTTTTTCTGTGATAAGAAAGAACATAACTGTATATGGATTTTAACTAGATTATGTAAGAATTTGAAGCTTCAATTATCAGCAAAGGCCTTTTGTTGTGCAAACAAACCAATAAAATCAAATGGAATGGTTGATTAAATTTAAGGTGTGTTGACTGTTTCGCAGTGTCAGCTGAAACACAGAGTAACATGCAAGAAAACATTACTTTGTGAAAACTCCTGGTAGCCTTTCAGCAGCACAGAGGAATTGGCAGCCAACATTTACTAACTAAACAGAGGCAGCAAAATTAGAAGGTGCATATCGCAACTGCTCCATGTTTCAAGAGGTCTCCAAAGAAATTGAGAGCCTGGCTGAAGTACCAAAGTAAGGCAAACAGTTTAAAAGCTAAATGTAGCAAAATGAAGAATTTTAACCAAAGAAGTGGCTGAATAAAATATCTTAAAAAAAAAAAAAACTAGTTTGCTCGCATCATGTCAAAACAATACAAACAGCCTTACAAAAAATAAAAATATAAAAAAATAACTTGTTCAGGCAGTTGATATAAGCATTGAATATATGAAAATTGTTAAGCGCTATACAAATAAAATTGAACTGAATTGAATATAAGCCACTTTTGCCTGAATGTAGCTTAACATTTTCTTCCCATGTCCCTTTGGGCTTCATCTGCATTTCTTGAATTGATGGTTCATAGATTAGAAATGTTGAATTGCGGTGCGGTATGGAGAGTAGCACCACACAATGTTTTTAATTATAAGAGCCCTTATGCTGGGCGTTAGAGTGGGTCAATGAAATAGGAGTTAGTGAGAGTGCTTGTGATACACACGGGAAGACCTTCACGTTTGGAGATAGCGTGGGATTATTAATTTAGGAACTTAAAAGGAAACCAATGAAAACTGTAAACACAAAATAAACAGCGCTCTGCCGTCTCCGCGAGAACGGACGGGGCTCTGGAAAATAAAACAAAACTTTTATCCTCTCGGGGTGTTCACCCTTATCGAGGACCTATGGCAGAGAGAGAGAGAGAGAGAGAGTTTGTGTTTCGTGCACTAATACCCGTACTGAGCGCACGCTGTACTGCTGTTCTCCATCTCTCTCTCACTCGCTCCCGTCGGCATCTTAAACAGACAGAGGCTGGGGCTTTGCCTCTGTCCCTAAACAGCTGTCTGTCTGTATTTTATTTTATTTTCTTTCTTTCTTTCTTTCTTTCTTTGGCCCTGATACCTTCACCGGTGCTACCTAAATGATCGCACGAAGTGCGCCAGTATCAGGACCCTTAAATAAACACGCCGTCAGGTGTGGCTCATTCAGGCTGATTGCCTGACAGCGGCGTTGCCTAGCAACCGTGTGTATAAATGGCCGTGCTTTTGCCTGTTCAGAACTCCGCGTGGTAACAGCTTGCGGATCTGCACAGTTTAAGCACGGCTTTGGCCCTCGCGCGACCCGCGTCGTTACAGTAGACGGTGACCTGCAATGAAGATGTCATCCTGCTACATCTTTGACCGTTGGCCCAACTGTAATAAGCGCAGCAAATCCACTATGACTTTAATGATTTTATTTTACAGTCTCAACAAACTGAGGCAGTTAAATAAAATCATTGAAGTCATATTTTGAGGGCAAAAAAGAGCCAAGGTAACAGCAGTCAAAAGTAAAGTAGGATGTTATGGATCTTGCAATAACAAGTGTATGTCATATTGTGCTTTGCTACCTAAACAAATAGCACTAGATAGATGGATTGCTACTGTAGATAGATAGATAGATAGATAGAGTAATAGCAATAGAGACAGTAATACAAAGAGAGGATGTAAATGATTGCACACTGTTTATCTTGAAATATAGTCAGTAGACACAGGGTAATAAGAGAACTGACCAGAAGTTACTAGAGCAATGCTAAAAACATATAATTTGAGTGAATATATTGTAGAACCACATTGGGAACATTCTCTTAACAACGCAATCTAGGTTTAGCTGTTAAGAAACTCTTCCCAATATGGTTCTACAGTGAACCTTATGCACTCAAACATATACATAAATACACCTAAATAAACAGTAATCAGGAACTACAAAGTAAAGATGGAGCCAACATGGTAAATGGTGGCATATTTTTCTCAGTGACACCCTACTGTGTGGCTATTGTAACTAGAGCTGGATGGGCTTACTGTACTGGCGTATAACAACAGCTGCATGTGCTTATTGCCTCAGCTAATCGATCACCTGGACAAGACCAAGACCCAGGAAATGAGCCATGTATCAAGGCGCACTTTGTGAGATGCATGGCTGTAACCGTTGTTTCCAAAAAATATAGACCAGACATTCTTACAGAAACAAAACCTGTCTCTTTCCTACATTGTAGACATCAAAAAGACATAAAAATGGCACCGATGGACAGAAAAAAAAAAAAAACATTGCACTATTTTTATTTTTTTTATTAACTCCTTCTGCTTGTTGCTTAAGCTTGGCCGATTAGCTCTCTCTAGGCCCCTGGCTGTGAGAGGCTATCAAACTAGTGATCTCCAGATGATAGGCGAGCAGTTTACGACTGCGCCAAATACAAAATACAATTTTTTTAACTACTAAAACCTAAAATCTAATGCATATTTTTTACCTGGTAATATTAAGAGCACAGGTTAGGTAAATTTTGTGTCATGTTCTACTGAGGACAACCTAACTTGCACCTTAATGGGCACTATGCATATGCCCAGAATTTGCAATCTGATTATGTCCAGCTGACATGTTTTTAAAAAGTAAGGAATGTGTTCTAATTGTACATTTTGTCTTTACACTCTCATGCTTTCTTTAGACAATGCTAGCAGAAAGAGAGGGCCATCAGAATACTTTAACTTGGTTCAGTGCAAGCAGACAATTTTGAGCTGCCAAGAATACTATATCCAAGCTTAGGAACAGATTGCGAACTTTCACTGCTGATCGCTATAGATCAGGAAGGCCAAGAGTGACAACACCAGACAGGACAGACTAATTCAATTGCATTTCAGAATTTGTACAGAAAATGTTGTCACTACTTTAACATGTACATGGTACATTTACAGTCCAAGGGAACACTAGGTGTCAGGTGTGACTGTATGGTAATGGGAAATGGTTTACATGGCTTACAATTCAGATGGAAGGGTCCTGTGCAGAATTTTACTTAGTGCTCCAAGGAGGTCCAGATAGCCTTTGTGAACTAAAATAATGAACTTCAGTCCTGGAAAAACCAGCATCTTTCAAATGCATGCTGGTCTATACAGCACATGAACAGCAAAATCTTAAAGTGATAGAAATGTATTTGCAGCAGGTGGTACACACAGAAGAATTTTAATGCCATTTGTTCAAATGCACTCTTGGACACACTTTTTTTGCCACCAGCTGCAGCCTACAATTTTGAGTGAGTGAGGCACTGGAATTAGTGGCTAATTGGGATGAATTTGAGATAGAAAGGGCCTTTCACTGAAACCTTCTTGCTAACTGCAGATGCTTGTTCTTCTTCAATACCATTCATCAGCTCACTCTCATATCACATATCTTCCTCCCTCTTACTAACTTAATTTTTTACTAGTCACGAGTCCAATATGTCCTTACACTAATCATCAATAACATTATCTCGTACTGTATAACATTCCCAGTATTGTGTAAGTTCTATGGCACCAAGACAAGTGAATGCCAAGTTGAATATACAATGGTCAGCCATAACATTTGTTAGATCAACTTGGGATCTGGGGAATTTGGTGGCCAACACATTACCTTTAACTTGTTGTCACACTACTTAAACCATTCCAGAACATTTTTTGCAGT
This sequence comes from Clarias magur, assembly GCA_013621035.1. NCBI lineage: Eukaryota > Metazoa > Chordata > Actinopteri > Siluriformes > Clariidae > Clarias > Clarias magur. Next base: position 2,308,387 of record QNUK01000059.1, read on the forward strand.
GTGGCAGGGCAGATTATCCTTCTGAAAAGGCCAATGCCATTAAGGAATACCATTGCCGCGAAAAGGGGTCCTCATTTGTCAAGAAAAAACAAAACATCAATGCAAGGACACAAGGTTTCCCAGCAGAACACTGCCCAGAGCATCATACTCCTTCTGCAAGCTTGCCTCCTTCGCATAGGTCACCCTGATGTCATCTCTTCCCTAGGTAAGAAACATCTAATACACAGCCATCCATGCACTGTAAAACAAAAGATTTGTCATATCATGTATAACAGGCAGGCATTCACTAGCTATCAGGAATTTCGAGACTTTTCCCATGGGTATGGTCTTGTGATAGCTTGTCTATCTATTTAATTATTTAATTATTTTTGCCAACCCCAGCATTATGTAGTCTATATACACTTAAATCTTAGTTACAGAGACATGGTGGGTAGCTCGTTAAGGTATTGAGATCTTGTTGCTCAAATATGGATTAAAAGAGAAGACGTGGCTGGTCCAAGAGTTCAGAAAAGATAAAGATTTTACTGGCTGAAGCTGCAAAGTATAACAAGATAATGGACTGATTTAATCAGTGTGCAGAACATTGTGAGGACAATGGTGAAGTGAGCAATGAAAGAGGAGTGAAAAGATGCTGTATCGGGATTACATGCTATGTGCTGTGAACTAGGTAAATTAACCAATTAAAGAGCAAAATGTTTTTGCTATTATTTTACTGCTAGAGTCCACCCTTAAATATTTCCAATGCTCTGCCTTCTGTGCTGCTTTCTATTCTATGCCTGACTCTGTGCAAAAAACATTTAAATATAAAAAAAAATTAATCCACTTAAATTTAAATGCATAAAATAAACCTATCCATTGCATATCCATTTTCTTGAAAAACTGCCTAATTAAGTTTGCATTAAAAGCTTATAAGGCATGTTATATTTGATAGCCAGACCATCAATAAAATTGTTTGTTTAATATATACTCATATATACATTCTAAACAGATTTCCCTGAAATAGAAAAGGTGGAGGTGGAAAGAACAGGAAAAAGTACAGATCCAGTTAGCACCCGGTGGTAAAGGGAGCTTGAGGGTTGCACTAATGACTTTTATTGTGTAGATGTGAGGTAAATTAAGGTTAAATGCATCATTCATATGATTCAGTTAAATACTTAATTTAAAATATTTATTGTTGCATTACTGACTGCAATGACTGCAAAGTCTGTTGCATAAGGCACCACACAATTATTTTCCTTGGACAATTTTTAATTAGTAATTACAACAGTATTTAATGGTCAAACAGTCCAAATTCTATTTTAGGCACTTTTAACTAACAGATGAATTGGGGTTAGATGGGAGAGGGTTTAAGGAAGGGACCTCTGTAGAATCAGATCTGTGTGGATATGCGTGCGTGTGTGTGAGCATGATGTCCAGCATGGCCCTGAACAATAGAATTACCCCACGTATTTGAGTACAGCTTAAATACAGTACATCTAATTACTGGTCATCTGGAAATGCATATGCAAAATGGAGTTATGTGGTAGGAATATAGTGTGAGTCCGTGGTTCTTGTGAGTCTACTAGCTCTAATTTAATTCTGTTTAAATATTGTTGACTGCTTTGCAATATATTAAATTATTCTAACAATAAAACCCTTGAAAAATGCTTGTAAAAAAATGAAACATTTGTTTTGCATTTTAACTTATAAAAAATGCAAATGAACAGATTTTGTAATTAACAGATTTTTTTTTTCCATAATAATTTTTTGATAAACATGCTATCAATTCGAATTTGGATTTACCTGCACTCACCTTCCATTATGTACCAAATTTGAAATCACATTCCTCAATTGTCCGATGTTACAGAACTCTTTACAGGTTCACTTAGTCCAGCAGCAAGCACGATGTGTTCAGCACACTGTTCAATGTCAGCAGCGACATGAACAAGATGTCAAGCTGAACAATGTGTCGTTTAGCTGGCCTAGTTCCAGACAGACATTGACCTCCCACAGAAAGCTCAGCCACAGCAACGGTCCATCCTTTTTTTTCTCTTTTTTTATTGCTTGACTCATGCCCTGTTACCCTAGAGCTAAGCCCTTACTATTCTTACTAGGTCTTGGAGGATTTTCCTATTAGACCTGTTTGTTTTAAACGAGCCCTGTTCTGAGGACAAAGTATTATGCTATGTTTACTCAGAACCGTGCCCTTCTCCAAGAGATGCCATATAAAAATCTTGCCAGGCTTTGTCTAAACCCTGCCCTGCTCTATGACATGGAGTGCCTTGCTTTACACAATGTACAGTATTATGTCTCTATTTGTCACATATACAGTACACTAAATGCATTCTTTGCATATCCCAGCGTAGCTGTGGTCAGAGTGCAGGGTCAGCCATGATACCTGGAGCAGATAGGGTTAAAGGTCTTCCTCAAGGGCCCAAGTGGCAACATGGTGAAGCTGGGGCTTGAACCGCCAATTACTGTAGACATTAAATGCCTTAACCCTCTGTATGCCTTGTTCTGTCTATTTCGCTTTTCTTGTTTTGTGTTTGGTTGTTTGTGATTCACAATTTCAGGGAGACAAATCTATCTCCACATTGCTCAAACATTACTGCTTCTTCACAAGGTAATTTGGTTTACAAACATAAGAAATCTAAATAATATGTAGAAAGGATTTAAAAATTTTACCTATAGTGCATGTAATCCATCCAACAAAAGCATGGGAAGAATCACACAGACTCCTTAATCATATTTTAATATACTATAGATAGAGAATAGAATTGCAGGAATATGCCCTAATGCATGAAATTCAGAATATATTGGGTGAATCCCAGAGGGATGAAGCAAAGCAATTCTTTAGAGCTTATACGATAAACACATTTAGGGCACTGGCTGCTCAGTTGTAGGCTTCTCATCTGCCATATATGGGTTTTAACTCCAGACCCAGTCAATTATTACCCTTTTTATTTACTAGTGTTTTTAAAAAAAGAAATTTCCTATACAGTATTAATCTCAGCATGCACCTTTTTTGTCTCTTCAAATTCCTTTAAGTCTTCTTCATTGCTTATATGGCAATACTGTATCCCTTTAGTTCACTCTGGAATTAACTGCATGTAGACCATGCAAATGGCAGATGCTTGATAAATTAGGGTTCTTCATGCTCCCCTCATATAGTTTGTACGGAAGTAAATGATACAACCTCTATTCACCTTGTGTTTACTTGGAGTAGAGGCTTTATTGGGCCTCTGAGTGGCGCAGTGGTAAAGTGCGAGTGTGTTACGCCGCCCCCCAACGGTGCGTGAGTGAGTAGTTAAAAAGTTGCAGTCAGCTGGCGTCACGTGGTTCAGAGGAAACATGTGATAGTCTTCGGCCCTCTGGACTGAGTGGTAGTAGTAGCCTTAATGTGAGACCCCCTAGGATACAACTAAATTAGGGAGAAAATCTGGGAACCGATTCAACCATCATCACTCAGCGGAGTTTGGCCCATAATTTGTTAACTACTAACAGCAGGAATAACAGAGGGGGGTGGGTTATCGGTGGCGGAGCTTGTAGAATGACTTTCTCGCACACACACATGCTAACGGAATCACTGGCTCACGGATTATATAAATTGTCTGAATAACGGATTGCATTTTTGAAAATATAACTATATAAATGAGTACTTAAATGGCAGATCTCAAAGTAACCATAACCCATTTAAAAAAAAACTCTTTTCCTTTCTACAAAGAGTACTTACACTAGTAGAATCTATGCATAGATTCTACTAGTGTAAATACTCATTGTTGACAGGAAAATAGTTTTTAAAAATACGCTGCTTTAATGTAATCAGTGATATTATTATTTCTGGTTGAAGCCCACTACATGTCTGTCTTTCTTTCTGAACGGCAGAACTCTCTGCCTCACTTACTCAATTTCTTTGTATTAATATCTTACAAAGTGTCTACACTAAGTTGTACTTCTTTTGTCTTCAGCTAAGTCATACTGCCAAAAGTATTCACTTGTCTGTCTTCCCATGCATATGGACCTGTGTAACATGTAACAGTTATATGATGTTGGCCCGCCCTTTTCTGCTATAACAGCTTCAACTCTTTAGGGCAGGCTTTCCAGAAGGCTTTTTTTTTTTTTTTTTTTTTAGGAGTGTGTTTTTAAGAATTTTTTATGTCTTCCAGAAGCGCATTTGTTTTATTGGGTTGCGGTCAGGACTCAGGACCTTGCGGTGCAGGCTAAGTTCTTTTACAAGTTTCCATGTCTTTATGGACCTTGTTTTGTGCACTGGTGCACAATCATGTTGGAACAGGAAGGGGTCAAACTGTTGCGATTCCCATGCATCCCAAATAGTTGGAAGCATGAAATTGTTCAAATTTCTTGGAATGCTGAAGCATTAAGAGTTCCTTTAACTTAAACCGGGGTGAGAAACTGTGAAAAGGGAAGATCCCAACTCCTGAAAAACAACCCCACAACATAATCCCCCCTCCACCAAACTTTACACTTGGCACAATGCAGTCTGACAAGTACTGTTCTCCTGACAAGCGCCAAACCCAGACTTGTCTACCAGATTGCCAGATAGAAAAACATAATTAGTCACTCGAGCAATGTCTCCATTGCTCTAGAATCTAGTGGCGGTGTGCTTTACAACACTGTATCTGATGCTTTACATTGCATTTGGTGAATTAAGGCGTGGATGTAGCTGCTTGGCCATGGAAACACAATCCTTGAAGCTCTCTAAGCACTCTAGTTCTTGGGCTAATCTGAATCCCACATGAAGGTTGGAGGTCTGTAGCTATTGACTCTGCAGAAAGTTGGGGACCTCTGTGCACTATGTGTCTCAGCATCCGCTGACCCTGCTCTGTGATTTTACGTGGTTTCGTGATTTTACGTGGTTTCGTGAGTTGCTGACGTTCCCATTCCCTTTCACTTCGATATAATAGCATTAACAGTTAACTGTGGAATATTTAGTAGCGAGGAAATGTCACAACTGGACTTATTGCACAGGTGGCACCTATCATGGTAGCACACTAGAATTAATTGAGCTCCTGAAAGTGACCCATTTTTTCATAAATGTTTGTATAAGTTGTCTGTATGCCTAGGAGGAGTAACCATGGAAGTAAATGGAACACCTGAATTCAATGATCTGGATGGTTGAGTGAATACTTTTGGCAATATAGTGTACACCCTGTTTGGTAATCGAAGAGTGAAATAAAAAAATTCGAAAAAGTAGATTGGATAAACCACTTCAGTGCTATTATTTCAGCATAAGCTCATTAGATTTCTTTTTAAAGTAGATTATTAATACAGTATGTCACAGAACTGAGTACACCCCTCACATCTCTGCAAATATATCTTTTCATAGGACACCACTGCATAAATGACTCTTTGACACAATGAGAAGTAGTCAGTGTAAAGTTTGTATAGGAGTGTAAATGTATTGTCCCCTCAAAATAAATAAAAATACAGCCAATAATAGCTGAATCCCTGGCAACAAAAGTGAAAATGTACAAATTGAGCACAATTAGTCATTTTCCTTCCCCTTTGTCATGTGCCTCGTTACACTGTCTCAGGTGTCACCAGATAGCAGGTGAGTTAAATTTGATATAAAAGCTCTTCCTCTCTCTCAACCTGGCCGCTGAAAGTTCAACATGGCACCTCAGGGCAACAAGTCTCAGAAGACCTGAAAAATGAATTGTTGCTTTACATGAAGATGGCCTAGGCTATAAGAAGATAGCCAACACTCTGCAACTGTGCTGCACCACAGTGGTCAAGACCATCCAGCGCTTTAAGAGGACAGGCCTCGCCATGGTCGGCCAAAGAAGCCAAGTGCACGTTCTCAGCATCAGATCCAAAACAGACAGATGAGTGCGTCCAGCATTGCTGCAGAGATTGAAGGGATGGGAGGTCAGCCTGTCAGTGCTCAGACCGTAGGTCGCACACTGCATCAAATTACTCTGCATGGTTGTCGTCCTAGAAAGAAGCCTCTTCTAAGGATGATGCACAAGAAAGCTCACAATCACCAGGATTACTAGAACCATGTCCTGTGGTCTGATGAGACTAAAATAAACCTATTTGGTTCAGATGGTGTCAAGTGTGTGGCAGCAACCAGGTGAGGTGTACAAAGACAAGTGTGTCTTGCCTACCGTCAAACATGGTGGTGGGGGTGTCATGATCTGGGGCTGCATGAGTGATGCTGGCCTTGGGTAGCTACAGTTTATTGAGGGAAACATGAATTCTAACATGTACTGTGACATACTGAAGCAGAGCATGATCCCCTCCCTCCAGAAACTGGGCCGCAGAGCAGCGTTCCAGCATGATAATCACCCCAAACGCAGCTCCAAGATGACCACTGGCTTACTAAAGAGGCTGAGGGTAAAGGTGATGGACTGGCCAAGCATGTCTCCAGACCTAAACCCCATAGAAAACCTCTGGGGCATCCTGAAAAGGAAGGTGGAGGAGCACAAGGTGTCAAATGTTCACCACCTCCATGATGTTGTGATGGAGGAGTGGAAGAGGATTCCAGTGGCAACCTGTGAAGCTCTAGTGAACTCCATGGCCAAGGGAATTCAAGCCGTGATGGAAAATGATGGCGGCCACACAAAATATTGACATTTCACATTTTTCACTTAGGGGTGTACTCACTTTTGTTGCCAGGGTTTCAGCTATTATTGGCTATATTATTAGTTATTTTGAGGGGACAATAAATTTACACTGCTATACAAACTTTACACTGACTACTTTTCATTGTGTCAAAGAGTCATTTATGCAGTGTTGTCCTATGAAAAGGTATAACTAAATATTTGAAGTGATGTGAGGGGTGTACTCACTTTTGTGACATACTTTAACTGTTCATTACATCTCTAACAACCAGTGTTTTATCTCATAGCGGCGCTTCACACCACTGCTTTTTATTAGAGCCACAGTTTTGAAACATATAAGACAAACTGGTTTTAAACTTCCTGCAGAAAGAATAAACGTATATTAAGCTGTCAATTCATCTTTGAAGGTTCTAGTTTCCTTTTTTTTTTGGAGTAAGCCATGTATCGTGAGGATTGTGGCGACTTGTTGTGGTGCATTACAGTCGTTTCTGTGTCTGCCGCATAGGCACCCTTGGTATTTCCAACTGGCTCGATCCTAATGATCTGAGTGATCTGTTAGGTTTATATTCAGTGAGCATATCTGCAGTGTATTTAGGTCCTAGGCCATTGAGTGATTTATAAACAAGTAAAAGTACTTTAAAATCTATCCTGAATGTTACAGGCAGCCAGTGTAAGGACCTGAGGACGGGTGTGATGTGCTCAGATTTTCTGGTTCTAGTCAGAATACTGGCGGCAGCGTTCTGGATGAGTTGCAGCTGTCTAATGGTCTTCTTGGGAAGGCCGGTGAGGAGACCGTTACAATAATCCACCCTGCTGGTGATAAAGGCATGGAAAAGTTTCTCCAAGTCATGATTGGAAACAAAACATCTAATTCTTGCAATGTTTTTGAGATGATGGTATGCTGATTTAGTTACTGCTTTAACATGACTACTGAAACTAAGGTCTGTCTCCAGAATCAACCCAAGATTCTTAACTTGATTTTTAGTTGTTTGACTCCTAGAGTGAAGGTATGCATTCGCCTTCAGAGCTTCATCTTTGTTTCCAAATGCAATGACTTCAGTTTTCTCCTTGTTTAACTGAAGAAAATTTTGGCAAATCCAAATGTTAATTTCATCAATGCATTGGCAGAGGGAGTCTACGGGGCTATAATCATTTGGAGATAAGGCTAGGTAAAGCTGGGTACCATCAGCATAGCTGTGATAGGCAATTTGGTTCTTTCTCATTATCTGACTTAGTGGGAGCATATACAGGCTAAACAGGAGCGGTGCAAGAATTGAGCCTTGTGGGACTCCACATGTCATGGACGTCCACTTAGACTTGTGCTCTCCTATATTCACATAATAACCTCTCCCTTCTAAGTATGACCTGAACCATTTGAGTACCATCCCAGTAAGCCCGAGTCAGTTTTCCAGTCTTTCTATTAGTATGTTATGATCGACAGTGTCAAATGCAGCGCTAAGATCTAGCAGTACCAACACTGATATTTTGCCAGAATCAGAATTTAAACGAATATCATTTATTATCTTTGAGTGCTGTCTCTGTACTGTGATGCGCTCGAAAGCCAGATTGAAAACTGTCCAGGTATCCATTTGAGTTTAAGTGGTTGTTCACCTGATAAAAATCTTGCCTATAAAAGGAAGGTTTGATATTGGTCTGTAGTTATTTAGTATGGAATTATCAAGATTATTCTTTTTCGGAAGTGGCTTAACATCTGCAGTTTTCAAAGAGTTTGGAAAAGTCCCAGAGAGAAGTGAGGTGTTCACCACTTTTGAAAAAAGATGTGGGAAGTGTGTCAAGGTCGCAGGTTGACGATTTGAGGTGCTGTACTATTTTTTCCAAGATTTTGCTATTAATTGCTTGAAAGACAGACATAGTAACTGTTTGAGGTTGTGTTTGAGTTTTTCTGATCTCTGGACAACTTGATGTGTTAATATCCCTTCTAATATTACTGATTTTCTCAGAGAAGAAGGAAGCAAACTCATTGCATTTGCTGTTGGAGAGCATTTCAATGGGAATCTGACTTGGTGGGTTTGTCAGTCTCTCAACAGTAGCAAAAAGAGTGCGAGTGTTGTTTAAGTTGCTGTTTATAATGTTTGAGAAAAAGGTCTGTCTAGCTGTGGCGAGTTCCACATTGAATGCACGAAGGCTGTCTTTATAGATGCTATAATGAATTTCAAGTTTCGTCTTCCGCCACATCCGCTCAGCTTTTCGGCATTGTCTTTTCATATTCTGAACTGCTGTTGATTATCTCCATGATGATTTCTGTCTGCCCGCCTTTCTGAACTTTTCCGGAGCAATATCATCAATAACATTCTTAACTTTTAAGTTAAAGGAATCAAGGAGAAGATCAACAGTGTCTGCAGAAATGCTTGGTGTTAAGGAAATAGCCTTCATAAATAGTGCACTCGTGTTCTCATTAATGCATCTTTTTCTTACAGACACAGATCTAGGTTCAGTGGTAACAGAGATCAATATATCAAAGAAAATACAGAAGTGATCAGATAGTGCTACGTCCTTAATAACAATGGATGAGATGTTTAGACCCTTACTGATGAGTAAGTCTAGAGTGTGTCCACGATTATGTGTGGGCCCGTGCACATGCTGAATCAGGTCAAAAGTGTTTAAAACACTCATAATTTCTTTTGTAATATTGATTTCTGCATTATCAATGTGAATATTAAAGTCCCCTGCTATGGCAAAACAGTCGAACTCTGAGGAAATCATTGATAGCAGTTCTGTGAATTCTTCAATAACGTCTGGAGAGTATTTTGGAGGTCTGTAAATAATGATGAACAGAATGCGTGAAGCACCTTTCAGCAAAATACCTAGATATTCAAAAGACTAAAACTGACCAAATGACACTTGCTTGCATTGATAGACATACATTGATACACCTCCACCTCTCCTAACAGTTCTACAGACACTCATGAAAGTAAAGTTAGGAGGGGCTGATTTCATTTAGGACTGTTGCACTGCAGCTATCGTCTAACCAAGTTTCATTAAAGTACATAAAATCCAATTTGTTTGTGGTGATCAGATCATTGATTAAAAATGATTAATTTTTTAGTGAGCGAATATTTAAAAATGCTAACTTGAAGGCATTTCTTTTTGTCCCCACAGTAATCTTAGTTTGATGCATAATAACTCGGAGATTAGATGGGTCAGCCGTGCGGCTTAAGAAGGCTTTGGGCTTTTTATTACGTGATAAAACAGAGATAGAGAAAGCTACAGGCACACTGGGTTCCCGCTTGTTCTGTAAACGTTTGTGAATGTTACTGCTATCGTAGCGGGGACCCGACACACATCACTGAGAGCTGCTATCTGTTTGTTTTAATTCACCTAGACCAGATGTAGGAGGGGGGTTTGAGCCCTGGCGCTGTGGCAGCGGTCGGAGAGCTCTCATAGGAGGAGGAGGGCGAGCTGGGGCCACAGGCCTTGGTGGTAGCGGAGCCTTTTGGTTGGCATCTGGGGGCTTGCAGCAAAAGAGTGGGAGAGTTTGGTCCCAGTATACACCAGTTCCTCCATTTTCTGTGAGAAGCTTAGAAGTGGAGATTCTGGAGAGAGGGATAATGTGTCTGATGAGATGGGCTCTGGTTCTGGCGTTTCCGGTGGCTTTAGTATATTGTCCTGAATTCCATGGCTATTTTCCAGAATATTATCTTGAAGCTGTTGTAGTATGTCACAATCTGTCTGTGATGAGCTCTGTGAGCAGGACTCAGCCGGGATGTCCATGAGCAGTCGTTGTTTTGACTGTGTGGTGTTATCAGTGTCCTTGTGGGATTCTTTAGCCACATGATGATTTGAAAGCTCACTCATTTGAAAGTGGTCACTCATACTTTGTCCAAGCATGCATGTGCCATTCAGGTTAAGAGGATTGGCACACACTGCTGAAGGATGATGGAGGGAGAAATAGATATTTTCCTTTAGCACCCTTGCACCAAGTTTGTTTGGGTGGAGACCATCCAGTTTGAACAGTTGTCTATGGCCCCAGAAAAATACTTCTGGTGTCTATCACACCATTCTCAACATTTTGATTTGATATTGCAAAAGTTACACACTTGAATTCTGTTCAGCCAGTTTTGTATGATGCTGTGACATAATCTGGCTGGACAGACACTCCAGTGTTCTGACAAATGTACAGGTAAAACCTTTTTTGTTTGTTTATTTATTTATATAGATGTTATTTTGTAAGTAATATTAGTCATGCTGTATGGCTTGCTCTTTGATTAGTAAAGTAGTATAAGAATTTAAAGTTGCTGAAATTTAGTATTTTACCTGGTTTCCACATAGTTTCAAGTTTAAACAATTATAGTTTTCATCATTTTATTGTCTCAACTATCTGTTGTATGACTTTAGTGTACCTAAAGGCTGTATGACCTTAACCTGAAGGTTGAGATTCATCTTCCTGTCTTTCCTCCTTTGGTCATAACACAGGTGACACCTTGCCTTGGTGATGAAGGAATTATAAACTAATATTCGTTCATGTCTCCCTCTCAAAAATATTTGTTAAAAAATTTAGGAGAGGGTATTTGGATGAGCATGACTTTGTTTTAGATAAAACACTCCTGTCTTGCTGTTAAATCTGGGCTTTTCATCACTTTAGTTTTCTCACATCCCTTGAGGGCCCTTTAATCAAGCCTGTCACCAATGTCCAACAAGCATGTAAGATCTGTTTTGTATAGGAAGACAGAAGCCAAAAGTAAAAATCTGTTGTTCATTTCACAATAAACGTTTGTTTGCTCATGCAAGAGGAAACTGTCGGGTCTTAATGAGATGAACGATTTACTTTGCCATATGTAACACACTGCAAACTTCTTTCATCTGAAGAAAGACTTTTCTGATCCAAAGGCCTCCTGGTGAATCAACATACAACATTGTGCTAATTTATAAACCACTTAGTCATTTTCTTTTTCCCACCATAGACATCTGTTTTGTTTGTGTGCCTAAAAAAGTTTCACACCTAATCTATTACATTTAGTATAGGGTTTAAAAAATATATAATTTGAAACTAATTTTTAACTATTTAATAGTGTACAACTAAAATGAAAAACACTCAACAAATATATAAATATTTGGAATGCATTTGAGATTAACATTAGTGATAACCATTTTAAGCAGCCATTTAATGTTGTTTGCCATATAAATTATTTGGTGGCTAATGGTATTATTGGCCTATGGTTTGTGCATTATTCTACGAATTCCCACCTCTGTTGACAAATAAACGACTTTTTAACTTTGGAAAAAAAAAAAAAAATCTCAAATGAGAGTGGGCTAAAGATTAGGTAGATTAGGCTTTGTCTGACATTGTGTTTTTATATACGATTGTCCAACTTTTGGTAATCAAATCTAACTCTTTACAACAAAGCCAACTACAATTTGCAGGTGCTGTGTGTTTTATTATTATTATTTTTCAGGTATTATTTTATTTTACTCTAAACATCTCAGATAGCACTACTTTGTTGACCCATTGTCTGCAAAATTTTTATAACCTTTTGAGAGTGCTCTGATGCTGGCACAACAAACCAGTCATTGGGCCCATGTTAGCATCAGTGGTTGTCCTTTTGTCTGTTGGCCTATTGTTGGCCTATTCGTGGGGTCAAAGATAGCTTGGTCCAACGTTGGTTTAGTAAATAATGGCAAGGTCGAAAACTGGAAATTAAATTATATTGATTTAACTTTGTGCAGCAGCCTCTCTAAATGAACCCATCACCTCAGGAGCTCATATGAGGGTTGGTTACATAAATAACATTTGAAAGAACTATATATCTAACTTGGTGGATGTTTTCTACATGATAAATGTTAAATTTATCATGCTTTGTGCTCAACTGTGAACACTGTTAAACATGTCACTAGATGGTGCTTATTGCTAGGAAGGAACCTAAAACCCCACAGAGGCTAGGTGCTCCTAATTAAGTCCTGAAGCCAAGCTAAATACAAGCTAAAGTTTTGTACCTCTTTGCTCCTAACTATAGGTGGGATAATATTCCTCCAAAGTAGATGTAAATACCCTTGAGTAAGGCACAATTGTATTGATAATCTGTGGTGGTAACATGATAAGCATGCAGTAGTAGTTTTACTGTTATGCTAGGCTAATCAACCTGTGAATGATGATAAGGAAGATGCAGAGCCACCAGATTTTTTGCCTGTCTCAGGTGCAGTTATCACATTTAGACATTTAATGCTATTTGACCTGGAGAGCAGCATTGGCATCCAAGAAATCATATGAAAGAACAAATGAAAGGAGCAGATGGTGCTTCATGAGCAAAAAAGGAAAAAAGTCTGATGACCAGCTGCTCTGAAAGATGAGAGGCACTCACAGGTCTGATGTGTGTTAATAACTGTGAGACATATGAAACAATACATTTCCATTCATTTATCAGCAGAGACGATCACTTTTAAAGCAGTTTTTTAAACAAGACTAAAATCCCTAACTTGGAATAGACATGCTTTTTAAAAAAGGATCTAAAAATAAAGCAAATTAACAAATTTAATTGAAGACTCCATTTAGTGTGCCTTTATATTCATTTATGTATTAGTGGATGCTAAGTACTTTAACTGTGATGAGTAGGGCAAAACTTCTCTCCTATGTATGAGCTTTGCCCTTCTGGGCCACAGTATGTAACCCCTATTTTTCATACAACTTTTTTAGTGTTTAAGTTTTTGTCCATTAATTTAATAGAGTGAGTGTTGTTCTAAGAGTTCTTATTTTGTAAATGCATAGTGATCTTTCCCTATTTGTGTCACTCTTCTTGTCTGTGTTCACCACATAAAATTCCAATTCCAGTTACATTCCCTTCGGTAGTAGTTGTGACATTATCAGAGGAAATGGCAGATGCTTTACTGAATATATTGGAATGTACACCAAAAAACTTGCACACGCTGATGTTTCTTTGGATGGTTTTTAGATTTGATTATGGCAGACATTTCCTGTGGCACTGATTTGTTTGTTTAATATCACAACATTTATTTCCATTTAATACATTTTTGCTAAATGTCTTATATTGATGACAGAGCTGTCAAACTGCTCCAGAAAGCCGTCTCCAGCACAGTCCAAAGAAACTGAATGAGCCTCTATGGTGGACACTTCATGTATGAAAATTATCACTTATTCTCTCAGAACCACTCTTGAATAGTTTAAGACTAGTGAATCAGTAGCAATAAATCACTTAGAAATAAATGCCTAAAGAATCAATGCATTACTTGGATAGCTTGACCATTCAGTACATTCAGATTCATCATCACAAATCACAACACTGTGATTACAAAGGCTTGTACAATGGACACTACATGCATTATGAATGAGCTACAGTAGTTAGCCAGCTGACAGTGAGTATGTCTTCTTTCTGATCCAAGATATTTACATTCTTAGAGCAAAATAAATAAATAAATAAATAAATGTAATTTTGTTTTTGTATAATAATTTCTTATAAAATAATGAAAGCAATAGCACACTCACAATTGTGCAGTAGAGATTTATATCAGCATGGCTGTGACTTCATAAGTGATTTTCAGTATTTGCTTTCAGAGCACACTAAAATTAGATTCTTCAAGTGAGTGCCTTTAAAAGCCGAAGAAGATGCTTCCTATGTCTATAACAAATTATTAAACCCTGAAATATAATCGATTAAAAATTGAAACCAACACTGATGAAGACATTTAACAAACAACATGGAAATGAATGCGGAAAATAGAAGACAGAATGTAAGAGTTTTTGGTTATTGTGACAGGAAATCCATAGAAATATTAAGTAAGTATATAGATCTGAAATATATGGGGAGCTTCTTTGAAAACTTCTTATTTACTAGTTTTGACTAGGTTAATTTAAAATAAAAACCTGCTTTGTTAGCTATGCACAAATTATCCTAAAATGATGAGACTCTAATCTTTAATGGGAAAACAAAAGCATACTTCCATAATTCTTTTGATTGTACAAAGCTGCTTTGCTTTTAACAATTGTTAATTGTTGTACAAATAAAATTTAATTTAATTAGCAGGAACATATAACCCATGTGCTGGTTTATCTAAACTGGTTCCCTGTACAGCTCAGGGTCAAGTTCGAGATTTTATTAATAGTTCAGAATTGAGCAGAGAATTGAGGGCCCCTATCAGAAACAATGTCAAAAGTCAACTTTGATTTCGAGAATCAGTTCACCATGGTTAAGATGCAGGTGGTGTCAGAAGATGGTAGTCATCTTCTAACAAAGGCGATGGAGATATGCGACCAGGGGTGATGGGGTATTAGGAGGGGTTTTAGGAGGCCCTTAGCGGGGAGGCTAGTCGTCTTATGCCTTGAGCAGGCATCAAAAGAGGCCACAAAGTTCTTGACATCTTCCTTAATTGTTGCCCACCAAAAACATTGGTGTAGGAGTGAGAGAGAGCGCGTGTCTTCGAACCAAGGTGGTATGACGATGTGAAGTGGAAATGGAAGAAAAAGAGAGACTATTGTGCCTGGTGTGAGTTAAGTCTCTTGGCTATCTTTAAATACTCAAGGTAATTGTGGGCTGTCCATACAAGAAAAGGGTCGTCAGCAACGTTTTTTTTTTTTAGTTATTAAAAAGTTTACTTGTGCAGCTCAGTTAACGTATAAGGAGGATTTTACTCCTATGCAGGAGTAATTCTCGATAGGAGAATCTAATCTTACTTCACAAAATTATATACAGTATATATGGGAGAAAGCATGCGAGCATCATGTGGTAGAGATGCTTTTCATTGGTAGTCAATATAGGGCTATCCTAAAATCTCCCCCAGTTTGCAAGACACTTCATACTGTGGACACTTCATGTTGTGGATGACAACAGAACATTAACCCTAAGCATTCTGCCAACTCAACTCAATATATGAGTGGTTCAAATTCAAATACAACTGTGTGTGTAAGAATATTCAAGTTAAAGCCAAGCCCTAGTCAAAAGTAAAAAAGAATATCCAATTCAGATCCTGTGGCAACACTTAAAATCTTAAAGTCTAGCCAAACTGACAGCTTGTGCAACAATATATTAGGGTCCAGAACTGCAAAGAAATATCACATCATACTTAATTTTATCTTTAAAACTGTGTTCAGGGGGAAAATGGAATTTATCTATTAAAGAAATGTTGTTCAGTTTTTCAATTCAGTAAGTTTTCTTTCTTAGCAACACTCAAAATTGGTGAGTGAATAGGTGTTGAATTGGTGAATTCATTGAAAGAATGGCAGCATTGTATAACAAACTTTTTTCTACTTTTGTACAATGAATCTAATGTAAGCCATTCAAAGAAGCTTGACTATCAACTTCAATTGAACTGTACTTAATTTTTTTTTTTAAAGACCTTTAATGAGCACAGTTGATTCAATGGCCCAATAAAAGGTCAAATCAGTATACTATAGTACTACAAGTAATGACATTTAGCTTGATGTGCTGGAGGTTTCAATTCTATTCTTAAGATACTTAAGTTACTTTTAAGGAAACAACCTGGTGTCTCTGTGAGTGCACACTTTTTATGAGTAAACTACGCATATGCACATATATACTGTATGTATATATTCATCCCACTAATCAATCATATAGTATCAGCATAATAGACAATAATAATATAGACATAATAGCTTTGTTTCATGGCAGAGTACAGACTGGTAACAAATGAAGTGTAAAGTAAAGTTGAATAAGATGGCACTTAAATTTTTTTTATTTATTATGCATTTTAAGTTTGAATACTTGGTTTATGCAGTTTTGATATGGGATGATTGTGATTTTAAGGAGCACAGAAAAATCTATTCTGAAAGAGGTGAGTGGATCATCAGTTAATGAATTTTTAAGGCACCTTTGAAAGAGAAATAGGAGATCTGGGAATGTCCCATGTAATTCAGTCAAATAATTACATCTATAAGAATGTATACTTTACATTCTTACTTAGTGTACTATAATACATTGCCTTTCCAACACCATATAGCCAAAGTGACAAATTATCACATTTTCAGAGGATGCACTCATGTCTTGTATTTGTTTTTCTAAAAAGGAAAAAAAAAAAAACATTTTAAAAATAACAACTAGACCATTTTAAATTTGCCTTACTTGCAACAGTATTCATAGTTAATTGTCAGTGTTATATAGTGGTTTTTACTATGCATTGCAATTCAGGGATTCTGTATGCAAACAAATGTAGCTGTGGATATATCAATTTAGAATGCATAGGATTTGTCAATGTCTACTGTATTTAGCTGTGTGAACACGTGATATTTTTGCTGGTGCCACAAGCAGTGTTTATACACAAATTGATGAATGATGTCCTTGATTATGATGGTGTGGTGATTAAGATGTGGTCAAACAGTGGCTGGGAGTGAATGGGAGGAGTCATGGAATGATGTGGTATTATTATTATTATTATTATTATTATCCTTACAATCATAATTATCATAATAAGAAAGAAGCTCTGCTTTATTTATCCACTGCCAATCCAACCATCCCAGGTTTACTTTTACTAGCTAAAACATTCAAATTGTCTTAAACATCTACTTTAAGCTTTGAGGAAGTAATCTCTGTTAAAATAAGGCACTAATAATGGTAATCAGCTACTAGAGCTGTGGAAGCACGTTGACCCAATTACAAAAGACTCTTGTCAGTAATGAAGTCTGAATGTTTTACACGCTCAACTGACAATTCAAAGTGTAAGAGGTACATTCCAGCCCGGGCTGCACACTTTAGTCTTCATTGCAGGATGTTATTGTCGTCTATATCGTAGTGAGTGTTCTCAGCATGTTCATCATGGTCATGTTCCTAAGATCAGATAAACAGATATGAAATCAATATTGAACAAGGAATATCCATATTAAAAAATTAAAACATGAAGGTGTGTCAAATGAGGAGGTTGAGAGACAACAGGATTAAAAAGAGACAACAGAAGCACAAACAAAAGCCTGTGGCAAACCAACAACAAGCCCATCATATGAACTTAAACCAAATAAAGCTAAAGTAGTGCTTGTTAAGTTAGATGTTCCATACTACTGTTACTATATACCCTTCCTTTTATCCCCATTGTAATGTACTGTGTACTTAATTGTATTAACTTATTTATCCATAGAAGTTCCTGAAAATTATGTATGAGAAGACGAACGTATGAGAAGACGAACGTACGTATTAAATATATGTGTTTTAGTAATAATGTATGTCCATTGCCACAGTACCACATTAAACGTACATTCAAATAAACCAATGAGAAAAAAAATAGTTCCCTGGTATAATGACCACACACAGACCACTCGAAAACTGAAGCATAAATAATGTCAATGAGTGCCAAAGAATTTTGCTGATAGAAACAATGCCAAGCAGTGCTACAAAGCCCTTAGATCCTTGTATGGACCTCAGCCTATAGGAAGCTCCCCTCTACTAGACTCGGATGGTAGAACTCTCATTACTGATAAGACTCTGATTTCACAATGTTGGGCTGAGCACTTTCAATCTGTGCTGAACCGCCCGTCTTCCATCTATAATGAGGCGATTGACAGAATACCCCAGGTGGATATCAACCACAGCCTGGACGTTCGACCATCAGAGCCTGGAACCTTACAGGTCATCAGCCAGTTATCCAGTGGCAAGGCCCCAGGATTTGACGCAATTTCTGCGGAAGTCTATAAAGCTGGTGGGACAGTGCTTATCGACAGACTCGCCCAGCTGTTCCAGTCCCAGGATGTATTCCTCAGGAACTGAAAGGCACTTCCATCGTACACCTCCTATAAGAGAAAAGGAAATTGACAAATCTGCAATAATCATAGAGCAATATCACTGCTGTCCATCGCAGGGAAGATCCTTGCACAAGTGTTGCTGAATCACCTGACTGACCATATGGAACAGGGTCTATTACACGAGACACAGTGCGGCTTTCCAAAAGAACGAGGCACGGTGGACATGATTTTCTCAGCCCGTCAGCTCCAGGACAAGTGTCAAGAGCAAAATCGTAAACTATACACTGTCTTTGTGGACCTCACCAAGGCTTTTGATACTGTCAGTCGCGAAGGTCTGTGGCGCACTTGTACAAGAATTTCATTATCTGTTCTATTAGAATGGAGAACACAGGCAAACTAAAATAAGGGCTATTAGAATTCAATACCTGAAAGTACTTTAATGTTCCTCCAGCAGAAAAGTTTTGACCAGAGGTAGGTTTGTGGGAGGAGCATCATGCTTTGTGGCTGTTTCACTGTGGATGGAATAATGAGGGAGGAGGACAACTTTTTAAATGTTTACATCATCAGCTAGATGGTTGGCAAAAGAATAAAGCAGACTAACTTTAGGCTTTTGGAGCCTCAACTTTATCAAACAATTTTGGACTGTGCGTAAAAGTTGTCAATGTGTAGAAACCATTAGATTTTATTGAATGCTAACATTTTTTTCAAAAACAAACATTGAAGAGATTTTTTTTAAACTTACAAACCAAATTTCTTCCAGCTGGTTGATGGTTATCAAAAGCATCTGTTAAAGGTGAAACTTACTGAGGCATTTTCATCTATTACGTATATAAATACTGTATGTATCTTTTTGATCCTGACTTTATATAATTTTGTCAAAGAATTCGTTTGATAAAGATGTATTTAGTACGGAAGTGTAATGCATGGATATACACCGCAGCCATAACATTATGACCACCTGCCTAATATTGAGTAGGTCCCACCTTCTAACACCTTTCAATGTAAAGGAGCATTAAATTTTCAGCAATTTGATCTCCGACTACATGGTCCAGCCTTTGCTTCCCACGTGCATCAGTGAGCCAATAACCCTGTTGCTGGTTCACCAGTTTCCATTCCTTGGACCATTTTTTTAGGTTCTGACTACTGGAGACCTGGAACATCCCAACAGATGGCATTTTTAAAATCACGCTTATGTGTGCAATTAAATTCCATGTGAATGAAGTCGTGGACACACATAGTACTTATATATGTACTAGTACTATATATAAAATTTTTCTTATTTTGGACCTAGACTTCATCCTCCCTATAACTTGTGATGCCTTTTATATTTTCCACTTTTGATTTAATCCTGTTTTTTTGGCCTGTCATTGTTGCCTAAATAATGTGTTTTTGTTGAGGAGTGGTTATGTTCATGTTGCTTGCTTTCTGTAAAAAAGATCTAGTCCTTTTTCACTAATGTTAACTTAGTGTATATATACTATATATTAGTTGTAGATGAGAATAAAGTGCTGATTTAAAATGTATAACCTCCTTATTCTGGTTGAGTCCCAGTGATTCTGGAGCCTCTCCTGGGAACAGCAGGTTTATAACAGGCCTACTTTGAAACATTCACTCTGGATGGAATGCCAGTCTATTCAGGATGCACTGTGCAAGTGCTATTTATACAAACATTCACCTTACAGTACTCTGCTGAAACATTATAGATTTAGAATGTTAGAAAGATAATGACGTGTTTTTTGTCATATCTACCATCATCTAATGCACAAAAGTGAACATTATACTAAGTAAAGAATTAGTCTTTATAGAGTGAGGGATACAATTGGGAGTCCAGGTGCATTGCAATATTAGTGTTCCAAATGATTAATCTGTTGAAGCTAGTAAAAGGCAGGTATAGGCTTAACAGCAGTTGAGGCAACCAGGATGGTTAGAGGGTCCCCAGATGAGGATGTACAAAGAGGGGGCAGGCATAGAAGAATACAGCCATTTTTTTTTTTCAATGAAAAGACTTGTGCAGTCCTGGAAATGTTGATCTTAATTGTCAACAATGTACAAGCACTGCCCAAGGCAACACCTGCGTACACTTTGAAGGATTCTGAAGATAATGAGAGAGAACAGTCAAAGGACATTGATCAGTTCAGTTTATAATGCTGCTCAGTGTATAAAGGAACATATTTTTAACATTGCTATATTTTTAACTTTATTTTGTTAAATTCCCAAAGGTACCTAAATATCTCAAGCACACTGGGGTGTGGTCAGACAGCTGATCAGGGAATCCCAAGACATAGGCTTGGCATAAGCTTGAGGAGGGGATCATCACTAGATACACCATCTTGCATGCTGGCTAAATCCGCTGGCATGCAGTGTAGAGCACAAGGACATAATGAAATCCGTGGTTGTCTCATCACGGAATTCACAGTCCAGATGGCAGAGGATTTAATAGACATATCTAACCTCTCCCTGAGGCTGTAAGTGTTTCCCTCTGGCTTTAACAGGTTCATACTTTTTTCTGTACTCAAAAAGACCATAGTTACATGCTATAATGATTATCAGTCTGTTGCACTGGCCTCAATCATTAAGAACGGTTTAGAGAAATTAGCCAAAAAACTTAATCAAAAACAATTTGCATTCTAGTTGAACAGATATGGGTGATGTGATTTGCTTTAACCATGCATATTGCTCTCATGCGAAAAATAACATTTATGAAAAAATACGATTAATTTATTATAGTTCTACCAATACAATTATTCTTGCTAAACTCAACATCAACACCATGGTTTAGGGCTAGACACACAGTTTTCCTCAATATAAAATGTCAGCAAGTGCATGGAATGGATACAAACCTTTTTTTTTTTTTTGGTAAAAACAGGTTGATTGCTGAGTGCTAGTCAATCAAACACAACTCTAATTGCTAAATGACCTGGAAAGTTAATTATACGCAGATTCACCCAGTGACCAACAAAGGTGCACATGGGAGCAACTAACATCTTCATTATGTTGTATTTGTCAGAAAGCCCACGTGAAGTCCGAGTAAAATATCAATCATTTATGCAGGACTACATAAATCGAATGTGTAATTTATTTAGACAGTAAAAAGCTTTCATTTGATATTAATTTATTTGTATGGTATACTGTATAGCTGTACTTGGTTATAATAAATAGCTTTCTTAGTTTGCCTGAATGATGTGCAAGCTGTTCTAATAGTCAGCTTTAACTCACAGTGGGTATAATTATGAGAAAGAGGAAGAGTGGCAGTGACATTTGGGCAGACTCAGAAAATTAAAAGATTCAGTTGAGAGCAATCATTAAATGAGCACTAGTCAGATGATAGAAGCATACAGCAATACAAGCAGAAAGTCTGTGTCTCTTGATGTAATACTTGACAAGCAGGGAGAATTGACATGGGAGTGAAGTTGACATGGAGGTCTGAGCCAAGGTGCAAATTACAACAGTTAAATCCTGACACAAATATTTCCCAAACCTGGGTCACAATATCTGGATGTGTTTTCATATAATAATGCACAGATTTCTGTTTTTCTTTTGGTTATGGTTGTAGTTTATTCATTCAAAATCTCTTACCATAACAAACTATGAAACAAGAAAATAAAAAAGGGGAGTGGCACTTTTCTCATTCCCTTCGGGTTTTTTTTTGATGACTGAATTGATAAACGGAATCACAGTAATTCAAGTGGACTACAAAACTGTTCGAATTATTTTATATATAATGTAAGGGAGTTATTTCTACTCTCTTGCTCTCTTCCTCATAGATCTGATATTAACGTGTTAAATCTTTCCTGCTGCTATCTTCCTGTCTCCTCTTGCATCTGTTCTTAAAGGTGTGAACGCTCCCATGCTCACCTTTCCTTTCTCTCTTTATGTCTCCCCCTTTATCTCTCTCTATCTATCGGTCTCCTCCCCCCTCTCCGCCTAACTCGAGCCAACTTGTGATCCTTCTCTGGAGTTCTTGTGAACACCTCTCTGTCTTCCTCTCCTTTGATTCTTCAGGATCTCACCAGGACATTTACAGTGGTTTATGTTCTTTGCAATAACATACATCAGTGGCACAGGCATTTGGTCAAAGATATATAAACCCCATCTTTTGCTGTTAATAAACAGAGACCTTTCTGACCGACAATGTGTACACTTTACCGAAGCACAGCGGACAGACCGAGCAACTCGCTTCTTCTACTACGAAACTTTAAAAACTTTACAAAAGCCTAACTGTAAGTAACCCCTTTTTAATGATGTTCCATGTAGATATGCTTTTTTTTTTTGTCAGTTGCTTTTCAAATGTGATTGAGGGTTAACATTTAAAACTATCAAATTTGTGAGCTTTCCAAATTGACAAAATTGTAAACTGTTTTTAATTTTAAGTTACATAAGTGGTTTGTCATATGGCAGGGTAAAGGTCTCTTTTTTTGGTGTTGTATTGAAGGATTTACAAGTGATTTTGATTATTCACAACACAAATGAAAATTATTTTCTTTTATTTTCTTTAATTGATTACACAAACAAAGGAAATGATTAACGACAATCAAAGGGAAATCTAAAAGAATGAATGAATTATGTTTAATTTATTTTGCATTTCAACTTGCATTTGTTGAAAGCTGTCAGGTTATATGGGAGGCTCACTAACCTTATTAGATCTGGGGAGGGAGGAGCATATTAGCCTATACTCTCATATAAACAATTTCACTTCGGCAATCTGTAGTGTTCACAATAAGGTAAGAAACTACATACACACATTCGTGGGTGAAGAGACTAAAAAGCTTGGAAAATGGGGACCAAGCTCCTTTTGTTGTCCAAACTAGAAAGACAGCCGTAATCAATGTCCCCTATACAACGGGCTAAATACCCCTGTTACAACGTGGCATAACAAACGAGATAGAATTAGGCTGATTTTAAGTAGTCACACTTATCCAGGCCCACAAGTTGTCTTTCATCAAGTGAGAAGAATTAAAATTAGAAATGGCAGAGGTGCAGAGAAGATTTGCTGAGCAGACAGGGGCCCTTGACCAAGCTAGGGCAGAGCAGAGACAAGCCCTATCCCAGGCAAAGGGGGTATGGGGACCTGTTCCTTCTCAGTGGAGTCAGCCGAAGTTACAGAGACTTGGGAGGTGCAGTGCAGAAAAGCCCAGGGCCCTCATTGATTAGTTGTCATACAGCAGAATGGCTGGCTGATGAGACTGCTGAAAACTGAAGGATAGCTCTTCTGGGGATTGTCTCACTTCTAGATATGAGTCCACCAACTCTGTGTCACACTCAAACAGCACTTTGGGGGGAAAAAAGCAGAAATTGTCCTTTGCATACTGGGTTAAACTGACAGTGGCCAATGGGTTAGACATTCCTGTCCTAGCTTGCTTACAGGCTGATGTAGAATGTCTGGGAAAAGTGCTCCCTGTGTCAGTATTCGTAATGCCTGACACCGGTCCAGATGTCAAGGAAATAAATGGATATACGTAATGAAGTTCAGTCTCTGTTCATCCCAGCTGAGGGCATGGAAATGGTAGACAAGTATAGTCAGTGCCATGAAGCTCAAGTCTGGAGGGTACTTGCAAATTGAAAAGGAAGCAGGATTGGATATGTTAAGATTGCTGGAAAACAGGCTGTCACTATCCCTCCATGCTGTGAAAAGGTATTTAAGGGCCGTTGTGGAGTGTCAACTACAGTAAAGAGTAATGTGTTGATGAAGCCAACAGCTGGAACAAGTTTGCTAAAGGACTCTTGGTGACTCATGTTCTTGCTGGACCAGACCATGGAAAGGTTCCTGTTTTTATGGTGAATTAGAGTGAAAGGGCTGTTAGAATTGCACTCCGAGCTAGAGTGGCTTCTGTTGATAAGCCAATTGAGGTGATTATATTATGATAAATTATGTTTTTGAGTTTGATGAAGAGGAGGACAAGTGTCAGGCTGACAAGGACTCACTCACGCAACCTTCGGTTCCTGTTTAAATAAACTGAGAAGGTCTTACACAAGCACAATGTGAAAGGCTCCTAGAATCGTTATCAAGGCACAGATATGTCTTCTGCACAGATGACCAAGATTAGGGTTACACCACAGCTTTATTGCATGATATTCCTACTGGTGAATGTGGTAACGGGCTTACAGCCAGTGCATCCCCTTAGAAGGGCATCATCTCACTCGTCCGAGAAAAAGTGCATCCAAAACATTGTCAAGAGTTATTCCCAGAAGGCAAGGTTTATTCCCATCCTCAAGAAAACCTAACTTGATCCAGCAGACATCAGCAACTATCGCCCTGATAATGCTCCTCTCTTTTCTTGAAAGGACTATTTAATCAAATGTCTTGTTGTCTCTCACAGAATAACCTCAAATCCCAACCAATCTGTATTCAAAGTGGCACATTCTACAGAGCCTGCTCTTCTGTCAGTCACTGAGAAGCTCTATGCTGCTAGATCGCCTAAACTGTCATCTGTTCTCATCCTCCTGAACCCGTCAGCTGCATTTGACACAGTGAACCACAAGGTTCTATTATCTATTCTTACATAGATTATGATCTATTCTTCAGTCTACTTAGGTGCTTGTTCAGTCCCTTGTTATTTCAAGACTGGACTACTGCAACTCACTCGTGGCAGGTCTGCCTCATCCATTTGTCCTCTGCAGCTCATCCAGAACGCAGCTGCACATCTTGTTTTCAACCTTCCCAAGTTCTCCCACATGCCCCACTTCTTCGCTCTTTGCACTGTACTTTCTTCAAGTACTGAGAGGAGTACTTTCTTCTCTCAAACAAAACAAAAAACTTCCGAAGTGTTTGACTGATGGTACCGGAAGGACTATCAGAAGGAGCCAAGGCACACGCTGGCAGAAGGTGAGGCACCGTCTTATACTAATATCTTACTCCCCCTGTCTCAGCAGGCCCAAAAGGATAGCAGTTTCATACAGCTTCAGCGCGATGACACACTCCCAAAATACAGTTGGAGTCAGGTTTAGGAAATAGAGGGATAAGCGGACAAAAGCAAAAAGGGGCAACCGGTGTCAAACTTGCTGATTAAAGAATGGAGTATTACACCATCATACCAACTGGAGAAGAGAACTGCAGGATCCGTTGGTCGTTATACAAGAGAAGGTTGACACCACGCACACATACTCAGAGGACACCTTGGGGAGAGAAACACTATTGCAAAGATCAGACACAGGTTTTACTGGCTGGGGGAATTTCTGCCAGCGTTGCCCTGAATGCCATAAAAAACTGCTTCGCAGAAGCCGCCCCTGCCCCTCTAATTCCACTACCCATCATCGGCGTCCCCTTTGAATGCATCTGAAATCATCAAAGGGGGACAAGCACATTTTAGTCATCATTGACTATGACACAAGCTATCCAGAGGCAGTCCCGCTATAGAAAGCACGGAACATAGACTTAGGAACTCGTGCTACTGGTCAGCCGTGTGGGTTTGCTGAATGAATACTGACAGATCAGGGCACTTCCATCATGTACAAAACTAATGGCTGATGTCTGCCAGCTGCTGCAGATTGAACAACTGCGCACTTCCATCTACCACCCACAAACAGACAGACTGATGGAGAGGGTAAATCAGACAAGGGCCCTACACCATAATAGAACGAGTTGGATCTGTGAACTATTGTTACAAAATTGTTTGTTATCGTTAACCGGTAAGAAAAAGTGCACTGAGCTGTATCACATAAATCTGCTTAAACGATGTATTGAACCGCTGCTGTGCATCTCGGCTCTCACTGCTCTCTCGTCCCCAGCTGTAGGTCGTGAAATGGTCCAATGATCCCTGTGGGGATAGGACCTAACGGTAACCCAATATCAGGACCTGGTTGAGATTCTGGTCCAAGATTTGTCTTCCACTGAGGTCAGTGGTGGCTCAGAGGGCTAAGGCACTGAGTTACTGATCGGAAGATCGGCGGTTCGATTCCCAGCTCAGCCAGGTTGCCATTGTTGGGCCCTTGAGCAAGGGCCTTAACCCTAACTGCTCCAGGGTTAAGGAGCGCTTAACCCGTTTAACATGGTACACTGCGCTGTACCATGGCTGACCCTGTGCTCTGACCCCAGTTACGCTGGGATATGCGAAGAAGGAATTTCACTGTGCTGTAATGTATATGTGACAAAATAAAGTCTTTAATGACTTGACAAACGGATACTGGCAGGTAGCCCTGATGCCCGAGGCAAAATAGAAGCTATTAGCACAGAGCAAAGACATTACATTGGCAGTATCATGTACGCCCCCAGTTTGAGCCCCTGTCACGTTCCAGCGTCCAATGGATATAGGGCTCTGCCACCACTGCCCCTACACGACTGCGTATCTAGATGATGTGTTTTATCCACTTGGGCGATTGGAATGAGCACCTCCGCTGCCTCAGAAAAATATTCCAAGAGCTCAGAAAGGTGGGTCTGACAGCTAACCCAAAAAAGTGCCATCTGGGGCTGACTGACGCACAATATCTGGGGTACTGAATCGGCCGCAGCCTGCTAAAGCCACAGGAGAAAAAGGTCCGCAAAAGCCCATGTCCAACATTAAAGAAACAGGTATGTGTTTTCTTGAGACTAGCAAGTTATTACATGCTGTTTCATGCCTAACCTCTCCTCTATCACAAAAGCCCTCTCTAATTTTCTCAGGGAAGGACAGCCAAAAAAAAGTGCACTGGACACGAGAGGCAGTTCAAATAACTAAAGGCCCACCTCACCAGTCCCCCCGTCCTCCAGAACCCCGACTTTGGCCGTGCTTTGTTGTACACATGCTTGCATCAGAGAGAGGGCTCAGAGCCATCATCTCACAGGAATTCAATGGAGAAGAACGTCCAATCTTGTATGAGAGTAGAAACCTTTTACCAGCAGAACAAAAATATGCTACCATAGAGCAGGAGGCCCTTGCCATTAAATGGGCTGCAATTAGAACTCACAGAATGTGGACTAAATATCTGCGGGGCCAAAAAACATTTGATATTTAGGTTAATCAGAAAAAAAGCCTTAAATTTACTAAGAAGCATGAATATTGGACTTTGGAACAATGGAAATTGGTCATGTGGTACAAACTTACCCTATTCCAGGGCAATCAGTACATCAGTTTAACAATGGAAACATGTAAAATTAATGCTGAATCATGCATAGTGTCCATGGTACAAGCCTCAGGAGGTTGTATTTTCATTTGGGGTTGCTTCACTTGTTCAGGTCTAGGCTTAGCAATGTTGTGTGGCAATAAAAAAAGGTTAGCTGGTTATATAAATGTACCAGGCATATTCTATGCTTCAAATTATGAAAGAGTTGTTCTGGAAGCTTTAGGAATCATTTTTTACTCAGGAATCAATTGGCCACCACATTGTTTACCAGAATAAAATCGGACAGCAGTCTAACAAATTATTAAAGTGTGCAACCTTTTTATTTGTCAAGGCAGTGTATTTAAAATCGACCTTTGTAAAAGTTGACTCTTTACATTTAAAATTCACTCATTTAAGTTGGCTCTTAACTTTTTTATTTAAAGTTTCTTTTTTCATTTAAAGTAGACTCTTTTTTTTTTTTAAAGTTCTTTTTTATTTAAAAAGCTTTTTTTTTTTTTTTTTTTTTTTTAGATATCATTGCCCTTCAGTGCCACCATAGGGGGCTGTGACTATTATATGCTGATACAGGCTTGAAAGACAGTTTTAGCATCATGCTGAAGAAAAATATTTCTTAGAAGAGTCTGCACAAAACATAATAGAGGACCATTAGGGCATGGTGACAACTAGCTTTTCTCTGGGTGTAGTCAAACATTGTTGCCCTTCTTCTGAAAAGCTGTGCATGGGGCTGATTGTTAGTGGCTTTATTTGAAGTCTCTAGCTGTGCACGTGCCCAGCAGTATGCCTGCTCCAGCTGTGTAACCAGCGGTCAAGAAGCCTGGTCCCTGAGTATGAAGCCCAGTTTTACACTACACACAAAAAACTTATTTTTTTACAGTTTGTACAGGAAACAGGAAGATTACTCCTAAGGTTCCAGTGTGATAATCGACTAACCTTTAATTGATTGTAAATAGTATGTGCTGAAAGCATGCTGCTTGAAGAAGGCTAGCCATTAAATGGTTTAGCCTAATAGTTCATTTAATAGTATTTATAAACAAATAATGTGTTGGTTACAGTATTCAGGGTGGCTAGGTGGCGGCGTGCCTAGCACTGTTGCCTTGCACTGCCAGTGTCTGGGTTCGATTCCCCGGGTCTGTGTGCATGGAGTTTGCATGTTCTCCCTGTACTTGGCAGGTCTCTTCAGGTGCCCCGCGATGGATCGGCACCCTGTCCAGGGTGTACCCTGCCTTGTTCTCAATGTTAGCTGGGATAGGCTAGAGGCTCCCCTGTATACACGATAAAGTGGTATAGATGTTGAGTGAGTGAGTGAATACAGTATACAGGTTTATGTTTACACTTGCAAATGACAAAGTTACCCGTGACATTCCTTTTTGTCCATTAACAAGAAGCAACATGCATATATATATATAGAGGTTCCTGCTATATATGACAGGAGTTCAGTACTCTTTTTTTTTTTTTTTTTTTAGATTTATTATCATAAAACAAAGTTGCATAACTACCATTAAACCATTAATACAGAAAGCCTAGCAAAAATATTACCTTAAGTCCAGTTTTATTGTCATTTCAGGCATATACAATTTATAATGCACAGTAAGATGAAAAAACTTTTCAGTATTTCTTAGCTTTTTTAAAGTACTAAAGTGTAGTACCTATTAGGGATGGCAGTGAACACATTATTTAGACAAAGATGAATTTGAACGTCATCACACTTATTACTTATGTATCAGTATTGTTTGAAAGGCACAATTACTTTCACAGTTTTAGTCAAAATTGTCCATATAGGTATTTAACAACACTGGATGCCAAGCAGGAACAATAACCCTTAGATGCGGCGACAGTGACTGTATAGTTACATTTTAATAATCCAGGTTACAGTAGTAAAGAACAGTCTGACAGTTACTGTAGTTGGGAAAATAGGTTTTATAGCTGCTAAACCCTAGGCAGGAAGAAAAAGTGCTAGTATAAATAAATGTGAAATATACTGTGGTGGACAAAAGTATTAAGACAACATATGCCGTGTTGCAATTTCTGTCGAGAACACAGTAAGTTTATACGCCATTTAAGCATGAAACAGGTTTAAATGCTACTTTACATTGCCCATTTCATATTTTATGGCTCTCCAAGTGGACTCATACTGCCTTGGGTGTGTATAGTCAGCGAGGTATGTTTATTAACATTTTTTTTCATGTGTATTTATATTTGGTTTCTACAATGTGTGTGTTGTGAATGTGTGTTTTTGTTTGCTACCATGTTTTAACAGTTGACTAAGTAAGAAGAACAAACCCATTATTAATGAAAGAACCACTGTGTCATGTATTTCCTTGAGGCAGTGATGTTAATGGATACATCACCACTGGACTTCTAGCACAGCAAAGAAGCCACATAAATCCACATGAAAAAATATTATCTTAAAAAATATATTTAGATGAACAGTCTGCTGGATTTAGGGCCTGTTTTAGTCATTTAACAGGGCAGAACAGTTTAGAGGGGTACAATATATTTGTGCGCAGCCAGGGAGTGTTTTTGGAGAGGCTGCATGACAAAAGTTTTATTCTGAACCTTCCAAGATCAAGACTTTTCTTACTGTGTTTTTTGTGTTTTGTTTTAAACTGCAGTGATGGTTTGAGTTATATTTCATCAGTTCATAAAAAAAAATTTATGTGGTGTATATCTTGCTGCATAATATATATTTCATCAATGGGAAGTTTAGTACTTTACTTTAAAGAACAACAACAATAATAACATTTTTGTAAATTAAAAGTATGATGTTAAGCTTCCTGAAATATAAAACCATTAAACAAGTACTTTGCTTTTACCATTAAACCTTGGATTGCAAGCATAATGGGCCCCGGAAGTGTGGTTGTATATCAAAGCACTTGTATATCAATGTAAATAATGGAAACTCCAATGATTCGTTCCATAGCCCAAAATGTTCATAAAAAATATTAATACAAAACATAAAGTAAAAATAAAAACAAATTAACCTGCACGTTAACTCTTAAAAGAATTATGACTGGTGTTAGACGATAGAAGAAGCAGGAGCAGAGGGGCTACTGTGTA
This sequence comes from Clarias magur, assembly GCA_013621035.1. Taxonomy (NCBI): domain Eukaryota; kingdom Metazoa; phylum Chordata; class Actinopteri; order Siluriformes; family Clariidae; genus Clarias; species Clarias magur. Next base: position 2,338,696 of record QNUK01000059.1, read on the forward strand.
GGATGCCTTACTCACACCACACGGATGTTGACTATACGAGTGACACACACTCACTAAGAGAATGTGAGACAATTACTGACAATCCCACAGCACGAGAGAGAGAAGAACCTTTGGCTCATTTAAGATCACATGACGTTCCGCAGACAATGCGTATATGTACTACAATACTCGTATATAAAGACTTTGCTCGTTGAACAAGTTAAAATTTATTTTAACAATTTTAGCCACTGTGTAACTGATTATCTCAACTATTTGGAGTTTTGCCAACTTAATCGGGTTTACAGTGTAGCAGTCAAAAAATACTCTAAAAATGCTGTGTTGTTTTTGTAAACACATTGTTGGGTTGTTTATGCTGGGTCAAAATTCTGGGTTATTTCGGGTACTTTAAACACATTGTTGGGTTGCTCATGTTGGGTCAAATGAGATGTAGTGAGTCATTTACAAATTAACATCTGGTTGGGTTATTTTGACCCAACAATTGGTTTATTCTTTATTATCTACTTCCTCCAAACGGCAGCCTGCAAAATGTTCGAAATATAATTGTTATTGTTTTACAAGCTGTCACGGCGTGCGCCTGTGATGGGCGTGTGCCCAATTCACAAAAAAAATAAAAAATAAATTGAGGTAATCAGTTACATCATAATTTTTAAGTTTGTTGAATTTGTTCAGCTAACTTGGAAAGTGTCAGTTCTACAAACTCATAAATGCCAAAACGTTCCGAATACTCAATTATTACTCATTCAATTATTTAAGTTTACAGTACTCAGTGTGTTTAATTACATTGGGCATTAGGGTTTACTGTGTAGTGATGAAGATAATCATGTTTTAGGGTTACTGTGTCTGCTTTACAATGTCAGAAACATTCAAATGCAAATAATTTACCCCTCCCCAGGTGTGAACCTGCAGTTCTCACCTATATATTCAGAGAAACTAAAATGCACCCCTTCCCACTTTAAGACCCTCTTGCATCTGAGGCTCTTCTGAAGACCTGCAGTGCTTCAGGCCTCTTTTTAATCTTCATTTTCTGAATTCCAGATTCTAAAATTGAAATTACCGTTTTTAATCCCTGGAATGGAAGACATTGAGATTTTCCTTATCATAACATGAATTGTATTGTTGTAATCACTCTATACACAATTTTCTTGGGTATTTATTTTTAAATAAAATATAAAAATTGAATACAAAATGAAAATAAAATAGACCATTTGTATTTTCATTTGTTGTGTATAGAGTGATTAAAAACAGTACAAGGCATGTTATGGTGAGGAAACTTTCCATCTCTTCCACACTGACTGATGTGCCTAACTTTCGTCAGCAGTAAGACCTATTGACACCTCTCAGTTGACCCCCCCCCCTACACACCAAAACACACAGAAAGCAGACCACTACATACATAAAAAATTACAAATTTACATAAAAGCAGACATTTCGCTTTTTATAAGTATATATTTTTCACATCTGTGAGGCAAGTATATACAGAGTTTCGGTTCATTTTCTGACGCGCTCAAGTTAGTGCACCCTGTTTTACTTTCATCATTTAAAAAAATCATAAGGGTTTCAACGAAAGAAGTCATTGTGACTGCACTTAAATAAAAGTGGAGTCTTATAAGGCTTGTTCACACGCTGTCCTCTCGCGGAGATCAAAGGGCGGCATTCCCCTTTTTAAAGTCTCTGGGGCGCGTCACATCACCCCGCTCGCGTGTCACTCTCCTTAGTAAACTCCACAGCGAGATGCTTTTTAAAGTCCAGTTTCCCTCAACAGACCCCGAGAAACACTCCCCGCTGTGTTTGATAGCGCGGAGAGAAGCTCGGGATCATTAGCGCCAATAACTCACCAGTTGTGCCTAGTTAGGCGGCCTCGCTTCTTCGCATACCTGCAGTGTGCACCTAGGCCGCCTACCTAGTGAGCTTCGGAATGAGTGAGGAGCGATATTGATTTGGGCGCACGCCCATCACAGGCGCGCGCCGTGAAAAGTATACATTTACTTTGCTTAAATTTGATGCAAATAAGAAACGACTATATGTATTACTGTGATTATATTTCATAAGGTTTTGACAGCGGCGGTACAGCGCAACGGGGGTCATTATTTATTAAAGAAAATTATGATCATAACATCGTACTGCATTTCATTCCCATACTACCGCAAAAACACAAGCGGGGCTGAATGACAACGACATCTGCTTACACAGTAGCACGTCCTAACAATGTTTTAATTTTATAGTAATTTAGTTTAATTTATTTCGGTATTATCTACTACAAATTTAAAGAACACAACATTTAAGATGACCCAAAACCCTACACTGTAAACCCGATTAAGTTGGCAAAACGCCAAATATTTAAGGCAATCAGTTACATTTTTTTCTTTTTTAAAATTAATGATAGTTCTGTTTATGTAAAATTGGAAACATAAATTTTTGAGTTTGTTGAACAAATAAAAAATATATATATTGCAGCCCATCCTGCACAGGAATGGAACCAAGGGTCTTCCGCATGGAAGGCGAGACACTTAACCACTGCGCCATGAGCTTCTATAGAGATTAAACGGGTGGAAGTTTTACTTAAGTTATTGTTACTTACATACTCAAACAATTATTTAGGTAAACAGCACTCAAACAATTACTCAAACAAATAATTGTACTCAAACAATTATTTAGGTAAACTGTACTCAATGTGTTTAATTACTTTGAGCATTAGGGTTTACAGTGTGCACGTGTAGGCTTTCTAATTACACCTGATAAAATCTAAAGGCTCACTGTGTTAACATTTACTTTGCTTAAATTCGATACTAATAAAATTTAATTCTACATTTGTACTGTAGTATTATTATGAATTCGTTTCAGTACAATGTTACACTTGATTTTATCCGCTACTACGTGCAGCTCTAAAGGAATGCTTTCTCTGCGTGCTTCAGTCTGCCACTCTGCCCACCGCCACCTTTCGCCCGCATGCCAGCTGGGCACTCCCAATGGACCAACACATGCACCTCTTCGCTCTTTTCCTTCTCTTTTTTTCCTTCCTACCTCCTTTAACCCTTTTTCTTCCCCGTTTTTCTTAAGAAAAATTACTTTTTTCACGCCTGTAAAATCTTGCCTTGTGTCCATGTATCTGTAGTACCACCTGTGCAATAAGATCAATCTCATTACAAGTACACAACCAATGACTAATTTTTCAAAGTTTTCAGTTAAATTGTCAAAAAAGGTATCTCTCTGTGGACCTTGAGGTCTGTTGTCAAAACCACACTGTGTACATGTTACACAGATGCCCTTTCTTTATTTTCAACAGAATTCTACATGTTTGTGATCTACAGTGCATGTGGCTTAGGATTTTACAGCATACATCAAGCATCTTGACAAATGCAATGAAACTTTTGTCCTCAACAATTGAAATTGGCTGGAGGTCCCTAACACTCATCTGTTCCAGGCATCTTGTTATTTCTGCAGCCCAGAGGGAATCTATTAAAAAGGGGAAAAAAATAATAGTCTTATGTCCTACAAGCTACATTACAAGTTTATGTGGGCACTATACCGCTCATAAAACTTTCAGTAGTTTGACTACATAGCCACAGGCAATTAATTAACACTTAAAAAGCATAATGTAATTTTAAATGTGTCATTAAGCCACTCGTCCAAAAATGTGTCAACCACTCTTGGATTAAAGTGATACATTTATGATAAAAGGATGGCCAATATAAGATACTGTAGATCATTTCTACAGATCATTTTCAAGTTTAAAATGAAAAATTACTCATACCTTTGAGTAATGCATATTAATTTCTCCATAAAATCAACATAATCCATACATTGATGAATATCTGTACTCAGTTGTCTGGCTTTTGTGCTGTGCTGTCATGTTGTTGCTACTAGGTGATTACATGTGCATGCAGAGGTAAAGGCAGGAATTAGACTGGGAGTTTATGTGCACAGCAATACAAACAGTTCTATTAAAATATTTAAATGGAATTAAAAAATTATAATAAAAATAAACCTAAACTGCTTTTCAAATTATTAAAATAATCTACCATTTACAAAGTTTATACCTGGATACTGCCTGCCTCTCTAAAAAACTTCACTGAGCGCACCCTGCCTCACTCTGACCAACTTGGGGGGAATTTGCCTCCTCTCTCTCTGCCGGTTCTTGTAACTCCTCGTGTACTTTAGGGATGCTGTTTTAATGTATTTTGACAGGTTTACGTATGCCATCATACCTTAAATGTCATCAGAATAAATGACATGTTTTGCTTCATTGATGTCTAGGACAGTAAAATAGCTGTAACATTTCGCTTCCTTTCTGTGATTGTGACTCACTGATGTTTTTTCTATAAATGTCTGACTACTGCGTTTTATGCAGGCTATGGGGATCGGAGATGCAATGTGAAAGGAAAAGTAATCCCTACCTTAAACACCAATACATCATGAATGAATAAATAGTAAAATCTTAGATGATCAAGTGAGGGACTTTTTTCCTTTTTTTTTTTTTTTTTACATGATTGTATGACTAGGGTGTCAGTAAACATGCAGTTAACTATTCAAAATGATCTCAGATAATTTCTAAGTTAGTTCTAAGTTCAAGTTTATATGTCATATGCATGTCAACACACGGCCAACAATACAATGGAATGCTTAGGACGAGAAGTGCCAGACAACTTGTATATATAGTACAGACCAAAAGTTTGGACACACCTTCTCATTCAAAGAGTTTTCTTTATTGTGTTCTTTAGCCCAAACAAGTCTCTTCTGCGTGTTGCCTGTTTCCTAGCAGATATTCTACCATGAAGGCCTGATTCACACAGTCTCCTCTTAAAGAGATGTGTCTGCTGCTAGAACTCTGTGTGGCATTGACCTGCTCTCTGATCTGAGCTGCTGTTAACCTGCGATTTCTGAGGCTGGTGACTCGGATGAACTTATCCTCCGCAGCAGAGGTGACTCTTGGTCTTCCTTTCCTGGGGCGGTCCGCATGTGAGCCAGTTTCTTTGTAGCGCTTGATGGTTTTTGTGACTGCACTTTGGGACACTTTCTAAGTTTCCCCAATTTTTCAGACTGACTGACCTTCATTTCTTAAAGTAATGATGGTCACTCCTTTTTTTCTTCACTTTTCTTGCCATAATACAAATTCAACCTCTTTGAATGAGAAGGTGTGTCCAAACCTTTGGTCTGTACTGTATGTATATATATATATATATATATATATATATATATATATATATATATATATATATATATATATATATAATGTGCAACATTTATTTTCTGTGTGTGCTCAACTCTGCCTGCATGCTCGCTCAACAAAACTACAAAAACCAGCCAATCACAGACTTACACACACGGCTTCTAATTGACTGTTCCTTCTCTATCAGCTGGCGCTATGGACTGCATAACTATAATTTGTATAGTGCTTTTAAAATGGTCATTCAAAAAAGCAGCTTTACAAAATCAAAAGGAAATTATAAGAAATTAACAGTATATTATTATATATAATTATATACAAATGAAAATTATATAAGGTAAATAAATAATGTATTTTTATAAATAATATAAATAAATATTATAGTATGTATATATTTCTTATTCAGTGAAGTATTAGTATATATTAGTATATATTTACTTATCTAATTATCCATATAGCTCATCGTTAGACTATATCAACTAAAATTTTAATCAGAAAACTCGGTCTCTTTACTTATAAACCTTTATTTAGAATGCTTCCCTTATGCAGTGGATAGTGCCAGCTGATAGAGAAGAAACAGCCAATCAGAAGTCGTGTGTGGAAGTGTGCAGTTTTGTAACGCTGGACAAAGTTGAGCGAGCGCGGAGAACATGTTGAGCGAGCAGGGGAGACATTGCACACGCAGAATCGAGCTGTTGAGCGTGCACTGGAGTGTCTGTTCTCAAAATGTCAAACCACGCTTAGAATTGTGGCAGGAATATAACGCCACAGTGTATGCATATATGTACAGTATGTGCATGACGTGTGTGTGTGTGGTGTCAAACACATATTGCACGTAATATTGTGTATTATTGGTCACATACTGATACATTAAAAAACACTTTTAATTATGATACACATAATTAAGATTACATTGCACAATGTAGATAAATAATTTAAGGTGTCCTAGTGCTACCATTTCTTTAAACAAGGACTTCTAATAGCCTGGTGATTGAAACTGTCCTTCAGTTTCTTAGTGCGTGCGGACAGGCTCCTCTACCGCCTACCAGATGGCAACAGAGAAAAAAGTCTGCGTGTGGGGTGGTTGTGGTCCCGGATGATGTAACGTGCTTTCTGCAGGTATCTTCTGTGGTATATATCCTGGATGGATGGGAGGGTTCTACCAGTGATGCCATGTTCCATTTCCACCACTTTTTGCAGTGCTTTGTGGCTTTGGCTGGAACAGTTCCCATATCATATACATCCAGTGCCCACAGGATACATCCCATCAGCAGGTTTTGAATGGTGCACCTGTAGAAGTCTGAGGGTGCTGGTCTTTATGCTGAACCTCCTCAGCTTCCGCAGGAAATAGAGACGCTGATGAGCTTTCTTTACCATGGTGTCAGTGTGTGTTGTCCAGGAGAAGTAATTTGTGATGTTGATGCCAAGGAATTTTGAAGTTCTTTACTCTCTCCACCTCAGCGACATCAATGTAGATAGGGGAGTGTCCATTATCATCTCCGTTGTTTTGATGACGTTCAGAAGAATGTTATTGTCTTTGCACTAGCTGGTTAGTGCCCTGACCTCTTCTCTGTAGGCAGTCTCATTCTGATACGTGATGAGATCTAGAATGGTTGTGTCATCCCAAACTTGTAGATGTAGTTTGAGCTATGTTTAGCAGTGCAGTCATAAGTGAACAGAGAGTACAGGAGAGGGCTAAGAACGCACCCCTGTGGTGCACCTGTACCGAGGGTTTTTGATGAAGTGTGGCTATTGATCTTCACCACCTGTGACCTGCTGGTCAGAAAATCAAAGATCCAGCAGCACATGGAGATATCCAGACCCAGATCAGCAAGATGTTAGCCAGCCATATTGTTTTTCTACAAGGTTTTGTTTCCAACAATTACAGTATTTTGCTTTTAAATGAACAATGGATCAAATAAGTAATACATACAATACAACAAAAAAACTGCACTTTCCAATTTCATGTTTCTTCTTTCTTTTTTATTGTTTTCAACAGTGTATATTAATACGGAAGACAGTCATATTATGATGGGACAAATACGCAATTATGAAGGCAGTAACATGTTATTTAGTTAGTTATGTAGATGTGTTTGTCCTGTTGGAAAACGAATGATGGTCATACTCGGTGCAAAATAGATGGGATGGCATGTCGCTGCAAAATGCTGTGGTAGCCATGATGCTTAAGTGTGCCACAATTTTGATTGAAATCTCCAATAATGCCACCTGGAAAGCGTCCCTATACCATCACACCTCCTCCTACATGCTTTACAGTGGGAACCCTGTATTCAGAAACTGTCTGTTTCCCCTCACTACACTACCATTTTACAGGTTTGTACACATTTTCAATTCCATAATCTTTCCTGAATTTTTTTTCTTTATATATTTTTTTGTCAACATATTCTTATTGTAAGCTGATATAATTGTATAATTGAAAAGTATTAAATATGTGTTCTACAAAACATTGTCAGAAAACATTTTGAGACACAACTTGGTTAATTTCTGTCGGGAGGCTTCCAGTGAGCTATACAGTTAGATAGAGATAATGTGAAAACACAATTTTAAATGTAATTGTATAATATAATTGATATTTCAATTGATGATAAAATTTAATCACTTACAGTAAGTACAGTTTCCTTGCACCTCCAGAGTTGAGGTTTAAATCTCACCTACTCTCCAATTAGAGTTTGTGTGTTCTCCGCGCTTAGTGGGTTTCCTTAGAGTACTCTGGTTTCCTCCCATTGTCCAAAGACATGCACCATAGGCAACACCAACTTTTTCCAAACCCATTGAGGGTGTACCCTGCATAGCTTCCCTGTAATCGGTCCCAGGACCCCTGTGCAAAGGATATGTGGAATAGATAATGGATGTGTGAATGGAAGAAATATATCAGTCTCAATAACCGATCTCTGTATATACAGCTGACTGGCCACAAATCGCTCTGGTATGTGCTGCTACATGTTATCACATACTTTATCATTTGTTATCTTGTTTTTTTAATCTTATTTGTCTATTGTAACATCCTCCTGTCACCTACAAAGAATTGTGGAAATTGCACCAAACATGTACTATACTTTATTTTAAAGGGATCAAACACAATCTTCTGATAACAACACTGGAACTGTTAGGATTTTCTTCGTCTTTTCCCCTTTCTTCTGTCCTTTTTTCAAGTTGTTATTAATATGCATACTGGAGGCTTTAAGAAAGATATTCACTCGCATATTAATATACACAGAAAGCATATAAGAAACATTATGGTAGCTAGGACATGGTTAGAAGCTAACTGTGAATGGAGGAGTAGTCATGGAGAAGGAGCCGGTAAGAAGTCAATGTTTACACCTATGTGTGGTTAATGAGAAGCATATTTATATGCTTGCATTTCAGTGACACATGGGGTACCAGGGGGAGAGAGAGCTGGCAGTTCCATAAATGAGCCCATAAATCGGTCTCCTAACACTGAGTGCTCTCAACATTTTCACTATGTGGAGGAGTTGTATAATAATTTCACAATGGTCTCAGTCATAAACTGGCAAATGGTGCATAAGTGTGGCAGTTTTAACATGGATATGGGAGAACATTTAAAATAAATCAGATTAGTTTACAAATTCTATGATATACTGTGAATATACACTACATAGTGTGCAATGTTGTTCATCCTGTATATTAAACAAAAAATAATCAATAGAAAAGGAATTCACATTGATTTTCCAAAATGTCCAAAATATGGTATACTAGAATAAAAATTAGGTACAGTATGATAGAAATGTGATTCACATCTCAACAGACATCTCTGTGTAAGTTTACCGTTTATGTGAGTGTGTACGCTACAATTTATTACTTAAGCAAACCCAGTACTATTCAGGCTCCAGAGAAGTTATATGATTGCACATATATGTGTAGAACTGTAAAATAGGGCCAATTCAGTAATATTTGAGAATCCACAGGAGTTTATATAGGTGTCGAGAGTGTGTGATGGGAACTAACTCAGTATTTGCGGGGCCATTCCCTTATGGCTCTAAAAGGTGTGTCAAAATCCAACACACCCACTGGCAGCAGAAGATTAATGTCTTCTTCAGGGAGGGAAAAAAAAAGCTGTGATGGAGAGGTCAAGAGGCACAAGTGCCTCACAGTACCACTAACCAAGCATAATAACATTTTAGCTTGCACTGAAACTTTTGAGAGTTAATTATCTCTAAAGATGAGGGAATTTAATTAAGAAAAAACACTAAGGGCTATACACATACTCTAAACACAAATGCACAATATTAAATGGATTAACTAATTCCTGTGTTTATGTATAGTGTGTTTGCATTTTTTTTTTTTTTTTTTTTTTTTTTTTGTGGTGTGATTCCACAAGGAGAAACCCCTAAGGACACTATCAGGATTTGGGTTTTATTTTCAATTTGCAACATTCCACACTCCAAAGTTCATATTTAAAATAACACCCAACAATTATTTCATGCACACACACACCTTGTAATCAGCCACTCACTATTGGTTTATTATAAAATAGCTAAAGACCAGGCCTGAAGGCCCAACTTCGCCTCTTGCATTTGTTCTTCATGACTAGAATGAACGATTCTTTTGCAATCGTGGATATCTAGTGTTTAAATAATGCATAGTGCTGTATAATTAAGAATAAAAATCTAAGACTATTAGTGAAAATGGTCCGATTTTGCATTGTTTTTTATTTCAATAATTTTAATTATTGACAATGATAGTATGCACTCAAACTGGCACAGTTTTCATAAGTTTGTAAAAAATCTCATGATTCATGTTATTCCTGCATGACAATATGCCAAAAAGCAACTTAAGCCCTATCCGCATGGGATAAGTATTATCTGGGTACGTTGTGTGATTTAGAAACTACCCGAACTAAGCAAAGCCTGCGATTTTACTTGAATTTACTGACTTATATCCTGGATATGATGTCAAGTCTTTGTGTAATTTCAAGCTTCTTGATTTATTTGGAAGACATTAACCTCAAAGGTAAAAACCTTTAAAAAATTATATCCTTGACACTGACAGGAATGAATGGGAGTGAACCCAATAGCAGACAGTTTTTTTCTTAAGAGGCTTTATTAAAGTCCAAAGACGTTTAGCGTATTGCACGAGAGTGAATGAATGACCAGACAGTATGAGAAAATCCCCAGTGAGTGGGGGCATGTTGACATGAGGGAATCACCACAAACCCGGAAGTAGAGCGCAAGATGGGATTTCCAAAAGAATGTGTGACCATGAATGAAGGCGCAGAGTATGTATGATCGGTCTGGGTGTTAGTCTGAGGATGATGGCCAGAGGACAGGCTGGGAGTAGCTCCAACCAGTTTGCAGAATGCCGCCCAGAACTGGGCAGAGAACTGGGGTCCGCGATCAGAGACGATAAGGCGAAAACACAGGGATGCCATGCAGGCTAAAGACATGTAGAACGAGTAGCTCTGCCGTTTCTTTGGCAGAGGGGAGTTTAACCAGGGGAACAAAGTAGACAGATTTGGAGAAGCCGTAAACAATGGTCAAAATTCAGATGTAGCCATCAGAATCTGGGAGTCCTGTGACAAAGTCTAAGGGGATATGGAACCAGGGTCTGTGGGGCACTGGAAGTGATCTGAAGAGGCCTGCTTGTGGCTTATTTCTGGACTTGTTGCAAGCACAGATGTCGCAGACGGCAAACCAACGAATGTCATCTCTGAAAAGCATCACCAAAAGCATTGCTGTACCAGGGCGAGGGTGCAAGCTCCGATAGGGTGATGGGCTAATCTTAAGATATGCCCCCATTCTAGAACTTGGGGAAGAGCTACTGGTGGTACAAAGAGTTTCCCCAGGGGTGTCTCTGGGGATCTGGGCTCCTGTTCCAATGCCCGATTAACTTGAGCCTCAATGTTGAGGGAAGTAGCTCCAATAAGACATTGTGATGGCAGAAATTGAGAAATCCAGGCCCGACCCACTTGCATGGGTTCCGGGTCTGACCTGGGGCTTGGCGATGAGATAGGGCTGGGAGGATGTAGGGATGGAGCTGAGGGTCTCAGTCCAGAGGAGGGCTGCGGGGCTCAAGGTTGACATCTCTGTGTTAGACGTGCGTCCATCTGCCCTGCTAAATCCAAGAGATCGTTTAGATCACTGGGAAGTTCCTGGCTGATCAGGTGGTTCTTAACAGGAATAGGCATCATAAAGTGCTTAGGCGTCCCAGTTTATAGACGCTGCCAGCGTGCGGAACTTAAATCATAGTTCATAATCATAGGCAAAACAAGAACCTAGACGAAACTCCAGTAGATGTCTAGCTGCCTCTCTGCCTGAGTGGGGGCAGTCTAATATCTTTTTTGTTTTCTCAGTGAATGATTTAAAAGAGGAGCAGCATGCATCATTAGCGTCCCAAACCGCAGTCCCTTATTCACGAGCTCGGATAGTGAAGAGTGTGATCATATAAGCCACCCTTGAGCATTCAGTAGGGAAGGAGAACACTTGGAGCTCCAACAACAAAGAGCATTGGGAAAGAAAGGAGCGACAAGTTCTGGGTTCACTGTTCTATGGTTGTGGGTTCATGACGTGGGGTGTGCACTGGGACTGGAAGAGGGTTAGTTAAGAGTTGCTGAAGTTGAATGGTGATGGAAAAAAGAGATTGGGTCACCGGCTGGATGCTCAAGCCGGGGTTCATGACGTGGGGTGTGCACTGGGACTGGAAGAGGGTTAGTTAAGAGTTGCTCAAGTTGAATGGTGATGGAAAAAAGAGTTTGGGTCACCGGTTGGATGCTTTGTTAGTGAGAGCCCAGCAGCGCCCCCTGCCCCCTGGTTGCGAAAATGCCTGCCTTAACTGATCTAAGTCGACTGGGTTTGTCATGGCCAATGTATACTAGAATGGGCGGGGATGAACGGGAGTGAACCCAATAGCAGACACTTCCTTCAATCCAGAGATGTTTGGCGTATTGGCACAGCAGGAGTAGAGGAGAGAAGCTGTGCGCGAGAGTGAATGATTGTGTGGGAAATCCCTGGTGACATGAGTGGGGGACGTGAAGGAATCACCACAAACCCAGAAGTAGAGCACGAGGTGGGATTTTCAAAAGATTGTGTGTTCGTGAACAAAAGGCAGAGTATGTGCGATTGCCGCGTCTGATATTTGGTAGTTATTCCGGCCAGGAAAGAGATCCTGAGCGTGATCCTGAGCTCTTGCCTGCGGCCCGGGGACACGGAAGTATCCACAAGCACAAACACGCAGGTTGAGAGAGACCTTGTGAATGGAGGAATGGAGGGGGCTGAAAACCTGAGAGATCCGATGACTGTTTCAAAGTAAAGACGTGAAGGCGTCGTGGAACTTTTTATGTTTTTTTAAAGCAGAGAGTAGAATGCCAGGTGCGCTCAGGTAATCAACTCAGGGAGCAGAGAAAACCTTGGGAAAACCTTATGTACTACATATTGCATTCTCACTACTGTAATATTATCACAGGACCTCTGTGTTTGGCTAAATATTGTAAATACGGGGGAATTTTTACTTTACAAATTACAGGCAAGGCTGATTTACATGGGATTAAAATCACAGAAAACCTCCACAATTATTACAAATGACTAGAGGTTCCCAAGTAATACTAATCCAGTGCGAATAAAGCTTTAGAAAGTTGCTGAATGCATGACTCTCTCTTTCATTTACTACGGGGTAAATGAAAGAGAGAGTCATGCATTCAGCAACTTTCTAAAGCTTTATTCGCACTGGATTAGTATTACTTGGGAACCTCTAGTCAATGTGCTCAAGTCCAAAATATGCAAATAACCCTGATGTGATTTATTCCTGTTACCATGGCTGTTTCATACACCGTGGTATCAATATTTGACTGTCGATGTTATTTTTGCGTTATTATAAGAATTAAATGCAGTAGGCTGTTATGATCATCATGATGTTCTTTAATAAATAACGAAAACATTTTAACAAATTACATTTTTACATCCCAGGAGCACCTCAGTTGTGCTGTACCACCTGGCAAAACCTTATAAAATATAAGTGAAACATTAAATGAATTTACAATCACACTACTAAAATTACAGTACAATTTTAGAATTTAAATTAATTATAGGCGTTTCTTATTTGCATAGAATTTAAGCCAAGCAAATGTTAACACAGTGATATTTTATAATGTATAACACTCGTGGAGCCAGAAAAAGTGGATGTGGTGTTGTCAGATTGACGTGCAAAAACTGTATAATAAAACTAATTAAACTACATACCCTTTATAAAGCTCTACTTTATTTAATTGCACTCTTAATGACAGCAAAACTATATGATTTTGTAAATTAATGAACAGAGCTCGCTTTTCTTTATTGGTTTCGGTGAACTTGAGCGCATCAGAAAATGAACTATGTGTATACTTGCCTCACAGACGTGAAAAATATATACTTATAGAAAGAGAAATGTCTGCTTTTATATAAACTAAAGGAAAATTAATTTTAGATTATGTAATTCGTATGAAATGTGAATTATAGGCGCATCCACTGCGGCGGAGATGACGAGATCACATGATCACTTTCATCACTACAGCTAAAAATAAAGAAATCACAAATTCATCAATGAATTATTAAAATGGTCAGAGTCAGTCTCCTTGCTGTTTTTCCCCAACACATTCATAATCATTAGTCTACTTCTGCCGGTGCGCTCTGGAAAACTTTGTGTGCGGTTGAGAGCTGATTATATTAAAATGCTCTTTGTCGACTACAGCTCAGCATTTAACACCATAATTCCCTCCACACTCACCACCAAGCTGGAGCACCTGGGACTCAGCTCATCTCTGTGTCAGTGGCTCTCCAATTTCCTAATTGGCAGATCACAGGCAGCAAGGATGGGCGGCCATGTCTCAGCCTTCATCACTCTCAGCACTGGAGCCCCCCAGGGTTGTGTTCTGAGCCCTCTACTGTACTCACTGTACACGCACGACTGCGTAGCCTCTACCAACTCGACCACCATCATCAAGTTTGCTGACGACACGTGGTGGGCCTGATCACTGACAACGATGAGACGGCCTACCTGAAGGAGATTGGAAATCTGGAAAACTGGTGCCAGAGGAATCTCCTTCTAAACGTCAGCAAGACAAAGGAGTTGATAGTGGACTTTAGTACAAAGCAGAAGAGGAACTACCAGACCCCCTTCATCAATAAGAGCCCAGTCGAGAGAGTGGACAGCTTCCGATACCTTGGTGTTGACATCACGCAGGACCCGTCATGGTCCTGTCACATCAACACCGTGGTAAAAAAGGCCCGGCAGCGTCTCTACCACCTCAGGCGCCTGAGAGACTTTATACTGCTTAGGAACTTCTATTCTTGCACATATGACACTTTAGAGCATATTTGCACACACCTGGACATCCGTTCTATTCACTCCATTTCCCACATAAATTTCCACAATTTTATATTTTCACAATTCTATATTTTCACAATATTATATTTCTATATTTTCTATTTTACAACTAGTTTTTTTTCTTATTTTTCTTATATCTTTCTTATAGTGTATATTTTGTATTATACTTATATTTTATTCTTTCTTAGTTAAATGTATTGTTTCTTATTTAAATTTACTTTAAATTTCTCAAATTTACTTTTTGTTTGTAATATTTATTATTTCCTATTAATACTCTTTGTTTTAAGGCTTTTAATGCCTTGTCTAAGCATTTCACTGCATATCGTACTGTGTATGACAGTGTGTGACAATTAAAATTTGAATTTTTTATTATTAGACTACGTAGGAAGAGGATCACGACTCAACATCCCGAGCCCAAACCACATTTAAATTAAATTAACAAATAGTGTAAGTAAACAACAATAGCCCAAGTTTACAAAAGCATTTTTATTTTAATTATAAATGATAATCCTGCATTTATTTTTAGGTGTGCCAGCTGCTAGTGTTCTTATATGGCTCTTTGTCAGGATACATCGTTTAGTGACAAGTCTGCAAACGTCCATGTTAAACAGGTACATCTGTATAAATAAATTGTTTAAATGAATGTATGTTGAGCTATTGATCAGTGATTTATGTAAATGACTGTTCATATGTAAGTAAATGCTCATTGCTGAAAAGCACACACAGTAACATTAAAAGAACAACATAGTATAAATAGGAATAAGAGGCCATAAGAGGAGATTATACTACATAAATATTATGTACAACAAAATTTCTCTGCTCTCTCGAAAACTTTATGCGAGCGGTTGCTGAGTAGACTACGTAGGAAATTAAAGAGGAGAATTACGGTGCTGGCTCAACACCCCGAGCCCAAACCTAATTTAAATCAAATTAACAAATGTAAGTAAAGAACAATAGCCTACAATCAATGATTTTTTTTAATACTATAAAAATAATCATGCATCTATTTTTAGGCGCGCCAGCTGTTTTTAATACAAAATCTTATAATGCCCACATTACATCATACATTCCCTATCTTAATATTTTACCTATTTATTTAAACTATTTAAACCATTAAACTATTTATTTTAATATTTAATTATTATTCAATTTACTTAAAAAGAAATACATTTAATAACTAGAACAATACATTTTTTAAAATATTATTGATTAAATGTGGGCTGAAAAATCTGTTGTCCTCAAAAATTTAACAGATGAGTACTGTCCATCATTCTGATATACAGTATGCTGAAGAAGCTCCCAGGTGGGAAGACTCTGTGTAGTTAACATCGAAGACAATTAAAAAAAAAAAAAACATCAACAGCCTCCACCCACACAGCCGCGATATATTATACTATATCAAAGAATACCCGTTAGAAATACCCCAAATAAAATACCTCTGCTGTTTTAACAATTACGGAAACATTACAGCCAGCAGCAGTTTTCAGAAATTCTTTCTGAGGTGATGCTGCGTTGGGCACAGCCAAATTTATAATTAAAGAATAGCTGCAAACGTATTAACTTAAACAAGCTTCTGATGATTAGATAAAGTCCACCCAAGTGCTGTGTAAACATGTGCTTCAATGGAAAAAGAAAATTAAATCTGACTTTTTCTATTAAGAAAATTATATGGCCAATATCATTAATATGCTGCTCTCATTTTCCTTTCCTTATGAGTTCTAATGAAAACTTAAAAATAAGAAAAATTTAAACTAGATACATTTTTACACTGTATGAGAAATAAGTAAAAAACAAGAAATGGTTGCGGTCCTGTTTACAAAGTAAGTCATATTTATGTACTACATATTGCATACAATTAGTTTTGCTTCCCTTTGACCTAATTTTGAGATATTTGTAAAATTTTGACATTACTTCAAGGAGCCTATTGTCACGTCACGTCTGATTCACCTGTTCACTTCCGCTCCAGATTCCATTGCACTCCACTCCTTTGATTTCACTGGCTCACTCTCTGCTCTCCACACACCTGTTGCTCATTTCAATCATGGCTCTGCTCTATTTAACCTGCTCACTAACAACCTCCCATTGCCAGATTATTGAGTGCCTTACCAGCCCAATATTCCCGCGTCTTGTCTCGTCTCAGTCTGTTTTGTTATCGACCTCGCTTAGTTTTGACCACGCTTTCGCTTCTCGTTATCGGATCATTGTTATTTGGAGATTTCCCGTTGCCGACCACTTACCTGCCACCGACCACGAACCTGGATCACGGACCTCCTCTCGTCACTCCGGCTTCGACCCTCGTCCGTTTCACGACCGCGATTATTGCTCGCTCCTCGCCGAGCTCACGCTCCGTTTTTCCACTGGCTCAGGTTTCACCAGCCCACACCGGCATTCATCGCGAGGCTCTCCCTTTCTCCTCCACGCCGGCTCTGCACGCTCTTGCTTCTCAGCGCTCGCACGCTGGTATACATCTCGGGTTACACAGCGGCGCTGCGCACTTCCGCATTCCCTCAAGGCTGACGTCACGCATCTTGCCGCTCGCCTCGACGCTCTCGTGCCGGCTATCTGTGCTTCCGCATTCCATTGAGGCTTTCGCCGCTCACACCGCAGCTTGGAATTCACGCCAAGGCTTTGAGCCTCCATATTATCAAATCAGTCAGTCACAAGCACTCCAAGATACAACTACTCTTCGGAACACATTGCCTGCATCTGCACTTGGATCCACCACGCCCCCTACCGAGCCTGACAGAATAATCTGGCCACAGATGGATCCAGCAGAGGCCGCTCACCTGAGGGGGGCACTAGAGAGTCAAGGACTCCTCTTAGGCAACCACCAACTGGAAATCACCCAGATCTCAAACACGCTCCAAACCATCACTGAAACCCTGCAGCTCCTTTCCACACAGATCCGGAATCAACCCTCGGCATACAATTCCCAGCAACCTCTGGTGATGCCTTCTCCCACCCTGGAGCCACGCCTTCCTGCCCCACCCACCTATGGTGGAGATCCAGCCATGTGTCGCTCTTTCTTGTCTCAATGTTCCCTCGTCCTAGAACTACAGGCTATGTCTTTCCCCACTGAACGCTCCAAAGTTGCCTACATCACCACCCTCCTTACTGGAAAGGCGAGGGAGTGGGGAACGGCGTTGTGGGATGCCCAAGTTCCATGCCGCACCACTTACCAAGCTTTCACTGACGAAATGAGGAGGGTTTTCGACAATGCTTTCACAGGTCGTCAGGCGGCAGCCCAGCTACTCCAACTACGTCAGGGAACTCAGTCCGTTACAGACTATGCCATAGATTTTTGGACTCTGGCTCCCTCTTGTGGTTGGGGCGATCGGGCGCTTTTCGACTGCTTCCTTCACGGACTCTCTGAGTCAGTCAAAGACGAGCTCGCAGCTCGGGAACTTTCCCCTGAACTACAGGGACTCATTGACCTTGCAACCCGCATTGACATCCGTAAACGGATGCGGCAGAGGGAACAGCAGTCACACTCCACACCACGCACCTCAGGGACCCCTTTGGCTGCTCCTGACCCATCTTCTGAACCCATGCAGATCGGCCGCACGAGCATTTCGCCAAGGGAGCGTCAGCGCCGCAGGGACGACAGCGCCTGCTTCTATTGCGGTCAGACTGGCCACGTGGTGCGACACTGCCCACTAAAAGGGCAAGGCCCCCTCATAATTCTGGGAATACAGGGGGCCCCAAAGTCTGATTTTTCTTCAGACCAACGGTCTTGTTTCCCTGTCACCCTGATTCATGGCAACCAATCCCACGTCACCCATGCCTTAGTAGACTCCGGGGCAGACAAGAACCTGATTTCCTCTGCTACTGTCACTGAGTTCCAGATCCCAATCACCCCTTTACGCCAACCCTTTACGGTTCAAGCCCTCGACGGTAGCCGTCTCTCACCCATTTCCCACCGCACCATCCCCGTTAACCTACAGGTTTCAGGTAATCACATGGAAACCATCACTTTCCTGACCGTCCATAATGCTCATGCCCCCATTGTTCTGGGACTCCCTTGGCTAAGGCTACACAACCCGCACATTGATTGGGTTAAGCGGAGTATACTGGATTGGAGCCCCACCTACCTCTCGTCATGCCTTCACTCCGCTACCATGGGCCGCCGCTCGTCTGCGCCACGAGAAGAGGATCTTGACCTCATCAAAGTTCCTACAGAGTATCACGATCTACAACAGGTGTTTAGCAAGTCCCGGGCCACCTCGCTACCACCTCACCTCATCGTATGATTGTGCTATAGACCTCCTTCCCGGCACATCTCCACCCAAGGGACGACTCTACTTCCTCTCTCGTCCAGAGAGAGAGGCCATGGAGTACATCAGTGAGGCGCTTGCAGCAGGGATTATCCGCCCATCCTCATCACCGGCAGGAGCAGGATTTTTCTTTGTGGAGAAGAAAGACAAGTCCCTCAGACCCTGCATTGACTACAGAGGATTAAACGAAATCACAGTCAAGAACCGTTACCCTCTTCCTCTGATGTCTTCCGCGTTCAAACTCCTTCAGGATGCCCGCCTATTCACCAAGCTCGACCTAAGGAATGCCTACCACCTCGTCAGGATAAGGGAAGGGGACGAGTGGAAGACGGCCTTTAACACCCCTACTGGCCACTACGAGTACCTGGTGGTTCCTTTTGGCCTGACCAATGCCCCAGCAGTTTTCCAGGCCCTCATTAATGACGTCCTGAGAGACTTCCTCAATGTCTTTGTTTTTGCTTACCTCGACGACATCCTGATCTTTTCACGTTCCATCAAGGAACACAGGTTGCATGTACGTCAGGTTCTACAGCGGTTGCTTGAGAACAAACTCTACATTAAGGCAGAGAAATGTGAGTTCCACTCCACCTACACCTCCTTTTTGGGGTATTCCATCTCCCCGACAGGAATCCAAATGGACCCCACCAAGGTTAAGGCGATCACAGATTGGCCATCACCCGCTTCAAGACG
The DNA here is from genome assembly GCA_013621035.1 of Clarias magur. Taxonomy (NCBI): domain Eukaryota; kingdom Metazoa; phylum Chordata; class Actinopteri; order Siluriformes; family Clariidae; genus Clarias; species Clarias magur. The sequence continues at coordinate 2,358,157 of QNUK01000059.1, forward strand.
GGAACTCCAACGATTCCTGGGGTTTGCTAACTTCAACCGCCGCTTCATCAGAAGTTATAGCACAGTGGCAAGCCCACTCATAGCTCTCACCTCGTTCAAGACCCAGTTTAGGTGGAACTCGCTGGCCGACGCAGCCTTCAAGGAACTCAAGCAACGCTTCACCACGGCACCCATTCTCAGATTTCCAGATCCGTCACGTCAGTTCGTTGTCGAGGTAGACGCATCCGAAACTGGGGCGGGGGCAGTCCTGTCACAGAGATCCCCCGAAGACAATAAGCTCCACCCTTGCTCCTTCTTTTCTCGCCGTCTCACACCCCCCGAACGAAATTACGGCATTGGGGATCGGGAACTCTTGGCGGTCAAACTAGCGCTTGAGGAATGGAGACATTGGTTGGAAGGGGCGGAGCACCCTTTCCTTGTGTGGACTGACCACCGGAACCTCGAGTACTTAAAGACAGCTAAGAGACTGAACTCACGCCAGGCACGCTGGTCATTATTTTTCTCCCGTTTCCGGTTCACGCTGTCTTACCGCCCGGGCTCCAAGAATGCCAAGCCCGATGCCCTCTCACGACAGTTTTCAACCCCTCAGGACACACCCTCACCAGCAACTATCCTTCCTCCTCATTGCCTTGTGGCCACGACCCGACTAGAAGTGGAGCATCTAGTCCAGCAGAGACTTGAACACGAACCAGGTCCCAGTAACGTTCCCCCAAACAAACTCTTTGTCCCCGCTTCTGTACGTCCTCAGGTGTTGGACTGGGGCCATAACTCCAGACTCGCTTGTCATCCTGGGGCAGCACGCACATTGTTCCTCCTACACCAAAGCTTTTGGTGGCCTACCATCAAGGAGGACGTCAAGAGCTTTGTAGCATCATGCGATGTCTGTTCTCGCAACAAGAACACCAATCGACCACCTGAGGGACTACTCAGGCCCCTCCCCATCCCACACCGTCCCTGGTCTCACATCTCCATCGACTTTGTCACAGGATTGCCACCCTCTCATAACAACACCTGCATTCTGACCATAGTAGATCGCTTTTCCAAGTCGGCTCATTTCATCCCGCTGCCCAAGCTCCGCTCCGCCAAAGAGACGGCCGAACTCCTGGTTAATCACATTTTTTGACTCCACGGACTCCCCAGCGACATTGTTTCTGACAGGGGGCCCCAGTTCTCTGCCCGATTCTGGAAGGTTTTTTGCAAGCTCATCGGTGCCTCCCCCAGTCTCTCATCCGGTTTTCATCCCCAGACTAACGGGCAAACAGAAAGGATGAACCAGGAACTCGAGAAGGCCCTAAGGTGCATGGCCTCCCAGGACCCGTCCTCATGGAGTCGCTTTCTACCATGGATCAAGTATGCCCATAACACTCTTCCTACATCATCCACAGGCATGTCCCCCTTCCACTGTTGTCTGGGTTATCAACCTCCCCTCTTTCCTTCCCAGGAGGAGGAGGTGGCAGTTCCCTCAGCTCTGAACTTCATCCGCCGCTGCAAGAGAACATGGCAACGAGCCCGTAACCAACTGTTACGCACCGTGAGCACCTTCCAGCGACAGGCTAACCGCCACCGGTCACCAGCACCCAGGTACCGCATCGGCCAAAAAGTCATGTTAGCCAGACGGGATCTCCCCCTCAAAACATTATCCAAGAAGCTCTCTCCCAGATTCATCGGCCCTTTCACTATTAACCGCACCATTAACCCATGCTCGGTCCTTTCGCTACCTCTTTCCATGCGCCGAATAAATCCCACCTTCCACGTCTCTCAGATTCGCCGCCTGGTTCCCTGCCCACTATCTGCACTTCCTCAACCCCCCCCCACCCCCCCGACTAATAGATGGGGGCGAAGCTTTTACCGTCCGCAGGCTCCTCAAGGCTCGGAGACAGGGACGTGGCCTTCAGTATTTGGTAGACTGGGAGGGCTACGGTCCCGAAGAAAGGAGCTGGGTACCTGCTAGATTTATACTTGACAAGACGCTGATCAGCGACTTTCATAGACTTCATCCCGAAGCACCCGCTAGAACGCCTGGAGGGCGTTCGTAAGGGGGGGGGGTACTGTCACGTCACGTCTGATTCACCTGTTCACTTCCGCTCCAGATTCCATTGCACTCCACTCCTTTGATTTCACTGGCTCACTCTCTGCTCTCCATACACCTGTTGCTCATTTCAATCATGGCTCTGCTCTATTTAACCTGCTCACTAACAACCTCCCATTGCCAGATTATTGAGTGCCTTACCAGCCCAATATTCCCGCGTCTTGTCTCGTCTCAGTCTGTTTTGTTATCGACCTCGCTTAGTTTTGACCACGCTTTCGCTTCTCGTTATCGGATCATTGTTATTTGGAGATTTCCCGTTGCCGACCACTTACCTGCCACCGACCACGAACCTGGATCACGGACCTCCTCTCGTCACTCCGGCTTCGACCCTCGTCCGTTTCACGACCGCGATTATTGCTCGCTCCTCGCCGAGCTCACGCTCCGTTTTTCCACTGGCTCAGGTTTCTCCAGCCCACACCGGCATTCATCGCAAGGCTCTCCCTTTCTCCTCCACGCTGGCTCTGCACGCTCTTGCTTCTCAGCGCTCGCACGCCGGTATACATCTCGGGTTACACAGCGGCGCTGCGCACTTCCGCATTCCCTCAAGGCTGACGTCACGCATCTTGCCGCTCGCCTCGACGCTCTCGTTCTGGCTATCTGTGCTTCCGCATTCCATTGAGGCTTTCGCCGCTCACACCGCAGCTTGGAATTCACGCCAAGGCTTTGAGCCTCCATATTATCAAATCAGTCAGTCACAAGCACTCCAAGATACAACTACTCTTCGTAACACATTGCCTGCATCTGCACTTGGATCCACCACGCCCCCTACCGAGCCTGACACCTATTGTAACTGTCATGGTAGTTACTAGTGTTAAAATAGAAAAGAATTGAATTTAAAACCAGTTTCAAAGCAGACCCAGCAAACTGGGGCATTTAAAAAAAATCAATTTTTTCCCCTAGGTACATAATTAACACATTGTGTCTATTATAAACAAGAAAGAACAAGACATCAGGTCTCCTGGATGGTATGGAAACATTATTGATCTACCAGTTCCTACTTGTGACTGTGTTTCCATTCGATGCCCTGGTCCAGAACATTATTTAATCACCTTCAATTTTACAAGTGATTATTCCACAGTGTATTTAAATGGCTTATTCACTTCACTTCATTACAAGGTTTTGCCACTTTCCAGAAATAAATCTGTTTTTGACATGTTTCACTTTGTTTTTCAAAAAATATTTTTTTTTGTAGCATATAATGACTTCCAGTCTCTTGAATGTTTAGGAAATCAAAGTACATTTATACACATTAGTGAAAATCTATACTTGCTGTTCAGCACAATGATGCAATGCTGCGTGCTTTTTAATAAAGTGAGATGCTGGGCAATATTATTATTATTATTAAATTAATATTATATTAAAGTAACGAGTCAAGTGTCGTTGAATGTAACAGAGTAAGAGTAGTGTTCTTTAAAAATCTACTCAAGTAAAAATAAAGTATGGTGCAGTAAAACTACTCATAGAAGTATTTTTTTTTTTTTTTTTCAAAAAGTTACTTAAGTAAATATAACAGAGTAAATGTAACTGGTCACTACCCACATCTGATTAAAGCAAGCTTGAGGTAACAGTTGAGTTAAATTCCTTTTTATTTATATAGCGCTTTTGACAATGGTCATTGTCTCAAAGCAGCTTCATAAAATTAAAAGAAAATTATGGAAATGTGTATGAATCTTAATGATCAGATTATCCCTAATGAGCAAGTCGAGGGCAATAAGAAAAAACGTCCTGAGAAAACATGACGTAGAGACCTTGAGGAGAACAAATAATACATATTTTTTGTAGCATATATTGACTTCCTCTCTCTTGGATGTTTAGGAAATCAAAGTACATTTATACACATTAGTGAAAATCTATACTTGCTGTTCAGCACAATGATGCAATGCTGCATGCTTTTGAATAAAGTGAGATGCTGGGCAAGATGTCTTTTTGCAGAAAGCACTATTGATTATTTTACAGCAGACAGCCTCCAGACAGCTCTTCCAAATTACAGAATCATTGAATGTTCACCCTACCCATGATTATGTTTACTTTTTTGTCTTGTGCTAGATTCTATTCTCTTTTTACTAAAATTCAGCACATATTCATAAAAAGAAATGTAATGGAATGCTCCTTTATTAGCTTGGCAATACATTCAAGGTTAATGAGAATGTGAGCAAAGTAATTAAAATAATTCATTTGAAAAGCAATCTTCTTCTTCTATTATTATTATTATTATTATTATTATTATTATTATTCATTGCCAACCATAAATTCAATTAAAATATATTTCTTATTTTACTTACTTTCATTGTGTCAAAGCAGCTTTAAATGCTTTTTATATATAAAAATAAAAGCCAGAGGTGGGTAGAGTAGCCAAATTGTACACAAGTAAGAGTAACTGTACCTAAAAATAATATTACTTAAATAGAAGTAAAACGTATATATTACCAAAATATTACTCAAGTAAGAGTAAAAAAGGTGAACAGACTACTCAAGTACTGAGTAACTGCTTCATCGTAATATCCATTTTATTGTTATTATGTAAGCAGCCTGACAAAATTTGTAATGTACAAATTCTGACATTTCTGACAATTTATAAATAAATTAAATAAAATTATGGAATAAAACTTAATATCTTAACCAAATAGCAAATTAAAAAACAAGAAATACAAATTTCTTAATCTCACTTTTTTCCATAACATTTTGAAACAAATACCTACCAACCTACCTACCTCCAAATGCATCAGTAGAAACATGCCTTAGAACATGTGTACAAGATGTCTCACTTTACCATAAACTGTGTCCTGTGACAAATGTAAAAAAAAACTTATATTTTTTTAGCCTCTAGCTTATGTGCAAATTAGATATTTTAATATTGCAACATTAAATAAAACAGCTAAACTATCTGCGACATGTTTCCTTCGCTGTCTACCATGGCTGAAGATATGACTGCATGTGATTATTGTGATTGCGACTTATAGGTCAAACAGTGTCATATGATTATTGTTGATGGAAACAGTCACGTGGTAGATCCACTGGCAAAAATAAAGAATATCTAATGTGAAGAATAAATTGTTAGAAAAGTAAAAAAAAAGTATGGTGCAGTAAAACTACTCATAGAAGTTTTTTTTTTTTTTTTTTTTTAAGTTACTTAAGTAAATATAATGGAGTAAATGTAACTGGTCACTACCCACATCTGATTAAAGCAAGCTTGAGGTAACAGTTGAGTTAAATTCCTTTTTATATATAGCGCTTTTAACAATGGTCATTGTCTCAAAGCAGCTTCATAAAATTAAAAGAAAATTATGGAAATGTGTTTGAGTGAGAAAAATGTCTATGAATCTTAATGATCAGATTATCCCTAATGAGCAAATCGAGGGCAATAAGAAAAAACATCCTGAGAAAACATGAGGTAGAGACCTTGAGGAGAACCAGAGATTGTCAATCTCCACAGAGACTGCCCTCTTGTCAGTCACTGAGAGGCTCTATGCTGCTATATCGTTTGGGCTGTCATCTGTCCTTGTCCTCCTGGAACTCTCATCTACATTTGACACAGTGAACCATGGGATTCTCTTGTCTGTTCTTGCAAGCTTTGGAGTCTGTAGCACGGCATGGCAATGGGTTGTTTCCTATCTAGAAGATAAGTTGTATGAGGTGACATGGAGAGGATCCACATCTGCCCCATGTGGACTCTACTGATGTACTCCGGGCTCAGTAAATGGTCCTCTCCTGTTTTCCCTCTACATCCAGTCACTTCGTATGGTCATATGGTCTTCATATGGCTTTTCATACCATTATGCAGATGACATGCAACTTATTCTCTCCTTTCCTCCCTCAGACCTCTACCAGGATCTCAGCATGTCTGGCAGACATCTCATCCTGGAGAATCTCAGTAAAAAAAAAACTGCTGTTCACGCCCAGTGATTCATCCCCCGATTAAGACTGTAATCTTCCTGGACAACAATTATTTCTTGAGGAAACTCTGGACAATCAACTGCCATTATCCTGACAAGTTGCTAACCTCACTCGCTCATTTCTTCTTTACAACATCAGAGGAATTCGCCCATTTATTTCTTCACAGGCTACTCAGGTGCTTTTCCAGTCCCTTTTTATTTCAAAACTCCTCCTGGCAGGTCTGCCTCTGTCCACCACTTGTCCTCTGCAGCTGACCCAGAATGCAGCTGCACATCTTGTTTTCAATCTTCCCAAGTTCTCCCACACCACCCACTTCTTCGCTCCCTGCCCCCAAAGCTAAAAATGGCCCAGCACCCACATACCTCTCAGCCCTAAACACACCATGCACCGCACCACATCCCCTCTAATCCTCCAGCAGTGCTCAGCTATTTCCACCATCTCTCAGAGATCGAGGAAGATTTGATTTGAGGAAGATGCGACTTTTTTCTGTACTGGTGGAATGAATTTCCTCTAAATGTCTCTACAACTGAGTCCCTGGCAAGCTTTAAACAATGATTTCCCAACAGTGTTTGGCAGTTACTTAGTTTGTAACCTCTTAACCCAGTGTAAGGATTTATTCAATGAAGGAAACTTGAGCACTTTTGTAAGTTGCTCTGGATAAGATCTGCCAAATGCCTAAATGTAAAATGTTATAAGGGAGACCATGCATGTCTACAGATAATTCTCTCAACCTCATAGCTTTGTTTTCACTGTGATATACTCTATTTACAGTGACACATTATATGTCCAGTGATTCAAATTGTTCTCCTGTAATTACTTTGGCTTTATGGAGTATTAATGTAGATGAATGTGTAGAACGAGGAGAAAAAATATATGTCATGGATACAGACTCTGTTTTCTTTGCAGCCCAAAAAGAATGAGGAGACGTAGAAACTCAAGCTTTGACCCAAATCATTTTAATAAACCAAAAACTGTACATTAACCTTCTAATTAAATAAACTACTAAATAAAGGTCAAAAGAATCAAAGTTAAATTCAAACTGAAATGAAGAACTTAACTGAATCCCAAAAAACAACCCAACAGAAAGACCCTAAACTAAGACCTTCATTGTGTGGCCGATGGTGGGCCATCACACTCCCCCTTCTTTGGGAATGTCACCAACACACCAGGAAAGATAGTCCGCCATCAAATTCTCTTTACCAGGAGCATGTTGGATTGCGAAGCGGAATGACTGCATGGCCAGGTACAAACGGGTTATTTGGCTGTTAGTCTCCTTCATCCTTTGAAGCCACTGCAAAGCCTTGTGATCCGTCTGTAGGGTGAATTCTCTTCCCAAGAGATAATATCTGAGAGTCTAAAGCCCACTTCACAGCCAAACGTTCTTTGAATTTTTGGCATCCTTGAAGCCAAACATTCAATGGAATAATGAACTTCCATGGGAAAGAGCTTGCGGCTAAGAAAGACAATGGGTTGCAGAGCACCAGGAGAACCTTGTAGTAATACTGCTCCCAGGCCCCGGTCAGAAGCATCTGTCTGGAGAGTGAACAGTTGATTAAAATCAGGGTTATGTAACAGTGAATTCTTACTTAAGGCAGGTCGGATGTCTTGAAAGGCCACTTCTGCTTCCTTTGACCACCGAATTTGGTTTGGGGATCTGGAACCCACCATATCGGTCAGAAGTGCAGTCCTGCCAGAGAAATGGGGGATAAACTTGTTGTAGAACCCAGCCATACCCAAAAATGAGTGCAATTCCTTTCGAGTCCAAGGCAAAGGACACTCTTCAATCGCCTGGACTTCGCCCACCTGTGGTTTAATTACTCCACCACCAATGATAAATCCTATGTACTCAATCTCAGTCTTTGCAATTGCACACTTTCGTGGATTAACAGTTAAACCAGCTTTCTGAAGACATCGAAATACTTCCTGAAGATGTTGTAGGTGTTCCTCCCATGAGTCACTGTAAATTACAATATCATCTAGATAAGCAGCCACAAAAGTTAGCCCTTGCAATATATGGTCGATGAGTCTTTGGAAAGTGGCAGGTGCCCTGTGTAGTCCAAAGGGAAGAACCCAAAAATGAAATAACCCCCAAGGGGTCTTGAATGCGGTCAGCTCTTGAGACCGACAGGTCAATGGGATTTGCCAATACCCTTTTGAAAGGTAAAGTGTTGTCAAAAACTTGGAGTGACCCAAGCGATCAGTGAGGCCATCTATCTGATGAGTTGGATAGGCATCAAATTTTGCTACAGAGTTGAGGTAATGGAAGTCAATGCAAAATCTGATTGTGCCCACCGCTTAAGGAGGTTGATGTGGAGCATTCGTGTAGGGCAGCCCTGGCCCGACAATGCAATCTCATAGGTTGACGGCTCAAGTTTCCTTTTAACTTCAAAGGGGCCTTGCCATTTTGCCAACAGTTTGCTTTCACTGCTTGGCCACATCACCAACACTTTTTGACCAGGTTCGAAACTTCGCTCACGGGCAGATTTAGGTTTTCTGGGGGGTTTCAGCTTGTGCCAGGTGAAACGTTGTCATTTTGTCCAAGTGTTCTCGCATCTGTATCACATAAGACACTATGTTTAAAGCAGGGGTGTCAAACTCAGTTCCTGGAGGGCCGCAGCCCCACAGAGTTTTGTTCCAAGCATAATTAAAAATACCTGATCCAACTAAACAAGTAATTAAGGCTTATTTGAAAACTACATGGTATGTATGTTGGAGCAGGGTTGGAACAAAACTCTGTGGGGCTGCGGCCCTCCAGGAACTGAGTGTGACACCCCTGATTTAAAGGGTCATTCTTTCTCTCGTCCCCCTCCCATATCTCTCAGAGCAGAGAAAGAGGGCCTCTTACCTCACATCCATATAACAGTTCAAATGGCGAAAACCCAGTAGATGATTATGGCACTTCTCTGTATGCAAACAAAAGATAAGGGAGCCATTGGTCCCAATCTTTACCTGTGTCACAGATGAATTTACATTTGTAAAGCATTTGTTTGAATGTCTGATTAAATCTTTCCGTCAGTCCATACGTCTGGGGATGGTAAGGAGTGGTCATCAGGCTCCTAATGCCGAAAAATCTGTACACCTGCTTCAAAAGGGTTGACATAAAGTTAGTTCCTTGATCAGTCAGAATCTCACAAGGAAATCTGACTCTAGAGAACAGTTGCACTAGACAAGTAGCCCCATACTTTGCCTTGCTGGATTTTAATGGAAACACTTCTGGATATCGCATGTCATAGTCAGTTATAACAAGCATAAATCTATTACCTGAGCGACTCTGTTCTACAGGGCCAACAACATCCATCCCCAGCCTTTCAAAAGGAGTACCTATAATTGGAAGAGGTTGGAGAGGGACACGAGAAGGACCTTCCACAGAAACTTTGACATTCTGGGCAGCTTCTACAATATTGGGTTACCTCCTCCTTCATGCCAGGTCAATGAAAATACATTCGTATCCTTGCTATGGTTTTACCAGGATACGAAGGTATTTTCAGCCCAGGGAATCAAATGAACCAGGATGAGAACGACCTCATGGACAGACTGTGTTACCACTAACTGTGTCATCGACCCAAAATGACGATAGAGTATTCCTTGCTTCAGAAAGTAGCTCTCATTTGCATTACCAGCATCAACCTTATCCTGATTGCAGCTTTGACCTCCTCATATTCAAGAGAATTATCCACATCCATATGAACATAAGCCGATCTGGCCTTACCAGTCAAGAGAGGGATAATGCTCAATCTTTCTTTGGCCACTGACAGGCTACTGCAATTCTCTCAAAGGTGATTAAAAAATGTTCAATGTCATCAGTTTCAGATAACTTTGCAAGTTTAGGGTCTTTAAATTCACACTGACTTGTAAATCAGACTTCAGAGGGGTCCTTCGGATAAGTAGTGGACTGAGACAGTGAGCAGCTAATGGCAGCCTCCTCCTCATTATGATCCTCATTATGATCTGGACGATCTGAGGGGTCTTCGGTAGTCAGCAATGGATCAGGTGTTGGAGTTGTGCTGTAACGCTTTGAAACGACGCTCCTGCTGGTCATATTCTTGAATCTTCTGGGTTTCCATTGCATCCATTTTTGCCATATGAGCTCGGAACAACCCAGTCAAGTCAGCAAGTGTTGGCTCCATACCTTCATCCTCCACCTCACCAACCATTCTGGCTTCCTCTGCTCCATCCTCAGCCAGCTCTTGGAGAAATTCGCCAGGTTGCTCTTCTGGAGTTTTTGTTACTGCCTTCCTTCATGCCCGACTCATGGCTCATGGGGAATAATAAACAAAGAGGGAATAAAATGGGTTAAAGCATCTATGCCCTCAGCTGGAAATCCCACTTCTGAAACCACTTGTGAGGGCCTTTGCAGCCCAAAAAGAACGAGGAGATGTAGAAACCCAAGCTTTGACCCAAATAATTTTAATAAACCAAAAACTGTACATTAACTTAAAAGAAACAATATATAAAGTTCTAGTTAAATAAACTACTCAAAAAAAAGGTCAAAAGAATCCAAGTTCTTAACTTAAGAACTTAACTGAATACCCCAAAAAAAATCAACAGAAAGACCATAAACCAAATGAGCCATGAAAATAACTACCCTTCACTGTGTGGCTGATGGTGGGCCATCACAAGAGTCAAAAGCCCTATTAGTGCTCTGACAAATACTGTACACTGTACTGAACATTAAATTTATCCCCAAGTGCAGTCGCCAAAACCATCAAATGTTACAATTGAACTGCCTCTCAAGAAGACTGTCAAGACTGACCAAGAGCTACCACTACTGCAAAGGTTACATTCATTAAAATGACCAGCCTCAAAAACCATGAATTTAATGCAGCAGACATATTTTAACATCGACTGTTCAGAGGAGATGGAATGAGTCAAGCCTTTGTGGTTAAATTGCAACGGAGAAACCAGCTATTCAATGGACCAATAAGCAGAACAGACTTGCTTGGGCCAAGAAACACAAGGAATAGACATTAGATCTGTGGAAAACTGTCCTTTGGTCTGATTAAAATTTGAGATTGTTGATTCTACTGTGTCTTTGTTAGATCCAGAGATGGTGATTGTTGTTTTGATTGTATGGTCCGTGAGGCATGGAGGAAGAAGTTGGATGGTGTAGGGGTTGTATTGTTGATACTTTTGGAGACTTAATATACAGTAGATAGTCATCAGGAATGTCTTTTACTGCTGTGCTCACCACCACGGCAAAACGACAGCGGGCAAAATAAATCAGGTGCATTTCAAAGTCATTCGTGAAATGATCGCCAGGTGGCGCAAAGTGACATTTTGACTCGCCGCAGGTTTAAAATATAATTAAGTCATAAAAATATGTTGTATCTAAGAAATACTACAGTGATGGTACTTTTCACATCTGAGTACATTATACAACAAACATGAAAAATCTGAACCAGAACTATTGATATTTACTGTACAATAATGAGTCAAAAAAACAACAACATAGTTTAAATGTTGTTTAGACAGACAATCAAGTTCCCTAGGTGAAAATTTTATTTGCAGAAAGAATTGAACTTTTTATAGCTCTGTTTGTATCTGTTTATTGCTATAAAAAGAAATACATTCAAAGACATCAAACTTTAAATAAAACTTTAAAATAACTGGAAAAATTGAGTTTCAAAATAAAACATTAGAATAAATAAAAAAAGACTCTCTAAAACACATTGTTTCTGTAAACACATTGTTGGGTTGTTTATGCTGGGTCAAAATTCTGGCTTATTTCGGGTACTTTAAATGCATTGTTGGTTTGCTGATGTTGGGTCAAATGAGATGTAGTGAATCATTTACAAATGAACAGCTGGTTGGGTTATTTTGACCTAACAACTGGTTTATTCTTTATTCTCTGATTTCTCCAAACGGCGGCCTGCAAAATGTTTGAAATATTACATTATTATGTCACAAGTGTAGTTTTAATATTTGTTTAGGCAAGAATGCATGCGTGTACAGCTAAAAAAAAAAAAATCAGTTATTAAAGATATTGTCTATTTAGATAAAAATGCCCCAATTTGAGCTCCCAGCACTCTGCGCATAACACCGGCCCAACGTAATCTTATATCGGAAAGAATTTCTAAACGTGGGCTATTGTTGTTTACTTGCAGTATTTGTTAATTTGATTGAAATGAGCATCATTATCCTCCTCTTTAATTTCCTACATAGTCTAATCAGCGCTCAGCCGTAAGCACAAAGTGCACACTGTTTGTGTGTTGAGATTTTTACAAAATCATAATATATTTTTGTCACAAACTAACTGGCGATGAACCAGAAGACTAGCAGTTAGCCCTGTAGCATGGATGGCAAACCCAAACGCAGATGTAGCGTGAGCAGGCAGGATAACCACGCTGGTTATTATTAGAACTCTCCTGAAGCGAGAGCAAGAGTTTACACAAATAAACCCGCGTTCTAAATACACACACCCAATCGGAAACAATAACCCAAGAAAGTGAGTACTCACGTTTAGAGGAGCGAAGCGTCTGCAATAGCATGGGCAAAACTCAATGACTGAGCGAGTGTAAAGCGCCATCTCGTCTCCTTTTATGCTTCCTAAGACACGACCATACTACTTCCGGGTCCTCGTGCCGGTCGCGTTAGGAGTGCGCATGACAGTACCCCGTGGTATGACGCGGTATGGTCTGATGAATCTTGGTGACAACTTTCGTGATTCTGTCTGCAGGTGTAGGTTTTTTGTTGATACCTTGTCATACCTTGTCACCTACTTGGGACATTCGTCCTGGTGGGGGTCGACGGCGATGTTGCAGAGTGTAGCGGGTGTTAGCCTGTTGAATGGCGTCATTTGCTTGTCTCCAGAGCCGTCGACACCGGCGAACCAACTGTTGGCCCGACGGTACTTCCACATCCGGTTCTTGATGGTCGAATATCGGAGGTTGGAAGCCGTAGCATACCTCGAATTGGCTTAGGTTGGTGGCAGAGGAGGTGTGGAGGTTGTGGGACAGCTCAGCCCAAATGAGGTAGCGGGCCCAGGAGCACTGGCGATCAGCAATAAAGCATCTCAGGTAGTGCTCCAGTTGTTGGTTGGTCCGCTCAGTCTGACCATTAGTCTGTGGGTGATAACCGGAGGACAGACTGCAGGTGGAATTGATCAGACAGCAGAAGGCCTTCCAGAACTGGGATGTGAACTGGGGCCCCCTGTCTGAGACGATGCCCTTTGGGAACCCATGCAGGCGGACTACGTGCTCTAATATCAGCTCGGCTGTCCTTTTAGCTGACAGGAGACTGGAGAGGGCCACCAGGTGAACAACTTTGGAGAACCGGTCAACGATGGTGAGGATGGTAACTTTTCCTACGGAAACCAGCAGGCCCGTGATGAAGTCAACGGCAATGTGTGTCCAGGGCTGGCGGGGAACTGGGAGTGGTTGGAGTTCCCCTGGCGATGGTCGGTTGCTGTCCTTGGACCTGGCAAACACTGGACATGCCTGGACGAACTCGTCAACGTCCTTTCTCATATTGGGCCACCAGAAGGCACGTTGAATAAAAAGTAGTGTGCGCCGCTTTCCAGGGTGGCCAGAAAGTGGGGAGGAGTGTCCCCACTGGAGTACGTCGGCCCTGATGGGGTCGGGTACATAGAGTCGGCCAGGTGGCACACCTGCTGGTTCGGTCTCCATAGCTTGGGCCTGGCGAACCCTCGTTTCCAAGTTCCAACTGAGTGGTGCGAGGATCTTGGTGGGTGGCAGGACAGGTGCGGGGTCCGCCCAGGGGAAGTCTTCCTCGTGCTGTTGTGAGAGGTTGTCGGCCTTGGTGTTCTTGGACCCCGGACGGTATGACAGGTGGAAATTATGATTCTCAAAAAACAATGCACACGCCTGTCTGGGGTTGAGTTGTTTTTAGGTGCGGAAAGTGATGAGGTTTTGATGGTCAGTCCAGACGATGAACGGCTCTCTGGTGCCCTGAAGCCAGTGTTGCCATTCCTCCAAAGCCCACTTTATGGCCAGCAGCTCGCGGTCCCCTACTCCGTATCGCTGCTGAGTGGGGTAAAATTTCTTGGAGAAAAAACTGCAGGGGTGCTGTTTTTGGTCTGGCCCTTGCTGGGAGAGAACAGTCCCAGTGCCCACATCTGAAGTGTCCACCTCCACAACGAATGGTTTGTCAGAATCCGGGTGAAGGAGGATGGGGGCAGTGGTGAAGCGACGACAGAGTTCATGGAAGGCGGACACGGCAGTTGAGGTGAGGTTGAAGGGGTTAGATGATGGGCGAGTCAGAGCGGTTAGTGGCGCTGCAATTGTACTGTAGTCCCGGATAAAGCGGCAATAGAAATTGGCAATCCCGAGAAATCGCTGGAGTTGTTTAAGAGTCTTGGGTAGGGGCCAATGACTCACAACTTCCAGCTTTTGTGAGTCCATGGCCACACCCTAGGACGAGATGACAAAACCCAGAAACATGGTGGAGCGCTCGAGAAAAGCACACTTCTCCAACTTACAGTACAGCTGGTGGGCGAGCAATCTCTTTAGAACCGCTCTGACGTGCTGGATATGTTTGTTGACGGTTCGGGAGTAGATGAGGATGTTGTTGAGGTAGACGAACACCCAGCGGCCTAACATGTCTCTGAGGACGTCATTGATAAACTGTTGAAATGCAGAAGGGGTGTTGCAGAGACCAAAGGGGATGACCAGACTCTTGTAGTGTCCTGTAGGGTTGATGAAGGCCGTCTTCCACTCATCGCCCTCTCTGATGCGCACCAAGTTGTAGGCACTCTGGAGGTCCAACTTCGTGAAGAGGGTGGCACCAGAGAGGGCGTCCAAGGCAGAGTTGGTAAGAGGCAGCGGGTGTCGGTTCTTTATGGTGATGTTATTGAGCCCCCGGTAATCGACACAGGGCCGTAGACTACCATCGCGTTTTTTCATGAAGAAGAACCCCGCGGCGGCTGGTGAGGAGGAGGGCCGGATGGTACCATGGTGAAGTCCGCTGGAAACATATTCTTCCATCGCCTGCATCTCGGTGTTGGATAGTGAATAGAGGTGGCCGCGGGGTGGCGCGGCGTGGCGCGGCGTGGCGCGGCGCCTGGCTGAAGATCGATTGCCAGGTTTTATGGGCGATGGGGAGGTAGGTGGGTGGTGCGTCTCTTGCAGAAAACTTCAGCCAGGTCCTGGTAGTCTAGCGGGATGTTGTCTGTGTTGACATCGGGGGCCTCGGGCTCCCTAGAGCAAGTCCCAGCCTCGGCCCTTAGGCAGAGCTCGGTGCAGATCGGCCCCCACTGTAGAATCTGGTTTTAGAATCCGGTAACAACGGTAACATCCTCCGGTGTCCGAGGATGATGGGTGGTGATGAAATGGTGGTGGTGTAAAACTGAATCTGCTCCTGATGCTGGGTGATGATGAGGGTGATGGGCTGGGTTTGAAAGGTGATTGGGCTGGAGGAAAGGGGCCGACTGTCGACAGATGTAATCGTTGCGGGCTGGGATAACTCCTCGATTTTTACCCCCAGTTTTTTGGCATATGAAGAGTCAATGAAGTTACCTGCGGCCCCGGAGTCGACGAACGTGGTACTTTCGACCCGTTTGTGGCCAAACTGGAGGTGTACTTTTACTGTGAGACGGGAATCATCAGTCAGGTTGGTGGAGAGGGAGATGGAACTCGGTGAGCTACTCTCATTTCTCACCGACACTGCGCGTTTCCCGGCAGCAGAGGACAGATGGCTCGATGGTGTGCGGCGGATCCACATTACGCGCAGAGCCTCTCCCTAATACGGTGTTCCCGTTCTGGAGCGGTTAAGGAAGCGTGCCCTAATTGCATGGGTTCCTGGCTCCTGTGTCAACCACGGTGGAGTACCGACGGTTCTGGTAGGTGCTGCAGTGAATGAGGAGTGAACTTCTGGAACTGGAGCATGGTAGAAGAAGGGGGTGGTACGAGGTAGTGACGTCGTGATGGGTGGCAGGGTATGGGGAGCTGGCTTGGGGCGAGCGAGTGGGGCGAGCGAGCAGATGTTGGTCGATCCGGAGGGCGAGTTGGATTAAGCCCTCCAAGGTCGCTGGGAGCTCTCGTCCGTTGAGCTCGTCCTTTATGCGCGAAGCCAGTTCCACGTAGTAAGTCGTCCGAAGGGCGAGTCTGCCCAGTCGGTCTGCTTGGCGAGAGTGAGATGAGAGTGATGAGAGTGAGTACTCACCTTTAGACGAGCGAAGCGTCTGCAATGGCATGGGCAAAACTCAATGACTGAGCGAGTGTAAAGCGCCATCTTGTCTCCTTTTATGCTTCCTAAGACGTGACCATACTACTTCTGGGTCCTCGTGCCGGTCGCGTTAGGAGTGCGCATGACAATTTTCGTCATTGTGCGTGCACTTAAATAAAAGTAGAGTCTTATAAAGGATATGTAGCTAATATAGTTTTATTATATAGTTTTTGCACATTAATCTGACAATTTTTTTCTGATGCACACCAAGAGTCTGTTTTCTGGCTATACGCTAGAAAACAGCACATGGTGTAATCTAAAGGCTAGTATAAAGGTATACTTTTACTTTGCTTAAATTTGATTCAAATAAGAAACTCCTATATTTAATTTAAATTCTATATTTGTACTGTAATTGTAAATTCATTTAATGTTTTACTTGTATTTCATAAGTGATATATTGCAGCATCCTGTACCCTGCTTTCCAGACACTTTGGTGGAGGCTATTGATGTTTGTTTTAAAGTTTTTTTTTGTCTTTGAACTACACAAAGCAGTGTCTTCCCATGTGGGAATTTCTCCAGCATACTGTATATCAGATTGATGGACATGAGTCCTCATCTGTTAAATTTTTGAGGACAACAGTTTTTTCAGCCCAAAATGAATCAATAATCTAAAAAAAATTACTGTTCTTGTTTTTAATGTTATTTTGAAGTAAATGAAACAGTAATAGTTAAAATAGTAAAATTAATAGTTCAGTGATTTAAATAGTTAACATAAATTGTAATATTAAGAAGGGGAATGTTTGATGTCATGTGAGCATTATAAGATTTGTATTGAAAACTTCTAACTAAAAAGTGGCAGCTGGCACGCCTAAAATAGATGCAGGATTATTTGTTATAGTCTAAATAAAAATGCTTTTCTAAACATGGGCTATTGTTTACTTCTTCCTCTTAATTTCCTACATAGCCTAATCAGCACTCAACCGAAATGGCATAAAGTGCATAAAGTTTTCCAGAGCGCTGAGGAATTTTGTTGTACTAAATAATATTTATGCAGTATAATCAGGGCGTCTTATTCCTATTTATTCTAAGTTGTTGCTGTTTTAGTGTACTGTGTGTGCTTTACAATGTCAGACAACATTCAAATGCGAATAATCACCCCTCCCCAGGTGTGAATCAGCTGTTCTCACCTGTACATTCAGAGAAACTGAAATGCACCCCTCTGAGGCCCTTCTAAACACCTGCAGTGCTTCAGGCCTCTTTTTAAATTTGGGTAAATTTCATCTTCTGGATTCTAGATTCAAAAATTTACATTGTTACCGTTTTTAAATCCCTGCAATGGAAGAAATGGAGATTTTCCTTATCATAACATAAATTGTATTGTTTTTAATCACTCTATACGCAATAATTTTCTTTGGGATTTTTATACAATATTTACATTTTTAAATTTACATTATAAAATAAAAAACAAAATTATTCCTTTTGTATTTTCCATTTGTAAAATAGCATAAAAGAAATCACAGGTTGTGTATAGATTGATTAAAAACAATACAAGGCATGTTATGATGAGGAAACTTTCCGTCTCTTCCATTCCAATGATTAAAAAACGGTAACAATGTCAATTTTAGAATCCGTAGAAGCTCAGTGGCCCAAGCACAACCTCTCGTGGGCAAACCTTTCTCTGAATACACTGTGTTCACAGGGGTGGGGCTAAGAAACGCGCATCTCGGTTTATTAATTCATGCGTTCGATTTACTGTTGGTTTAGTATTTAGTGCGCAACCGTTTGGTTGGTTTGTATATCTGTTATGTTACAACTATAACACTTATTTGGGGTAAAGTGTTTATTTGGGGTAAAGTGACTGTGTCTAACTTTTTTCAGCAGAGCCTCTTTCACTGAATAATCCTTTTCATGAATACGTAAGATGTAAGTACTGTGATTGTAAAGCTGCTTTGCGACGATGAAAATTGTTAAAAACACTATACAAATAAAATTTAATTGAATTGTAAATTAATTTAATGTTTCACTTATATTTCATAAGGTTTTGCCATCAGTGTTACAACTCAACGGGGGTCATTATTTATTAAAGAAAATTATGATGATCATAACAGCCTACTGCATTTCATTCTTATAATAACGTAAACACACAAGCGGGGCTGAATGACATCGGCAACTGCTGACGCAGTGTTGGTAAATTGGTAAATTTGGTAAGTTGGTAAACTTTGCGTAAATTTGATAAGATTTAATTAAATTTTAATTCTACATTTGTACTGTAATTTTAGTTACTGTGATTATGAATTCGTTTAACTACAATGTTTCACTTGATTTTATCCGCTACTAAGTGCGGCTCATTAATCCTTGAGAGAATGAACTAAGACCTGAGGCGTCGGTCTATAGTTATATAGCGCCACTCAGCGGTAAAGGCCAGCAAAGGCACAAACGCAAATGCTGCCGCAGCGGTAAAACCATTATTCCGGTTGACTACCTACTGTAGAATAGAGAACCAACACTTAACCAACGTGGCTATCACAGCATTTTGCCATGACATGCCATTCCATCTGGTTTGCACTTAGTGGGACAATCATTTGTTATCCAGTAGGACAATTACCTCGAACCACCTCTAGGTTATGTAAGAGCTATTTGTCGAAGATGGTGAGTGGCATGCTGCATCAGATGATCTGGCCTCCACAATCATCCGATCTAAATCCAATTAAAAATCCTGATTTTTCTCTCAGGTCATTATTATATTTATATAATTTATTTATTCATTGACAGTCATCCTAATCATTCTGTTTTTTTCTTCAGATGATCTAATTATTGTAATTTCTGATCATGCTCCCATATCACTGTATATTCAATTGTCAAACAAACCCCATCTTCTTGGAAGATTTTTGTGCATTCATTTCTGCCTCTGTAAATTTTTGTTTAGCTATTTTGATTCTATTCCATACTCATTATTATGGGAGACTCTCAAAGTTTCTTAGAGGGCAAGTTACCTCATATTCTTTTTTCCAACATTCCTAAATCACAGGACTTGGCTTAATTAACTTTCATCAGCTATTTGCAAAATCGATCATAGTTATGCATCAAATTCTTCTCTGGAGTTATACAAGCAGCATCTTGATTTACAGACAGAATTGAATATTATTTCAACAAAAGAAACAGAATATATGTTGTTCAAACTTGTGATACATATTATGATTATGGCAACAAACCAAGTATATTGTTAGCAGAGGCCATTAAATCCTGTCTAATATGCAGTGGCGGATTTAGCAATTTGGGGGCTCAAGGCGAACATGGATATGGGGCCCTCTGTATTCAGTGCTTTTTTTTAAAAGTCATACCTTAAAGTTCCCTTCACTCATCATCCTACAGCAATCCAGATATCTAGAACAGCCCTGTAGAAAAAAACAACAAAACATTAACAGGTTAATTAATGTACAAACAATTTTCTACAAATAGAATGTAACTCATTGTCAGTTTACATACCTGATACAGATACATTTGTATTTCATCATGATCAGCAGACTAATAGTTGACAATTGCCCTCTGTCTTCTATGCTGTTTCACTAAAGTAAGAAAATGGAGTGACACAAATAATACCAAAGAATACTTATTAAAATAATGACCTCTTATCTTTATCCTTGCCTTCCCGTCTTTGTCTTACTCTTCTTCACTCTGTTTGTCTGTGTTATGTACCTGACACGGGGGACGCAGGTGCAGATGAGATGACTCGTGAACTCGGGGTTTGCAGAAACACGAACAAATCCAATAAGGAGAATCCAACACGTAAATCCAAAACCAGGCAAGGGTCAGGCGATTTACTAACGGACATAAATAGGGAAAGGCTAAACTCGTAAAGGTAGAAACAGAAACTAGATCGTAAACCAAAATAGCAATCTAATTTCAAAAGGCTTGGTAACGACACTGGAACAAGTTCACAGGGAGTGTATACTTCGCGAGGACAGGAAGTGTGAGAGTTCCTTTTATCTGTGTCCTGGGATTAGTTTCAGGTGTGCTAGTACTGAGGAGTACTGGGAGTTGTAGTCCTTTCTTGTAGTTCTGACAGTTTGTCTGTCTGTCTTCATCTGTCCCTTTAATGCTTTGCATTTTCTGTATTTCTCCTGCTACTTGACTTCTTTTTCTCCTTCCAATCCTTTTAATGCATTTTACTGTTTCTCTTCATCACTATATTTACTTTCCTCTTTTTTGTATTTTATCTCTGCATCTCTCTCCTTCTCCTTTATTGATCTTATTTCATTTGTCTCTCTCTCTCTCTCTCTCTCTCTTCTTTTTGCTTTCTCCTTCTCAAATGTTATTTTCATGCATTTCCTTCTCTTCTCCCCTTTTGGCACTGTATTTCTCTAGCTTGTATTGTTTTTTAAATTATTATTTATTTTTTTTTAAATAGCTTAGTTTTCTTTCATCAAATGAGCTTTAGTGGGTGGGAAAAACATGAATATTTGGGTGTTGGATTAAAAAATAATATGAAAATAATGTTAATTAAAAGGATATTTTAAATAATTTGTCTTATTGTGTGCATGGCTGAATAGTGTAGGCCAAGACACTAAAATCTGGCCTTGCAAGCTTTGGCTTCAACAAACTTTGTTATTACTGACTTCATATCCACTGATTTTCTGACTTTGTGCTCAATGGAGAGAATAGCATGTGCAGACAGCCCCTCTTATGACATTGTTGACCGGAGGTGACCTGTGACTATGCACAGGTGTGAAAAATTGTGTTACCTTTGCTGTTATTCTCGTTTTTCCTGAACCACTTGGGTAACTTGTTTTCTTGGCTGTAGATAGAAGTCTCCCGCTCCTCAATCAAACTGCAGTGAATAACTTTCCGCTTTCGTCACACGGAACGTACCACTGTAGTGTGTGTATTTGGGGGGGAGACTAAAACGCTTCAAGGCAACTCGCGTGGCGTAATGGCATTCTAATGTTATTTCAGCAAGCGGATTTTAATTATTTTTAAATGTTAGAGGTAAATGCTGAATAAAACTACTTAGTTAGACTTAAGTCATGGGGCCCTGGCAGTTCGGGGCTCTAGGCGCTCGTCTACTTTTGCCTAATGGTACCGCCGCCTCTGCCAATATGCAGTTTTTAAATCATATTATTCCTCCCTCTACATGATGTATATAATATAAAATTTTATGATTTCCTTCAAAGTATTGATATTCCTGTTATCAACATGATCTATGTAAGGGACTAACACTTTTGATTATCTCTTGAAGAAGTCATAGTATCAATTAAGGCAATGCAATCTAATAAATCTTCAGGCCCAGGTGGTTTTCCAATTGAGTTTTTAAAAACTTTATTTATAAATTGGCCCCACTACTTCTAGGAGTGTTCAACAAATCCTTAGGCCAGGGCTCATTACCACTCACTTTTAACGAAGCCTCAATTGCCCTTCTTCAATTGAGTGCAAGGATGCCACTCTGTGTAAATTGCTAATTGTATCCCAATTAGAGTATGAATTACCATGTTATATCTGTAGAGCAGACTCGTTTCATAAAAGGACAGAATTTCTTTTGGGTCATTAGTGCAAACATATCCGCAGCAGTCTGAGTGATTGCATACCTGAACTGAGACCCCAGTGTTACATGCTCAAATCAAAAAGATCACTTTCTACCTCCATGCTCATTCCTGATTTTTATTGCTTTCTGTAAAACCAATTCTGAAACCATCCAAAATATGCAATAATCTCCTTTGAACAGTTAATGTTGACATGTATCTGCTACTCATGATCTGTAAAGCTTTCATAACGGCTCTAATCTGAGGTGCTGTTAATTGGTGATTTTTGAGGCTGGTAACTCAAAATAAACTTCTCCTCTGCAGCAGAGGAAAGATTTGGTCTTGCCTTCCTGGGAAGGTATTCATGAGAGACAGTTTCATCATGGTGTTTGATGGGTTTTGCAAATGCACTTGACTTATATTTTTTGCAAATGCACTTGACAATACTGTTCTTGCAATGACTATTCCAGAAAGGCTAACCTCCGTGTCTTAAAATAACAACTGACTACTGTTATTGTTATATAATTACCTAATTCCATTCCATTCTGTTATTTTATAGATTTGAAATCCCCGGTATTGTCTAAATCACTAAACAAATACAAAGAAATTTGCAAGTGATCCCAAACTTTTCAGCAGTAGTCTGTGTGGCAGATTTAATAATCTATTTTAAACTAAGCTACTGATAAGCAATATTAATTAGCAAAGCTAAATTGAAAGCCGTACCTAAAAATCCTACTGTACAGAAGGACATGCAGACACATATGTGGGGTTCAGCCAGAAATAATAAATGAATACATTAAAGCTGATCAGCTTTAATTACTATTATTAACTTTAACCTTTTAACTATTTCTATGAACTCTTTTCCTGTCAAAGACAGGTACTGATGCTAGTATAAAGTAAATGTGTGTCAGGAATAACCCCTAGAGGGTGCTGTTTGCCCAGAGACAACAGTTTTGTTTTGAATTTCTTAACCTCTGTGATTATGCCTCGCCTACTACATCCCCACAAACGTGACAGAATGCCAGACCTTGACAGTGGCATGGCAGAGGGGTCTCCCCAAAATATTTTTTTTGTGACATTGACGTTGTTGTGAGTGGACTCTTTGGGCAGTTAGGGTCGGGGTGATAATGGAATCTGCATTGACTGTGAGGTCTGGATGTGGATTTTGTACCTGTTTTGTCACGCTGCCTTGCTAAGCTTCATGTTTTCTTCAGCTGTGAGCAGGGTGAGGAGGAACCCCAGACCAAATGCCGATGAAGGGCATAAGGTGATGTATCAGTGGCAGTGGTTTGAACTCCAACAGCGAGCAAACAAGCTTATCAGGCAGGTGAACATGTACTGTTCTACAAAGGACTGGAAGCGTATGCAAACCCTGCTTGAGAAGGAAGCAGGTGAACTAAACTCCAACACCCAGCTTCCTGTAAGCCTTAGTGTAGGCTCTGATGCTTCTGTAAGCCCACTCTGCTCAGAGAACCCTGCCGAAGGCTGGCTTCGACAATCCTATTTCTGGCCCCTTCCCAAGATGGGAGATGCCCAGTTCAATTCACCTGCTGGGCTCAGGGAACCTTGTCTCTGCCATGCCTCCTGAGTGGGGAGGAAGCTTCTGTCCTGCCTACCCCGCCACTCTGCCCAAAGGACAGGAAGCTCGACACATGACCTTGGGGAGGGTGTCCTGGACCTTCGGTGGCGGTGAACCTCTCACCTGAACCGAGGTTGCTAATTAGTTTGATTATAAATATTCCCTTCTTGAGTTTAGATTGGTCTCGCATCTGTTCTATTCTATTGGAATACTGTTTAAATACTGCTGTTTTCTGTTCTGTTTTGTCACTCTGCCTTCCTATGCTTCATGTTTTGTTCTAGATCTTTGGTCCATAGCTTAGTGTTTAGTTTTTTCTTGTGTTTGTTTATAAATTTTTTATTAAAAACCTAAAGTCTTAACCTCTGTCATTATGCCTTGCCCCATAAATGTGACAGAATGCAAGACATTGACAGTGGTATAGCAGAGAGGTCTCCAAAGAATATATATATTTTTTGTGACATCTCCGCCATGGTGAGCGGACTTTATGGGCAATCAGGGTTGGGGTGACAATGGAATCTCCATTGACTGCGAGGTATTCACCAGGGTTTTGCACCTGTTTTGTCACGCTGCCTTGCTACATTTCATGTTTTGTTTTAAGGCTTTGGTCTATAGTTTCTTGTTTAGTGGTTGTTCATTTATTTTTATTAAAAACATCAAGTCTTAACCTCTGTGATTATGTCTTGCCTACTACAACCCCACAAGCGTGACAGTATGCATACACATGCAATGTGAATCTTACCTAGTCAACAATGCTGCTTTTCAACTTCTGCATCTAAACTTGCTTTTCAAACTTAATTGTTTAGGGTTTTAAATATCATGGAATCATCACGACTCATTCTCTGTCTAATCTTTCCCATACCAACTTCTCCCTTCTTATTTCTAATGTGAAATCTGATTTTCAGAGAAATTTACCTCTGGGAAAATAATGCAGTTAACATTAGTATTCTAAATACTTCTTTGATTCTTAGTACAAAATCATCACCAGTGGTGGATGTGCTCTGCCTAGTTTTCACATATACTATTGGACTGCACATATAAAAAATATTCTGGATGCAAATTAGAATTATTGTCCTGTGGCCCATCCTCTAAATCTGCTTTACTTTGCATTTCCTTTCCAGTCAAACTACATCAATATACCAATAACATAGTAGTACCACTACACACTTAAGATTTGGTATCAGTTTAGACATCACTGTAAATTTGTAACTAGATCAGCACTGGGTTTGTTCCATAAAACTCAGTAGTAAGTCTAGGCTGAAAACTTGGTTAACTCAAGCCATTTTTTTTTTTTTTGCTCAGATAAAGGAGCATGTCTGGTTCTGAAATGGCTGGGAGGCATATTTGTGTTCCCTTCTGGCTCTACCTTTAAATTAGTTATTGAGTAAGCCTAAATCTTTCTCTCTCTCTCTTGCTTTCTCTCTGCTGGGATGCCTGCTCCTAAGTATGGTTCCTTATAGAAATTCTGAGGAGGATGACTGTATTTAATACAGTTTCACTATGATGGCTTGTGATTTCAGTCACTCTTATAGTTTTAGGACTGAAATTGACATGAACAAATGTTATACCCAAGTCTTCACCAGTAAACAGTTGGTAACTTCAACAAAGTGGACTTCATGTGAAGTAAAACATTTTTTTAATAAACACATTAGACATATTTGTCCTTTAGCCTCCACAGAACTCCAGCCATGTTCCAGTGGCAAATGCACAGGCTAATGATGGTCTTCTGTCCACACAACCATTCCAACACCACATTTTTAGACAATTGTGTGAATAATTGTGCCAAATGCCTTTTTGTGTTTGGCAAGTGTTGACTTTTCATCTATAGTCTCCTCCTCTCAAATATGATGGGGGAAAAAGGCAACCCGGTAGCAGTGGCAGGAAAAAACAAAACAAAAAAACAATTCAATCATAAACCAAAAAAATAACAGGATCATAATCAGGGTATTAACAAGAACAGGATAATAGAGCCTCAGAACAACAATAAATGCGATGAGGACAAGAATAATCTCAGGGTCTTTAATACTTCTAATCAGAAACTAATCTAGAGCTCCTGTGAACATTAAACAGGAAATGAGACATGCAGACAGTGAGACATGCCATCAACCAGCATGCAAAGTACCCGAAAAAGGCACAACATAAAGAGTTAATGAGCACAGAGCTCCCTCCAGGGGTTATTGCTGACATATCCCCTACAAAAAGGCTCTATTCTGGAACACCCTTTTTGGTCCAGGACACCCCCCCCCCCTCCCCATGGTCAGACTAGGAATAAACATGGGACCAGAATAGAAATTTGGCACAGGGATGGAGCTGGGATTTCAGCAGGGGGTGGAACTGTGGCATGGCAAACCAATTCCTGAAACCCAGGCAGTGGAGTAAACAAAATGTCCTTGAATCCATATGGTGGAGTTGACACAATGTTTTTAAAATGTAGACTGTGGAGTAAACACAATGTCCACAAATCCAGACAACAGAGCTACCACAGTGTTTTAGAATCCAGGAGATGGAGCAAAGACAATGTCTTTGAAAATCTGGACAGGGAAGCAAGCATGAACTACTCCAAAATGGGTAGATCAAGCATGATGTCTGCACAGTGGTGGAAACTGTTCACCGGTCTCAAAATAGCAGCACATCCTCAGTGCCAGAGAGTGCTGCTGAGCTATGTGGAGAGGGTGCAGACAGGGGGGAACATGGCTCAGGTGGTGCAGGGCATACAAGAAGTGTCTCTTCCATCACAGGCTCTCCAATCTCCACAACATTTACATTTTAGCATTTGGCAGATGTTCTTAGCATTTTTATCTCGTTATACATCTGAGCAGTTGAGCGTAAGGGGCCTTACCCAACAGGGGCAACTTGGTGGGTGGGACTCGAACCTGGGACCTTCTGGACCGTCGACCAATTCCGTAACCACTGAGCTACCCCTGACCCTATCACAACACACAATCCTGTCTCACAGGTCTACAGCTAATTCTCTTGACCTTATAGATTTGTTTTCACTCTGAAATACATGATTTCCAATGAGACATTATATAGACAGGGATGTGCCTTTCCTAATTATGCCCAATGAATTTAGAGAGACACATGTGTACTCCAATCAAGCTGTATAAGCATCCCAAGACCATTGATGGGAGTAGAATGCACGAGAGCTCAATTGCAAATGTCATAACATTACATAACAGTATGTTATTGTATACTTCAGTCTTTAAATTTAATAAATTAAAAAAGACACTAACATTTTAAACTGTGCTGTTATTGAAGGAAAAACCCCACCCTTTAATTGGAGGGGAAATATTGAAGTCCTTGGCAGCCATACCTTAGCAACAGATCATGTGCTACTCTGATGGACAGCCAAAACCAAAGACACTAACAAGGTCTGACAGAGGTTGGAAGAACAGCACAGAACGGTAGATGAGTTGTGTGGCAGTGGGGTTGAGCGTGGTTGATCGTCACCTGCAGATAGAGAGAGGTAGGTGAAGCCAACAGGTTTGTTACAACAAGTGGCTTGTCAATAAGTTATTTATGTTTTTTGTTGTTGTTTGTATGTTTTTGAGTGTGGGTAAAGAGATGAGTGGGGCAGCAAAGAACACAGCACACATGCATTTACTACCTCATTGAAAAGCTTGGGAGTTGAAATAAAGAGTGCAAATTCAGTACTGAGACCCACAGCCTACTTCATACAGTCCTTGAACCAAGAGCTTGTGAGTGAAATATTGGCAGATTCTCCAGTGCTGGTCCAGGCTGGGGATGCTCCTCAATTAACCATAGGAAGGTATAACTGAAAGCAGGCTATCCCTCTTTAACCCTACCCTCTTACTTTCTCCTGTATACTGTATATATATCTGTCCCACTTTGGGGTTCTTTCACACTGATCTGATCAAAATAAGATCTGAATCCAGGAGAGACTCTGATGGTGAGGGGAGCTCTGCCCCATCTCCTCTCAGAAAGATTCCCCTTTCTGGGGATTTCCTTTTGGATTATGCACTTTCCCACCTATATATTATTAATGATAGGCCTTACAAAGTGAAACAGGACACAAATATAAGAAGAAGAAAAAGGAATATGTTATTCCAGGCAGCTCATTATAATGTGTTGGAGGTCGTTTAGTGGAGGATAAAACACTAAAGCATCTCCTGGCTTATTTTTTATTGGCCTGACATTAATCAAGATCTTCTTCTCAAGAATTGGTATGGATCTCTTCAGACCATTAGAATGGACGGCACATTAGCATCACTTTATGTTAGTTCTAGTGGATTATGCATTGCCATATCTAGAAGCAGTGTCTCTATATGTTGTTTCCTAAATCGGAATCTCCAAAAATAATATGACTGATTAAGGCACTATTTTGTATGCAAACTGTATGAATTATTGGGCATTGAATCAGTTTGTACCAGTAATTACCACAGTGTAATAGATGGTCTGGTGGAACGATTTAATTAAGTGCTTTAAAACCTAATTTCTAAGTTCACAATGATGCTTAGAATAGGGATAATTGTGTTGAGCTCCTATTATCTGCAGTATGAGAGGCCTCAGAAGCCTCTTCAGGATTTTCCCCCTTTTGATTTATGGTACGAGGTGGGGAGTTGGTACCATGTTGTGGTAAAAATGGAATTTTGTATGTTCATGACCTTAGAGTAAAACCAAACACAATTAACAAAGAAGAATTTGCTACAATCTCGAGATCCTTAATCCTGGCTGTATAATGGGTGCCCAGCTAAGGGAATTTGCATTAGGAGATAAAGTGCACATATTACTCACTCATATTATTGCAAGGAGTTTCATGGCAGGTTGGAGAAGTCAACTATGAAGTTAGATAAACTGATGGAGGTGATTCACTATGGATATTTCACATTATTTCCTGAACCTCCTGAGAATCCATCCAAGAGAGTGGAGTTGGGACCACTTTTAAGTCTAAAACATGTGGCCCAGTTCACCCCAGTCCACTAAGGAGATCACCTCTCATTGTCACAGAGGGCAAAGGTAGCTATTGTCAGGGGTAACCCCTAGAGGGCACCTGGCACCCAGAGACTTTGTGTTTTGTAGTTCCTTTCTGTTTGATTTCAGTTCCCATTATGCAACCTCGGTCAGGTGACGTGGGCGCTCACCTGAACCGAGTTGCTCATTAGTTTTATTATAAATAGCTTTTTTTCAGTTCTGGTTTGGGTCTTGCATCTGTTCATATAAACCTTAGTGTACTTTAGTTCGTGTTTCCCTGAAGTGCTACGTGTTTTGGTTCTGTTTTGCATTAATTTACCCATTTGTTTCACTTTTGTTATTTGTGTTAAATAAACATCGTTTCCTTTAAAAACCCGGACCTCTGCATTTATGCCTCGAACACCAACTCGTGACAGCCATATTCTAGGAGGACAATATAATAATTGGTAGTTATTATATACAACGGCACTGTGGTGGGCTTTGCTCATTGCAATCACAAAGAATTGTGCCACTGCACAGGTGGTAATATGGTGTCTGGGTTTCCAGTTGTATATGTGTGGCAGATGCATCCCCAAAATTATAAGACTTTGGATCATTATGATATTTATTTTTGTGTGTTACTTATATGTGTTGGTAAAGAGAGACTGGAGGAGCAGCACAAAATGGAGACTGTGTGCCTGTTCATGTATGTATTTATGTATGTATTTATGCATGTGCGCATTCACTACCTACGGTAGCTAAAAAATCATTGAAATAAAACGTGAAACACAGCCTGCTTCCTCTGCTTCAGCCCTCTAACCTGTTACGGGTTGTCAGGAAGATACACATTGGGAGACCAACTCACATAGCCAAGCAGGCCCTGTGCTGTGTATATAAACTAAGGTAACTACAACCCATTGTAGCCGCACCAATTAGACTACGTTCCTTGCTTGCATGCTGGCAGGGTGCTGAAGGGACAGTGGGTATTTTTACATAATTAAATGTATGACAAACAGGTAATAAAAATGCGGGACAGGCATATACCATTATGATAAATCTTCAAGTGTGTGTGTGTGTATATGAGTGGGTCTTAACCTTTGCAGACACTCTTGGTTAATCTGATATGGATCATTAGCTCTTTTGTGGGCTATTTCTTTCACACAGGATGTATTTTAAAGCTGCAGGAATGAAAACATGCACGAATTGCTTGTGAATTGCTGAAATGTCTCCCATGAAGCCAGGCCAGAAGTTCCCCATTTACACATTAGCACAACATGGAGGCAGCACACTCATTCAGCAAGGCTTGGCTATCCATTTGCACCTAATAACGCTCTCAGAATAAGAGAAATGAAATGGACAGTTTGAAATAAAGAACCAAAGTATCACTAACAGTAGGTTGCTCAAAGAATACAGACTACACATGAGATTTTATTTGTGCTTTTATGCTCAGCATGTAGTCAGATGGAAATGTAAATCATTCTTTTTAAACAAATAACGTGTACCACTTATTTGCACAAGGTGGCACGGTGGTATAGTGGGTAGCACAGTGGCCTTGCACCTCCTGGGTTAAGGAGTCCATTGCAGCCATGGGTCTGTTTTCTCGGATAAGTGGTATAGTAAAAAAATAAAAAATAAAATAAAAAAATTATGTTTTAGGTTTATATCACAGTACCTTCACTGTTGTGATGGCAGCAGACATAATTGCTAAAGTTTAACTGCTATAAAGTAATAGCAACTGTGCCAGCAGAACAAATCTCCCAGAATGAACAATCACTGTTCTTTCAGCAGGCAGTGATCAACTGTGTGTGTGTGTGTGTGTGTGTGTGTGTGTGTGTGTGTGTGTGTGTGTGTGTGTGTGTGTGTGTGTGTGTTTCACCTGGTAATCAGAGGTACAGAGTTGGAGTGGGAGGTTAAATCTTACCTCACTGCTTTAACCTGACAGATAACTGTACTAATGAATTCTACTGCATTCTATTTTTAACAGTAATTCTCCACAATTTAAATATAGAGTGGAATTGTGGAGGTGAGGTACAAGTTGTTGTAATTTTAATGGATACTTCATTACGGATGCCTGCCTTGTACCTACACTCATTACCCATTTTGTCAGGTAACTCTGCTATAAATGTGCACTTTCTTTGGTTGACACAGCCTTTGCTTTAGGACCAGCAAAAAAACAGACATTATTTGGGGGACAGCTCACAGTCATCACTCTCATCACAGCAGTGATAGTGACAGTGTAGTAGCATGTTAGTCTATGTGGTGATAGTGTCACATGTTAAGATGTTATTTTTCTAATTCAGTGTAACTGTTGTGCCCAGAAACTGATGCTGATTTGTGTCAGTTTGTGGCATGACTGCTGTTAGCTGAAGAGTCTGTATTTATGGATCGTTTCTTAAATTAAATTTATAAAAATTACATGCTCTGTACACAGATGTGTAGAGAACACACGTAAAGAAACATTAAACTGCATGGTAACTACTAACACTAAAACTACTATTCATTATTCTTCTTTTTCTACTATTATTAATATTATTATTATTGTTATTATTACTACCCATACTCTGCTGATTCCAGTGTGTATTCCTACTTCCATCATTCAGTCTTTTGAGAGACAATGGGCAAAACAGTGGTCCCAAAATAACACTAAAGAATAATTTTATGTCAATTTTTAATCAATGGCCTGGGCGGCACGTGGGCTTATTGGGTCCATGTTCAATTCTCGCCTCGAGTCTGTGTGCATAGAATTTCCATGTTTTCCAGGTGCTTAATGGGTTTTCTCCAGGTACTCTGGGTTCCTACCACAATCCAAAGACATGCAGATTAAGCTAATCGGTGTTCCCAAATTGCCCACAGAGTCTGAATGGGCATGTGAGTGTGTGTGCCCTGCGATGGATTAGCACTCTATCCATGGAGTACCCTGCCTCATGTCCCAAGTTTCCTGTGACAAGCTCTGGGGCTGTGGCTCTGTAATACAGAATAAACCAATATAGACAATAAGTAAGAGAGTGATCAATGACCTGTCCACTATCTCCACCATTCCAAAGATACAAAGATAAGAAAGTTACATTTAATTACTGTAAAACTATAAAACTATATAAATTACTGCAAACTCGAGTTTTGGACCTGACCTAAACATTCAGTTAAATACTTCTGATGAATATGGAACAGTTGTAACGTTCACACAAGCAAATAAATTATATAAACTATATATTATAGAGTTTGTGCTTTGTGCACTATAACCTGAGAGCGCACACTAAACTGCTGCGTGATGCTCTCTCTTTCACTCTCTCTTGCTTTCGCTGGCGTTTTAGACAGACAGAGGCTGGGGCTTTGCCTCCGTCTGTTAACAGCACACTTTGTCTATCTGTCTTTATTTTATTTTAGTTTTCTTTCTTTCCTTTTCTTTGTCTCACCTTCACCGGTGCTACCTAAATGATCACGCGAAGTGCCGAGGTATCAAGACCCTTAAATAAACACGCCTTCAGGCAGTTTGCCTGTTGGTGGCGTTGCCTGGCAACCACATGTATACATGGCTGCACCTTTGCCTGTTCAGAACTCATAGCACCCTGCGGATCTGCCCGTGAGAGAATGGAAAACCCTCAGCCCTGGAGGTGCGAGGACACAGTGCTAACCACTATACCATCCTATAAAAGAAACAAAAACAAATTTTGTAATGAAAATCACACACCAGTGTTACAAATTATTTGTAAAGATCTTTTCTCTCATTCCTTCAGTATACAGTGAACACCATCACTCCATCAGCTAAGTGGCTATAACTATGCTGTGAGGACCACTCCACTTAGTTACTTGAACACAGACACAGACAACGATACACACATTTAATTGAACATCTATCTTATAAAGTGTGTGTGTGTGTGTGTGTGTGTGAGTGTGTGTGTGTGTGTGTGTGTGTGCGTGTGTGTGTGTGCGTGCGCGCACGCGTATGGACACACTTTTGAATCTTTGTAATCATGTGTTTTTGTGCTTAATAAAGAAAGAAGTCAGAAAGACACGTTCATTTATGTGCATAAGAGAGTAAATAGGATTACTATGTAATGGCTGATTAATAAACAAGGTGATGCCTCTGTGTTAGCTTCAATTGATGTCATTGATCCAGCTACTTGGATGGCTCGTTCTCAGTTTTCTCTTTTTTTATCAAAGGCATTTTAAAAAGGTCTAATGCTAATTGGGCTTCAGTTTTCAAGCTGGATAAAAGAGGATTTGTTCATAAATCATAAATCATTCACACAAATGGTAAATTAATAAATAAGGCTGTAAGCATTGTGGCTATATGCAAATGCTATAAATCCACCTCTCACAGTTTAGTCACAGTTGATAAATCAGCCTGCAATTGCGTTTGTGGCAGTGTAAATATGCAATTTAGTATCAATAATATGTTTATTAAGGTATAATAAAAATATAGCTCATACACAAACTGACTGTGTTTTTGTAATGAATAATTTCGACAGAAAATTGGAACAAGGAAAAATATGAGGTTTGATGCTTTACAAAATAAATTACTAAAATTGCTAAATTTATTTACAAAGAATGTTGGGAATCATGAGCAACATTGAAAATAATACTCACTCATTCTCTATCCCACTTATCCTATTCAGAGTCAATGGAGGCCTGGCGCCTATTCCAGGGGAATTGAAGCACAAGGCAGGATACACCCTCGGCAGGGCACGTAATGTATCTACACTATATATGAGAGCATATTTGAGAGTGTACATTTAATTACAAATTATGACAAATAACATATCTATTGGTATACCATTGTAAATGAATACTGAAAACATCCAAACTATACAAGAACTATTTTAGATTGTTCACAGTACCTACCGCCTTTGCCAAAAGTTAAAAGTTAAGTTGAGAATTATATACATTTTCACAAAGTCAGCTGTTTCAGTGTTTTTAGATCTTTTTGTCAGATTTCACTATGGTATACTAAATTATAATTACAAGCATTTCATAAGGCTTTTTACTGAAAATTACATTAAGCTCATTGTAATGGGTTCGACCCTTTGTTCACGGGTGGCACTACAGACACACGGACATGAGGTGAGGTCTTCCGGGGAAAAAGGGTAATTTTATTTGGAATTATAGGTAAGGAAAGGGTTAAAGGAGGGAGGAAAGGAAAAAGTGAAGGTGTGCATGTGCAGGTCTGTTGGCAGTGCCCAGCTGGCATGCGCAGTCCTCCTAGCGACCTTTTCCTCTTCGGCAGCGGGGATGCGAAGGCTCTGTGAGGAAGCTCGAGCAGCTCTTTCCCTCGCTGTCCTCTCATGGAGATCAAAGAAAACCATTCTGGTCTCCTCTTTAAAGTCTCTGGGGCATGTAACATCGCCCTGCTCGCGTGCCACTCACTAAAAGCTACACCGAGCAACTATTTGCTTTGCTTGGCCATGGTCCCAGCCCTCCCCTCAAATGGTTTCCAATTTACAGGTGTGAATTTGTTTAATTTGTGACATTTCTTTTTTATTTGTGTTTTAGATCATCAGTTGTCTTGTGCAGAGGAGGGGGTGGGTACATAGCGTACAATAGCCCTATTAGTGCTATTATAAGTATTGTACAAATACATATTATGGCAAGAAACACTCAATTAAGTAACGAGATTAGACAGTCCATCATTATTTTTAAAAATGAAGGTCAATCACTCTGAAAAGGCTTAAAAACTTTGAGTCACCAAAATCAACAAACACCATGATGAAACTGGCTTCCATGAGGACTGTCCCAAGAAAGGACGATGAATGAACAGCCTCAGAAATCACAGATTTACGGCA
The DNA here is from genome assembly GCA_013621035.1 of Clarias magur. Taxonomy (NCBI): domain Eukaryota; kingdom Metazoa; phylum Chordata; class Actinopteri; order Siluriformes; family Clariidae; genus Clarias; species Clarias magur. The sequence continues at coordinate 2,392,045 of QNUK01000059.1, forward strand.
CCTGAGAGTAGAGCCCACATACAGCGGCATGTGAAAGTTTGGGCACCCCTGGTTTCAAAGATGAAATGATCTCCAAAAGGCATGAAGTTACATATGACACATTCTCTGTATATTTTAAACAAAATTTTTTTTTCATTAAAATTTTTTTACATTTTCAAAATAAAAGAAGAAAGGGCCTGCAGCAAAAATTTGGGCAGTACCTAGTAGCACCCTCTTTAGCAAGTATCACAGCTTTGAAATACTTTTTTTTATAGCCAGCTAAGAGTCTTTTAGTTCTTGTTTAAGGGATTTTTGCCAATTCTTCCTTACATCAGTCTTCCAGTTATATGAGATTTGTGTCTTGGTTGCATTGTTCTTTTCCACAGATTTTCAATGATGTTTAGGTTAGAGGACTGTGAGGGTCATGGCAAAACCAATTGCTTGTACCGCTTGAGGGAATTCATTGTGGATTTTGAGGTGTGTTTAGGATAATTATCACCTTGTGGAAGCCAACTTCTTTTCAACTTCAGCTTTTTAAAGATGGTGTTATGTTTTCTTCCAGAATTTGTTGGAGTTTTATTGAATCCATTGTTCCCTCTACCCGTGAAATGTTCCCTGTGCCATTGGCCACAAAGCATAGAACCGCAAAGCATAATTGATCCATAATTAAACTGGTGTTTTTTTTAAATGAAATTCTGTGCCCTTTGTTTCCCCAGCATCCCTTTGCTCATTGCGGTCAAAGAGTTCTATCTTAACCTCATCGGTCTACAGGACTGGTTGCTTCCTGGAGGTCCTGTGCAGTCAAACAGTGGTTCTGACTTGCTTTTCTAGCAATCCTACGAGCCTTCAATCCTCTGTTCACTATGATATGTTTCTTGGTCTTCCAGACCTTATCTTGACCAACCACTGTTCCTGTTAACTGCTATTTTTTTATTAAATTGCGAACTGAGGAAATCAGTACCTGAAAACCCTTTATCTTTTTACAGACTTTTCCTGCTTTGCGGGTGTCAGTGAGTGCTAGGCAACTGCTTAGAGGATCCCATGGCTGCTGATCGTTGGGACAAGGTTAGAGGAGTCTGGGTATTTATAAAGCTTTGAAATTTGCTCCACCTGGCCTTTCCTAACAATGACTGTGAACAAGCTATGACCCTAACAGGCTAATTAAGGTCTGATACCTTGGTCAAAGTTATGAGAGCGCAAGTCTCTTGGAGAATGGGGGGATTCCCATTCTTTTGCAATTCAATTCAATTACATTTTATTTCTATAGTGCTTTTAACAAAAGCTTCACAAAATGGAAAGAAAAAGTATGGAAGTTTGTATGCGGGAGACAAATGTGTCTAGATAATGAGATTGTCCCTGATGAGCAAGCCAAGGGTGACGACGGCAGTGGCAAGGAAAAACTCCCTGAGATGGCAATAGGAAGAAACCTTGAGAGGAACCAGACTCAACAGAGAACCCATCCTCATTTGGGTGATGGCGGATAACGGAAATTATATAACATTGTGTGTGTTATGCAGCTTAAAGTTCGATATAGCAGAAGTTATTTGAATTAACATGAAGTCCAGTTCAGCACAGGGATGAGTCAGATGGGGTCTGGATCACTGGGAGCTCAGGAGCAGCATCTGTAGCTCCAAACCAACATGAAGCAGTCACGTTCCTATCACGAACATCATTAATTTCTCCTTTTTTCCCTCGCTGTCATGCCTTCTTTCTCATGCGCTCATGTTTTCCTCCTGGCTGTCTTGCTTTCTCACACGCCCCACCCCTTTACACACCGGCATCCCATTCACAACTAATTTCATCCAGCATTTAAGGAAGCGCAGAGCGCTGTCTCACTGCCAAATTATTGGCAGCCTTCAGAGCCCAGTTTTCTTGTGTTTCTTTTTTCGTGTTAGTTGTTTCCATTCCCGACCTCACTTGTTCTCGGTATTCGCTTCTAGCCTCTCGTTTTTGGATCTTGTTCGCTGTTTGTTTCCCTGCTGGTTTTGACCTCTCGCTTCGGTTCACGTTTACGTCTCTGCTCGCTCTCCCTTTGGATTTTTCACATCGCTGACTGACTCACTGACTTTGACCTCTCGCACTGGCTCACGACAACGCTTCTGCTTGCTCCCTTTTTTGACTCACGCATCGTTGACTGATTTAACTGGCTTTCCGACCCATTGCACCGGCTTTGTATTACGTCACTAGGATTTCCCCCTAAACACGGAAGTGCTCAACGGCCAGCGCGCCACACCTCCCTCGCCCAAAACTCCGTCTAAACCACGCCCCTTTGGTGCTCTAAATCTGCACTTGGGTCCTCTTACTCTGTTCATTTTTTCTGGGCAGTCTGACAGAAGCAGAATCCAGTTGGAGGTGGTTCTTCTCTGGATGCCTCAGGGTCCTCGCAGGATTGGCCTATGTCTACTGAAGTGGCCAAAATCTCCAGATGCCTCAGGATGGGTAGAGAAAGGAAGAACAGGTGGAAAGAATTAGCGTAGTTGCCATTCAGGATAGATGTACTGGAGTAGGAGGTATTCATTATAAAGATGAATTACGTGTTTTAAAGAGATGCGTCTTGAGTCTACTTTTAAACTGGGAAACTGTGTCTAAGCCCAGAACACTGTCAGGAAGGCTATTCCAAAGTTTTGGAGTTAAATATGAAAATGCCCTTTTGTAGATTTTAATATTCTGTGAAATACCAGAAGTCTGGAGTTTTGTGATCTTGCAGAGTGGTGCTTTCACTTTGTCACTCAAAAATTGTTAAAAACAAAACAATAAACTTACTATGTACTATACTGCTTAACATATTGCAAAAAAGTGAATAATGTTTAACTTTATGCCATCTATAAATCATTTAATTATTCTTCCACTTGCTTAACTGTTCACATTAACAGGGGTGCCCAAACTTTCGCATGCAACTGTAAATCATTCTCAGAGTTCAGGTATATATTTCAATGTCCAATGTTCAGAGGAGACTATGTGAATCAGGCCTTCATAGTTGAGTTGGGTTAAAAAAAAAAAACATTACTTTGGAGGGACAATAGGCAGAAGATACTTGCTTGGGGCAAGACAAGGAATGGTGGTCATTAGATCAGTAGAAAACTGACCTGATGAGTCAAAAATTGCAATTTTTGCTGCTACAGATGTTGACATTAAGAATGTGCATCTTGAGGAAAGGAAACTCATGAGTTGCTGTGGCAGTGCGCGGGCCGCTGTGAAGTTCTCAGGCACATTATGGATATTACCTGTAAGGGGCAGTAGTGTTTCAATCTCAGGTATTGCATGTCTACTGAAGCCAATAATGTGTTAATTTCTCTCAGGTGCCTAAACGTGTGAGAAGCAGTGGGGGCAGGTCAATACGGGGCGCAGGGGCGCCGTCCCCCCTAAAGTTAGGCAAAGAAGAATGCTACTTTAACATCTAATTATTTAACATAAGAATTATTTATTTTAATAATGAAAGAAAGTCATTTAGTCACAATATTTCGCTATATTGCTTAATATAATTTATTTGCAATAAAAAAAAAAAATCCAAATTTGGGGGGGCGTTGGACAAACGAGTGTCTATGTACTGTAGGCATGTAAATTTTTGAAAAGCATGTGACCTGAGGCTGAGCTCTAATTGGATCTTTTTGAATCACCCTCCCACTTTTGTTCTTAGCGAATCAATATTGTTTTTAAATATTTGGGCTCATGTGATTGGACCATTCTCAACGAGTCTTTTCCAGAACTTCTTATGGCAAGCGGAGCTGGCTGACTAGATGCGATGTGAGTCATGCCTTTATTTTATACTAGTAGTAATGATGCTTAATCACCTGATAAATGGCTATTTACAGGTGAGTATTAAAAGCATCATTTTAATGTAATTTTTTTTTTATGTACAGCTCAAACATAAATAAAATATTAATGATTTTGTTATTAATCATTTTAATACATGCATGTAGTTTTTTACAAAACATAAAATAAAACATTTAATCCAATGAACAAAAAAATATAAACATACTGGTCACCACATAGTTTTTATTTATTTATTTGTTTATTTATTATAAGTTTTTTTTTCTCTTATAACATTACACTTGTAGTTCTCCTATAGACTTTTTATGCATTTGGTTGCATGTCACTTTCTTAAAAATTAAATCAGGCTTTATAGTTGGATTTGATACTTTGAGTGTAATTCAAGTAACAAGATGTATTCAGATTTTGTAAAAAAACAAAAAAACAATTCATTAATTAATTTTTCCTTCCTAGACTTTTTGTCCGCATCACAATGAATGCACATTTTCTTTCCTTGTTTTAATCTGTAAAATTTAAGTAAAATATATTTAGTTTATAGGCCTAAATATTTCAGTTACAAGACAGTTGTACTGGACAACTAGGTTAACAAACCGCTTTCACCAGTAAGTCTCTGCCCAATGCAGCAAAACAAACAAAAATATGGTTTTAGTTGAATCCAATGAACACAAAAATGCAACAAAATGTCATCTCTTTTTTAAATTTTTTTAAATGGGACATAAATGCAGTTTTTAGCTACATTCCAGTGTATCCACCCTGACTGTTAACCACAACTGGAAGAACTTTAAACAACATATTTATGTATTTATTGCATGCCTCTTCTGTTAGTTCCTGAAACCAGAATGCATTAATGGCAGTCATTGATTCAGCCTTCATTTAGGTTATGCTTCTTGTTGAATATAATCTTTCATAGCATGCCACACCATCTCAGTGGGCTTTATGTTAGAGGATTCTGCGGTAATCACTTTTCACCTTTTATTCACAATAGGTGTGAAGTTATCAGACTGGTTTTCAGGCAAGTAAAAAAAAAATTTTTAACGAATTAACACGACTGAGCAGATCTCTCTACCTAAACTTTATTGTATTTTAATAATAATGTTTAATGGTAGCAATTAAATCAGACTTCATAGTTGGAGTTAAAACTTTTCGAGTGTGATTAATAAATTTACTTAATATATTCAGATGTTTTCCTTCATAGATCTTTTGTCCGAATCACAAACTGAAGCTCAGCATGTCTTTTTCCCTTGTTTTAATCAGTAATATTTAAATGAAATTTATTTCATGTATAGTCCTAAATATTCCTTTTTATTTATGGACAGTTACAATATGTTTTTTTCTGGAGAATCAACAAACCTGGCAGATTGTTTTGAAGTGATTTTTTAAAGGTGATTGTATGGTGTTCTGGCACCTTTATAACCCTTAAAAAGAGCTTTTTGTTTGCGGTACACCTAACGTTTTTCAGCAGAGCCTCTGTTTTACTGAATAAAGCATGACTTTTCATGAATATACAAGATTTATTGACACCTGGATCTGGTGACACCAGGTTTCACCAGGACTCCTATTAAAGTCTTAGCTGTAAACACCTATGCACTCAGATTCCTCACACAAAAAAAGGATCACAAGCAAATAATAAAACATGATTTCTGAAACAATTGTTGAAATGCAATTTGCACACTAAAAAAAACTACACAGCAAAAATATATTACATTATAATACTTAAATAAACTTAAAGTTTAAATAAGAGTTTAAAGACATAAATAAAGTGGCTCACACCAAAGCTCTGTTGCATTGTTAAAGCCAGCTTAACCCTAACCGTGAGTATCCTATATATTTGTTGTATTTTTGGGGGAAAAACCTGAAGTGCTTCGTATGGATTCATGCAACAAGTAATTTTCTCAGGGAAATATTCTTATGTGCATATAAGAATTATATATATATATATATATATATATATATATATATATATACACACACACACACACACCTCCATAATTATTGGCACCCCTGGTTAAAATGTGTTCTTTAGCTTCTAAAAAAATCAGTTTTGTTCTAAATAACATAGGACCACAATGGAAAAAAGAGGAAATTCCAACCTTTAATTAAAGTGCATTTATTCAGGGGGAAAAAAATCATGGTTGCCACAATTATTAGCACCCCTAATGTTGAATACTTTATACAACCCCCTTTTGCCAACAAAACAGCACCTAATCTTCTCCTATAATGTTTCAGAAGATTAGAGAACACAGAATGATCTTCAAACATTCCTCTTTGCACAATGTCTCTAAATCATCCAGTGACCTGTCTCCTCTCCTCTGCACTCTCCTCTTCAGCTCACTCCGCAGGTTTTCAATAGGGTTGAGGTCTGGGGACTGAGATGGCCATGGGAGGAGCTTGATTCTGTGTGTGGTGAACCATTTCTGTGTAGATTTGGCCACATGTTTTGGGTCATTATCTTACTGAAAGACCCAGTGATGATCCATCTTCAGCTTTCAGGCAGAGGCCACCAGATTTTGCTTTAAAATGTCCTGGTATTTCAAAGCATGTATGATGCCATGCACCCTAACAAGGTTCCCAGGGCCTCTGGAAGAGAAACAGCCCCACAGTATCACCGATCCTCCCCCATACTTCACAGTGGGCACGAGGTGCTTTTCTGCATACTCATCTTTTGTGTTCCGCTATACCCACTTATAGTGTTTGTTGCCAAAAAGCTCTATCTTGGTCTCATCTGACTAAAGAACACGGTCCCAGTTGAAGCCCCAGTACCGCTTAGCAAACTCCAAACGTTTGCATTTATGATTGTGACTGAGAAAAGGTTTTTTCCTTGCATACCTCCCAGAGCTTGTTGGCATGTATAGTCGTGGCCAAAAGTTTTGAGAATTACATAAATACTGGAAATTGGAAAAGTTTCTGCTTAAGGTTTTATAATAGCAATTTGCATATACTCCAGAATCTTATGAAGAGTGATCAGATGAATTGCATAGTCCTCCTTTGCCATAAAAATTAACTTAATTCCCGAAAAAACTGCATTTCCACTGCATTTCATTGCTGTCATTAAAGGACCTGCTGAGATCATTTCAGTAATCGTCTTGTTAACTCAGGTGAGAATGTTGACGAGCACTAGGCTGGAGATTATTATGTCAGGCTGATTGGGTTAGAATGGCAGACTTGACATGTTAAAAGGAGGGTGATGCTTGAAATCATTGTTCTTTCATTGTTAACCATGGTGACCTGCAAAGAAACGCATGCAGCCATCATTGCGTTGCATAAAAATGGCTTCACAAGCAAGGATATTGTGGCTACTAAGATTGCACCTAAATCAACAATTTATATCATCATCAAGAACTTCAAGGAAAGAGGGTGGTAAATTCTTGTTAAGAAGGCTTCAGGGCATCCAAGAAAGACCAGCAAGCGCCAGGATCATCTCCTAAAGAGGATTCAGCTGCGGGATCGGAGTGCGTCAAGAAGTAAATATGAAAGAATGGGTTGCTATCAGTCAGGATTTGGCCCAGAAGTTGATTGAGAGCAGCCCAGTCGAATTGCAGAGGTCCTGAAAAAGAAGGGCCAACACTGCAAATACTGACTCTTTGCATAAATGTCATGTAATTGTCGATAAAAGCCTTTGAAACGTATGAAGTTCTTGTAATTATATTTCAGGACATCACAGAAACAACTGAAACAACGATCTAAAAGCAGTTTAGCAGCAAACTTTGTGAAAACTAATATTTGTGTCATTCTCAAAACTTTTGGCCACGACTGTACTGTAGATAGCATCTGATGGTTGTTTGGAGACTTTGTGACCTCAAGATGCTATCATTTGTTGCAGTTCTTTAACAGTGAGCTTTGGAGAATTATTTATTTCTTTTACCATCCTCCTCACTGTGCATGGAGGCAAAATAAACGTGCGTCCTCGTCCAGGCTTGTTTACTACTGTTCCAGTTTTTTTAAACTTCTTAATGATTCCTCTCACAGTAGATATGGGCAGGTTCAGGCGGGTGGCTATTTTCTTGTACCCATTGCCTGACTTGTGAAGGTCGACACACACTTTACTTCAAGGTTACTTGAATGGTGTGTTCCTTCGTCTTTCCCATTTGAAGAGTGGATAAGAGAAATGGCCTCTGTGTCACGTCATATTCATACCGTAGGGAAGCAGGAAGTGATAAATTACTAATTAAATGTTCCTAGATACTCTAGATACTCAACTTTGTAAACTACTGCAGAAATGACAGAAATATTTAAATTACTGTTATTTTCTAGGAATTGTTAGGAGTGCCAATAATTGTGGAACAGGTTATTTTATGAAAAATAATTATTTGTTAATCAGGGATTTTTATTTCCCCTTAAAATTCACTTTATATTCACGTAAATTTTTTCTCCAATTTTCAGTGTGACAATATGCTTCTGCAATAAAAACTTAATTTATTTTAAGGCTTTTAACACATCTTAACCAGGAGTTCCAATAATTAGAGCCCAAGCACTATAAGGTGCGCAGGACCCTCTTGTTTTCCTAAGGATTATTTTTTTCCCCACCCTTTTGGACTTCTTGGGGGTCTTAACATGCTCGAAAACTCATGAAACTTGGCAGACAGGTTGGAATCTACTGCCATCAGGATGCCTGAGGGTCTCGTGGCCCGGAGCCCCCACACGAGATTTTGCTGCATAGCTCATACACACTTTCACGTAGGCACACAAAACTTTCGCACTGCATGTCCTGGGCTAAACTCAACAGGAGGCTGGTTATTTTGGGTCGTTCACAAAAATGCACCTGATGGATTTTGATATACTCCTCCTAGGGAAATTATACAATCGCTACCAAACTGGGCCGATGTGATCTAAAGACATTGAGGATGCAAAATTGCGGAGGGATTTTTGATATCTCAAATGGGTCAGCCGTGATAATGTCTTAAACATACACCGAAAAATGATTAATAACTTACTTTGTGGCATTATATTGAGTGACATTATATTCAGTGACACCTTTTGTGACATCACGTTCAGTGACATCACATTCAGGAACATCATAGTGTGAGGCTTTTCTTCCAGCATCTGCAGCCTATTGTATACACATACACATCACAAATGTTAACACACACACACACACACACACACACACACACACACACACACACACACAGACTCACACACCATACACACAAACAAGCACAAAACACAAGCAAATTTACTTGTCACACACAGACTGACACATCCACACGTCACACACCTCTCTCCCTTACTCTCACACACACTAACCCTCAAACACTAAGGTGCTCACACACACACACACACACACACACACACACACACACACGCACACACATGCATGCTTGCACACAAACACACTCACACATCACACACATGCACACATACATACACCCATATTACAAATGTTTACACTCATGCACACAAACACCTCTCACGACGCACACACACCTCTCACCTCTAAAGACCGGGTCAGTGGCCTTGGGCTCTTTGCCTGCTAGCCCTGTGTGAAGGGGCTGTGGTGATGAGAGAAAGGTATTTTACTCTTCAGGTCAAAGAAACTTTCTCTCATGTCCAGAATGCTTTGTATTTTTTATACTCCACATAATTTGTAAAAGTATAATCCCTTCATTTAATTAGCAAAACAGCATAGAAATGATGAGATCTGAGAGTACTCTGGCCTTGTTTTATCTTTTTATTATGATTTTTTTTTAAATCTTCATCTTTTCTCTCAATTCAGAACAATGGTTTGATTAAGCAGCACAGCTACGCCTTACAATTCTGACCACTGTGCACATGACTGTTGTGTCTCAATTATCTTACATCATTGGGACAATCGCCAATGAGTCAGGGATATTCAGGTTAAGAAAAAAGTCAGATGTCTTAATCTGTCTATCTCTGATTTGTTGTCCTGTTTTTAGAAAATTACCCTAAAATGCATGTAAAAGATCATCTAAGCCAAATTTTGTGCTCAGAGAAATACTGGCTGCCTCTTATCATGAGAAAAGGAGAGTGAGAGTGAGTAGGTATTATGTGTCCCTGATCTGTTCACAGACTTTAAAAGAAAAAAAAGAAAGAAAAGGAACCATTCAGTGTCTGTCTGACTCACTTGTGATGCAAACTGATGTAACTACTTTGCATTAATCTGCTCAAATATCAGACTGCAGTCCTAAAAAATTAATTAAACCCTTTATAAAATCAGATGCTGTTTTACTTAAAATGAAATAAATATATAGTATTTTATATACATTAGATTGTACACGGTTCAAATACAGTATCAATGTATCTCAGATTAGATTAACTTGACTGTTTATATAGAGCATACCCTTTTAATAAAATTGCAATAATTAAAATAACAAACATTTTTTAAATAGGGCTCTACTTATAAAACTGTTCATAGACATCCTGATCAAAACCTCTGTTAGATAATTGTTCATTTCTCCTGATTTTAATGTAAGCCTAATCAGTTCAGTTTGCACTTATACACCTTGGCCCGAGGTATCCGAGTAACATTTGGCTTTTTTGCTGTTTGTGTCCAGCATTGAATAATTATTTCACCCCTTATTTGACCACGGCTGGAAATAATAGCTGGAATGTGATTGTGGATTTATGACTGAAATAAAGCTGTTCATCGGCGTGCGTGAACCCGCGGCTCGTAATAATCATGTTTTTTTTTGCTGTTTGTGTCCAGCATTGAATAATTATTTCATCCATTATTTGACCGTGGCTGGAAATAATAGCTGGAATGTGACTATGAATTTATGACTGAAATAGAGCTGTTCATCGGCGTGCGTAAACACCGATTTGTCCGTAAACTTTCACTTTACAAAAAGGCTGAACAAAAGGTTGATAAACCCATGTGATTTATCAATAAAAAAATTATCAACTCCAACTATGAAGACCTGTTGTTCAGTTGTTCCCTGCATGTAGAGTTTGTGTGCGTTTGTATATATATAAACTTTTGCTATGGTACTTTCACGACGCTGAAGTACCATTTAACTAGAATTACTGACTTTTTTATTTTCAAGTCCCGAGGTGTTATTCACCCCTGATTTTCACAGTTCTTCAGCTTGATTCTCCTCCTGCTTTTGTTGTGCAAACCACCCTTTACCTGTGAGGTCTGGCACAATTGCATTAGTTTACTCAGAGTAGCTCAGATCCAAGGCAGGCCAAACCTCGGTGTGGGACAGGTAATGGGTGTGTTTTGTGTTTGCACAATAAAAGCAGAAGAACAATGGAGCGGCAGGGGTGCTAGTTGGTGTCAGGTCCAGGGAATTTACGCAAATTTGCGCAGGGTTAGTAAATCTAGTGTTAAACCTATTTATATTCATTTATCTTTTATTTACTTACGCACAGAGAGATTATGTTTGATTTCAAATGCAGATTGACCTGTATATCAACTTGATGACTAGCGGACGCTTTAGTAAAGGGCTCTAAAACTGCGGCAACATGACTGAGCGAGTTGACGGTCATGCACCGATCACTAACCATTAAAATGTTGGATTTGAATATATTGCTTTTAAATTAATTAAAATCCAACATTTTAACACATTAAATCACATAGTGGACATCAGTGAGAGATCAATTCAGAGAATCAGCCAAAGACTTTTTTGGAGATATAGGAAAACTTTGCACTGTCCCATGATCCGCGACAAAAATAAAGAGATACGGCTCCAACAAGCTCAAACATGGATCAATGAAGAGGAAAAATTTCACGACGTCATTTTCACTGATGAAAATACAGTGGCTTTGGATCGCTTTGCCACAATGTCATTTTGTAAAACTGGGAGACAAGTGTTCAAACCCAAGCCGAAACACCCTGTGAAAATTCATGTTTGGGGAGCCATTTCTAGACTTGGACCAGGACCTATTGCCATCTTTGAAGGAATAAACGACAGGTCTTTCTTCGAAGAGGCGATTATAAAAGGAACCGATGCCCCATACATTAAGGAAAATTTGTGAATTTGTCAACATATCTTCGTTAAAACGTAAAAATGTGTCGACATTGAGCACCATCAAAAGACATGAATGAACAAAAAAATCCTTTTTTTGTAAATGTTCTTATATGCAATTGAAGTGCTTCTGGCTTTTCATAATAATAGATTCATCATAATAGATTTTAGGCAGAGACGTCTGCTCGGTCTTGTTTATTCTTTTTAAACCCCTCAATTCTGCCAATCTCCCATCAGTGAAACCGGTTTGATACTTTCACACCTATCATGAATGAAAGGTGAGAAGAGGGATTACAGTAACTGGGAGTTCTGTGGGTGTTCACCTCGGAGCACGATGTCAAGTTCTATTCAGTGAATAGACTAAAACTAAAACAAAATCATGTTTGCTTCAGCATTGGAAACAAAATTGTTTTAGGCTAACTTTATTAAACATTATACACTTTCGTATTCTTTGTTGTACTTCGTCTTTTTGCACATGTGTGTGCATCTTTAAATTTGAACAGAAAACAATAGTGGGCTGGGGCACATTATTTTTTCATGTAACTTAAACGGCTGAATGAAGTTAAATATACACAATAAATTAATAATTGCGTTTGCTTTACATTTGAGCACTCATGTGTAAATAGCTTTTTCATTGTATATACTACCATATCATTTATGTGTGTCTAATGCTGTTTTATTCACATTTTACATTACATGCAGTTTGTAATTTACTTGCAATTGTACTTTTGAAATATAACCTACGTATCTACAGTATAAGCATATTTAACTACTTCAGCTGTGAATGAAAAATTTGGCCTGGCTTTTAGATAAAGTCCTTATTTGATATAATTTTATTATTAAATTAATTATCTTATTATAAATCTAATTCTTATTTTCTATATTCTTGTCGAATATACAGGGTGGGCCATTTATATGGATACACCTTAATAAAATGGGAATGGTTGGTGATATTAACATCCTGTTTGTGGCACATTAGTATATGTGAGGTGTGCTTGGTTTTAACGTAACTTTATTCTTTCATGAGTTATTTACAAGTTTTTGACCACTTATAAAATGTGTTCAATGTTCTGCCCATTGTGATGGATTGTCAATGCAACCCTCTTCTCCCACTCTTCACACACTGATAGCAACACCGCAGGAGAAATGCCAGCACAGGCTTCCAGTATCCGTAGTTTCAGGTGCTGCACATCTCGTATCTTCACACTATAGACAATTGCCTTCAGATGACCCCAAAGATAAAAGTCTAAGGTGGTCAGATCAGGAGACCTTGGGGGCCATTCAACTGGCCCACGACGACCAATCCACTTTTCAGGAAACTGTTCATCTACGAATGCTCAGACCTGACACCCATAATGTGGTGGTGCACCATCTTGCTGGAAAAACTCAGGGAACGTGCCATTTTCAGTGCATAAAGAGGGAAACCCATCATCATGTAGCAATTTCAAATATCCAGTGGCCTTGAGGTTTCCATTGATGAAGAATGGCCCCACTATCTTTGTACCTTATATACCACACCATACCATCACTTTTTTTGTTCCAACAGTCTTGGAGGGATCTATCCAATGTGGGTTAGTGTCAGACCAATAGCGTTGGTTTTGTTTGTTAACTTCACCATTCACATAAAAGTTTGCCTCAACACTGAATATAATCTTCTGTGTGAACTGAGGGTCCTGTTCCAATTTTTGTTTTGCCCATTCTGCAAATTGTGTGCGCCAATCTGGATCATCCTCGTTGAGATGCTGCATTAGCTGGAGTTTGTAAGGGTGCCATTTGTGAGTAGCTAATATCCGCCGAAGGGATGTTCGACTAATGCCACTCTCCAGTGATGTCACATGACCCTCTTCCTATTGAAAAAACAAAAGTTGGATACAAGATAGCCGACTTCCAAATGGCCACCATGGTCACCACCCATCTTGAATTGTTTGCCCCCTCACATATACTAATGTGCCACAAACAGGACGTTAATATCACCAACCATTCCCATTTTATTAAGGTGTATAAATGGCCCACCCTGTAGTTCTTCAGAGCAAGCACTGTGTCAGAAGATTCTGCTGAATCTCTTCTCACCTTTCATTCATGATAGGTGTGAATTTATCAAACTGGGTGCGCTGTTGGCAAATACTGTAGGGGGTTTTAGATTAATTAACAGATCAGAGCGGACATCTCTGCTAAATTTTATTTCCCCAGCAAATTAAATCAGACTTTATAGTTGGAGTTGATACTTTGAGTGTAATTCACGAATTTACTAATTATTTTCAAATTCAGATTGACCTGTATAACAATTTGATAACTAGCAAATGCTTTAGTAAAGGGCTCTAAAACAGCGGCTATATGAATGACAATGGAATATTACAGAACATGCGAGTTGACGCCCATGCACGGATCACAAACCATTAAAATGTTGGATTTGAATTAAAATGCCACACACGTATTCGTGTTTAATTAAGTTCTTAAATCCTCGTGTTCCAGTGTTTATGCAGTAATTTAGTCATGTTCACCCATGGGCTGACACTATGATGATTCATTATTTATTATTATGCTTACTTATTCGGAGAGATTCTATTTGACGCAGATTGACCTGTATATCAACTTGATAACTAGCGAATGCTATTAAATGCCGCATATGTTTAACCCATGGGTGAACATGACCAAATTACAGCATACAGTATATATATATAATAAACCGAAAAGATAAACACAAAAAAGATGGACAGCTATTTATTTAATTATCATTTTAAATATTTATCAACAACATCCATCCATCAATGCAGTATTGTTATCAATAAATCGCATGGGTTTATCACCTTTTGATCAAAACGCTGCCTTTTCTAAAGTGAAAGTGCGAGCCGCAGGTTTGAAATGAATTGTAGATTAATTTTAAAGCACAATCTCATTTCATTATTGTAAACATAATTTATGAATTACACTCGAACGGGCGATAGAGCTCTGATTAGGCTACGTCTACTAGTAAATAGGCTCAACATCCCTGAGCCCAAGCCTCATTTAAAGAAAAAAAAAATTAACAAATACTGTAAGTAAACAACAGTAGCACAAGTTTAAAAAAATATTTATTTTATAATTAATACCTGCAGTGGAAGAGTCTGAGAATTTATTTACCATAAGCTTTGTTGTATTGTTTTTAATCACTACACACAACCTATGATTTCACCTATGTTATTTTACAAATGGAATATGTTTATGTTACACTCTAAAACTGCTAGGTTAAATGTTAAAGTGCTGGGTAATTCTATCTATTTATTATTATTTAGTAGATTGCTTCTTAGAAATACCCCAAATGAAAGTAATCCGCTGTTTTAACTACTGCACAGATAGTTAGTCAGCGGTAGTTTTCACTACTACTACTATTGATAATAATACTGAATGGAGAAAGCGCAGTCAAAGAAGTATCATCATTGCAGGAGAAAATGAAGAATAAATACATATCAGTTATTTAAAGTTTGAGCTTGACACGTTTATGAGCTCTGTCACCTCCTGTCAATGGGCGCCTAAGAGAGAGAACACATTTTTGACTTCAGTAGTCACACACAATACTTCAGATTGAAACACTACTGCCCCCTACAGGCAATGAACAGCATTTTCACAGCTTCCCGCGAGCTGCCACGGAAGTGCGCAAGATCCCTTTCCAAGAAACGTGCGTTCTTAATGGCGGGATCTGTACATGCATATGGCTTGTATGATGTGTGTCAGAGAGGAATTGTCATTTGTTTGGCAATACAGCTACATAATGGGTTTGGCCACTTAACTTCAGTTGGAGCACTTAATACAGTCCATAGTCAAGTATTTCACATATAGTGTTTTGCATTCAAGTATTCACCCCCTTGAACCCCGTTACATTTTATAGAGTTATAGAATGGAATTGAAGTTGACTTGAAGTTGTGATTGAAAAAGTATTCCACTGCTGTGAAACCTGTAACATACTGTAATTCTGGTGGAGTCATTTAAGTCACATCAAATGTTGATTGAAGTCATGGGTGCATTTAAAGTGTAATATGAACCCAATATAAATACACCTTTTCATATAATGCCCCAGAGACTATACTTAAAGGTAATTTATTTAAATAAACAGCATAATGATGAGCAAGTAGCTATAAAAAGAAGTCTACAAAAAAGTATGCTAGGTACGCTTAAATTCTAGCATACCAAAGCATACATAAGTGTACTTACAGCCAGACTAATGACTAGTATACTTGAAGTTTGCTATTTTGGAACAACTAATTTTGTACTAAGTGCATTTAAGTTGTAATTATATTGTACAAAAGCACAATTTTAGGTGTATTAAGTATACTTTTGTGTTAAAGTGGAACAACTTTAAGTATACTTAGAACACTTAAAGTATATGGCTATGTATGTACTAACGTACATACCTGACAGTAATTAATGAAATTTAATAAGTACAGTGCAGCAATTTTCACTGCGTTACAAAGACATGAGTAATATACCATAAATATATTTTTATTGCATCAGGACCGTAGTGCTATACTTCTGACCAATTCCTAATACTAAAAAGTAGACTTTGTGGTTGCTAAAATATATTTTTATTATTTCGTACAATACAAACACTCTTCGATAATACTATATTGAAAAGTTATTACCAGTACAGTGGAACCTCGGATTGCAAGTAATGCGATTTACGAGTTTCGCAAGACGAGCAAAGATTTTTAATACATTTTGACTTGAAAAACGAGCAAGTCTTGGTTTACAAGTGTCGTGTATCATGTATCACGCATCCGCTCTTGTTTTGACCAAGCGTCATGTGATCACAACTGAGCCAATGATCTCTCTCTCTTGGGCTGCGGAATTGTGGGAATCGTCTCCCCTGCTGGGTCTTAGTTCTTGTCTCTTACTGGTATAATCAACATCTCTCACTCTGTTTCAGCGTGTCTCCTATGTGTGTGTGCGCGACACCGACACAAACACACACACACACACACACACACACACACTCTCACCTTTACACCCCGCTCCCCGGCTTCACACACACATATTACAGACACACACTGTTTGCTTTACACAGAAATCCTGCTCTGTCGCGATTCTTTTCGAAGGTAAAGTGCTGGTTCATTTGGTTTTTGTTTTTTTACTTTACAGCAGTGATTCTGTTAGTATGCACTCACGCGAGTGTCATTAGAGAGATTTCTTTTTTTAACGTTAAAAACAGTGTTTCCGTTGTGTGTGTGTTTGTTGTGAAACTTAAAAAGGGAGGTGGAGGGAGGGAGTAGGAGTTTTACTGTGTAAGACGAGGCGAGGGAAGGAGCTAATTCCACACACACACACAAATACACAGCACCTGTGCGCACAAACAAATTCATATATTGTATTTATTTTTTTGGACTGTGGAACGAATAATTTGAGTTTTCATTATTTCCTGTGGGATTTGGTTTGGTTTACGAGTGTTTTGGAATACGAGCCCACTTTCGGAGCGAATTATGCTCGTAATCCAAAGCTCCACTGTATACTAAATGGGTTTAGGACCATTTGCAAATGCTGAATGCATTTTCTACATTATAACATTTTTTAAAACACATTACATCAGAAATTATGAGGCAGATTTTATTTATGAGTGTAACACAGACTTTTTTTTACAAAAGATTACAGAAGATTACAAAAAATTATAAAGTGATGATTGATTCTAGCTGTTACGCAGAGTCCCTGTGTCACACCTGTGCCACCTCAGTTCCGGGGGATAAGATCTGGCTCACTGGATTACTGAGCCGCCTCTTTGTCTGTTCACTGTTTGTCTCTCCCCTCAGGACTGAGCAGTGGCTGTAGAGCGGGGCTCCCATCTTTAAGTTCCCAACAAGTTCAAGCCAAGGTCAAGATTAAGACTTTCTCACTCCTTAGAGTTTTCTGTTCCCGCCTGAAAGGCTTGCTGTGGTTCCAGGATTTTGTGACTCTGCGTGCCCCACCTACGGCTCCAGCCAAGAGCCTCTCGTCCTTTGTTTTTGCCTTTTGTGTGTTTGATATTGTGTTTAAACTTTTGTGAGAGAAAAGAAAAAAGTATAAACACATCTGAGTTGTTACCCCGCATCTGCGTCCGCATCATTGAGCAACCATGACAGATGAACAGACCTTCCAGGTCGCAGCAGGGACTCCCCTCCCAGAGGAAGACTCACCTCTGCAGCAATATCTCTGGGGCAACAACGAGAGATCGACAGCCTGGCACGAGCTGTAAATGACCTCACCTTCAGTGTCAGTCAGCTCGTGTCAGCCCGAGCTTCTTCCCCTCCTCCACCCAGGCGCACCGCACCTTCATCACCACGCCCTGCACCTCTGGAGAGATACGCGGGAAATCTGGAGAGGTGCAAGCGCTTTTTGCTGGCATGTGAGGTGTACTTGGCAGAGTATCCCGACATGACAGAACAGCAACTGATCAGCTTCATCACGTAACAGCTCACTGGGCCGGCAATGGATTGGGCAACAGCTGTGTGGAGCACCGGAGGTAGAACCACGTCCAGCTATGCCCGGTTCATCGAGGTCTTTGATCATCCTGACCAAGGCAAGTCGGGAGAACAGCAATTGCTGCGGCTGCGCCAAGGAAATGCGACTGTCGCGGACTACTCCGTGAAGTTCCGGGTTTTAACCGCGGACAGTGGATGGTGCGAAGCAAGCTTGCTAGCCAGGTTTCGTGATGGATTTCAGTAAGAGATTCAACTGGAACTAGCCTGTCGAGATACAGGCATGCCCCTGACTGAAGTTATTAACCTGGCGATCAAACTTGATCAGCACCTTCGGGGCCAACGACGGCATCCTTCTTCGCAACAACAGGTAAATAGGTCCGAGGTCAGCCATAGCTACAAACCGCAACCAGAACTGCGCGAAGGGTGCCTCCCAGAGCCAATGGACATGGGCACATCCCATCTCTTGCCCAAAGAACGACAGCGGAGGGTGACTTCAGGGTTGTGCCTATTCTGTTAGGGGAAATGCATCGCATCAGCAATTGCCCGCTGTTACATGTAATGCAGCACACACCACACCGCACTCACCACCCTTTTTGTTTAAAAGCACAAATTTCATGTAATAATCACACCTTGTCTGTTTTTCCTCTTGTAGATTCAGGGTCGCCTGGCAATTTCATTTCATCTACTGTCAAAATGAATTACTGAATTAATTAACGCCCCTACGGTTAACTTTCCCCGGTCATACTGAGGTATTTAAATTTTTTGTAATTCCTCAGTTAGATCAGTCCGTCGTGTTGGGTCTACCCTGGCTCAGCGTTCACAATCCCAATTTTGATTGGGCACAGTCACGCATATTATCATGGTCCCCTAGATGCACCACATTATGTACACTGCCGGTATTGACGGTCCAAACTACGAACATTGAGAGTCCAAGTGCCCAACTATCAGTCACGGTACCATCCGAGTACTCATGGTTTAAGGATGTGTTTAGTGTTAGGGCAGCTGCTTGACTTCCCCCTCACTGTCCGTGGAACTGCATGATCGCGCTCTTGCCGGGGAAAACACTGCCTTGCTCACACATTTATCCATTGACCGTGGATGAAACACCGGCCATGGAGGAATATGTGAGCAAGGCTCTCCAGCAGGGGCTCATCAGTAAGTCCATGTCTCCAGCTTCGGCAGGGTTTTTTTATTGAAAAAAAGGCGGGTGTTTACGTCCCTGTATTGATTATTGCGGACTTAATGCGGTAACCATAAAGTATAAGCACCCACTGCCCCTGGTACCAGCAGCCATCGACCAACTCCGAGGCACTTCCATCTTCACTAAACTCGATCTCCGCAGTGCATATAACCTTGTTCATATGCGCAAAGGCGATGAGTGGATGTACCGTAATGTAATGGCTTATGGATTGGTAAACGCACCTGCGGTGTTTCAGGGATTCATGAAGGACGTGTTTCGAGATATGTTTAACCATTTTGATATAGTATGCTTGGATTATATCCTAGTATACTCACGGTCATATGCTTGCGCAAACACGGGCTCTATGCGAAGGCGGAGAAATGCGAATTCCACAAGCAGGAGATTGCATTTCTCGGCTATTGCATTGGGCCACAGGAGGTCAGGATGGAGACGACCAAGGTCTCGGTGGTGCAACAGTGGCCGGAACCCAAGTCAGTCAACGCGCTACAGAGTTTTCTTGGGTTTACCTATTTCTATCGGTGATTTATTAGGAGCTTCAGTCTAGTGGCAGCACCACTCACCTCTCTATTAAAAGGGAAACCGAAACGCCTAAATGAGTTTCCTCCGGAAGCACGGACAGCATTTCTGCATCTCAAAAGAGCTTTCACCACGGGGCCTTTTTAAAACTACCGGACACAGAGAAGCCCTTTATTGTAGAGGTCGATGAGTCGGAGGTAGGAATAGAAGCGGTGCTGTCACAATGCCAGGGCCACCCAGAAAAACTCCACCCTTGCGCTTTTTTTCCCCGGAAACTATCACCTGCCGAACGCAACTATGATACCGGCAACCGAGAGCTGCTAGCAGTAAAGGCGGCATTAGAGGAGTGGCGGCATTGGCTGGAGGGAGCTAAACACCCATTCACGGTGCTCACAAACTATTGAAATCTAGAGTATATCCAGAAAGCTACGAGACTTAACCCTCGGCAAGCCCGGTGGGCGCTGTTCTTTACGCGCTTCCATTTTAAAATCACATATGGCCTCGCTCAAAAAAATTAAAAAGCTGATGCTTTGTCCCGGTATTATCCGACCCTGAAACAAATAACGAATTCGGAGACCATTTTGCCCTCGTCACTCTTAGTAGCTCTGGTCATATGGGACCTCGAAGCGGAGATAGCTTGAG